>JASGCC010000048.1:0-1200000 GCA_030067915.1 Hydractinia echinata | reverse complement strand
ATTTTAGTACAAAGTTGGTTGTAAACAGGCTTCTATAAAAACGCGTACTATATATTTTAAAAAGTCGCTCAGGTTTCAAGATCAGATCGCGAAAAAATGCTGACTCGCCACTCAAAAAACTAAATTAAAGCATGGAAAAATGGTGACTCATCTTACCTGTTTCTTAGTGAGTCATCCAAAATGGTAGACGCAGCAGCCACTAGACTAATGGATGTAAATATATATCCAACTTCTAAAGAAATTTAGCACTGTTAACTCGGACATCTTAATTTCTAAAATTAATGTAAACAAGTGATTGCTGGGCCTAAACTTCTTGGCCGAACGAAAAAACCCTTGATCATAAAAATGTCAAACAAGTTTTTTAGCGAAAATTTAAACATACCTGGACCAGAAAATTTCATTGACATGCTTTGATCGGGACGGCCAGCTGACGTGCTACAGAAGTTAATACAGAAAAAAACATAAACAACAGAAGAGGCTTTACCTTAGTCGAAAATTAGGATAAAGAATGTTTAATGCAGGTTCTAAAGCCTGGTTTTAACTATGGGCTAACGATGAGCGAACCATAGTGCATAATATACGTTAGCCGACTTCAATTTTTGAGCCGCAGGTACCTGATGTATTTGTTCCCCGTTCACACAACGGTTCATCGTTAACTCTTTTGTAGCCGAAACTAACAAATATTATAGCCAAGTTGCACTTTCCATTCCCGATAAATTCAAGAGAATTAGCCACTTCTTCCCACGCATTTTTACACAGTATTTCTCTTTGCATGTCCATCGGTTTTGTCAAAAAGACAGGAAAAATCCTTCACCCTGAAAGCTAACTTTTCTTTTTCTTCAAAGGTCATTTTTTTATTTTGTCTGCCATTTCGCGTTTTATAATTACTTTTCACAACGAATAATACTAATATTTTTAAAAACATAAGTCACTTTCAGCACGAGTTCTGGCAGCTTTCTTTGAAGATTGTGAGCTTGTCTGGTCGTTAGTCGATTTTTTTTAATCAAAAAACTTTGATATTTTTTTTTCGGCTAACGATGAGCTAACGATGAGTTCAGCTGTGAGATAAACACATTTACCTTGATTCAGGCTTCCTACTGTATCCTTTACCATGAAACACCATTTTGAATCCACTGTTAGCGAGCTGAAAAACAAAAAATTAAACACATTATATCGCCATGCTGTAATATTGACGAGCGAAAAGTGTCCTTAAATTATAGAGACAAGGCGGCAAATTTCGAAGTTCGTCCCCACAAAACATTATATAGGCTATTTCTATACTAGATTCACGCAATTTGAACTTGTTAAATTTCACTTATCAATGTTTACAGCGGACTTAGGATCCTAGGTCATTTGGGTAAATTCGATCGTAAAGCATCAACTCGCGAATTCTTCGCAGGTGGTAGGCTGCAGAAGTTTTTTTTTAAGATGTGTAGGTTAGAATTCACGAGTTGATGTTTTTTTGCGAACTTTGTAAAATGGCCAAAAAATTGCCATTGTCTCAATATTTTGAGTGCTCGCAGTTTTTCGCAATCCTGGTGACTGAAGCCTGTTTATTGTGCCCTCCGTAGTAGCAATACCAAACGAAGTAGCTAATATTAATAAATTGATTAAAATTATAACTTGAAGTTCACATACCTCTTCTGGAGTGACGCCATCTTTGGAGAAAACACCAAACGAGAATAATTTAGGGTACTAAATATAAGAAAATTATAAAGTTTAGAAGAAGAAAATACCAGTTGATATAACATAATGTCTTCATAAAATTCATGGAAACAAATTTCACTTAGGGGGTCTTTTTTTGTGTTAAATAAAATCCTGTTGAACGCTTTTCTTCACAAACATTAATTCTGTGTCCATTTACGCCACGTAACTTTCCGGCAAACTGAACTGGTTTTAGGAACCACTGTGGATTTGTTAGATATATCAACCTGATTTATAGAAACCACTGCGAATTTGTTAGACATACCAGCCTGATTTTTTGCTCACGAGTTATCAAATTAATAAAAACTAGTATTTAGTCCCGTGGAAAAATCCACTATAGATACCGAATAAAAAAACAGCGAAATAGTGAGCGAAATTAACCATAAAATTCATTTTTCTTTTCGTCAAAACGTTTTTTTGTTAATCCATTCAAGCGGGAACAAATAAAACCAATATGTTTTTTTCATATAACAGTAGACAATAGACACGTGCTTAAGGGAATAATAAAAATTAATTACCCGTGACTTTTGTGTAATAAAGTTTACATCATTACACAAAGTTTTTTATGAGAACAATAAAATAAATAAACCGTGACTTTTTTAAAACAAAAATTTTAAATCAATTTCAAAAAGCACACAAAAGACAGAATAAAAATAAATGTTTAGCAAAAGCGACATGTTACCGCGGCTGTTTCTTTAGAAAAAACAACACATCCACTTTGCCTGTTACAGACACACGGAACTGGCGTATTATTATATAGATTAATAAAAACTTGTCAAAATTAAGCACGTTTTTTTATTGAAACGATTTAGCTAACTTAAATAATATAACCCTTAATGATTAAACTGTCACTTCTCAATGAACGTTCAGACAAATCTGTTACAAGTAACAAGTGAACAACAAGTATGGCTGACCATGAACATATCTTGATCCAATTCAACAGTACAAAAGAGCAAAAAAAATCTCCTTGATGTCAGGCTTGTTGCAGTAAAAAGCGTATAAAGTGCATGTGTTGAATGGCGATAATACACATTGCCAAGAAACACAACTTACCAACAAAATCAACGTTTTCAATTTGTTGGCAATGATTTGTAAAGTTGTGACACAACTACCGCAGTTCCTTTTTTCATTTTAACAGAAAAATAAATCTCGACAGAATTGCTCACATCAAAGTATATATTTAGTGTAAAAATTAAATGACAATGACACTTAAAATTTGCTAACACTTTGTCTTTACATAAATCCACACTTACATCTTCAAGAAGTTTAATTCCCCATGCACATTTTGTTAACACGAACATCACTAACGCAAACAAAAATCCACAGACAAGGTGAAGTATGGAACCCATTGTCATGTACGCCGCATACTGTACTGGTGTTTTGTTGTGCACGCTTGATTCATGCAACTGTGTGCGCTTCACCACAGATGCATCAGCACCCATAAATGGAACAAACCATTTATTCTCGGAATTACTGAAACCAGGATTTCTTCAAGAAAAAAGAAATAGTTTTACAAAGAACAAATGATACTGAACAGATTATTTTATGTGAATCAAACTTAAGTTTGTTTTTATTGAAACAATAAACTAGCTCGCAGTTAATCTATATACATTATCCAAACTTGACATGCAATAAACCTGTAACAGATAGATTTTTGCTATATGTTCGGCCAAATCCTTTTTATGGATATGAAATAGAGGTTTAGGTAGTCCGCAAAAATCAAAGTCAAGTCAAAATGTGGACTACCTAAACCTCTATTTTATATCCATAAAAAAGTTTGTTGAACCACAGGAAATATGTGGCTAATTTCAACCCTGCCATTTTACAGAGACCCTGCCATGTTAGAAAGACCCGACCTTGCTATGTTAGGGACACACAACACCAAGGATCGCACCCTGCCATGTAAGGAAGACCCAACTTAGCTATGTTAGGAAGACCCAACCTTGCTATGTTAGGGACACGAAACCCACCATGTTAGGAAGATTCAACCTTGCCATGTTAGGATGACTCAACCTTCCTATATTAGAGACACAACCCTGCAATGTTAAGAAGACCCAACCTTCCTATGTTAGGAAAATCCAACACTGCCATGTTGGGAAGTCCCAACATTATGTTAGGGACACACAAACCGCTATGTTAGGGATATCGCACCCTTCCATGTTAGGGAAACACAAACCGCTATGTTAGGGATATCGCACCCTTCCATGTTAGGGACACACAAACCGCTATGTTAGGGATATCGCACCCTTCCATGTTAGGGAGAAAACATTCATTTAGAAAAAGAGATCGATGCTTAGTAAGTTGTGCAGCAAAACTTAATACCTTAGTTTCAATCTTGGTCCAGTGTAACTCAACTTTTCTTTAAAGATAACTTTCTGTTGGGCTTTGACATTTGCACGAGTTACGATGCTGTGAATAATTGTTAAGTATGTACCATAATTTCCCTGAAAAAAAGTATCATTTTTTTAAAGATGTCTTTTTTAAAATAAAAAAGTGTTAAGGACATAGTAAGGACTGAGATAACTTTGACTAAGATTTCAATTTTCTACTACTGTGTATCTATACCTTTCCTGCACCATACAAATGTATATAACTTTCTGCTGCAGTCAATTCACCTGAAATATAAGAATTAACTGTTTTTAATAACATTAACAACATTAATATTAAAAACAAGAAAGCTTAACAGCATTAACAGTCATACTGTTTTTTAAACTTACCCAACACACTAGTAACGTTAAGACAATTTAACCCATCCCACCCATCCTTTTATTTTTGCCTGGTGAAGATTCAAACTACAGAAAACGTTATATATTCTGCCATTATTTGAGCATGTCAAACAAGAATCCCTCGCAAAAACAAAAGGTTGGACAGAAATTTTGTAGACACAAACCAATGAATATCAAAGATTTTGTAAAAAAAAAACGTGGTGGAAGTAAATAAAACTCAATGAGTCAAAACTACATACAACCATAAGCCATGCGCTTGTAATTAATTTTGACTATGCATATACATAAACTTTGAACTACAAATAAATTTCATAACCCAACCTAAATAGTATTGCAAAGGACATTATATTTGCGTTTTTTGCATAAACTATGATAAAATAAATGTCATTTTTAGGTTCTTATTTAATTATAAACCACGTTTTTGTCCACTACGAAGACGTCACCGTCTTCGTAGTAACATCAAAAAGCTACCTTACATTTTTTTTAACATTGTGCCTGCAATATTGTAAGGCAAAATTTTGCTGCCTAAACCAAACACTCATACTTTGTTTCGCAGAATGACTGAATAATAATTAATAATATTTAAGTACATATATTTTATACAAGCCAAAATCAGGCTACCTGTGGCATGGCCAGTAATAAAGTTTGTGTGGGAAATAATGATATATTAATCGCAGCCTTACAGTTCCTGATGTTTTTGGGTTTATTATTTAACAAAGCTATAAGACACTGTATTGCATTAATATGTTTTACTAAAGCTGGGGAGTGTTTAGTTTTGCATTTTTAAAAATATCAGGTTAAAATCTTTCCATTATTTAATGTGACATTTTGTTAAAAGGGATAACCGACCTGGAAATTTATCACGTAAAACCTCTAATCCAAAATCCGCAGGAACACTGTCAAAACCACAAGCACCAACTATGTGGATCCCTTTTTCTTTAGCCTCCTTGTGATACTTTATTTGACAAGTTTGAAGAAACTGGAAAGATCCAATAGGTTATTGTGACAATTATAAAAATAAAATATATGTAGGCTGATTATTAAATCATACAGGGGTCAGAAAATAAAAAAAAATAAACCGTTAATTCGTGACATTCACAACAAAAACTATTTTTTCTGAAGGTTGATTTAAAATACCCAAACACCAAAATGGAACCAACAAAAAAATCAATTTAAGACCACTGAGAATGAATAACATGGCAAAAATAATTGAAAAACATCTGTTTTGCAGAAGACTTTTCTACTAGGTGCAGCAGACAGCCTAACATATGTAGTAACAAGCATAATTCTGATTATAACAATATCATATATACCTCTGGTTCGCCACTTATATCAACGTAATTTGTTGATGCCTCAACACAGCATCGTACGACCTGTTCACCATACCAACGAAACTAAATATGAGAATAACCTTAAACTGTACAATGGAAATATTAATTCAGAAATAACTTACAAAAACATCTTGCAGCATTCTAACAGATTTAGTTTAGAGGTACCAGATACTTGCACCAACTGGTGAGAGAAAAGTGATAATTTTAGTGCGAGGGGAAGGTTTAAATGTTTTGTGATTTTCTAATACTTGTGCAAAACTATCCATTAAAAAAATTCCACAATTATATTTTTTTATCTTTAACAATGTTTGTGCTCTATCCTAGAACTTTCACAATGTTAAAAATTTATTTTTGCAAATATTCTGCCATTTAGAGAGATAGAACAGGATAATTCCTTCACCCACAATATCAAGAGGAACGAGTGCCTTTCTAATGTTTTACTCACTTTTAAAAAGAAAAGAAAAATATACTACTTACAGGACCAACACAGTTGATTACAATTCTACTTTGTCTGCACATTTCCAATACAGAATCATTGTTTGAATTATCTGCTATAACAATCCCAACATTATTCAATGCATCATCAGTACCTTCAAATAAATAATATATGTTATGAAATTGTTGTGCTTCCTTACTTATATTTTGTTTTATTTCTTTAGATCTATATACTGTACTACTAACATATACTCCAGTTCTTTATGTTGAATAAAGCCATTGTTTTGGTTCATTACTGTTATCACTTTCATGACAATTTATTCAACATAAAACAAGATAAGCAAAGCATTGAAACCTTCACGTCTGGATATTGATCCAACTTCCCCAAAAGCTGCAAAAGAATGGAAACACTGGAAAAGAACATTCGATAACTTCATTACTGAATGTGGGACAGAAGCACCTGATAAATTCAGATCTGTTATAAACTTTATATCTTCAGATGTTTTTGAATATGTTGAGGAGTGTACAACTTACGATCAAGTGGTAGAAACTTTAACAAAACTTTATGTAAAAACTCCAAACACTATTTTTGCTCGTCATCAGCTGAGTTCAAGAAAACAAAAGCCTGGTGAATCACTTGATGAGTATCTTGAAGAGTTAAAGAAACTGAGTAAACATTGTAACTTTGAAGCAGTCACAGCCGAAACGTATCGATCTGAAATGATAAGAGATTCTTTTATTAATGGCTTAACTTACAGTTACATTCGACAACGCCTTCTGGAAAGTACAAAATTGACACTAGACGAAGCACACCAGAAAGCTCGGACTCTAGATGTTGCCCAGAAAAATGCTGAAGTTTATTCCCAGAATATTCAACCAACTGTCGCTGCAGCAACCGTTGAAACTGAACCTGACTCAGAGTCCGTAACGTCATCATCTCTTGCTGCATTGAGAAAAGGATCCAATCCTAGACAAGCAACTCGTAAAAAATCATGCTACTTCTGCGGTGGTGCCATGCATGCAAACCGATCATTATGTCCAGCTCGAGACGCCACTTGTCATAATTGCTCCAAAACCGGACATTTCTCAAGCGTTTGTCAGTCAACTAAAAACAAAGCCAAGGATTCTAACTTGTCAGCTATCTACTCTTCAACACTTTGTGCCATATCAGCTGCTTGCCCATCCAATCTTCGTCATGCTTCAGTACAAGTCACTATTAATGGTACCTCATTGGACGCTCTAATTGACTCTTGTAGTTCCGATAATTTTATCAGCGAGAAAGCTTTCAAATCATTAAACATCCCAATGACTTCTTCGGATAAAAAGGTGTCCATGGCACTAACCTCGATGCAGTCTGCGGTGATTGGAAGCTGTACGTTAACCCTATCGTTAAATGACCATGTCTACGAGAATGTCAAAGTAGATATACTTCAGAACCTGTGCAGTGATGTTATCCTTGGATACGGTTTCCAAAAAGAGCATAAGAATGTAATATTCGAAGTCCGTGGAACACAGCCAGATCTTGTTATCACTGGTAAACAAATTACACTGGTAAACAAATTAATGATACAAATGTTGCTGCAATAACCGATGAACCAACAAACGTTGCAAAAGTCAAACCACCTTCATTGTTTAAGAGTTTACCAGAAAATATCAAACCAATTGCTACAAAATCAAGGTTTTTCAACAAGGATGACAGAAACTTTATTAAGAACGAACTTAAAGTGCTACTTGAATCTGGTATGATTCAACGAAGTGACTCACCTTGGAGAGCCCAAGTTCTTGTGGCGAAAGATGAATTTAACCGTCACCGTAAAAGGCTGTGCGTTGATTACTCACAAACAATCAATTTGTACACCAACCTTGATGCATACCCACTACCTCGTATTGACGAAATGGTCAACAATCTCTCGAAATACAAATTCTTTTCAACCTATGATCTCAAAAGTGCATACCATCAGATTCCGTTGCAAGAATCAGAAAGGAAATATACCGCTTTCGAATGTCTTGGAGATCTTTACGAATTTACGGTGATACCGTTCGGTGTCACAAATGGGGTTCCCTGTTTTCAGAGGATAATGGACGATCTGGTCGAAGAGGAAGGATTAACAGACACTTTCCCTTATCTCGATAACGTCACCATTGGAGGAGTCGACGAAGAGGATTTAAAAAGAAATGATATCGCGTTCCAGGAAATGATTAAAAAGCGGAACATAAAACTTAATGGCTCAAAAACTGTTCAATGTTCTCCAGTAATAGACATTCTTGGGTACAGAATTAGTGACAAAGGTATCCAGCCAGACCCAGAAAGATTACGTCCATTATTGGAATTTCCACCACCTTCAAATACTGCATCTCTTCGTCGAGCCCTTGGTATGTTCGCTTACTATGTCAAGTGGATACCTCAATTTTCTGACAAAGTACGTCCACTGGCAGAAACCGAGACTTTTCCATTAAACAAAGCTGCTATTGAGTCTTTTAACGCTATCAAGACAGAGCTTGGAAGAGTTGTACTAGCCCCAATCGATGAAGATACGCCATTTGTAGTCGAGTGTGATGCTTCTGATACTGCTACATCTGCATCGCTAAATCAAAATGGTTGACCAGTTGCCTTCATGTCCAAAACGTTATCTAAAAGTGAAAAATGGTATCCTGCTGTTGAGAAGGAAGCCCTCACAATCATTGAAGCTGTCAGAAAATGGAATCACCTACTGTCACGTCAACACTTTACTCTAATAACCGATCAACGATCTGTATCTTACATGTTTGACAACCGAAGGCGCACCAAAATTAAGAACAATAAGATACAGACATGGAGAATGGAACTTGCGGAATTTTCCTACACTGTCAATTATCGTAAAGGAAAGAACAACGTTGTTGCTGATTCCTTCACTCGTGCTCACTGCCTTGCAGTTTCAAATAACCTCGATGATATCCACATACAACTGTGCCATCCTGGAGTTACACGTCTCCTTCATTTTGTTAAAGCTAAAAACCTACCGTTCTCGACCGAAGACGTTAAACGTATTTGTTCCAATTGTAAAAGCTGTGCAGAGCTAAAACCTCAATTTTACAAAGGGGTGCGTGGAAAGTTAATCAAAGCTACTTCACCACTAGAACGAATGAACATCGATTTCAAAGGTCCTTTACCTTCAATTACTCGAAACAAGTATATTCTGGCTGCTATTGATGAATATTCTCGCTTTCCGTTTGCGATACCTTGTCCAGATATGTCGACTCCTACTGTCATTAAATGTCTCGATTCAATCTTTACTCTATGCGGAATGCCAGGATATACACATTCAGATAGAGGAAAATCATTTATGTCGTCAGATCTTGTCAAGTACCTTACTAGTCGAAACATCGCAACAAGCCACGGCACACCTTATCATCCCATCGGTAATGGTCAGGTTGAACGTTATAATGGTGTTATCTGGAAGGCAGTTAGACTAGCCCTATCATCTGCCGACTTACCGATTACACATTGGGAAAAAGTACTCCCTGATGTTTTGCATTCAATTCGTTCCTTGTTATCAACAGCAACAAATGCAACACCACATGAACGTTTTTTCAATTTCAATCGAAAATCAAACCAAGGAACCTCACTGCCTTCATGGTTATCTCCAGGTCCTGTCTACCTACGCAAGTTTGTACGTTCAAGCAAACATGATGATCTGGTTGAAGAGGTAGGGCTGACCCACGTCAACCCAACTTATGCTCACGTTCGACACAACGATGGTCGAGAATCTACTGTTTCACTTTCTGATTTAGCACCCTGTCCAAGGGATTCTGAAGTGAAAGACCAAACGAACAGCGTTGAAATTCCAAAGATTAACGAAGATGTAGACATTGCTCCAAATGAAACTGCTCCAAATGAAACTGTAGAAGCAACAGAGATACGGCCAGATGAAGTTGAAGAGGAACTCAAAAACAATTTAAGACGATCTACACGTACGATCAGAAAACCTCAGATGTATGGTTTCGAAGACGATCAGTGAACCCTTAACTGTGGGAGAATGTTATGAAATTGTTGTGCTTCCTTACTTATATTTTGTTTTATTTCTTTAGATCTATATACTGTACTACTAACATATACTCCAGTTCTTTATGTTGAATAAAGCCATTGTTTTGGTTCATTACTGTTATCACTTTCATGACAATATATAAACTAGATTTCTGAAAATACCTCAATATGCATCAATCAATCAATCAGTCTATATTTCCGAAAATAAACAAAATAATTTACAGGAACATATACGAATTAACCTATAGCAGGCTTTGCTTGTGCATATATATGTATTTATATAACAAAAATGAACAACAATAACTAGTTAGTGATAATATTTACAATATTTACAAAAAAAGGTTAAAGTGGAGGCAAAGATACGAACAAAAAAAAAAAAAGGAGAGAAGGAGATAAGTTATAGTTGATAGAGGTTTAGTAGCTTGTTTTTAAGGTGATAGATGAAAGTGTGAATTGAAGCTGGGAATGTATATTACTTCTTGTGTAGTATTCATTTCAGTATTTACAAGCCAGATTTGGCAATGGAAAGAATTTGCTGACTTGGTGGGGTACAAACATACCCCTAGTACATGAAAGTCTTGTTTGATGGTGATGAACATTAGAAGTTTGGTTAAATGAGTTGAGTTGATGGTTAAACAATAATTTACAGCAATCAATTTTATAGATTTGGTGTAAATTTAAAAGTTTCAGTTCTTTAACTGAATTTACTATATTTTGACCTTTCAGAATCTGCCTTTGGAGGCCAGTCATGGGTGTATTTGGAGAGGTCCAGATTAGGTTGCCATAAAGTAGATGTGATTGTATGAAACTATAGTAAATGTTTACAAGTAGACTTGGCGGAATAAGAAATTTCACTTTATGCAGGATGCCGCATAAGCAACTTGTAAGATATGTTTATATAACTCGTGAATAGTAACATTTTCTAAGTCAAAACATTGTTCATAAAAGTGCTACAAGAGAGATAAAAAAACCATATATACCAAAAATTTTCCTGGTAAAACAGTTCCCAATAAAATAAAACAGGGTTCGAATTAGAAGGTCCCATTTCGCAATTTGCAAATCGAAATGCCCTATTTGCGAATTATTTTATGAAGGAAATGTTAAAATTGTGAATACCATTTCTTCATCATTCATTTGTTTCACCTATTTCTATAACAATTGCTGCAACTAAATAACCATTATCAAGGTTTACCTTAGTCATTGACGACGTCTAGTAGAGCCTTGCAAAGGGGGGGTGGTTTCTATAGACCTGATCTTTAAGGTTGTGAGGGAGGTTAGTCTCACTTGCTTGCAAAGGAACTGGACCCTACTCATGTCTTGATTAATAATGCCTGCATATAAAACCCCAACACCTTACACTGCACTAGTTCTTCAGATGTACCTTAGGCTTACAGTTGCAGTTCAATTTAATATGGCTGTTGCCAGTCAATTAAATATGTGAATTTATTATTGCATTATTATATTGTATCATGTCATATTGGAAAATTGTAGCAATTAATGATTTCTTGTTGTTTCTTTTCTCAAAATGGGGAAATTTGGGTATGTTGGGCCTCCTTTGTCAGCCGTTTAGGCAAGTAATGTGTTGATACAAGTCATATTGTAGTCTTGGAAGCGTACCTGACACTTAAGGCATGTATAAATGTGTTCATCATATTTGCTGTTCTGAGTTGCGTACTTGGAAACAAATTTGACACTCATTGAGATGTGCCTGAGGCTCAGGACATCTCGATTCTCTCATACACCTGAAGCTCAGGATATGAATTAAAATACCATAATTAGCATGTGCCTAACGCCCAAGACATGTTAATGCGCCGGACGCTCATCTGTCTCATGCGCCTGATGTTCAGGGCATGAAGACACCTATAATGCATATCTTCACGCTCAGGATATGCATTATATATTTGTGCATGTGACGAAGTATGAAGGGGGCACCTGCATTCCTACCCAATCCCCAAAATTTCTATAAATAATTTGTGTTATTGTTCTGGAACCCAAATCAATTAATTTAATTTTAGGTAAATTGTGTTTACATAAACATTTTGAGGGTGATATAAGATTTCACTTCCGTCATTTTGACCTAATAAATCAACACCAAAATGAGTTTCATTCTGCCTGAAATCTGTAAATTTATTTAATTTATGAGACAAAAACTGAGATAAAATATTCATTTCGTCTTCTCTCTGTGTCGTTTAGCTATGTGATACTTGGAAGAGTTATATACAATATATATATACAAAAAGGGTATGGCATCCGAAATATCATTAAATTTTGGATTAATTTTAATAAGATATGTATCTAGTTATTTAGACAGTTCTCACATTATTGACAACATGTTGTCACATGTTCCACGATCACCTTCAGTTGGGTAAAATGTGAACTATGGTAAAAACCACACAGTAAAACCTAAGATCTAAAGCATGTTAAAGAATTGAAGATAAAACAGTAAGAACTCCTTAAGGATACGGTAACCCCCTGAGACACATGCTCAGTATATTTAAAATATCTCCTCTGCTCGCTATATTAACCCTAACAAATATATATATTCTGAAAGCCAAATAAATTATCTCTAGAGTGATGATAAAATATTTCCATAAAAAAAATCCAAAAAGGAGAAAAAAAATTATATTCAAAAATTCACCCTTCCAGTTCATTTTGTCGAACACTCCCCTCAGTAAAATTTTTGTTCATTGAAAAAAATATGATTGGGAAGCTCTTATTCAGCTCTAAAAAACTTTGCTTTTTTTACTCAAAACAACATGTGGTTCCGAAAATATAGCATATTTTGTGTTACAATAGCTGTTTTATAACTGATTTATCTATTTTTAAGCATGATAGATCGATAACTCGATATTTCCTCACTTTCTGCGTTAGAAAAAGCAAAGTTCTGTAGCCAAAGACATAATTATCGCAACAAACTTGTTTTCGTACAATTTCGACAAGATGGAGGGGAGTGTTCGACAAAAATATATACCGTTACGACTGAAAATTTTATTTCGAGAAAAAGCAAATCAAAGATCTTTGCTTTTACCTGCAAAAATCATGAGGAAGAAATGTTACACCCACTTAAACGTTATGAATAATTAATAAGTCATGAATATTTTATTTAATATTAAAGGTAAAGTATTTTCGCAGAACTTTGGGTCTTGTTATTGTTAAACAGACAACAGGATAACATAACATAACAAGATAAAAACGAAAAAAATAAATAAATAAATTAAAAAGGCATAGATAATAACTAATAATAAATTTGTATAGATTATTAAAGTTTGAACGTTTCCTATGTTATATGTAGAGATGCAATTTTTTATTCGTTCTGCATAACTCTCTTTAATTATCATACAGATTAAATATATTTAAGGAAACTTTGAGCACACTATTGCAAACACTAAAAGATAAAATAGATTTTTCCTCATTTTATCCCTCTTAACAGTAAATATTTTTGATTCTTTTTTTAAAAATATCAGGAAAATATGCCAAAGAATCAAAATTAAAAATAATAATTTTTTTTAAAAAAATGACCCTAAAGGGGGTTAACGTATCCTTAAACAACCCATTCTTGAATTTATTTGAATTAAAGGGAACCTGAGGTATAAAATGATGTTGGACTTACATTATAGAGCTTAAAAAGTTGGTTAACAAGTCTTTTTAATTTTTATAAAAAGCTCTTTTTGTTCTCAAGATATTCACATTTAAAGAATTTCGGATTTAATTATGCTGCATAAATTATGATGTCATATTTAAGTCATAGCAAATTTTGAGATTTTTGTCATCAGCAATGTTGGACTTGAGGGATGTGCATTCAAACTATATCAATGCATAGATATTATAAAGGTAAATTGATTAACATAAATGCTTTTGCCAAAATGACACTTGTTTGCTTGTCCCAAGCCTCGTAATCACCCTGTAGGCAATTTTTTTAGAGGTGCCTATTTTATTGTAAAAATTGAACGATATAAATAAGATAACATTATCCTGAAAATTTTATTGAAAACTGACAACCAGAACATGTTCAAATGTTTCATAGAAATAACAAACTCACCCCAATTTCTCTTGGCCTACAGAACTGCCATTGCATTTCATTGCACGAATCATGCGATAATATGTAAACGCACGGCAAAATCGATCACATGGTTGCTGGATTCATGCCATTACAAAAAAAATAATGAATGAGGGAGAGTATCCGTAGCTGTGTTTCCATCGTAATGCTTTTATAAATGTATCAACGAAGTTCCGAACATGATAAATCAGATAAATCAATCAAAGTTTCTGTGTTATTCTTTTTTATTTAAACGTTTTAACTTACTGAAATCAGACTTCTTTGCAACACTGACCACTTCTTGTTGTTGTTTCTGAAGACAGCTTTGCCTCGCTAGCTGTCTTACTTTTTGATTATTTTCCTTTGTTTAAACAGTTAGTCGTTTCCTTATGGAGGCAGTATCAGGTCTAGACAATTAGAATACCTAAATTTTCAGAATTTCCCCTTTCATGCTCTAAATTTAATTATCTCCATAGTTAGTGCTTCAACTATCTTCAACTATCACAATGAGCATTCTCCCCCATTGGGTTTTTTGGCTTATAATATGCAATAATCCCAGTCATGCTAATAAAAAAAGAAAGAGCGTGATAAGCATTAATTATCATAATTAATAACCACGAGGCAATGCTGTGATTTCTTCTTTCTATTTTGTTTTGTCTGGTCTCCAGAAACAATGGCGAATAGAATAGAAGAAAATTAAATCTAAGTGGAGAAAGTGATACGGATGTCTTTACGCGCGGCCACTTTTTTAAACAGAACCAAAATCTCTTTCCACTTTTTGATGCCATGTTTTACAAAGAAAAACAAGCCAAAAAGAACAGCAGCGTGAACGAAGCCTACCATAATGACGATTTTATCGAACTCCATCTCAGTGCTCATTTAAAGTTAAGGCTGTTTGTTTACCTACGGTTTCACACGAACATTTTGCGATGGCCTGCTTATTAGACAAGAATAAGAGATCAACAAGATCGTTAAATATGGCGGCTGGAAAAAAACCCAATAAATTCAAGATATTAAAGTACCATTATTTCCATTTCTAGTACGTTTTACATCCTAAAATTTTCAGGAAAGTCATAACTCCGTCTGAACTTTGAAATAAATAAATAAAATGTAATATATGTTAATTTTTTTCGATAAGGGTGATTACGCGCTTTTAACATCTATTGAGACATAAATCTTAAAACTACGACATTTTTCAGCCGATTCCTTTTTGCTCGACCTTATGCAAACTCCTTTCTCATTCACAGGCATTTTTGCAAATTTGTTTAAAGGGATGGCTTAGTCAAACCATGAAGTTATGTGTCAAGCATAGTTCCCAGATCAGATCGTCGTTAACCAACTAAACTATAATTACAGTTAGCTAGCTACATATGTCATCAAACAATTAATCAAGACTTTATAAAGTTAACAAACCTATTTCCTTTCTAATAAACTCTAGAACCTTATCCAATTTATCTTTTTTTCTGCCAGCAATTGCAATTTTCTTTTCCTTGCATGTCCTTACAGCCTCAGCAGCTACATATTGACCAGTAAATCCAGAAGCTCCATAGATAGTTATGTCGTACGGTCGATGATTCATTCTTTGGATGAACCCACAGGAGACTTCAGTTTTCTAATCTGACGATTATGATAAATGCATCAACTATGGAAAATGGAATCAAGTGGAATCAACTGATGTTGTTGCGACATAAAATACGGATCACTTTCGGTTTCGCTTATTTCTATTTTTCAGGTGGATGCGTTGCATCATTTACAGATAAGCGAGACAAGGACGTCATAAAACGTGATTGTCATCATGCTTTTTTTTGACCTCCGCTAAATTTGTTCGATATGCAGATTTAGCGATTTTAGAACTTTTTCAACCCTTTAAAGCACGGGCGGGTCCCGGCGGAATTATCCGGGCTACAGTCGGGCAAAATCAGCCCATCGTTGGAACGCCATAGCTCCTGGAGGATCAATATATAAAGGGTTGCGGAGCGGGAACAGGTCCCTATGTTCGCAAGCGAAATATTTACATCATACTCCATGACAAATATGGAGAGAACTTTTATCTGCTCCAATAGACAGTTTAAATAAGATCTTAAAAATGTTCCTCGAGTAAAATGCAATCTCGTCCCCAGAGCTTCTTTTTACTTTTTGATATATGCGTGCTGGCGCGGCCCTAGCCACTATTAGATTGCGAAAAAATAAGCCGTGGGAAAAGATATTTACAATATGCATTTCAGA
The DNA here is from genome assembly GCA_030067915.1 of Hydractinia echinata. Lineage (NCBI taxonomy): Eukaryota > Metazoa > Cnidaria > Hydrozoa > Anthoathecata > Hydractiniidae > Hydractinia > Hydractinia echinata. The sequence goes on along the minus strand of JASGCC010000048.1, from coordinate 1,183,518 downwards.
GCGTATAAACAGCAAACACTTTGCAGCATTTCCGGGGGTTTTCTGTTTGTTTAACAAAAAAATCTAGCAAAATCGGAGAACGAGAATAAAAAAAATCTGAATACGCGCTTAGTAAAAAACCTTGAAAACATACAAAGCAGAAATAAAGGTTAACGGCAATGCTACGTGTACTCTCATAGAGCATTCTGGCTATTAGACTGCAGTGCAGTGTCTTCAAATCTGATGAATCGAACAAAACTTCGATGAATCGAACCAAAGCATAACGTAACAAGGCGAGTAAGAAAACGGTAGTTACACGTGTTTAAAGATCAAAGAATTTTGGCCCGGGTTCAATAGTGTTTAAGTTTCTCCATTTCGCTGGCCGACTGTTTTACATGTTGCTTGTTATAAAAGTTTGAAGGACTGTAATTTTCTTGTGTCACCGTTCGCTTCAAAGTTCGTTCAAAAGTAACTTAAAAATATAAACACAAAAAAAATAGCCGCATGGCTAGCCCACGTGACCTGAAATAATTAAAATCTATTGTCCTTTTTATGAATAAATTTCAATTGTGTTGACTACCTACTCGGAAAGAACAAATTCACATGTCTGGTTGCTAAGTTTAGTCTGATGCGACAATCGGAAATCTAACTTTTCATCACATTTGTGGTTATATGAAACTTGCATGACTTTTGGGACAAGGAAAGTGTCGGAAGGAAAGTAAATTCTTGTTGTTTCTCTTTTATATATATTTTCACTTCAAGTTGGATGTGGCTTAAAAGTTGCTTCGCTTTTGAAAGTTGATTGTAAGTTGTTGCTGTTTTAAAAAATCGTGTATTTGCTGTTCAATTCCGAACTACTTTTAGGGCATAAAAACTTTCGCGAATTGTATTTTTTTGGCGAATTTCGTGTAAAAAACTTTCGCGAAAATCAAAAATAAATTCAATTCAAAAGAGAAGATCTTTCGCCTTGAAAAAACTCCTTTTTTACTGATTTATATTTTCCAAAGGTATAAACTTTCGCGGAAATGACCAAAAACGCGAATAAGTAAAAAAGGTTAATTCTAGCATTGCCCTCATTGGGCGCGATTTTCGATTCCAATTTTTGTTTCCTATTTTTACTGATTTTTTATAGGCGTAACAAAACATCATTTCTGTGTATCGGCATAATAATTATTTTGAAATGGACAGAAGAAAAGAGAAAGAAGTATTGCTCATTAATTTAATATTCCTGTTTTTCTATGCAAAACAAATCACCACAAATATGTACATGTAGATCAGTGAAAGGTTTCTTCATTTTGATTTCCCTGTCTTCAATATCTTGATAGCCATCTTCCATGCACATATCACTTAGTGTATGTTGGTAGCGCAGAAATTTTCTTGCTGCTTTTTCTAAAATATACTTGCAATGATTATTTAATGAACAGCAAAAAACTCTTTTTTGTTAAAAGATATTTTAAAAGACGAAGGTAGCTTTTTAGGATTAAAAATTTGCGTTGTGAACTCACGAATTTCTCGCAGATTTTAAACACATATATACCTGATATGAGCGCATTCATTTGAAAAGAGCTAAACTTTTTACATAACTTTTGATCTCGCCAACAATATGTAAACATGTATTGAAATTCTTTCAATTTAAATGTCTTTTCTTGAATGGAATCTGAGGAAGAACAACTCACAATGTCTTCTTGAAATAAAGCATTTCTGCTGCAAAATAGAATTGAAAATAAAAACAAAAAGCTCCAGCAGAAAGATATAGACATTATCACACAAATAAGAGTTTTTGTTTTCCTTTATTTCGAACGATTTGTCGAACAAGGTACGTTCGAATGCTAAATGAGAAACTCGATGATTTTACTTTCGACGATGGCCAACACATCGTGTTTCTCCTGTTAAAAAACTAAGAAAACCAAAACTGAGAATGGCTGAGCTGAGAAAGGAACTGAGAAAGGTACCTTCATATGAGAGATAATTATAACAAAATTCATATCCTGAATGATTGAAATGTTATGGTAACGAAAGTTTAGAAAACAATGATTTGAGTCTGTTCTGACTTGAGACTGTTCTTGATTTTTTTATTACTTTTCGGCAAATTCTGGAAGTTTTATGTTCTTATCAAATAGTTCTTATCAAAACAGCGTGTAGTCTACTGACTGTCTTTTTGTGCTTTCTCTTTTTCTGAAAAAAAACTGCGCGTGTACCCGCAACCACACGGTAAGGAAAAAACTGGCTTTGACTGTATCTAAAAATAGTAGAATAAAACACAACAACAATGCAGACCCTAGTGACCAGTGGTAGTTCTACGGACAGTAACTTGAGTCATAGTCATAAGAATCGCGAATCGCCCGTTTATGCCACTACGGTAGACGTTTGTAGCAAAAAAATTCTTGTGGCTATATTTGGGGGATTAGAGTTAAGGAGAGGGAAAGGAATTATGCAATCAATTAAGAAAAGTTTATTTAAGCAATTAAAATTATCTCTACATATTCCGTGGATCAAGCATTCTTCAAAAGCTTCTTCAAGTTTATATCAAACTGTTCCAGTACTCTCTCATCTATCTTCCTATGCTCATTTTATAAAACGCTATCACCACCGCTATCACAACTGAGATTATCTAAATAAAAAGTATGAAAAGTTTTAATCAAAATACGGACACCGTTTTCTTCCCGTGGATCAAAGTTTTGACACGAATAATCATGATGTTATCTTACGACCGAAGATCAGCGTTATGTTTTGATCTATCTTACAAAACATAGTCACAATACACCTTTTCCGAGTTAGTTTTCTTTCATGTACCGCTGCTATTTCTCAACCTTTTTAAACAAAATGAATGTGATTTTTGAAATCCTCACGTGAAACTTGATCAAAACAAACAACAGTTTTTTTAATTTTGTGCTAATTGACCTCTGCTTGAAACCAGGCTAGTTAGTACAAGCGTTAATTTCACTAAAACAGCATTTTCACATGTCGGGTTAATTTCAAAATTTATACACGCACCAATTCAATGATGGTGATTATAATCTTTGGCAAAGCATAAAAATTAGACATGTAATTCGGGAAACGTGTATGAATTGAATTAACAAAAAAAGAACAAAAAGATTCAAAAAGATTCCTCCATAACAACCATTTTGCTTATTTAACTTTGTATGACTTTACAGAGTTCACATTAATAATTATTCTGAATCAACAAATGATTTGCGTTCTTACATTTGCAACACAAAATCCAATGATGAATCCTGTCTCCACAACCATCCCATCAAGTGTCAGGCCAGCTCTACGTCTCGTCAATCCTTGGACGTGAATGAAGAGTTAGAGAAATGATCAACTCATTTAATTTCAGCGTATATATAAAAATAAGAACACCGTTTAAAAAATGGCGCGAAAAATGCACGATAAATCAGTAAATAAAAATAATTAAGAAAAAAATTTGTTTCTCTTTGAAACTAAAAATAAATCAGATACTCTTTTGTAGAGCAACCACACACTTTTCTTTCTTTTCTGTTTTGTTGTTTTAAAGTATAGGATTTAGTTTGGCATTTTAGAAGCATATCTTAATACACGAGAGACGTAAACCAAAGCATTAACTTTTCCCCAACGATACCATAATTATCCCCATAATATTAATAAGTACGTTTTAGTTTTTGAACTGTGAATGATGAGTTTGGTGTCGCAAATTGTTGTTCTTATCAAAAATGTGTACTGATGGGGGAGTAGTTTGATCCGTTGTGTTAAAAATGAACGAGTTTTTGCGTAATGTGAAGCTTCAGAAAAAAATTTGCATGCTCAATATGTATAAGAAACCGCCAAATCGCCGATGCGTGTGATAATCTAAGGCGCAAAAAATACAGATATATTTGAGCATGATATTTGTTAAACATGGCGGAAAAGTAGTGCATAAGTATTTTTAAAAAAAATTAGTTTAACGAGCTCAAATGCTGTGTTTAAAAAGAGATTTACTTCGCAGAAAAGCTGCCATTATACTACTCGGTGTTTTTGTAGGTTTATCATACAGAATTTTGATCAGTCGTGGAAACTTTTCGAATACGCAATTTTATCTTCCAACCTATACCGGACAACATAACACTTTGTCAAAGCGCGATGTTATGACCGCGAAATTACAGTTCATAACTGATTGGACGGAATTCGTAAATTCTAGGACTAACTTTACACGAATTCATAATGGTTGTAACATGACTTGGAAAAAGCAAAACGCTATACCATGGATGAAAAAATTAGGACGAACTTGTCCAGATAAAAGTTTTATATCAATCTGGAATATCAACCCTGCTGGAGAGTTCAGCAGGGTAGTGTTACAAACACAGTATACTAATGGCAGTATTAAGCTCTACGGAGGAGATTATTGGAGAGCGTATGTCAGAGGAAGTTCGTCCGTTCCAGTTTTAAAAACCGATTTAGGAAATGGTTCCTACGAATTCAAATTTTTTCCTCTTGTGAGTGGTTCCTACCGACTTGATATTAGTTTGGAATACACATTGTGCGATGGAATAAAAGAACCGCCAGATGATTGGTTTATAAAAGGTCTCTATTTGAAATCAGCTTGATCTTTCTCTTTTGATAGGAAAGATTTTGTGTTGACGCTGAAATCAAGTTTTTAGAGTGCAAACTTGAAAAAGAATAAAACTAATTAATTAAAAACATTTAAAAATTAATGTTATTGCAAAAACTTAAAAAAACGTTGCAATTTACCATTCTCGTCCCCAGAGCTCTTTGAGATAAACTTTAAAGGGTTCTGGGGATGAGAATAAGGTGCAAAATTGTGAAAAGGTGCAAAGCATGACAAGTTTGGCGGGAAGAGCAAAGTTGAATTCAAATCTTTTTATAGTGTATTCGTTCGGCATATTTGACGCACATCACTTGCTATTAATAATTCTAAAACACCTGATTGTAAAAAGCCATTTTTTCTTCTAAGCACCGACCCTTAAATAAGAAACGTTCTGTAACTTTAAAATTGTAATGTAAGGCCTCCACATGTTAATTCAGAATCTGTCGTAAGAAATAGTCGTAATATGATACATCTAAAATACACACCTTGTACGCAAAATCATGTGTCAACGAGTTGAAAAAATTCGCTCCAGGCGTTAATTGAACCATATTGGTAACTGTTTTTATAAGTATCTCCAGACGAAAATCACGCGTCAAATATTTTGCTTCGGGCGTTAAATTGATCCATTTTGGTTTTTTTATAAACATTTGTGGATGAAATTTTTGCAAAACAGAAAACAAAGCACTAGCAATGCATCCATTGAACTTTGTGTGTTTGAACGTGCATCCATTGAACTTTGTGTGTTTGAACGTTTGAAAGTCTGTCTTGAAGGGCTGGTGAAACCGGATGATAATTTCCATTTCAATGACTTACACGAATACTCTTTTCTAATTTCATTCGAGGTGTGCAAAATACCGCTCATCTCACGTGGGGTCACGCCATATGGGGCTAGCAAGGACAATATAAGAGGTGAAATCATGGTGCAAACCATTGGTAGCTCTTTTAATGCTCTTTTGAAAGAATCAAAATACACTAAATTAAATGCGACAAACACATTAAAACTAATTCTTTTATAACCCACTATCAATGTTTTTTTAGTAATAATAATTTGTTGTTTTTTTAAGGCAATGTTCAGGAAAAGAACAAAAACATGGTATATTATTCCACGATATGCCGTATATCAACAAACGCTTTGGTCTGGAACAGAGATCAACTTTTACGTCCCTTCAAAAAGATTGTCAGCAAAAGGTATGCATTTAATTCTAGTAAATTTTGCTGCCTAGGGATTTTGAGCTGAGGACCGCCGACATCCATGTGATGTGTGTGAGGGCCGTCCACATCCATGTGCGAGACGGTTTTAAAAATGAATATATTTATTTTATGAGTTATGACAGTTACTACAGTTACGAAAGTTATGACAGTTACGGCAGTTACGACAACGTAATACGCGATAGTCGGTTTTATTACTAATCAACCCAACAAAAAATAGATGGCAAATAAAATTATAAACAGGTGAAATTTAAATTTTTTTTCCGATAAGTCGGACATAACCTGTCCCTCCAGTTTAAATTTAAAACCTGACTGGACTGTGTTACGAAACGTTGTGTTAGTGCAATGTAATGCTATAACCTCTGATTAGAGAGAATTATTGAAAAAAAATCCTTATACACAGTTCTTATTAAATTGCCTCTTATGATTAATTTGACTGTTCTCACATAGTTTTAATAGTGAGATAAAATCTGACGAGGTTGGCTCGTCGCTCGTTAATGATGTTAAGACACTTGTTTATTGTAGACTAGCTGACTCATTGCAGCTAGTCTACACACACTAATGACTTCATTATTTCGTACTAAATAAACGCCACCTCGCTTGCAAGACTTTGTGACGAAACTTGACGACCAGCAATGGAATGCAATAAGTAAGTAGATATTCAAAAAATTTTTTTTTTACTTAGAAACATCATTTTTAATGGAAGAAATGTGTACTGCAGATGAAGCAAGTAGTTGTAAGTATTTATGGAATGGTTTTGGTGGATGGTTGAATAAAACAACGTGGCAAACACTGTGTTTTGGTGAGTACACAATCTAATTGGTTGAATTACGTAGCTTGTCTGAGTGTTGTGTAGGTAATGAAACTGATAGAATGATTTTACACGCAATACAACGAGGACTGTGCAATCGTAACTTCGGAAAAACAAGAGAAACTTGGAATTAGATGGGAAAATTTGAACGTAATAATTTGAAAGCACATGCCATAGGAGAATCATTTTCTTGTATTGGCTAAACAAATTTATTTTCTCACATTTTTTGTATTTTTTCAGCTGCTAAATATTTTGCAAATAATATACCGTTGTTTTAAAGAGCTCTGTGGACGGAAATGGTTGTTCACCCAACTTCGTCCCCAGAGCTTGTTTGTCTGAATAAAAAACCCTAATAAGCCCTGAGGAAGAGATTGGTTGTTTACTATGAGTGTATATATTACTAGCTAACATACAAATCCACAAGTTTCTTCCCAGGGATTTTTTGACAGATTCATACAAGCCCTGTGCTTCTTCAACATTTCCTAAATTTAAACAAGGCTCTATTTTGTTTCATGGTGCAGCAATACCTCGCTATCCCAGACATAAGGAAGGAATTTTATGGATATTTGGTGACTCTGTTTCATCACAGTTCTATCATAGTATTAAACGAAACAGAATCTGTAAACAGATATTCAAAAATTGTATGTATTCGTACAACTGGATATACAGTCTGGAAAATTACAATCTCACTCTTGGGAGCTACCCAGACATAAGGAAGGAATTTTATGGATATTTGGTGACTCTGTTTCATCACAGTTCTATCATAGTATTAAACGAAACAGAATTTGTAAACTGATATTCAAAAATTGTATGTATTCGTACAACTGGATATACAGTCTGGAAAATTACAATCTCACTCTTGGGAGATATGTTCGGCGTAATAGCACAATGGAGAAAAAATTGTGGAACGATTTAGACTTTGATATTGGAAAAGTGATAAAGGAATTACAACAAGCTGTTTTAAATCCTTCCATGGACTCAAAAAGTGCAATTCTTTTAAACTACGGTCTGCATTTTACTGAAGCTACAAACTTCACAAACTTTAAAAAGTTAATAAAGGAAGTCGTCAATTTAAAAGACCAAATCAAATGTAAAATAATATGGCGGACGACGACTTCGTTAAATCGACATAAATATTCGATGCCGAACCTGCATTCTAGAAGGTTCATGACGTCACAGGTAGGTCGATATCACGTCTTTATCCTTTTACTCGTATACGAGGAAGGTATTAAAGGAAGATATGCAGTGAAAATAGTACACACATTAATTCTAGCAGTCAGTTGCGATCTTATACTCTATTTCGTTTTCCCACATTTTCATAAACTTTGTTGTTCTTTATAAATTTACATAGTTAACTTACAGGGCACGTTGATTTAACGTCGTATTGACGTCGTATTGACGTCGTGCGCACACCTGAAACATAGCTATTATGATAACAAGCGTTGTGATGGAAAGTTATTACGTCCTTAAAAGCTATTTTAATACATTTGTTTCTAGCGTGTCCAACTGTACAATGCGTATGCTACAAATGAATTCTGCAAAGCTGGTATCGATGTGCTGGATATCTATCCTCTCACAGATTCATACCCATTTGGAACCGGAAGTGCTAGATCACGTACTGATCCTGTTCATTACGAGTACCACGTGATGAGACCTATGGAGGTGCAGCTGGAAAGAGTGTTCCAACCTCTGTAGTAATTTCATCTGATTTTGAAACTGTGGTGTGTATAGCTTTACCAGCTAGCATTGGCGAGAAAGAAGGATAACGACAGGACATTCTGATTATGGTGCGATGCGAGAACAAGAACGTACAAGCTGACAGTGAGCAAGTGAGCGCAGGTTGAAAATGGTTGAGATATATCATAACGAAAAGATTTTTACTGTCACAACAAAAACAATTTCGGCGCATTAATTAATTCACAGAAGAATTCAGAGATGAAGTATTCACTAATAGAAATATGCTAAGCGCTATATGGGTATTGCTGAACCAGTGCGTGATATAGTGAAAATAGCACTCATGAACATAACATAACATTGGGGTATCCTTCGTAATTGTTGTTGTCATGAGAAGGGAATATAGTACATGTAGAAACATCCATTGGTTCATTAATATTTAATATATACCGAACGAAGAAGAAAAACCATGATAATATTTATAAATAACATTATTTCTTCAACAATTTCCTGGCCATAAACGATGTCCCCAGTATCTCCATTCGTAAGGACTTTACTGAGACAGATAGCAAGTTTGCGGTCACATTCACATGCATTGTATGGACAGCTGCCTGCAGTGTCATCTAAAAATAAGTAAAAAGATAGTCAAATATATTAGGAGAAGTAAAAGAAATAATCAGAAATAAAGAAATAAAGAAATAAAGAAATATAATTATTAATTTTAAATTTGTTCATGTGTTTGATAAAAGATTTTAGAAAGTCAAAGGGCGTCTCTTATTCTTTCTACTGCTACTGTGCTTTAATTGTTATTTACTTTTCTCTGTTATATTTTTTCTTGATCCAATCGCCCACTAGTAGTACATTTTTAATTTCGCCATCTACCCGATGACGTATCTTCATTGGGTAATTTAGCTACCTTATCTCCTGAACACTTAATTTAATTCGAAACAAGTACAACTAAATAACAAGTAAGTAAAAGAACGGGTAGTATTTATTAAAATTTCACATTCTGGATTATCAAAATCACAAGAAAGAGTGGCAACATTGGCTGATGTAGCTCCATGAGAACACAATGCATCATTGTTTTGCACAAGGTGATTTGAAACAGTGTCAACAGTAAGTCACAAACAAAAGTCTTCCATATTATTTAAACGAAAAATTGCATTGCATAAAGATTAGTTTAGTATATTTTTCCAGTTAGAAGTCGCTTCCTTTTTGTCCCTTAACGACACTAAGCAAGAAAACATGTTTTGTTTATTTTGGATGTTTATTTGTTACGAGCAATGAAAAATTAGTAAAGAATGAGATTTCAATGACTGGAATACACATGGATGCATATAGAAATAAAAAGCTTTCAAAATATGATCCACCAAGACTTACAACACGTTCCATTGCTGTGCTCATATTGATGTAAATACGGACTACATTCATTCTTTGCAAGTATTCTGTCATAACAAAAATCATGTCTTTGGCAGCATCTATCTGTTGCATCTACTGGTTTACCCGACCCACCTGGACCGCACCAGCATCCATAGTTATCGTAGGTGATACATTCAGCAGTATGTTTTGCTTTGTCATAGAAATTAATAAGTTCACAAAGTTGATTCAGTCCACCATTTGTCGAAGAGAAGAGAAAAATGATGGAAAGAAGACTGAATGCACCTCCCGGCATCATACTCCGTCTAAATAATCACAATAGCAAGTAAATACCACATAAAAAAAACCGGGAAAATGATATTAATTTTTTCTCATATCAATATTTTTTTTCATTTATTTTTTTATTTTTTTAATTTTTTTTTAATTGTAGGATTATCGTGAAACGTGTTTTTTTTCTAACTACAAAATCGTTCCTTAATAATTCCATCTATCGTTCTCGTTTTTGTTCTCCATTTTCATTTATTTACCCTGTAGAGAAATGCAATTTGTGTATAGTCGACTATAGAATAAATAGATTTTAGTAAAGCCATCACTCCCTCTGATCTTTTGCATGAAACTCAGGCAACTTATGGCCACCTTAGACATATCTTCTTTTTGTACAAACAATACTCTTTAAGTTACTGGTATCGTTCATAAAAGGAGCTTGTTTTCATGAAAGTGTGAAGTAATCATGAATGAAGAAAAAACTCTGGAAACTTCGCATATGTTGCGTGAATAAATATTTCAATATTTGCACAACTGCGTATACATTGTGTATTCTGAAGGTTGTCAGTAGGAAATGTGTATGAAGGCAAGCTTATTAATTTGGACCATACCTTATCGGACAAAACTTTGTCGGACAAGGTTGACGAAATTTTTCTTTGGTGACGAAAATTATGTCCGACGAAAATTTTGTCCGACGAATAAATTCGTCCAATATATCTCGAAAACTCCTATAGGTTATACTCTGTTACGACAAAATTTATTGAAATTCATGCCAAGGACTCAAAATCTCACTGACGAATGCTTTTTTTGACCTAATAATTGCCTTTCCCCCCTTCAGAATTCGAACTTATCGAGGTGACGAAAAATTACTGGAGGTGACGAAAATTTTGTCCGGCGAAAAATTTTGTCCGACGAAAATTTTGTCCGACAAAGTTTTGTCCGATAAGGTGTATAGCTAGTTGTTTTTACTTATTTTAATCAAGTCAGATCGAATAAAGCTTTCTACTTTCAGCGACATCTAAGATTGACGAAATGTGACAAAAACACATTAAATTAACGGTGAGAAATGCGTTTTGTTGAAAACGGATTTAATGTGATAAAATTTAAAAAAAAAAGAAACAGGGAAGAAATGAATGAAGAAATTAAATGTAAGTAAAATAAAAATCATCACCCTTCTAAAAACAATGACTCTTCTCTTTTCGACGTTCGATATGCTTCTCACATAAAGCGTGTATACTTCACGCTCGTAAATGTAATTATTTACTTCTAACGAACCCCCTGGATGCAATCACTGTTCTTGTGCGCTGTAAAAGTATTGTATGAACAAGAACGGGGGTGGGATGAGATACAAGTCAGTTTGTTTATTAAGCATACATTACCCTTGTTTCTCTCCACCTTTAAATAGTCGGTTTCAGCTTTCGCGAGAAGAAATAATAACTGACAAACAACGATGGAGAGATGAGATACATGTGTGTGTTTGAAATGTCTCGTTGTTTCTTGTAGAGTAAAGAAGAGGATAATAGAGTTAGACAACGGACAAATACCATACATCAAATTAAAGACCAATTCTATTTATATCCCAAGTAACCATTATACCACCGAAGGAAAAACCTGGGTAAGATGCCGTTGTCATTATCGTTTAAATGATTTCCCCGCTCATAGAAAAGCACTTGAGGCCGGTAACTTCTTTCTCCCGGTGATGCCATTGATGGCTGGCCTAAAAAAGAGCTAATAAAAGGGAACATGTCTCCACATGTTATATTTGTTTGTGATATATACACTTTATGGAATCAACTGTCATCTAAAATAAACTGTAAATATCATTCAAAGCATGTAACTTGACATTAGCCATCGATAGGAGCAATGATAAAGATCTTCATTGTTTTAAAGAACATCAACCTGCCATGCTGGTCTTAAAATATTTGCAGAACAAATTGAATTGGTCAATGGACAAATAGAAAATCCATTTCAAGTACACCCTGATGAAATAATGGAAGCGATGAAGAAGGTCACCTATTGAAATTGATTAGCCAGCCTTGTTGCTATTGCGTTATGTTGTTTTATTTTTGTTGGTTAAAATTAATATGCTACCACTGGCGAATACCCACCCCCCCCCCCCCCCCCCCACCCCTCCCTCCCAAATAGGCCCTTGCTCTTAAGTGTTTTGATAAATTCTCTTCATATTGAAGATTTGACATTACACAAATGAATCAGCTCAATAAAAGGTCAAACTAAAAATGATTTTTTACTGCCAGCTAACACAGGCTGGCCGAGGGTCCCTATCTAACTAGGCAGTTTGCACCAATGAGACGTTTTTTTTTACAAAATGCGTTAAGTTAGCTTTTTTATTTAAAAAAATAAGCCGTATTGTAAAAAAAGCTAAGTTTTTAAGATACGAACATACTGATATTATTTTCATTGTACCATGTAGAAACCAGGTCATTAAAAACAAATTTATAAAACCAACTGTTTTACATTTTGAAGATGGGCTGGCTTAGCTGATTGGATACTTCGTTGCTCATGGACTACTTTCCGTAAACTCGCTGGTTCGTGCCTGCTACTCGGCTTCGCACGTACTCAGCATTGTTCCAACGGCGCCGTCCGGCTCATTTTCTTATCGATCGTTACGTTTGATAAAATGAAACATGTTTAAAAATGTCTGTAATAGATTTCAGCCTCTTGTTTTTACATTGCGTTCTTTTCCTCTGCATCAATTTCTTGACCATTTTTAAAAAATTGATGCTGTTATAATCGTGGAGTGCCACAGGGTTCTATCCTTGATCGCTCCTTTATTTTTAGCCTTATACATTCTATTTGCTGATGATACTAACTTATTATAATGCTCGTAACGATATTAAAACACTCCTTACTACGGAAACAAAGAACTGATTAATGAATGGTTTAAAGCAAACAAACTGCCCGTTATATGTACTTTTTCTTCATCTTACATCAAGCGTCGGTGGTGTAAAGGTTAGCATTGTTGCCTTCCAAGCAATAGATCCGGGTTCGATTCCCGGCTGACGCAGAACTTTTAATTTTTTTTTTTTGACAATTGTAGAACATATACATATACATATCGGGGAAAAAAGTCGGGGAAAAGTGACTAAATTTTTTCCCGGACCAAAATTTCCCCCGATTATTTTTTCCCCGACTAGAGTACTTTTACCCGTTTTTTTATATCCGACTAAGAATTTACCCCGACCTTTTTCTTTTATCCTTTATAAAATTATAAAAAAGGATCGGGGACATAAAAAACATAATGGAAACAAAATGAAACAACATTTTACTTATTCTCGTAGTTGTTTTTGTATGAAAAACGTACATAGACAAATAAAAAAAATTGATTCAAATTCCCTTGTGAGGTTATCTACAGGAATATCAAAAATTAGTCGGGAAAAAGTGACTTATTTGAAATATTAGTTGGGGAAAAGTGACTTATTTATCAAAAGTGACTTAATTTTTCCCCGACGAAATTTTTCCCCGACGAAATTTTCCCCGATAAGGTATTTAATTATAAACTTTACAAGTGAGAACAAAATAGGAGTCTGCTAAATTACGTGCTCGACGTGCTCACGTGCTTACATGCTCACATGCTCACGTGCTTTACATGCTTTTCAAAACCAATGAAACTGACGTAAATAATGAAAATCACTATTTTTTATGATATTTTTCATAATTTTATATGCGTAAGAATATAATTAAAAATAAACAGAAGTCACTACATGTTTTGTCTGAAGAAACGTTTTCAAAATTTGACTCTACTCTCACTATTCATACAAAACACAAAACAAACAATGCAAAGATAAGCATTACGTCCAAACCCAAAATTGACATGAATACAATGTAAATGTTTTAACGTTAAAATTTTTATTTAAAAACAAATGTTATGGCTTCTTAAACTTCAAGCAACTGAAACACCAAGGTCGTTAGCAACATCGTCTTTGTCATTGTCCGCAATGCCTACATCTGCAATAACGCTTTTTGAAAAGATGACATTCGACAAAATTGGCATAGACGATATGCAGCATTTCCGTGGGCAAAAATAGAAGTCCTGTTTAACAGTCTCATTTCTGTTAAATGGTACTATAAAAGAATCTTCCACCTTTAAACATAATGTACCGATTGTTATTACGGCTTTGCATGATTGACCATGGCATTTTTCGTTTTTTTATTTCACAGCACGACCCATATAGCTCTGGGTTTCAGGTGGTGGAGTACCTCAAACACGTAAGCACGTAAAGCACGTAGAGCACGTAAGCACGTAAAGCACGTAATCACGTAGAGCATGTGAGCACGTAAAGCACGTAGAGCATAAGAGCACGTAGAGCATATAAGCACGTAAAGCACATAGACCACGTAGAGCATGTGAGCACGTAAACACGTCGAGCACGTAATTTAACAGGCTCACAAAATAGCTAGCTAAACAGCAAAACAAAGTTCTCCATTTGTCAGACTGTTATATTACAGGCGATTGTGCGTAGTATAATCGAGTTTCAATATATTGAAACATAAAGATTTTTTTTAACTTAGAAAGACAATTTGAAGAGTAACTTAATTGCAGGAAGAATAGGACAAGTATGTTGACATCCCAATCCACTGCCTACTTGCATCCAGGATTAGATATAGACATCTCGTACAGGCGCGAGATAAGCGAGATAACTCTATGACTCTTTTCACTCATCGCTGAGAGAGAGAGGGGTATTTATGGAATTTATGGAATTTATCATGTTTTAGGGTCGAGAGATAATTTTTCGAGATTTTTTGACTTCGAACGTGTTAAATAAACCATAAATTTAAGGCGGAAATTGTGATGTTGTAATTTCCTATCAACACGAGCAACACGAGGTAAAAGAAATGTTTCTTCTTAACACTAAAGAAGTTTTGTTCAAAAAACTTCTTAAAATAGAGAATCCAGAGATGACGCGGGATTATCCAGGATGAACAACAACAACAACGTAAAGTATTTATATGGTTTTATGATCAATAACATCTTTGGACGCTGATTTACATTGGATTAAAATTAAAATATATATATAAATAGATCGGCTGTACTAGATATCCTATTTTCCTAGTTCGCAAATGCCACGTGATACTTGTAAATCAATCACAGGTTCATATTTTTAAGGTAGCCATTATGGTTTGAGGGAAAACATCAAAGCAAAGGATGATTTCTGTGATGTCAGTGAAATATTAGAATTTACCTACTACCAGTGCTAATCAAAAACATGCTTCTTTTTACAAGCAACTGTTTTCTTCGAGAGAAAGTTGTACCACGTGATACTGGCACATGCGGAGATAAAAAACCTTCTAACAAAACTTTATACCGCCCTTTCTCTAATGCGCCCTTTCTCTAATGCGCCATTTCTCTAAATTTAATGCGTCCTCTAATTAGCGAATGGTCTGTTTTCAAAATTTCCTCCATTTTTTGTTCACTATTATTTTTGTTTTTCCACTAATTTAGCAACTAAGGTCGAATTTTCCTCTTATTTGATTGCGAACCAGATAATTTAAGGAACATGTTTTCGTTTTTTTCTTTTTCTTTATTTTCTTGACATCGAATCAAAGTTTACTTAATAAAATGGCACAAACACGAAAATCAATGAAAAAAGAGTGAGAAGAAGGAAAATTAAAAAAAATGAACTTAAAAAAATGTTATTTTCCCCTCTATTTTAGTGCGACCAAGGTCAAATTTTCCTCTTATTTTTAATGCGAAATTAAATTTTCGAAACAAGATAATTTGTTTCCTCTAATTATTAATGCGACCTTCTATAAATTTTTTTGTTGACGTTTTTTTCGGTCACTTTTTTATATAGACGGCCTAAAACACTGAAAATAACCCGAAATCATAGTTTTTAGTATTCTTAAAAATAATTCGTTGGATCAAATTTTAATCCGACAAAATAATTCGGCGACCAAATTTCCGTCAAAATCTAAAAATTATGTCTTTTTTTATTCCTCTAATAAACTGCTAATAATCTACAGTATATATCTAAAAAAAATTTACAGTATACTACACGATAAATATAACATACAAAATATGTACAAAGTAGGCACTAATGTCTAATGTTTTCTACAAACCCACTTAAAATCAGGCTTGTACGATCTCAATTCAAGTAAATCTTTTACGGACAACCAGCTACATTGACAACAATAGGAACGAAAACCTAAAACCAAACAAGCACATCAAGTTAGTCTATTTCATTTCATTTCAGTCTTTACGAATAAAAAAATTGATTTAAAACGATATAAGATTTAGTTGAAGAAAATTAACTGCATCATCTGAGTGTAATGGTATCTCCAAGACAATTGTTGACTCTCAATAATTTTCTGTGGCAACAGAGATAAATAATTCTCACTTCCAACAAAAAAACACAAGTACAACTGACCTTTTCGTGGTAGAAGTTTAGATTTTAATCTGCTGAAGTCTGGATAGTTATTCCGAAACACAAGATAATCACAATCCGCTTCCGCCCATTTGAAATCATCAAATGTCACAATCTTATTGTCACATGATGTGCAATGCAGTCTGTCGCATGGACTGAAAGAAAATTGTCCCAAATAAATAATTTGAACCTTGTGTTTCATATAGAATAAATGAATAATTTTTAATGAGCATTATCAAAACGTTCTCTGCAATACCTTACAGGAAATATTATGGGCACAAGACATTTTTGCAGAATTTACTTTTGTAGATAATTAGTCCTAAAATTCTGTATTATGCGGAATATATTTTTTCGAATGATTACATTTTCCGGAAATTTGAGGAATTAATTTCTAAGAATACTAGTATTTAGCAATTTTAGTAATTTTAATAAAAGTAGAATCAGTTGCCTGCCTACCCCAGCTTTCAGTAAAAAGGCTAATGTTAAATGAACAACAAAGAACTCAAAAAGTTAGGTCGTAAATCAAATTAAGGAGGTGAAATATTTTGTGGTTGAAATTGTTGTGGATACAAGAAATCGAAAAAAAATTTGGGGTCGATTGATTTTTTAAAAATTTTATAGAACTTATTTTTCGTTAATTTGTTTAAAATGCTAAAAAAAATTCTGCAAAAAATACAAAACAGAAAAAAATTTTTTGTCAAAATTTCTTCTGCGAATAATTTGTTCCCTTAAGGTGATTATTATTCAGATTATTATGCATTTTTAATACAAAACACCAAACCAATAATTTTAGATAAAATATCAGACATCTAAATTATCCAATAGTAGCTCTCATCATTTTTCGAATTGTTTTAATACTGTTTTCCTATCATTATTTATAACAAGCAAGCACATGGAGTGCATTTAAAACAAAACGCAAAGCAGCATCTTATTGTTTAGCTTTCCTTAGTTTCTTTAATAAAGAAAATATAAACGCTTTGAGGGAGCAAAGGAAACATAAAAACACAATTGTTTGAATTTCGAATGTTTTGATCTCAAAAGAACATAACAACAAAGATAAATGAAGGTAATGAAGGTCTCAAATGCATCGGAGATGTCATAAAAAATATATTTTGCGCAGTTAAATATGACAACACAGTTAAATATGACATTGTAATTATTAAGTCTTGCTTTATTGATATACAACTCCACTGTGTGTTGTCCTTTATCACAAGCTGGATTGAATCTTTTCAGAGGCCCCATTAAACCTTGTCAAATATCTGTGTAATGTTATCTTTCGTTTATAGAAATGTTTCTTCAAAAAGTTAATTTAGATCTTCTGTTCTAATTACAGAAAAGTTTCCTCAAATAATTAATTTGAATCATCTGTTTAATAACAGAAATGTTTCCTCAAATAATTAATTTGAATCTTCTGTTTCAATTGGTAGAAATGTTTCCTCAAATAATTAATTTGAATCTTCTGTTTCAATTGGTAGAAATGTTTCCTCAAATAATTATTAAACAAGGTGCTCCATTAATTAAAAATGACTTAACCATTTTTTCTTCGGAATATCCACAACCTTCTTTACTAGAAAATGTGCACATGACCACAACAGTGAAACTTCCCTTTTACACTCCAAAAAAATGTAGACAAGGGTGGCCAAACCTTGCAGTAGGCTTTTACTTGCGATTTTTTTTGGATAAACAATAGCAAATTCAAGAAGGAAAATTTTTATGTGATAAAAACTTTTGCGACATCTAAAACTGAAAGCTTTGAAAGATAAACTTTTGTAATGTGTAATTTATAAGATTTTTTGGATTGCTTGCTGAAAAAAATGACTAGCTATTCGATTGGTTATGTTTGTCTAAACAAATATATCAACAGTTTGTAACAATATCTTAACCAATTCTCTTCCAGTTTTCTAAAATCCAAAAATGTTTCCTGAAAATAATTATTTATTGCACATTGTTTTATTGATAAAAAATTTATAAAAAAAGAAAAACTAAAGACTTTTCTGTTCCAATTGCTTCAGTGCAATTTTATTTGTTGAATGAACAGCACATACTATTATTAAATCAAGGTTTTTTTGCTTTTTGCTTTTATTTCTCCAATTATTATAGCGTAAATGTGCATTTACTATTTAGAAAAACACTTACTTTTTGCGTACGGCCCATTAGAAAGTTTGAAAAAAAAAAGAAGATAAATATTAAGGACACTGTAGGGCCATTTTTAGCAATATTAAAAGCGTATGTGCACCAGAAGGCAGCCCCAAACACTTTTGGTTGAACCACCCAATGTAAATACTGACCACAATTTTAAGCTTTTGAATCGATACAACAGTTAACTATTGTGGAGGGATATGCTGAATCGCCTCGATTCTAATAATTAATAGAAATATTTAAACTATTTTAATGGCATCAGGCACAAGAAGTTTTATTTGCGTGGACGCCCATATTAGAAAGGTTTTGAAAAACACAAAGAAGATAAATATTAAGGACACTGATAAGGGGCCATTTTTAGCAATATTTAAAAAAAAATCTTTTTTATCATATTTTATAGGAGAAAATTTGAGTTTTAACGATATAACAAAATCTGTAAAATTCTTTAATTCCAAATACGATAAATTGGGAAAAAATATTTTTCTCCAAACAAACTAACTATATTGTGCAATCAACATATTATGACAAATCTGAACTATTTGAGCACTTTAATAGGAAAGAAAAACTTATACAAACATCAAGCTTTAGGTGAGTAAGTTAACACCTGGTTGTAAAAATATGCTAAATTGTTGAAAAAGTTGAAATGTGTTTTCTCTGACTTCATTTTACAGAGGGGTTGATGGATATATCAAATTTCTTTGACAAAAGTAATAAAGCTATAAGGAAGAGGATTAAATATATGTTATATTTTTATAACACTAAATATTAACAGACTAAAAAAATCATACTCTTTTCAAAACTGCTTCAAGACCATCATCCTCAATAATGTCATTTATAATATCATCAAGATTATCCACATTTCTAAATTGAAATTTACACATATTTAAAAAAACTCTGCTAGTTTAAATATCAGATGTTAAAGAAAAGTGGAAGAATATAAATTTTTATAAATATTTATAAATAAATATTTAACCTTATATATTTAAAAGGCCTTAGCCTTGAATTAAAAGAAAAATTGGAGTGCTATGCTTTGAAAAAAGGTTTCTTAACTTACAAATATAAAATAATATCTTATATATAAATATAAAATAAAATCCTGACCAGCCTTACGTATGTGCAGCAAATATAGCCATTTTTAAGTCCGGTCTTATTATATATACAAACGTTTTTATTATAGAACATTTGACATTTAAATAAATACATATTACGTATGTAGTACATATAATAAAACGTTATTAATAACTTAGCTGTATATACTTACATATTTGAAGATTTTGAGGATTTTTTAGTTGGCTTTATTGATTTAACTTTACTAGTGCTGGATGGACCATCTGAACAAAATTTTGACTCTACCTCATTAAGAAGATCATCAATATCACCCATCTTTTTTATAAGAAGGAAAGCTTGTCATTTACTGCAAATAAAAAAGTAAAACAAAAATTTAGGTACATGTAATCAGCTATATCTTTTTTAATGGTTTCTTAAAAACCTTTTTGGCGAATACATTTTTTCGTTTTAGAAGCAAATTGAATATAGGGTGTAAAAAAGGACAAAAATTTTACATCACTATAATGTTAGGCAGGTTTTTGTAAACAACGATTCGCACAACTGGACATACAATATTTCTTAACTGTGTCAATTTTTTTAGGAATGGAACATGTCAATTTCAATCATAAATGCAAATGCAACATATTTTGACATTATTTTTTGATTCAAAGTAACTTTTATGTTCTGCACATTTTTTGTCTTTGTCTTTGTTTTTTTAAAAAAGGGGAAGACAACCAAATTATTTAACAATTTGGGTAATGAAAACGCCATAATTTCAAAATAATATATTAATAAGCAAAGAATTAAGAGGCCTGGGAGGAGCAAACAAGTGTCATTTTGTCAAAAGATTTATGGTAATCAATTCACCTTTATAATATATATGTGTTGATAAAGTTTGAATGCATATCCCTTTACAGGTCTAAAATTACTGATGACAGAAAATATCAAAATTTGCTATTACTTATATATGACATCATAATTAATTTATGCAACATAATTAAATCTGAAATTCTTTAAATGTGATATCTTGAGAACGAAAAGAGCTTTTTAAAAAATTTAAAAAGACTTGTTAACCAACTTTTTAAGCTCTATAATATAATCCCAACATCACAGGATCCCTTTAATTAAGTCACACAATTCTGCAATACTTCAAAGGTTGCCATTTTGTGTGGCTGGCTGAGTCCACGAAATTTAATTTTTTAAAACCTGAGCTCACCCTAATATATACTGGCTTTTTTAGAGCTGGAGCACCCTCGCTATTATTGCCAAACTGTGAACTTGTGTATTATGTGGAATTTTGACATAACTTGAGAAACAAAGGGCGTGGAAAAATCCACTTAGGCAGGAGTACATTGGAAAATAGAACCATAACTTGAATTTTGATGACGTCTGCCAGAACACGTCAATACACAAAAACTTTTTTCAGAAATTTGTTTACACGTTGCCTTTATTGTGTAGAACTGAAAACGCTGATGAAGAAAATGTATATGGTTCATGCTCCTTTGACGAACGGTTAATAACGGCTTGAAAATTTTGCTGATGTCAGCAAAGAAATTGTATAGCTGTGTGTATAGATCTTGAAACGCTGATTAAGAAAATGTGTAGGATCATGTATCTTTGACAAATGGTTGCAGAGATATTAGGGTTTGAAGGTTTTTTGATGACCTCATCAACCTGTCCAATCCGAAACAGATTCGAGGACCCAGGTTTGGGAAACTTACCCAAATTAGTCCCAGGTGGTCCCTAGTTACCCACACGATGAAAAATATCATCAAAGATATAGCTGCATTGTAATGGCTTTAAATAATTTATATAAAAATATTAACGTTAATTTACTGTTATTAACGTTGTGCTGTAACGTTAGAAAATTTAACATTTAAGACATAACTTTTTCGGCTAGATCAAAGGAAAATAAACACATCCACTTTGCCTGTTAAGACGTGCGCAAATGCGTCAAACTTTTCATCAAACTCCATCAAACTAGCGAGTTTGATGAAAATTTTGATGCATTTGAGTTGAACCATCAAACACGATTTTTTCGAAAAAATGAGAAAAGAAGAAAAAAATTGAGTTTGATGAAGTTTGATGAAGTTTGATCGCGATCAAACTTTTCATCAAACAAAATGGGTTCATCAAACCGAGTTTTGCTGTTTGATGGCTGTTTGACGCATTTGAGTCGAATTTCATCAAACAGTCATTTTTAATAACCTGCGATGAGTGCAAAAAACATCAACAGTGGAGGGTCTTTCGAAAGTTTCGAACGTCTTTCGAACATTTTCGACATTCGAATACTGCTTTTGATATTCCAAAACAAAAAACATATGCGCATTCGGTCATTCATTGAACGTTGAACAAGACAAAATGGCAACGTCAGAAAGTGAAACAGAGATCAAAAATGGCGATTTGTTTGCCAAAAAAAAGAAAGAGAAGAAGAAAACGGCTGCTAAAAACAAAAAAGAACTAAGAAAAACATAAGGGGCTTCTTCACCATTAGGTAATTTCGCGTCCTTTGGAAGAGTAAAAGTGCCATCTTCTATGCCTTGAAGTAGGGACGTGTTGTTCCATACACCTGAATCATTTACCCTTCCATTAGATCCAACAACGGCATATAAACATTCATATTCAGGACCTGCAATTGCCATTAAAATAATGGAATGATGATGTTTATAGTTATAGTAAAATGAGCCACCATTTTTGGGTTTTTGAATCCTCACATGCTTCCCGTCTATTGCTCCTAAAGCGTGCGGAAAATTCCATCTTTCTTCAAATTTTTGAGAAATTTGTAACCACTCCTCGTCAGACGATGGAACTTTGATGAATTTGGTCACCATTCTTTCTAATATTGCTTTACAACATCCTTTGACAATATACGACACAGCGTTTAATGATATGCGGAACTGGAAACTTAGAGATTTAAAAGCTTCCCTGGTAGCTAAAAACCGTAAAGTTAATGCTAGCCTTTCATCAGCATTCACACGGGTTTGGTTTCACCAAGTCTCTCCTTAGGCGAAATTAAATCCGAAATTTTGGTTAATATTAACTCAAAATCAACAATATCCATTCGGAACATTTCTCGGAATCCAAATCAATCTTCGATTTTTAGTTCCTTTACAATGTTATTAAAGTATCCCTTTTCATCTCTTTGTTTTATCCAGCTGCTTGTTTTTCCTCGATGTGGCTTTTCATTATCAGAATCCATAAGCTCACTCAATACCAGAAGTTTCGCCATATCAGCCGCCATTTTGAAATTTTGTAAATGAATAGGCCTTCAATCATTTCGAATGTTTTGATAAAACGTATTTGACGAGTTGACGCAAATGGAAAATTCGATTTCATCAAACATTCGCGGTTTGATAAAATTTTCATCAAACAGTTTGATGAGCTGTTTGATGAACAGTTTGACGCATTGGCGCCCGTCTTTACAGACAGACAGGTGCATGTATAAGGCTGTTTCAAACTGCACTGGACAGGTAAAAACATATTTACATCACCCCTTTTTTTGATAAACCCTTTAAACAGGACTTCATTTATATCAAATACGTGACGTGAAGCATTAATTAGCATAATAATCAAAGCTTCTAAGTCTAAATTTTTGAGAACCTATAAAGATTTTTACAAAAAATTAGACGGGAGGTAGCTACAAGCTTTAAACCATCAAGATAACATGGTAGCCAAAAATTGTTCCATATACCACATCAGTTGCATTTTAAGGAAGTCACCCGCTGCATTGTCGCCCTGCAGTGCCTAAAAGGTAATTTTGATTAGAAGGCTAAAAGTTGTAGCTTGGTAACTATGGCAAACTCGTCTCCTTCTCCTTCCTCGTTTCTCTCTGTTTTCTGGATCCCGTTTTCTTCGCTACGGTATTCCGATAGAAAAGACAGGGCACCGATAACTTTTACCCGGGGGCTCATAGCATAAATAATAATGTGACTAGCACAGTTTATGAAAAGGTCTTTTCTTACAAGATTTGAATTTTACTTAAAAAAGACTAAATAAGCGTAAAATTAAAAGAAAATATAGTTTAGAATATATGTGCAAAAGAATGCGCAAAGATAATGTTTTAATTATTTTACCCCCGCTTTGTACTCAAGGATTATATAAATTTGTCAGGTGACCAGAGTTAACTTCTTTTCCGAGAATTTTTGAACAAAGTGAAGGTGCAAAAGTGCAGTCAAAACAGCAACAGAGAGAAAAGATACAGAAATGGCAGAGGCGTGAGTTACTTGAAATTTTTGACGCTATCAAATTTCAAGAAAGGGTATTAATTTAATGCTTAATCGGAAGAGTATAGGAAAATATCTTGCAGTTCCAACACATAGCTAGCTAGCCAACACAATGTTTAAGTTTTTCAGGTTAAAACCTGCCTAGATTTACCATTGCATAGTAGCAAAAAAAGTTCAGAAACTAGGTGAAGTAACGTCTTTTTTAGTCATTTCTGAATATGTATGAATCAGACTGTCAGGTTGAACCAATAATATTAGCTTGTTTAACCAGTAGTAATTATATGGTGTGTACACAGGGGCAGATCAAGACAAGACCCTACTGGTTTTGATGCAGAAGTTGCTGTTGTTTTATTGACCGCACTAAAATTTTAATCCAATGTCCCCGAAATCTTAATGCTATAGCACAAAGTTGGTCCAATTATAAGAACACCAACATCATGAAGTACTTAGTCGTGTATAAGCCGTCTGATTTGGTAACCTTTTTATCAAAAATATGGGAAGGAAGAGTCTGACAAAGAGATCACTATAAAAAGTGGTGTTTTCTGAACTTGCTAACTCATGAAGATATGGTATTGGCTGATAGAGGATTTTTAATTTAATAACTTTTTAATAATTTTGGAATGTATTATTTTAAGTATTTAGGCAGAATTTTTTTTGCTAAGGTAGATTTATATTAGTTTTACTTTTTATTTTTACATGTTGGGCATAGCCATTTCTTAGGTGCTCTTGTTATGTTTACACACGATACAGGGTGGCCAGCACTCCTTGAATCTCCTAGAATCCGTTTTCCCTCCTAGAATCTCCTAGAAAGTGTTAGATAGATGGATGTGCATATTTTACATGGCTAGCCTCACAAATACTGAGGGATATACCCTGTCTATTATTTCCAGGAGGGGCCATGGCTTTGATGGGGAGTCCTGGAGTATTTAATGCTCTCTTTGAGCTACACAAACCCAATAAGGGTCAGCGCTCTGCTAGACAACTCCCTGCAACATCCAACGGCCCACACAGTGCGCCATCTGTTCAAAATTCCATATTTTCTCCTAGAATCTCCTAGATTAATTTTTCAGATTACGCGTTAAACACCGGTTGATATTTCAGCAAGTATGATATTTTTATGTTCTTCAATAGATGATAGAAAGTGATAAAAAATGTGATGTATGATTATTGAAATAATTCTTTTTCTTTTATAGTAAATTAAAAATGCCTAAGCCTAAATATAAATCCAAATTTCAAGATGAATGGTTGGCAAATGACAAGTACAAACATTGGATTAAAAGATTGAAGACTCTAGTAAAGCTTACTGTATGGTTTGTATGAAAGAAATTAATATAGCAGGACAGGGTGTTGCTGCTGTGGAGGGTCACCTAACATCGCAGAAACACAAGGACAAAGTTCCGTCTACCAATCAAAACATGATATGTTTTGAAAAAGCTGGGCAAGACAAACCACAGAGTACATGTAAAGAACCTAAGCAACAAAGCATTGATGTGAATGTTTTAAAGCAGGATACATTAAAAGCTGAAATTTTGTGGTCAGTTGAAGTTGTTACATCTATTCATATAGGTCATGTGAAGATAAATCAGTTCCGTTTTCATCAATATTTCCTGACGGTAAAATAGCGTCTCAATTTCAGTTAGGTAAAACTAAATGTGCTTACATGATTAGTTTTGGTATAGCGCCTTATGTTAGTGAATTGTTATATGATGCTCTGAAAGAAGTGCCCTTATTATTCACTTTCATTTGACGAATCTTTTAATCGAGTAATGAAAAAGTCGCAAATGGATCTGCTAGTGAGATACTGAGACAATCATGCTGACATGGTTACCACAAGATATTTACAAAGCGGACTGCTTGGAAAAGCTGCTGCTAGTGATGTTTGCCAAATGTTTCTATTTTGCGCAGGAAAACTAGATCAAGCGAAATTTCTCCAAGTGATGTCAGATGGTCCAAATGTAAACTTGAAGTTCCCTAAAATTCTGAATGAAGAAAGAAGTGAAAGTGAACTAAAACTAAAGGCAATGAATAAGATCTTCCACGAATCACCATCTAGGAGAGCTGATTATGAAAAATTAACACTGGCTTCTGAACAAGAGTATCCACTTCAGTTTTGCTCCACTCGGTGGATTGAAAATGAAAGGGTTGCAAAAAGAGCTCAACTTGTGTGGCCAAAGGTGGTTGAGATAGTTGGTTTTTGGAAGGGCTTGCAAAAAAGTAAACAGCCAGGACAAGGTAAACCTGGAGCAAACAAAAGCTATGACACTTTGCTGAAGTATCAAAACGATGTATTAGTGCCTCTAAAGCTTCAATTTTTTCAAGAGGTAGCCAACCATATGAACTCTTTCCTAATCACATTTCAAAGTGATGCACCAATGGTGCCACTCATTGTTGATAAACTTGAGAACTTGGTTCGTTTTTTTTGCAACAAGTTTGTGCTTCCTAGATGTGTTAGAAAAAGTTACTTCTACTACTAAATTACTAGAATTATATTTTCTAGATAAAAATATTTATCGTCAAAATGTTGATGTTGGGTTTGCTATTGGTCATGTAATAAGACAACTGAAAAAGGATGGCAAGATCAATAATGCAAGTGTTATTAAATTTAAAAGTGATGCTAGAAATTTTCTTGCTACCTTATGTAACCATATTGTCAATAAAATTCCTCTGCAATCTCATTTTGCCCATTGCACTAGAGCGTTAAATCCTGTTAACATGGTCGACACTCCTGAGTCTTGTAAAAATTTGTTTGATCGTATGTTACAAAAGTTAGTTGAATACAAACACATACAGCCAACCATTGCTGATGGTGCGAAACAAGAACTAAATGTTTTTCTCACTTTTGTCGTCAAGGAAAACAAAAGTGAATTTCGTAACTTTGATTTAAACGTTTCTAGGTTAGATGTATTCTTTATGCGTTTTCTGAAGGATAACAACCGTTATAAGAATTTATTGTCTGTTGTTAAGTTAATTATGACTTTTGCACATGGACAGTCAGAAGTTGAACGTGGATTTAGCATCAATGAACACCTTTTAGCTGATAACATGAAGATGGAGACACTGATTGCCCAGAGAAAAGTTATGGACTATATGAAAAAGAATAATTTTCAGCCTCATAGCCTTCCAATTTCTTAGCCACTGATTCAGAGTGCAAAACAAGCTTATTCTTGATAAAAGCAGCAGTTGGAGGAACAAAGACGTTTAAAAAAGGCTAAAAGTGATGATGTGATAACAAAAGAAAATGAAATAGCAAGTTTAAATTCAAAAAAGGTACAGCTTGAAAATGCCATTGTTGAATATTTAAAGGAATCGGATAAGTATGCATTAGAAGCTGAAAGCAAAGAAAATCTTGAGCTATTAAAACTATCCAACAGTTTGAAACGTGCTGCTAAGGAAAAACAAGAAGAGCTGGAGCAGTGTATTGCAAAAAAACCAAAACTTACAAATGGCTTAAAATAAATGACCTTTGCTTGTTGACAAGTTTTAGTTTGAGAATTTTGTTTTTGCTTTTTGCAGTTGTGTTCATTATTCATTCGGATTTCTATTTAGATTTGTGATGCTGCAGCATTTCACTTTGTTTTTTAAGTTTTGTTACAGATTTCTTATCAGATTTTTAAAGCAGTTATCTTTTAAAGTTTTCATATACAGTTTGTTAGCACCATTTATCTCATTGGTTGGTTAGGACAGAGTCGTGGTTGTTAAAAAAACTCGTCACTGTTCATGGTTTTAAATTTTATATTGCCTTTTTTACTTGTCTCTTTCCTGATAGGCGTTTTAAGGAACATAATTTATTCTGAGAGCGATGTAACACAAAAAGTCTGAATTATTCGCTAAAGAACTAGAAAGGCGACTTAAGAGTAATTATTTTCAAAAAAAAGAGAAGCTATTTATGCATTAAAGTTATTGTGTTATTTATTATAGATATTATGTTTTGGAAAAGTTGTGTTATTTATTCCAGATATTTTATTACTTATAAAAAAATTCCTTACTTTTGTTTCAGAAGTAGTCTCTCATTCCCTTGGACTTAATTTTTTGCGATATTCTCCAAGAATTCCTGTGTGTGTTTTTAGTGATTTTTCGCGATTTTCTCCTAGAATTTAGGTGAAAATTTACCTAGAATCTCCTAGAATTTCATAGTAGATTTTTGCTGACGAATCACCATAGTTCTCAGAGGGCTCAGAACACCCCCCCCCCCCTATTTTTAAAATAACCCCCCTTTTATTAGGAACTTCACCCTTATTTTAAGGGTGACCCCCTATTATTTTGAGGTCGAGCTATTATCTTCATCCTGTAGCGGATATGTAACGCAAACACCCTGTTAATTTGAACTTGCATTCAACGACATAAAAAAGCATTTTTTTGTTGTTGTTGTTGTTAAAAAATGTATGGAACTTGCCAAAAAGCGATGTTAAATAACAAATTGAGAAAAATTGAGAAAAAGTTCTAGCAAATTATCTTGTGCTCTTGCTAATTCCATTAGTCTACTTTGTCTGCCATTCCAGTGAAACATTTTCACTGCAGTTAATTTGTGTGACCATTTCTTCATGAAATATCAAATGTTAAGCTACTAATAGATGCAGTTGCATGTCAAAATTTGCATATTTCCATACATTTTGATGTTGAATGCAAATATGTTGGTCATTTCTGTTGAAAATGATCAGAAAATTTAAAGCATGTTAACCCAGATACGAGAATATATGGTTATTCTATACCAGAAAGGAAAGATTTAAAATTTGTTAGTTTCATTGCAATTAGATTTATCTTAGAATAAGTAAGCCACATGAAGAAGCATGTGGCCTTGTGGTTATGGAGTTCGCTTCACAATCACAAGGTCTGTCGTTCGGTCCACAGCGCGGAAATGTTTAGTAAGTATCTTTACCACAGCTACGGGTCAACCTATGCTATGTGAGGAAAATTGGGCAGGCAATACCAGTGTATACCTAATGTATACATTCAGAACACAGGACTCACAGTGGCTATATCCTATATAAATATTCGGAATAATAATAATAATAAACTAAAAGAGTTGAGCTTTATAATTGTTCTCTGAGAGTGACCCAAAACAAATGCATGTTCAGTTAAAAGGTGAGTACAGTAGAGTAAAGTAGATCTTAGACAGGAGAGGCAGTCTTAAATTTTAATCATTATATCTATTATTACAAGCTTGTGAGCTTGTATTAAAACGCAAATGTGTCCTACAAGAATGGAAATTTTTGCCTCTCTGAGCACCGACACGGGAGTAGTCGTGTGTTCGAATCTCATCTTAGTAACTATTTTTACTTTTTTTTTTCTTTTTACTATCTCGCCTGCGAGGATAGGTTTCCAACTCGTAACTAACTAAATGTCACAAATGGTCAATTGCAACGTCACAGATTTAAACTTCGTACCTAAACTCTCTAAGTACTTAAATTAAAACTACTTTATTTTAGACAAAATTTGGCAAAGTTAACAAAAAAAGTATGCCGAACATGATGGTGACATTAAAATTTTGATTTTTTGTCACCTAAATGTCATTTTAGGCCAAAATTGGTCCGAAATTAAAACTACTTTATTTTCGACAAAATTTGGCACAGTTAACAAAAAAGTATGCTGAACATAATAGTGACATCATAATTTTGATTTTTGTCACCTAAATGTCATTTTAGGCCAAAATTGGTCCAAAAATTAAAACTACTTTATTTTAGACAAAATTTGGCAAAGTTAACAAAAAAAGTATGCCGAACATGATGGTGACATTAAAATTTTGAGTTTTTGTCACCTAAATGCCGTTTAAGACCATAAACGTTTCAATCGCGCGACTTTTAACCATGAATGATAGGCTGTATTTTTGTTAGCAGAAATTGTAGAATTGGGTCGCATTGTGGATGTTTCATAGTTGTGCATTTTTAATAGCGAGATAGTTTATGCAGCGCCTGCATCTTGTTAATTTTTTAAAAAGATAAGATAAGTGTTCAAAAGCTTTATTTGACTGACTGGTAAAGTAAAGGTGTTTCCACCAAAGTTTTCAAAAGTGAATATAGGCAGAATTAAGGTCTCCCCAAATGCCTGGAAAGTAGTCTGCGAAAAATAAAATTTCCACAACAAACAATACGTAAGAGAAAAACGAAGACGCTCCACCATATATAAATAATGACGAGAACGAAATTCTTTTCGCTACGCTAATGACACGCCAACGTAGAGAAATATGATTTCGGAAACACTCCAAAAAAACGTAAATTCTCCGATTCCCTGCTTGTTATTTGTCTCTGCGCCATAAGTGTACAGGATTCTTTTTATCGAAGTTTGCTGTTTGTGACAGTTCTGGTAATATATTTTTTTAACTGCAGCTATTTCTTTTTTCGAACAATTAAGATCGTATACTATTTTTTTATAATTTTCTTTTTCTCACTGAGTGACTTTCTTATACCCCGTTTTTTTTTTTGTTTTTTTTTTTGGGGGGGGGGGGGGGGGTACTGAATTACTGAATTTCGCAAATTTTAGGTGGGGCTTGTGGTCTTTCTTCTTCCTGCCAGTCAGTTTACCCCAGACTGACCTAACGAAAATTGAAATTTCGAGGAATTTTCCGTTCAAGAAGATCTCACAAATCAATTTTGAAAAATAACTGCGTAGTGCGTAACAAATATTATTGCCTATCTGAATAGCAAAATATGTCGTGTCTAACTTTGTAACAGAAATCACAATTTGATAGACAGCTTTTTGTAAACTTTATTTGCGAGATTGTTTGCGTATATCATACGTCTTGTTTGTTTTTAATATGCATTGGTGCTTAAAATATATAATTTAGGGGACATACATAGCTATAGAAGTTGCTTTCCAATATTCAACCTTCAATATATTTTTCTTCTTTTAGGAATTTTCACCTTGGCCTTCAAACCATGAAAGTACCAATGTCTTTACATGCTGAAAACAGGAAAAGATTGGTAACAGAGCTTCAATCCAAAGCTGCAGGCTCTATTGTCCTGATCCAAGGTGGAGAGTCTGAGACATTGCATAGTACAGACAGAGAACGTCTGTTTCGTCAAGTAAGCAATTTTTTGTGTTGAATTTTATTCTGGGAAACTTTCTGCTTATTTTGTCCGTTAGAGAGAGACAGTTACCAATTAAAAATACTAGTTGACTTTTCAATTTTTCCCTGTTGTCTAGCTGATTTATTCATTTTTTGAAACCTGCCTGACAAAGTGAGCCAGAAATTCTATTTTCAATTCGAAGAATGCAAAAATAAAGCATCTCTTGTCACAACTTTAGTGTTTATGTCACGATTTTATAGCTATTATACTATTATCATCCACTAAAAATATTCAGTTTCAACAATATGAATAATTAAAAGGGAAGTTAGGGTTATTTTTTTATATTTGATCTAACTAGTCCATGAAATCTTAAAAGAATGTAAGTTTGTTCCTGAATGTTGTGTTTTCATGAAGTTTTTTTTTATGAAACATGTTTGGTACCGATGATCTGGGACTGAACAGCAATAATGACGTAAATGTGTTCGAAAACAAAAATTTAAAGCTCTTGTGTAGGTGAAAGGCATAATAAAATAAGCTTCTGCTGTCATATTTCTTATTTCTTATATGCATATAGAGTAACAAAACAGGGACAAATAAAAAATCATAAGAAACAATACAACCAAACTGAACAACACTAGAACAAGAAAAATTAAGTTAAACTGAAAAATAAAATATTTTCAAAAATGTATTCAATCAAAAAGTGTCAATCAAAGGTAAAAAGAAAACAGAAAAAGGTTTGCCTACGCAACAGATAAAAATACGAGCTAGTTCACTTTTACGATGGCCCCTATGGCTCACTTCTCTTCTTAATAAAAACACTTTTCTTCTTAGTCAAAACACTTCTCTTCTTTCCTCGGAAATCTTCTCTTCCGATCGAAACACTTCTCTTCCAAAGTGAGAAGCACTTCTTTTCCATGAACTCAAAAAATTCCCAGACCTAATTCTGGTCCGGAATATTGATTAAGCTGGATTTTGATAACTCAAGTTTTTGAATAAATGACAACCCTCGTCCCCAGGCATTTTTGCCTTTTCGAAATATAATGGGTGACGGCGAAAATCCCTGGGGACAAGGATGAATAAATGACATACCGGCTCCCGGCCATGAAAAAGATCAAGTGTTCTTAGTAAATAATAACTCTCCAAAAAATTTGTGTGTAGTGGACCACTACACGTACTTTAGATAAAAATATATTGTGGTATTCCGTTGAGGCATTTCCTTATCTTTTTCAATACACACACTAAATTCTAACCAGGCTGGTCAGTATTTTTATTTTTTTATTGTTCTGAACAAAAGAACTATTGTTTTTAAACTAGAATCCTAGCCTAATATTCCTATAAAGCATATTCATTATAGTTAAGAAAAACATGTGATTTGCTTGGTTGGCACTACCATGACTTTGAGGACTCTGGGCAGCCATTTATTTTGCCATTTATTGTGTCTATTGATAAATAAAATTAATTACTCTGCTACTAATCTGAATTGATTAGTGATATTATTTTATTCATGCATGATGTGTGAAAATATTTTTTACTCTGGATATTTTATCTCTCAACAATGTTTTTGCAGCAGAGGATTCTACCCTAGAAGTTTTCAAAATATAAGCCCATTGTTTGAAAAATACGAATGAAAAAGTCTGCCCACCCTTCCAACATGATTACCCCATGTTTTAAACAGACGCAGATGAAAAATCATGAGGTGGTAAAAATTAAGAGCTCGTAAAACACGATTTTTTCTTGTTTATTATACATTTTAACTGGAAATTTTTGCTGACACAGCAATTTGGATAATAAGTCAAAATCATTTTCATACGTGTTACGGTCCATCAGAATATTTGTATACCTAAACACTGAGTAAATAATGCGACTGTTTGGACAGCTAAAAAAGGTTACTGCCACCTTAAACAAAGTCAAAGCCTTCAATTGTATATATTTTGGTTATATTTTACGAGCCTTCTATTTTTGCTGCAGGAGTCATATTTTCACTGGTTGTTTGGTGTGAAAGAGCCTGACTGTTATGGTGCAATAGACATCAACACGGGAAAATCTATTTTGTTTGTTCCAAAACTTCCAGAATCGTATCTTGTGTGGATGGGAAAGTAAGAGTATGTTTTTATTGAAATAAAAACCTTGTCAACCTTTCCTTTGTTTGAATTCATTGTTATTGATATTTGCACGCTACAAATAGTAAAAAAGTCATGTTGAACTTCCGTTTGTATTAAATTAATTTTTCTTTAGAATACATCCCTGTGAACATTTTAAAGAATTGTATTCTGTTGATGAAGTTTACTACACGCATCAGGTTATTGTATATAATATCTCATCCTATAAGAATGATGCAGTTTTTGCAAAAGTTGCAAACCACACCTTGTATATTTTTTTATTAGTTAGGACCAACATTTAAATAAAAAAAATCTGCAAACAATTGCAAGTTGTTGAGCAATGTTGTGTTTTTATCATAAAACTGATGTGAAGTGAATTGATGGTTTCTGAAATATTTTGAGCCTAACCCATAGAAACTAACATATTTGTTAAGTTGCCAGGTCGTAAAACATAAGCAATAACAAAAAGAATTACAGGCAATATCCCCTTTTTGTGATTTTTTAACCTGCAACATTGCTGCCCCATTCTAATGATCATGTTTATAATCAATTTTATATAAATTATTTATATACACTTTTATTTCGGAATCTAGACTAAATTGTTTTGCATATTATTAAACGTGTTTACATTATATAGTTTATGTTCAGAGACAATTTCAATATAGTCTGTTTGTGTGTGTAAATGGTTATTTTGAAAATCTGATGTCATAAACAGTTCTATTTAAGGTAATCTGATAGAACTTGATTTTAAACATTCCAGTATTTACCTTGTTACTGTTATGTTATAGATAGCATCAGAACTTGCAAAACTAAAACCGAAATCATTGCTAACTTTGGTATGTATAGAAATTATGTAAAGTTGAATAAAATTTGCTAAACGTGATCAGATATTCTGTTATGATGCACTTTCAAAAAACTTGTTCATATAACGATTTTATATTTATTACAGCACGGTCTAAATACAGATAGTGGAAATCACACAACAGAAGCTGCATTTGATGGAATTAGCGAGTAAGTCTCTGTTCGTATCAATTAAGTTTACATTTAGACTTACAAACTCAAGAAAAATAATTCTTTCCCTTGAAAGATGTTTCTTTAAGTTTTGCGATAATTAAATTTGAGAAAAGAACATTTAATGCAATTTGTGTTTTGTCTTTCTTTTTGTAGGTTCACTGTAAATAATGAAATATTATTTCCCATCATCACAGAACTGTAAGTATTTTCCACGAGGGGGGTTTGAAAACCATAAAATAATTTTACACTATTTGTCTTATCTCAAATTTCTTCCAGCGAATGTTAGTAAAAATAACTTTTTAAAATCCATCAGCCTATGAGCTTGTTGCAAACTTTTGATTTTTATAACTGACCAATTTTACTTATTAAAATTAGCTTAGGCAAGTCTAAAATTTTATTCATGAATTGTGGATTTTTTAAAATAATCGGTACTCTATTATCACAAATGCCATCATAGGACATAAATTCTGCAATGCAGGTGAATTGTGAAATTACATTGTCCAGACAATCACTTTATTTCTTAGTCGTGTGATCAAGACAGCAAAAGAAATTGATGTTATAGAGTATGCAAACAAAATCAGTAGTGAAGCACATAAGGAGGTAAGATAAAAATTAAAAATTAAAATTAAAAATACATACTATGTTAACTGTTTTTTTATCTCCTTAATGATGAAGATAATTTTTGCAAAGTACAGGAGCTAAAAGTTTACATATAGATTTGCCCGACTCTCTTCTTCAAAACTGTACATTCAGCATACCTTTTTCAACTTATGGTCTTTTATTTATAAAAACATACCAGTGCACTGATAAATTTAGAAGAGTCAAATGAAACCTTAAATGCAATCATTTTACAAAGACTCCCTTGAAAGGAGTCATTATTGCGTTCAATGATTGTTGTGCGTTCAATGATTGTTGTGCGTTGAATGATTGTTGTGTAGTGTGCTCACATGATTCCTCAAAAGGTTTCATCGGGAATACCGCATTTAATGATTTCTGCTGTGTTTGACTATTTTATAAGAAAATACACTCAGATACAATCACTTTGGGTGGAGATTATAGAAATGCGCCTTTTATTAATACTTGGGAAACTGTTTTACGAGAAGTCTGTAATTCCTTCTCGAGTCCGATATGAAGAAAGGTATACATGCCTTGTAAATCAAAGATTTTTCAGGGTCAAATAAAGAAAAATTTAAGAAACATTTTGTTATATTATGTTTTTTATTGCGATAGACTAGCTATCTATAAGCCCTGCCTACAGCTGCTAAGCTAGGATTGTTTATCCACCTGTACATAGCTTTATAACCCTATATATCGATTAGACCTGTACATAGTTTTTACTCTTGTTATTTTTATCAAAGATGGCTGACTCAAGCTGAAAAGCTTTACTTGTTCACTCTCTTTACATCCACTCATATCTGCATATAACATGGTGTCAGAATATTGAATTTGTTACACAAGAACCTTCACTCGCAATATTTCACAATACTCACAGTATTTTAATAATAATGGATTGTCTCAAGGCTCCAAAGGCACTAAACTTGGACATTCAAAAAACCTTGCCGAACTCTGGAAATCATGGAAGCAGGCATTTCAAATCTTCCTCCAAGCCACCGAATCTGCTGATAAGCCAGATATTGTCAAATCATCAATCCTTCTTCACTGCATAGGTAAGCAATGCAAAGAAATTTACGATACCTTTGAATTCCATGAAGGAGATGAAATGAAATTGAACATTATTCTCCAGAAATTTGATGATCACTTCAAACCGAGAAAAAAATTGACTTTAATGAGATTTACATTCTTCACTGTTCGTCAGGCAGGAAGACTTTGAGAAATTTGACGAATACTACACTAGATTATGTAAATTGAGCGAAGACTGTGTGAACTCAATCAACTCTGGGATTCTCTCATCAAAGACATGATCATTATCGGTTTAAGAGACAAAAAATTTAAAGAACGCCTACTCTGCGAAAACGACATCACATTCGAAAAAGTACTATCCAACTGCAGAGCTAGTGACGTATCAAAGTTGCAAACTAAGTCTATTCTCACAACAAACCTGACTCAACTCCATCGTCATCAATTGCTAATTCTGATATCAATCAGATGATCCATCATCAAAAAAGCAAAGAAATCATGAAATGCAAATTCTGTGCTGGAAGTCATCCTCGTAGTTCATGCCCAGCATACAGCAAAATATGCAATACCTGTGAAAGTAAAGGACACTTTTCTAAATAATGTCGAAAATCTAATCAAAACTTATCTCAACGTAATAATAAACCAAAGAGATACTCACAACGTCCATCAAAACCTGTTGGCTCAGTTGAACAAGAACATCAATCTAATTCAGACTCAGATAGTTCGGACAATGAATTCTTCCTGAGATAAATCGAACTTGAACCAACCTCCGAAAGCGAACGACATCAACGAAATATCCGATCCAACTGCATCAGACCATCCAGACTGGCTAATCGATTTCTCAACCAATGATACAATGGTTACGTATAAAATAGACACTGGTGCTCGTGTAAACGCTCTATCGATCTCTGTCTTTCAACGTCTCTGCAAAAAAGCAATGAGTGTGACATCCTACTTGTATATTTTATATACATACCACACAAAAACCTGCTTGAAAAGTTTCACTCTGAAATTATTCTTGAATTAACGTATACAAAAAAGTTGCGTAGTCCTATTTTTATCTTTAATATATTATAAAAAAAATTTACACCTGTGAAAAACATGTCAATTTCCTATGTGCTCATGCAAGTTTTTGAAATTTGATATCTTAAGAACTGCCCTAGATTTTTAATAGTGGGGAGATTCCTCTATGCTGCTTTTCAAAAAAATTCACAGGAAAAACGAAAATTTATTTATGTGGCATATTTTTAAGATTGTAGTAACTGTTTTACTTATGTGTTTAGTATTTTTACTTGTATATGTATATTATAAATTCCCGAAAAACATTTCTAAAAATGGTCACCCAAAAACGTCCTTCCTCAAATCTTCAGAGTGTTGGCTTTGTAATTGAAATTTGCTTGTGCGAATTTAGGTTCTCTGAGTTAGTGTTTGTCCACGCACGATCATAGGTGTAATACAATTTGAATATTTTTCGGTCCTAGTATTTATTTTTCGTTATTGATAATAATTAATATTTTTAGTTCTTGATAATAATTAATATTTTTCGTTCCTAATATTTATTTATTTTTTGTTATTGATAATAATTAATATTTTTTGTTCCCAATATATTAATAAATTTATGTACATTTTTTAGCCTGAATTAACAAAGGCAATAAAAACTCCAATGATATATCTGATGTTTTTTTTCTGCGCAATGAACGCGTAACGGGAACTATTATTACTCATTGAAACCCTTTAGGGACTCATTGATGGGGTGCCTGTGGGGAGTACATAAAAAGAGTCATAAAAAAATTGACTCCTTTAAAGGAGTCGTTTTGAATATAGGTCGAAATGAGTAACAAGAAGGAGTCATTAATCATGACAACTTAAAAGGAGTCATTTGAGCACTTATTTTGACTCCTTTAATGTGCTCTTGATGACTCCCTAAAGGAGGTCCCCATAGGCACCGTAAAAAAAAACCTTTTTAAGTTTCATTTGACTCTTCTAAATTTATCAGTGTGTGTATAAAAAAACAAGGAATTAACACATTTGTTGTTTTCTAGGTCATGATGCATATCAGGCCAGGAATGAAAGAATATCAGTTGGAAAGGTAGGCTCAGATTTTTGACCCAACAAAAACTGATATCTAATTATAATTGTCTTTTAATAATTAACAATCCTTCTGCTTTTAAGCTTTGTTTATGTAATACAAAAACGATCAATTTAAAAAAACATCGCCAACCAAGTGTGAAAGATTCTTAACTTGTTGTTCTGCATTTATGTTCACATTTTCCTACAATTGCGTAGTGATTTGTGTGTGTATTTTTATGTATGTACATATGTCAAGAATCAAACAAATAATTAAATGACAATGTTTTTATAAAGAGAAAAGGTACTAATGGTATATATCTATTGAGACATGGTTTCCTTTTATGTATAAAATGGACTCTCTTTAATCTCCAAAATGTATGCAGTGTGATCGGACTGAAGCAAGTGATCCCTAATTGCACTAATATGACAATTTGCAACCCTCTTACCAATGAGGTGCAAAAGCCATTGTTATATTGTCTGACAGTTCATCTTTAATTAAAAATGATCAACTTTTAACAAATTAAAAATGACTAACTTGCACAAATGTTCATACTATTACTAACCACAACTCTCGATGCTGTGTATTTGTTTAAATCAATAAATTCATCAACCAATCAATAAATAAATCAAATCATCTATCTAATCTCACCTTTATATTCTTAGTATATTCTTATTTCAGTTTATTTCAACACTATGTCTATGCAAGAGGTGGCTGCCGACATGTTTGTTACACATGCATTGCTGCTAGGTAAGATGTTAATGCACCCATCAATCTTATTACAAAGTTGGATGGAGTTATATAAGGGAAGGTTTATGACAGTAGCTGGATGTTTATATGTTTTTACAGGATTAGTTTGCCTCTCATTTTTAGTGTCAATACTTTTATTAGATAGAAAAAAACTATAGCCTGCATTATTTTGGAATATTTTGGTAGAATAAAGTTGTTGTTTTTTTGGTTTACAGACTATGTCCTATGTTTTCCATCTTTTTGTGATATTGTATGAACTGTTTTGGGTGGTTGAAATAATGTTTAATCTTTTTTATCTACTGACATTTCGTTTAATTTTTTCGCCATAATATCAAAAGCTTCTGCTGGGAGATTGGGAGATTTTTCTGCTTTAGATCATTAGAACATTTAATTACGTTTTCTAGTGGAGATAACGCTTCTACATTACATTATGGTCATGCTGGTGCTCCAAACGATAAAACCATTGATGATGGCGATATGTGGTAAGTAGTTTGACTAAGTATATTGTCATTGAAAAACCGAAAATTATTTTTGCCTTTGAAGAAACGTGAAAAACTAAGGGAGCTTTTCAAAAACCTTTTAAATAGTTATCTAACGTTGCTACAAAGCGATTTAATAACAGTTTTTGGTCCTTGATATCATTTCCAGCAGGTCTAAAAAATCAAAACAAATCAAGTTTTATTTGTGTATACAGTGTGAATAGAAAATATGTTTAAATTAAATATGTTTTGATTAACAAATACTGAAGTTTTCTAAACAAGTGACTAAGATGTACTTTTTAATTAACCACATTCTTTTTTAAATTTTTCTTCTGTGTACTTACAAAAAACATTAAATGTGGCCTCACCCCTTTTCATGAAAAATATTTAACGAGCACAATTCTTCAAATAAGAATAATTTATTTTTGAAAAAAGCGCTCAATCAAATAGTGCCTGGAGTGGTCGTTAAGAACTATTCATTAAAAGCTAAAGAATAACACACATAAATATTTATAAATAGTGGTGTCTTGCAGAGGTTTTCAGACAAACTGTAACTTTCTAAATTTAAATGTTTCTTCGTTTGTTTGTTTTTTCTTTAGTCCGCGTAAAAAAATTTTTTCACTCTCTGCTCAATTTATTTAATGAGTAGCTCTCTTGAAAAATTACCTCCCTCGAATAAGCACCGCTTCTCAAGGTTCCAAAATTAAATTAGAGCTTTGGACGACTTCCGAGTCTTTAAATCTTTGATGAAATCATCCTGAATATCCTGACGTTTTCTAATATTGCTTGTGGTCTATATAAAGCTTTCCTGTCAAGAAAGAAATTATTTTGTGTTTAGTTTATTTGATATGGGTGGTGAATATTATTGCTACACGTCGGATATAACTTGCTCATTCCCCGCCAATGGCGTGTTTACTGAACAACAAAAGGGTATTTATGAAGCTGTGTTGAAGTCAAACAGAGCAGTAATGAAGGCTTGTAAGCCTGGTAAGTGTATTTCTAATAAAACCGTGTAATTTGAATCTTTATACGGTGCAGTGAAGCTTGTATTTTTTTTTTGTGGTTTTGCAGCTAGTTTTAGATACTGAAATTAATCAGCCAAATCCTGGCTGATTTGTTCATACATACGTATTTTGAGAAACTGATGCCAATATAAGGTTCGTGAGTGCCTGGAAAACCCTGGGAAGTTTTGAAAAATTGATTTAGACCAGGAAAATGTGAAAAACAGACCTTTTTTAATGATAATCCTGGGAAAAAAATCCCTCTCAATATTTTGTTTTTCTCCTATTGAATG
Organism: Hydractinia echinata; assembly: GCA_030067915.1. Classification (NCBI taxonomy): domain Eukaryota; kingdom Metazoa; phylum Cnidaria; class Hydrozoa; order Anthoathecata; family Hydractiniidae; genus Hydractinia; species Hydractinia echinata. Next base: position 1,143,505 of record JASGCC010000048.1, on the reverse strand, counting down.
CTAACTCTAATAACTAAATTTTCTAAGTTCTCTAAGTAGTGGCTTTTGATGGGTTACGTGTAGCCCTTTATTTTGAAACCATTATATAATTGTTACAGCCCTAATCATGTGTTAATTCAACTAGTTCAGAACATTTTTTAACCCTATCATTGAAAACAGCAAGATCCACCTGAAACATTAGTTAATTTGTCCTGGAAAGTCTTATTGAAATTTCTTGTCCAGCCTGAATACGAAAGATGTTGTTTATATTTGTGTACGTTCCATACTTTGTTGATATTGGAGATAAAACATGCTGACTTTTGTTGTAGGTGTGTGTTGGGTTGATATGCATTTGTTAGCTGATCACATTCAGTTGGAAGAGTTGAAGAAACTTGGTATTTTACAGGGTGATGTGGAAGAGATGATGAAAGTCAGGTTAGGTGCACTGTTCATGCCACATGGATTGGGACACTTTCTTGGTTTAGACGTTCATGATGTTGGTGGTTACCTGGTAAGTGTAGTTGTCACTCACAAGTCGTTTGTGAGGCGAGTAGTAGAAGTTGAAATTAGCATCAACATAGAAATTAAGCTTTATGTCCATCTTTGTGATTGGAATTTCAAACATTTTTTTACAATCCATTTAAAACCAAATAAAATCTCCCAAAAACGTTTTAAGGTGATTGGATTGAAAGGTGTTGTAAATCAGACACAGTATAAGGTTGACTTAGAATATTTTATTGTTGCTTCATCGTTTGTTCTGCAAATAAATACAATATTAAAATCATCTATTGAATTTATATGGTAAGCGGACGATCAGATCAATTTTTTGTTCCATATAAAAACTCTCAGATAAACTACGATTAATATTTTTATTTTGTCTTTTGTTGTTTTTATAGGGAGTTGAACGCAAAAAAGAAGATGGATTGAAGAGTCTTCGTACAACTCGCAATCTAAAAGAAAACATGGTTTTAACTATTGAACCTGGAATTTACTTTATTGAAGCCGTAAGTGAGAATTCGAACTATATTTTTTTGAATTCTTTTTTCGAATTTTACGAAGCTACTATTTGCGAAAATATTCATGAAAATAGTCCATGTGAAACATATCCTTATGGTAAATCTGTTTTTAAAACTTGAAACCGCCACTGTGCAGCATTTAAAAAGTGCATAAGCTTAAATTTTACAGAATTTGTCCACCCCTCTCTCCTTTGCATTATGAACAGTAATTTTGGGTCCAAAAATTTGGACCCAAAATATTCTTTTCTAAATTTTAACCCTTCCTTTCCTCATAAAATTGTGGCAAACTATTTTTTTTATTATTAATTTTTGATATCTTTCTTAGTATTTTCTCCTAAAATTTAACCCCAGTACCTCCTACATTCTCCTAAAACTGACAGTTTTAAGATCTGTGGCCAACCCAATTAACCTTTACTTTTAATATGACGTCATTGGAAGAAGAAAAATAACTTTTAGTCATCCAATATATTTCTATTTCATAAAGGTTTGATTTCTTAGATGACGTTTAAAAAGACTTGACTTCACCTGCAGTGAAATCAAGTCTTAAACCGAAGTAAAATGCTGTCGTGTTGCACGAGGTTTCACTTCACCTAAAGTAAAGTAAAAGAAAAATCCGTAGCCGTTTTTTACGCCGGCCAAATGATTACTGCACATGCGCATTAGCACTCACATTTCCTGAATTGTCCTTTGGTGTTTTTATTCTCACATAGAAATTCCATTGACCGAAGGGTTTAATTTAAGTAATTCAAAGCTTCTCAACGCTGACCGAAATGAGTTACTTAACATGAGGTGAAACTTTTGATGTAAACGTCGTCTTTGTCTATCACAGTCACTTCTCTAATCTTTCATACACAACCCGATTTTGTTCTTGCTCTTTTCCGCTGTGATATAATCGTCTTTTCCTCTCGCTAAAGAAGGGTTTCGTTGTTGATGTTCAGCTAGTGGAGACGGGTATGTTCTAGACGAATAGCGCAACACTTTAATCCCAGACTTGAAAACAGAAAACGAAATGTCATTCATCAAAATAACAATAGTGGTTACTCATTACTTTCTTGACGCGAATTTCTTGTTGTTGCCTACAAAATGTTGTTCCTGCAAAAATGAAGCACATAAGATATTTTCATGATTTCTTTTGAAGATTCGCCTGATGTAAACACACCTTTAAACGAAGCAGATATTTGAATATCCTCGTTTCTTTAGATCATCAGACAAGTTTTAAATGATCCTACGCGAGCGTGTTTCATCGTTCAAGAAGCAGTGGAACAATACTACGGATTTGGCGGGGTAAGTTGAAACGTTAATATTACATACCTTGATGGTTTTTACGGAAACCATTTTGACCATCATAGTTAAGATGGGAGCATTTTTGTTATTTTGATTGGTTGCTGAAAATGATGCTTGCTGCTAAGCTAAACCTCCAACACAGATACTGCCGCATGTACATATCTACATCCTAAACATTAAGGGGGATTTTCACGAAGCGAATTAAACGGCGAATTCGCCGGCGAAATGTATCGGAGCATGCGCAGTTTTGTTTGTTTTGATTTTGCTTCAAAAAATACGATGTGATTTTCACGAAGCAAATTGCGAATAGCATATTCGACGGCGAATTAGCTGCGAAATATCTTTTTGATTTCCATGGTAAGCAAAAATGTGGCGCATTTAAAATACTGAATGTAAGCACTCGTTTGGGTATTAAAAACAAGACAGTTGTTTTTTGATTTTTTTTTATAATAAACACTGAAGTTTGCATTCTAATTGGTTAAAAGTTTACAGCGAAATATTTCGCCGCTTTTTACTTTTCGACGCAGCGAATTTTTCGAAGCAAAACTAACAAAACTGCGCATGCTTGGGTGAATTTCGCTGGCGAATTCGCCGACCAATTTGCTGAATGAAAAACCCCTTGAAGGTGAATTTCCACTCAAAAGCGAAATGGAACGGATCAGAACGGAACGGTTGAAATCATTTCTTCTTGCGGACAGGAACGGCAAAAATTAAAAAAACAAAAGAATGATTAGCATATAGCCAAACAAATTTAAGTAATTTTTTTGTTCCGTTTCATTTTGCTTTTGAGTGAAAATTCAGCTTTAAGGTGTATTTATTTCCACCGAAAAGCAAAACAAACGAAAAGCAAAAATTGGAACGTAACGGAACATGAGAAATACTTAAACTTAATAAGCTAACTCCATTATTTTTTTTTTTTCGTTTCTGTCTGAAAAGTTAAAATGATTTCACCTTTCAGTTCGGAAAGGATTGGAACGGAAAATTTATCAACCAATCATATTCCAGAAATCACAATTGTTTGTTCCGATCCGTTTCAATTCGCTTTTGAGTGAAAATTCACCTTTAGAAGTTCTCCACACTATAGAGTCATCACTTCTGATTCTAATTGTGTATTTGCGAATTTTAGGTTCGAATTGAGGATGATATCGTCATCACTGAAACTGGTTGTAGATTGCTAACTGATGTTCCACGTACTGTTGAAGAAATTGAGACACACATGGCTGCCGGTCGAAATGCGAATGAAAAAGTTCTTTTATAACAAGTTGACGTATTTTTTATGCCTATTTTTTGTAATGTTTTTGAAATCTTGTATTGTTACAGACACGAGGAAACCAGCAACTTGATCACAATTATATCTTGCGATATGATATTTTCCATATTACTTTTTTACGACAATACATTTCATGTCTTCGCTGTTTTTCTGCGAAAGCTTTTTCCTCGATTTGTGCGAAGTTGAAATAGTCTCTAAGAATTTGCTGCTGTGAAACAAAATGTATTAAAAGCCAGTGGGTGAAAAAGTTTTGTAAAAATGAAAAGGTTTTTTCCGCAAATTACAAAAATTTTGCGGTAAATTTGAAAGTTTCTTCTTCCGCAAACACTTTCTTTCCTTAAAGCATTACAGACACAAAACTTGATTGCAAATTTTACGATATATTTTTTCGAATCTAAAATTTCATGTATCGTGTTCTAGCAAATTCGCAACCTCGCTCCCAGGACCTGTTGTCTCTTTGCATATCGGACGGCGAGACGAATATCAATAAGCGCAGCGCCGATGATAGACAAAAAGCCCTGGGAAGGAAATTGTGGAGATTCGTCCATTAAATTTGATTTGATAAAATTTGATTTCTGGAAATATGAAACAGCAATAATATATATTACCAACAAAAGCTGTCTTTAAATGTTTGAATATTGTCTTTTTTTTTTTTTTTTTTTTTTTTTAAATTACTCAGCATTCGAGTGTATATCTCGTTCTCTTGGATTTATCGAAACAAATTTTGTATACATTTTTAATAGAATTATAGTATAAATTTAATTGTGAATTTACAATAGCACGTAAAGAGAATTTGATGTCAATTTTTTAGTTGGTGACGAAACATCATCAGACAAGATCGGTTGCAGATGTTATCTGTTACTCAAGGACGACGAAACCAGGAGTGGGCATGCCACACAATCACGTACTAATTAATTTTAGAGATAGCTTCGAACATACTATTTTCTTCATTCTAGTCCAGTAAAATTTTAGAATTTAAATACCGTCTTGCAAATCTGTAGGTCTTAAATACCAAAACCTTTTTAGGGTAGTCCTGGTCATGACGGACCTTCCTAGCCACTATGTTGAACCCTCCACTTTCAAAACTAAATCGTTGAACTTCTTACTTCCTTTTAATAATGGTTCCAACGCTTTCTTTATATCGCTACTGCTGTTACATCCTCTTCCCTGGTGCTTATTAGATTGGGCGAAATCTGAACAAACCCTAGAGACGTGGTTGACTGCTGTAACATCCTTTTTTCCAGAGCTTATTTGTTTTTCTATGTTGGGGAGAAACCTGAACAAATTGTATTGATTGCTGTTACTGTTTCGTACGTCCATGAACAAGTGACCACTGTTCAGTATAGTGCGACCTACAAAAAGGTCGACAAGCGCTATAAACATTGGATAAGGGTACGGCGACCTTGAAAATGTTTACAAAAATATATTTGCCGGGAAAAGGCACAGCGAATCTCGTTCTCAAAAGGGCCTTGACACGAGGTTGAGAATGAGCAGATTAAATGTAAAATGCTCTGGCATTGTTTTTTATAATTTTTTATTGATTTCAAAATTTCCTTGCAGAGAAATAAAAACGGTGAAATTATACCTTTCAAAATATCTGGAAAAGAGTTGTAAGAATTAAAACAAGAGTAAGCAATATGAAATATATATTTAACAAAACCAAACACCTTTGTACCTAACAAAAAGTACGGGGAACGAAGTTGAAGCTGTTCACGTGATCAACACTTTCCGCATGTTTTCTTGCAATGTTTAATTGTGTATGGGTCGTAGCTACAAAATGATTTCCAATCTTTACATCCATTGTCTGTATCTTGACAAGATGAACCTGTACAGATTTAAAACACTTAAGTAAACAAACATAAAAGAATTGAAGTCAACCTCGTTCCCAGGACTTTTTGTCTCTCATCGGCGCTGCGCTTAATGATGGGTCTGAAAAAATGCAAAAAGAGACAACAGGTCCTGGGATCAAGGTTGGGAAAAAAGTGTTATTTCCAGAAAATGATGCTCGAGAAATTAACAATGTCGCAAAAATAAAGTTGGAAAGAGATATGCCTAATTTGAAATAATTAACCGCAAAAAAAAACCTTTATTTTGTGATGGAGCGTATGTAAGTAACTGGACGGTTCTTTTGACCTCCAAAAAACTGATCAAGCAACCTTGTTTCCAGTAATCGCAATTATGATGTCAGAGAAAATATAAGTTGCCTTGGAGACGAGGTTGCTGGTTACGTGAAAATGTTACTTACTTCCAGTCCCACTACCATTGCAATACATTTTGTTCAGTTGAATGATATCACCTTTACTGAAACCTTTTCTTTGACCAATCTTATCTTGCATAGTTGGATCGTGTGTTTGAATTGTTAATTTGTTCCAATCAGTGGTGAAATATTTTTTCCCATAATGCATCAAACTTTCGTAATCATAGGGAGTACCAAGTGAATCGATTGTATCAGTAGTGTATTTGTTAAAGTTAAACCGGGAACCTTCAGAAAAAAGCAAAAACGATTTAAAAAAATTTCTATATATAAACTTTGTACCTTACCCCTTTTAAATCCGGCTATATTGTGTTATTTTATTTTCAACGCAGCGTACAGAGTCAGTTTTCTGTCAATTAAAGTTTGACCGTGAGAGTGAGAAATTCTATCAAAAAAACAGAATAGGCCGTTGACGCAAATGTCCATTTTTCCAACTGAGACGGTTTAAACATGTAAAAAGCTATAATTAGCCTATAGCAGCACTGTAAGGCTTCGTTCTAGTGAACTTTTCGGTTTCACTAGTTGAATTCAGAATTTCCTAAGACCCTAAGCTAAAGCTGAAGTTCCGTGATCCTGGAGGCAGTACGTCGAGTTTGAGAAGACTTGTGGTGCGAGTTTGTGAAATTTTTTTTTGTCAAAAATCGAAAAGTCTCAATATTTATGTGGGTGATTGTAGTTTGCATGCCATGAAAACTATAGCGAGACTACGTCAATGTGATTATCATTAAAGACTGGTGACGAAGTGTTATAATGAAGCATTAGAAAGCATCTATAAAAACTCTTACCAGGGTTGATATTTTCAAAGTGGATGTAGACGTAATTGTCACGGTCAGGTCTGGATTGTTCGTGGTAGAATCCTAAAGATAGATATGTTGTTACTTTAATGTGTGTAAGAAATTATTCAAAATTACAAATAAACTGTTTTTGTGCTTTTTTATACACCCAGGGTATTTTCGTTTCCAGGGTCTTTTACTTCTATACAAAGAATAGGCGGTTTACCATTATATCTTACCTAAACTATGACCCATCTCATGCATAACAATTCCTTTTGTCCAGCATCCAGTAGCTAAAGAAATTCTGTTGCCACTTCTCCATCTCCCCACAGGTGAAGAACAACTAAAAAATTAACGATAAATAAGCAAATGAGCAAGAAACGACAAAAGCATGTCACCTGACATAATTAGAAAAGGGTATAAAATGAAGTTTTACTGCTGATTTTAGCGACTTACACGAAAGCGAGTTGAGGAAGTGGAATAATACATCAGTACTCCAATGTAAAATGACAACAAGGAGGAGAGTGCATGGAGCAGTCTCTGCTGTTAAAAAAATAAATTTTATACTCACCCTCTTCCTGTTGCAAAATATAGATGCGGCTCGTTAGTTGGTCTATAGCCAAGTTCTTGAAATCGTATACATGTATGTTTTTGATATTCTGCAACAGCTTCAAGTATCACACCACGTGCTTTGGCTAAAAGAAAATTGCGAGCGGTCGTTGGTTCGGTCTCAATCGCGTGCATATTTTTATTTTATAAAAGATACATACATATCGCGTTGTCAACGTAGAACTTTATCACATCGGGTTTTCCATTTTTGTCTTTCCAGTGGCTTGCTTTGATCGAAGCAAAAGAGTTTTTCTTTCTGTTTTGTTCTTGCAGTGCAGCCATTTGATCAGGCGAGAGAATCATATCTCCTTCAAACATGTCTCCTAAAAATACAAATGTGTTTTGAATAGCTTTCACGAACAACTCATACCAACCTCTTTCCCAAGTTTTCTTCTTCTGTTAAATGTTTTTTTATAACAAATTGACGAGGGGTCTAGTTACAAAAGATTATGAAATTCTAATAGGCTTATACGCAAGACCTAAATCCATTTTGTTTTTCTGGTTCTGAAAGCTTTATTCACTTTGGGTGATTCAGTGCTAAGTTATTATAAGAAAAGCATGCACATCGTGTCAAGGAGGGTGGTTAATGGGAAGAAGAACGAACGTTTCTATTCTCGTACGAGCGTGCTAGAAAAAAATGTTCTCAGAACGAACTTGATATATGCCTATTCATACCTTCTTCCGGACTACTGGCTTTAGCAAACGTCGCCATAGCAACGAGTAAACAAACACATATGATATTCATCTTGATTATAATTTTCGACACTCTGTGGAATGGAGGATGATAGAGAACGTCTTATATACATTTTACCAACTAATAAATATTTGTTCATTTGGCACTACATAAAAGATTTGGTAAACAAAAGCGCGTCTTTGTAATTATTAAAAATCGGAACGGGAAGGCAAACTCAATGAAGTAAGTTTCAAACACATCTATTGGCAATTGATGTAAACAACTGAATCAACTATAAGCGTAAACAAGTTGAATTAACAACAATGAAGTTGCTTCCGTGTGTGCTCAGGAAACTTGTACAATTTTAATTTGATGGTCCCAGGTCAATGATAAATAGCGCCGTAGCATACACCAGTGTTTTTCATTTCTTTTTACCGTATTCTCTCTATTTGACGCCCTGGGCGTTTAATTAATTTTCAAGATTTTAGGGTGGGCGTTAATTGGAGAGGGTCGTTATTATTAAAAACAATTAAAAGTATGTGCCGATTGAAATATTAAGCCTGATTTTTCCTGAATAAGGACAAGGATAATTTCATACTAGTTACGGTCACAGGAAAAAGAAAACGGGAAGTCGGACTTCTTGTATCCGCAAAGTACGATTGTTACACGTATTGCAAAAGAACAGCAGTGGTATTAGATGAAGAACTGTACAAGCGAAAACAAAAATTTGGTACGCTGGAGCTAAAACATCAAAAAAAATCAAACTACAGAATGTTTTCTTGCTTTTCTTGATTTGAAACTTTTGTAACTGTCTACTTCTCACTAGAAATATATATATAAATATACTAAACGTTCACACACTGCGTCCAAATATTGGATGGGAGTTAATTGGAGAGGGGCGTTAAATAGAGAGAATACGGTATTCATTTATTTATTTTTTTGCGAAAGTGATCAGGGGCAAATTTTGAGATTTGATCTCCTAGATTGGTATTTTTCCAAAGTCTCTTCCATATTACCCATGATTGACAATTTTTTTTTGGTGGGGACACCTCCCTCCTCACTCTAGCAAAAACAGTAACAAATTGTCCTAATAGGAGTCTACTAGTAATTAACCTTCCCTTCCTAATGACGTTATAGGGCGACCAAGGAGGAGGATGCGGGGATCACGTGTCATAGATTTGATGTTGTGAATGTTAAATAAAATTGGAGTAGTACGCAGATGTTTCAATATAATATACTAATAACATTTAGTCTGTTTCTATATAAAAAGGCGCCGCTTAACAACATTTTATGTATTATAGAGAAAAAACTAATTAATTAATTATTATTTTTTTTTAAATATTGTCAGAATTGATGTTACATTCTGGTAATCAACGTCACTCATTATAACATATGTTGTTGTTCTTGTTGTCCTAATTAAAAAAAAAACATTTCCGGCCGATTTATTCCAGCAACTTTTTGTTAATATTTTTCTCCTAAATCTAAACTTACTGAAACTTAACATTCTGAAGCCATAGCTCGGGGGTGTAGCTAACAAAAAAAAACTGCTTTAAAGAAGTAGGAATTTTTGCGAGTTGATTTGGGACAAAAATCGCGAAATCGCAAAAATTTCTACGCTACATGTGTGACAACGACAACAAAGGTTAAAATGTTGTTTTATACAAAAAGTCTAAATCATGATGTGTTGCAACAATAAATTTGTAACAAAAATGAAAAGGTATTATTGAAGACTAGCCGTTAGCCCGTGGAAAAATCCACGGGTTCGCCCGTCCTTTTTATACCGCATTGCGTGCGTCTCGCTACTCGCGCAGCTAAGCTACCATTTGGCGTGACAGACAGACAGACAGACAGACAGACAGACAGACAGACAGACGTATACGGGTAATTTAATATAGATATAGATATAGATATTAAGATATTATTTCGGTTTGTCTGTTCAGTATTTATATTATTGTGGAAAGTTTATCATTTCTTGAACATGATAATTTTTTTTGAACATGATAATTTAGTAGGCGACGTATCGGGAGATCCTTCTCGGGTAACTCACAAATAGATATGCATACGCTGAACGTTGATCCTATGCACCATCCTTTCCCTTTCTTCCCTAAACTTAATTATAGTCAAACACTGAAATCACAAGCACGTGTGGACGACCAGTTCCAAATACTTTCTATTCTCTAAAAAAGGATGTTTCATTTTATGAAATATAACGTGAAATAATTCATTCCTTCCTTCCCACCTCTCTTTCCACCTCCCTTCCTCCCTTCCTAATTCAGTTTAGAGTTTGGCATGTACTTTCTCGATTTGTGTGTCACCGTTTATCTGATCCGTCACCGAAACACGTGTCATGCGGTAGTATACACCTTGTCATACATTTATGATGAGAATTTAAATAAATTCCCACCATAACCCGGATTTTAAAACGTCATAAAAATTTTCTTAATTAACCTTCTCGGTTTACTATTACACCACCTCACCACGTCGTTCCCAGGACTTTCGTCTGTTTTATGTCCTCCAATGATCCCGATCAAAAAAAAGAGTTTTGATCGTGGTTGCGTCAGCGTGACGAAGAAAAAGACATAAAAACTGTTTAAAATAATCAGTTAAAAATCTTTGGTACAAAAAAGATAAATAAATTAAAAAGAAACCGCAGAGTAATTTTATTATTTCATGCTAACAATACTGAATACTTGAACGACGGTTGATAGGCTCACGCGACTATTTTTATGAAGTAAGCCACCTAAAGTAGTTACTTTATTTGCCCAATGTCTGTTTTTTAAGTTAACTTGCCGAAATAAGACACACAGCAAAAACGATTGCTTACATATTAAAATAAAAATGTTTCATTAAAATATTTACACGTTTGTTATTTTTGTGCTCTAGCCAACTTGACGTGATTTGATGTGTATTTATAGCTGGCGCGAGTTTGTGTAAGCAGTCGGAAACACAAAGTTGCTGTGTAAACAAAAGAGCTAATGATAACGCTGTTGTATTTCTTTTACCAAAACTTTGATGTCTTCACATCCAAAAACATTTTTGAACCAAATAATTATTTAAAAATAAAAATGAATTTCAGCTGAGGCTGGATGTGGTTATTTTACGCTTTTCAGCTTCCAATGGCCCTTATTGTGCTCTTCCGAATATATATATAAAACATACAGTCAAAGTCAAACCTAATATTATAACGCCTTTTTAAAAACTGAAAACAAATGTCCCCAACTTTTCAATTCTTGTATAATTTCAACTAGTCTCTTGTATTCTAAAAGTTATGTGAAGAATAACAAGAAGCCCTGCGGCTTAAAGATTTCCGCCATTAGCAATAATCTAAAAAAGTACTGAACTGTGAAGAGGACTGAGTAACATGGGGGAACAAAATCATTGAATATTCTAAAATTTTAAATTTAAATTTTTGATTATTATTGTAACTGGAAATCATAGCTAACTTAACTTACATAAACTTCATTTCTCTATATAAGAACAATTTTAAAAGAAAAATAATAAACCTGAAAATTGATGAACAATAAAAACAAAATAAGAACAACGGCAAGGCTGAAAATTTATCTATTTTCTCTTTTTCTCTGAAAAACAACCTGGAAAATATCTTTAAAGCAAATTTTTTTCACATAATCAGTTACGAAAGGTTATTTTCAGACTACATATACTTATTTTTTCTTTTATAACACACTTGTCACGGTTTTTTAGCTATAATACATTATCTTTCACCAAAAATATTCAGCCTCAACAATTCCTCTTTAAATTAAAATTCATGAATAATTAATTAGTTCTGCTTAATATAGCTTTAGTCTACGTGCTTGCAAAATTGTACAGAAGCAAATGACGTAATTATTAAAGTGAAACGTTAATAACATCAAAGATGGCGCATTATAAGACGATATTCATTATGCTACACTGCACGAGCTTTAACTTTCGATAACATATAAACTTTAAAATAAAGTGTTGTTCATTGGATAATAAAACAATTTGATGCACTGTTAGGATTCTTATTGGCTTAAAACTCATTTTAGCCTCGTTCTCAGAAAAAAGCTGTCAAAACGAGGATTTAGGCTTTAGCCTGGATAAGTTTCGGGCGTCCAGCCTGGCAGCGCTGTCTCTATCTATCTCTCTATCTACCTATCTCTCTATCTATCTCCTCAGGCGATTTTAAAGATTCCGCCTTCGCTGGCGGAAATCAAAAAGAAAAAACCTGTCTGAGACGATCACGTCATACAGAGGTGTTTTATAAGACGACCATCAACCTAAGATGAACACTTAGTGGCCGTCTTATACAAGTTCAACTGCATGAGGGAATTCAGACTGAGCACGTTTCTAATATGTTCTTTAGTTTCAGCAAAATCTCAGCATGAACAGTCTTATAAACTAAGCTCTTGTTATAAAACTTTTTTTATTGTGGTTTACGCTTTGGTTAGGGAGTATTTCTGAACCAAAAAAAGACAAGTAAAAAGGGTGTAAGCTACAATTGTGTACAAGCCTCTTCCCCTCTCTTTCAATGTTGGAGACCATTAAGACCCCCACTAAGATAGGGGATATTTATGTACAAGATTGTAGCAGCGTATTTGCTTTGAAATTAGCGTATAAATAACAATATATTTTGTTGTTTTACGTTGTTTTTCCAGGGGGGTTGTCTTACTTGTGACGCGAGTATAATTTGACATCATCGATTGTTTTGATTACAAATATTCCGCTTTCTTTTTCTCTGCTACTGCCGAATGACATTGAGAGTGTCAGAGCCTTAACAGCAACGTTCCTCTTCACAATAATATCTGTCTTTGTGTTGTGCGGTAAAAAAGAAAGTAGATTACATGAAAGTCTTTTAGTTTCGAATGGTTTAGACTAACCTAGTTAACTAAGCTTTCTTTGAGGATATGAAAATTGAGTTTCTCTCATACGAAAACTTAGACGCAAACGAATGTGTCAGAGAAAATCCCTAATTTAAATCGATACAGTAAAGTCACGTTTATTTGAGAGATGAGTTCAAATAAAGGGTTTCCCGGCTATCATAATGATTATACGTTTGGTATGATATTTGGATTATGATTTCAACCTCTTCAAATCTCGAACGGAAAACTTTATCTTCTGCATTCAAACGGAAAAATAAAAAAGTGAGTGACGTTAATCAAAAAGCGCTTCGGGGGTGAGAATGTCTGCTTTTCCAATTCTTCTTATTCTTATTTTCTCACTTGCAAAAGTTCTTTTACAGCAAATTTTTGGATTATTTTCTATTTGCGAACGTTTCGTAAAGAATTTAAAATTTGTAAATTTTATGTCTAAAGTTTCTGCTATCTCTTTGCCTTTGTAGAATTTTTAACCATGTAGAACCATGTAACCTTCTTAGATGACACTTTTCGATTTATATTTTTGTTGTTACGGATTTGTATTTTAACATATCATATGATTTACACAAAAAAAACAAAATTCAGCTGCACTACACTGGGGACCATTGTTTATTTAAGAAATATTGACATAAATAGCCGGTTTTACCAACTTTGAATTTTTCTCACAGCCGATATAAAAGCAATCGTTAAAATAGAAGAGCAAGTGTGTAAATCGTGCTTCTGCAACCTCAAACAAAAAGATTTGTTTGTTTGTATAGTCTTTGCGCATAGTTTACGATTTATTGGTAAAATAAAAAGCCGTTTAATGCTGGTAGGGCGACCCTAAAGGTATGGCAATTGTTTTTGATTTTGTTAAAGGTGCCCAAAATAGAAACCAATTTATTTATACGGGCACCTCAAGTATAGCAGCGGGCCGCCTATTGCCGGGGCGGCCCTGTACTTAGACGCAGATTTTGTTTTTGTTTTTTTCACTGAACGAGCAAGCAAATCCTTGAAATGACGAATAATTGATATGACAAGAAATATCCTGTAGCGAAACACACAGGTGACAGGAGTAACTGTATTCCCTAACGGGGGATACCTTTGTAATTGTTTTTAGAACTGAAACCAGCTAATTGTAGCTTTAGCTATTTCTGTAATTTGTCTTTGTGATTCAAGTTTTTGACACTCAAAACTGAAATCTATAGCTACAAGTAAAGGTTTATTATGATGACTTCACAAAAAAATAGTAGCTGTATTATATATGATGGTATACAGGTGATATATATATTTTACTTTATCTTATGATAGTATATTTCTTTTATTAGTGCTAAAAATAGAAGAAGGATCGAATCAAGTAGCTGACTATGCCATTTGTAGCAATTATATCATCATAGTCAGATGTATCTGGCTTTGGCTATTCAAGAATTAGTTATCTAAGTTAATAAAGTTTGTATTACATAAATAAGCTAAATTTATATATACTGTCAATATGTGTGAAATCAAAATGAAGTTATTGGTATTTTTAAAAGTAATTTGGACTAGCTCTGTAGTATTTTCATTACCCGAATATAATGAGGAAATACTTGATACAGATCAAACATATCCACATATTTATACCAACAAATGGGTTGTTCATATTGAAGATGGACCAGATATGGCTCAACAAATTGTTGAATCCCATGGCTTTATTTTTCATGGGCCGCTTGGTAGTTTACCACATTTATATCACGTTGAACATAAAGATGTTAGTCGACGCAGTCGTAGGTCAGCAGACAACCATCACAGTCTTTTAGTTAAACATCCAAAGGTACTGTGGACACAGCAACAAAAAGTTAAAAGTAGACAAAAGCGAGGCTATTTCTCTGATCCACTGTTTAAGAAGCAATGGTATTTAAAAAATAATGGTAAGTACTCAGAGTACCTTTGATTTGAGCAAAAAACAATTGTATTTTTCTAGGCTAAAAATTAAAATTTTTCCTTATTTTATGGTGAATTTAGCCTAATTTAACTGCAAAAATGTCCTGCATTTTGCTGTTTTTTATTTATGAACAATCACATATATACGATATATAATTTACAAATTGGTTCATTCTCATTAAATTCTGATTGACTATGCCTTTCAAAGTATGAGTACCATCCTCATTGTGAACATCAAGTCCAACGTTTGGGAGTATCAGCAAATAAGATATTTTCATTTCCAGCAGAGCAGGAAAGGGGGTAAAAGTGTGGGTGAGTTATCTGGACATTGCTTGTGACTGATAATAAAGTTGTTTTCAAGAAAAATTTCTCATGGTTTTAAAATCCGTTCCAAATCCACCAATTATGGTAACTACGTCATGTCATTTTTTGTTAAAATTTGAAAAAGAAAAATGTATGTTAATAGTAAAAATTTGCTATGCCATTTCTGTAATTTAATATGAAAAAGTAATTCAAGACCATTATAGAGGGACTGGTACCTAAAGTTTATTTAATGCCTTAATGTGGTGGGTGCTACTGACTAAAGTATATTATATACACTAGTTACAGTGTAACTTTTTGAACTTGTAGTAGATTTTCAAGTCTTTATGTTTAACATTAAAGCCTCAATTCAATTTTTTTTATCCTTGCAGGCCCGGCGGAAGCAGTGCAAAGTTCATGCGGCGGTAGCGAGCGCTGTAAGCCCCCCAGTGGGGGTTTTAGGGGGCAAAGCCCCCTTAGAAAATTTTTTAGCCTATTTACGAGGCTAAATTGGTTTAAAATGTAACGATTACATATAGTGTATATTACATTGCGCATAAACCCCTTGTGATTTGTTTAAATAACACGCATTTTATGTGATGTGTAAAAGAAAAATATTGAAAACGAATTTCCAAAATAAAATTTTGTCAATATATTTATTCTTCTATAAAGTGAAAAAAAACATATCTTGGCAGCAAAAAAGTCCTGCGGCCGAAGCCGGCGTTGCCGTAGTGCTTCCGCCGGGCCTGCCTTAAAAATTATGGTTATGTTGTTAATTATCAATCATCAGACATAAAAATGACAGACGTTTAGTTTTGTAAATGTTTCATTTTCTGTTACCCGCTAATTAAAAAAGCTGCTACTGGTTGTAATAATTTTTGGACAGTTTAACATAAAACTCAATTGTCAAAAAACTTTCAAAACATTGCCATATTTTGTCATAAACTCTTATTCCTCTAATATTTTGAAGTTAACCTTACTTAGGATCTTCATACATCTTTATTGTATATACTGACATTGTCTCTGTTTCTACCTTTTTTGTATTACCAGTATCAAAATATTTTTAGGTCAAACATTTGATCGATGTCGGTCTTATAAAGGTTATGAAAAACTTGACATTAATGTTTTTCCCTGCTGGAACTCCAATATAACAGGTGAAGGCGTTGTTGTTTCAATATTAGATGATGGTTTAGAACATACGCACAAGGATTTGAAGAAAAACTATGACAAGAAAGCCAGTTATGATTATAATAACAATGACAAAGATCCTGTTCCAAGATATGAATCTACGAACATTAACAAACATGGAACAAGGTCAGTAAACATTGTTTCTTTTTCTTGGGAATGATTGGAGTCTTGTGATGTGAACTTTAGTCGCAAACCACATGATTCCTTAGAGGTGAAAAAAAAAAACAACTATAATTTTATGTCTTCTATCATCTCAACAAAAGCTTTACCAATATGGAATGTAATATTGGTCATGTCCAATATTACATTCCATATTGGTAAAGTATTCCATACTGGGTGTTACATGGATTTCGTTTGTGTTGTGTTGTTGTCAGAAAAATAGTCACTACCCAATCTTACAAAACTAGTGTAATAACTCTGATAGTGGTGAATCATGTGGATAATTTATTATGTCATTTTACTTTTAATTGCTAAAGTTAAGCAGTCCTAGAAAAAAGGGGTAAAAGTCACAGCAAACCAAGCTGTACTATAATTAAATAAAATTATAAAGGTTTATAATGTGTTGTAATAGTTCTGTTTTTGCTTGTTGACGCTGTAATAGATGTGGTTTACATGTATTATTTCTTAATCTTACAAATCTCCTAATTTAATATTCAACCAATATAAGAATATAGACGAAGAAAGGAGATTACTCATCATTATTTAAAGTGATTTGTGACAGGAAATACTGCAACCAAATTGTTATCCAAACAATTTAATTAATACTCTCACTTTTTTCATATTTTCGTTATCTCTGAAAACTAGTTTGTTGAATGTTTTTTATGAGTAAGCCTGCATTGAGGATGCTTAAAAAGAATGAAATTGAAGGTTGTATACTAACTTTAGAAACGTAGAAAACTCAGAAAAACCCTTTTCTAAATTTAGATGCATAACGCCTTGAAGTGTCATCATTATCACATTTTATTACTTTGTAGGTACTAACCAAACAAAATGTTATGATTTTCTCACTTGTAAAGCCTGGTTCCCACCAATGCGTTTATTGATAAACATATGTTTATTTTAAAGGTTTTAAAGTTAAACTTATAGGTGGGAATGCTAAAAATAAACGCATGATGATTTTACATGCAATAAACATGTGTTTATGCATGCGTTTAATATCAAAAAGTTTTGATATTAAAATCATGCGTTTAACATGAGTTTATTCAACATCAAAGAAGTCTTTTGTTTTTACCGCCAATGCTCAAAGTGAGAGTGGCTTTCATGAGAGCATTGCACGAGTAGAAAAAACGACAGTGACAAAAAAGAAAATAATAATACGTGATAAAATCTGAAATATGAATAGTAGCAGAGAAAGCACTGTCTGAGCTGTCTTTATGATAAAGCTGACAATGGATATAAGGAAATAGTCAGAAAAGAGAATGCTTGGAGAGAGAGAGATGAAAACTAGGGTATAAACAAGGATTGGTGTTTATTTTTATCTTTAAAAATTAGTTTGTGAAAAAGTTCAAATTTCCTTGCTGTCCACATCCATGCTTATAAGTCACAAATTCTAACTTTCGTTTTAAAAAAATTAAGTACAGTGTGAACGCATTATCTTAGCTCCATAATTAACTAGATGAAAATTAACCCATTCATGAGTTTAGTAATAAACATATGTTTAATAATAAATGCATTTGGTGGGAACTAGGCTTTAAGTGGTAAAAAAAGAACTCAAAAATATTTTAAAGTGTAAAAAATCTTTTGTTTTTTATCAAAATATTATAATAGATTACTCTAATGCTCTCTACTAGTAAAATATACTTTATCTTTTGATAACATGGTATTCTAGAACATGGTATTCTAGTCATGTGTAACATAATTGTAATCCCTATAGTAGTATTTCTATTATAACATATTTCGTCAGCCAGAAAACATAAAAACAAAGGAAATAAATAAATTATATTAACCTTAGTTGTTTATTTAAATCCCTCGAACATTTTTTGTTTCATCGAACTTGTTGAAAATAATATGAAATCGGCATTTAAATGTGTTCCAGGTTTTCATTGTGGGGTTTAATCGATAACATTGTACAAATGTTAAATGAGAAGGAAAAATATTCTCGCAAAAAAGATATGTCAATTTAAACATTACGTGGTCAGATCTTCAGCCTTTGTAATTCAAATTTGTTCACGTTGGCAATTTCTTCCCAACGTTATATTTTATTTTATGTCTGCTTTGTTTACACGTCAGCATTCGCGTCACCATTTGCTGAGTGTGTCGACGTGGATTACAAAGGCTGGGTCTGTGAGATTTTATAATTAGAATTGCTTAAAAATGTTACTTGGCAAACAACCAAATCCACTATTTATTTTGTTTTTATCCTAAAGACGAATGAAATAAGAACAAAATTTTACAGAGTGAAGTAAGAAAATGTTTGCTGTTTGTGTTGTTTAGTAGCTGTTTGTGAGCGTAAGATTCTTCTTGAACAACTGTGAGTCACACACAGACTTGACTGGTCCTTGTGATTAACATTTTTTGCAAAGTGGGGGATTATATATATTTGTATTTTAGAATAAGATTAAATTAAAATTAATTTCTATGAATAAATAGCCTGATTTGTGAAAACAATATTCTTATAGAATCATTTGTATGTACAGATATTATAATTGAGTGACTGTGTTTTCCAGGTGTGCAGGTGAAGTTGCAGGTGAAGCTAACAATGGAATTTGTGGTGTCGGTGTTGCATATAATGCTAAGGTGGGAGGTATCAGAATGTTAGATGGAGAAGTCACTGATGCTGTTGAAGCTGGTTCACTGAGCTATGCACCAGACCATATTGATATTTACAGTAGTAGTTGGGGGCCTGATGATGATGGAAAAACTGTTGACGGACCTGGACCTCTTGCAAAGAAAGCTTTTGCTGATGGTTAGTTCTCTCTTTTTAAGACCAACTACTCTCACCTTAAAAACAAATCAGAACTTCTTATAAGATCAGCTTTGTGAAAGCAAAAAGGACATTTGATTATTTATTTATCCAGTTTTATAAAATGAAATCCACATAATTAAATGAAGTAAAAGCTCTTGGAATTTTTGTATATACTCATATATTAAATACACATTTTTTTATAAGAACCTAGGTAATAAAAGTGTTGAGGCTGGAAATTAGGAACATGTTCAGCCTAAATTTGAAGAACAAAATAATATTTTTTCTTTGTACTACTGCAATAGCTTTTAACAAAAGATATGAAATGTTGATGTGTATTTATGATACGTTGTCTCTCAGTAACTCGTAATTTTTATTGTTTTATATACGTTTATCTCTGCAAGAATGAATGTTTAGCAATGCCATTTTTAAATCTTTTTCACCTTCAGTCTAGGTTGCACCTGTGTGTTTAGAACCCTGAAGTATGGAGAGAGAGAAAAAATTGCAGGAACAGGCAAAAATGGATTAAAAAACCTTAGCGGTCAATAGTCATGATTAAGTTATATATTTTAGATGTTGGTGGTAAGAAATACTCCATTAGTACTGTAACTGACTATTATATTATTAGGTGTCCGATATGGCCGTAAGGGTTTGGGTTCTATATTTGTGTGGGCGACTGGAAATGGTGGCCGTAACCAAGATTATTGTTCATGCGATGGTTACATCAACTCCCCATATACTGTTTCAATTGGTGCTGTTGATAACTGTGGTCGAAAGCCATGGTATGCAGAACCTTGTCCAAGTACGTTTGCAGTAACGTATAGTAGTGGGGAAATGAGTGGAAAGAGAGACAAACAAATCTCCACAACAGATTTGCATGGTGGATGTACAAATGCTCATACTGGTACTTCAGCTGCAGCACCTTTAGCAGCAGGTAAGGTTCGGAATAGTTTGTACTAGATCCATCTTGGGCTTAACTGTCCCACAGGTTATCATTGTTGTGTAATAAATACTTTGGATATCTTACTAATTATTATTATTATTATAAATATTTTAAAAGGATGTATAAATCAGTTAAAAACTGCTATCAATTTGTGTCAAATTTTCTTGCCCGAAGTAGGAAAATGGTGAGGCACATGAGATAATTCTTTTCCTAAGAACTCTTCATTTACCTGCTCCCCACTTTCCTAATGAAATTGTTGTCTCTCATTCGGCAAAATTTATCAATTGCAACCTTTAATTAAAGGTAGAAATACTAGCTTTTTTAAATTATTAAATTTTATTGTTCTGGTTTTTAGGGATCTTTGCCCTCGTGTTACAAGCAAATCCAAAACTGAGTTGGAGAGATTTACAACATCTTATAGTAAAAACATCTAAAATGGTGAGTCCTGGAGATCCCAGCTGGCAAACCAACGGAGGAGGTCACAAAGTTAACTCTAAATTTGGTTTTGGTGCGTTGGATGCTGGAGATTTAGTTAAAATAGCTAGCAGTAAAGATTGGAAAACTGCTCAACCTCAACATACGTGTAAGACATCTGTGTCGAATACCCATCTGAAATTAAAACCTGGTGGGACTGTTACGACAAGTATCACTGACAACGCATGCGCAAAGAGCGAGAATTGCGTCACCAAACTGGAACATGTGCATGTTGTTATAACTCTTGAAAAACCTACACAGAGAGGTCAGCTTGAAATCACATTAACCTCTCCTTCTAAAACACATTCAGCGATCTTGCGAAGAAGAGCCCGCGATACATCACATGAGGGATTCAAACACTGGGCGTTTCTTACCGTTTTTAACTGGGATGAAGATCCGAAAGGGAAGTGGACGTTGACAGTTACAGATTTTTCCAACAGTGGTGGAAAACTGGTTAGTTGGTATCTTAAGTTTTACGGTACATGCAGTATGCGAGAAATGTTTAATGTCGAAATTAACGAGACCGAGATCTGCGACGATAAATGCAAGCGAGGTTGTCCCAACGTGTTTTCATCAATATGTATGGATTGTGCGCAATATTGTGATTGTACTGTGGGAGAGTGTGTCCCTACGTGTGCTGATCACTTGGTTACAGACAACGAACTTCGTCATTGCAAACGAACAACAGACAATTTGAATTACAGATACATTCCTCATAGCAACCGTGATTCGAAATTCAAATCAGAGCACCAGTCTATGATGGGGTTATCATTAACAGCTAAATTTTCCATCATCGGGTTGTCCTTGGTTGTTGTGAGCGTGTTGATAGGCGGCATAGCTTATTTCGCGTCGAAAATGCCACCCAATAAAAATCTCCCTAGAGGATACCAATCTGTGTCACGTTATCCTTGTTCAGATGTGACTGTGGAAGGGGATGAGACAGAGGAGGTTGTAGAAGCGCCTGTAAACACTGTGAACTCTTAGTAAACCATTTATATGTCGAAAAATAAGAAAGAAAAGAAAATCCATCTGTAGAGCAACTCCCGGCAGTACGTCTCTCATTCGATGGACTACATGACATTTTAATGAGAAAGCTTTTCATAAATGAGTTCAGTAAGGCGTTACCGGCACCACCTGTAGGAGGGACTCTGAGTTTTTAATGCTCCGCAATGCATATATTGCATTTTTTATAATATGTTGTTGTTGTCACTAAGATGTGAATGCATTTCTTGTGGCGTGAATTCACATATCACTGTTTAACCTTTGTGACGTAGACGTTATCGGCCAGTTTTACCCCAACCCTTAATAGGATTAAATTTCACAATGCAGGGTCGGTGTAATAATGGTCAGCAAGTTGTTTATTTATGTCGGCGTCACAACCTTGAGATATAATGTTTTGGAGACTAGTACATAAACTTAACGTGCAGTGTTTTTGCGAACGAACACGAGGTACTTCGTGGCTGTGTTTTCAATAAATCTCATGAGATTTTTTCATTTAATAATTTTCATGTCTTAATCCCACCTTAAAATCAATTGTTCTGAAATTTGTTTCAACTTTAAAATGTCATATTGGTGATATGACATTATAAAGTTTGAAAATGATATTCTTTTAGTATTTAGTATTTTTAGCAAAGTACATTAACTATAGTAAATTTTTAAGACGTATTTATATTTCACAAAAAACTTCTCAAAAATTTAATCGTTCAAAAACTTCATTTTTAGATTCAGTGTAATTTATTATGAAAGTTTCTTTCGTATTTCGTCCAGCCTAAATTACTCGACCCTATAAAATATTTTTTTTAATTTAATGTACTTTGCTTTTGTTTCTTATTTGCAAACCAAAAATCTATTGTGGGATTCACCAGTGATATATTTATATGTATATATGAACTTGTTGTCTCGATTATACAAATTAGCAGATTTCTAGATACGCCAACAGTATTTCTGGATGTTATTTTTTTATGTGTTTTTTATCTGTTATAGTTCTTTGTTCGTTTTTCGTTGCTATTAGCCATAAAATCGATAGCTGTAAATTTGACTGCTTTGTCCAGGGTTTTCACGCCTCCTAAAAAATCCAAATAAAAAAAAATCCTAAAATTTCCTGATTTTTTTTGAAAATCTGAATTTTTTTGTGGAATATAAGTCCAAAATATTTATATTCTGAGTCAGCTAATGCGAAAATGAAATCTGATCAATCCAATTTGTCTTCCTTGTTCAATTCCTTTGCAACCTTGATTCTAAGTTACACTTTCCCTAATTCAAATTCTCCTAAATGTGCTTACTTTGCTAATTGATACCTATCCTAAAAAACCCAGATGAAGTGAGTGGGAACCCTGTTGTCATTTCACTTTCTTAGATCATGCACATATCAAAGAACTGGAATCGGTTTCTTTGGTATCGTTCTTGTGATTGGATGATCATAAAGTGCCTAATTGACAAAAAAAACTTTTGTCCAGAATCTATTTGTGCAAGTTTAACTAATTTTTCATACGCTATATTTGTTAGTGGAATTATATTTACATGAACTGTAACGTTGTATTTCATTCGCTTTTTTTTGTGAACATTTTTTACTGTATATGGAAAATGTAATCATGCAATAATGCTGTTTTGATCTGTTTTGCTCCCAAAAGATTACTTCCGTCATGTGACTGATACACCAAATTAGATTCGAGTTCATTCTGTAGCTTACATCTATGAAAGTTCATCAATATGAGAACTGAAAAACGAGTGTCATTTGTTTGGATTCAAAGAAACAAACATGGACAAAAGAAGAAAAAATTGCTTTGATGACGATGCAAGAGGTTTATATCATTAACTTTCCGAAATCACAGAGTTTATATGCACGCTTTGTAAGACGCGTATAATAGAAACAGTAGTGACTGGTACACAACAACGCAGCCTAAAGTTGGATAAACTTTCGCGAATGGTCAATTTAGAAACTGCTAGGCTGAACGTCAATGTATGTTTCTTATTGAAAAACGTCTTGATGTCGCAATTTTCCCAATCTCTATTTTCGGCAAGGCCCTTGTGTACGACAATACAGATAGGAGAGACTTTATCTGATCCACCGAGTTGCTTAGGGATTTGGGTCAAAACTCAAGCAGTTGCTTCTTTCCTCTCTCTCCCAACTCTGTTTGCTGGAGTTACAGTTCCTTATAAAACGATTACTTATAAAAAAAGTACTCATCATACAAGAAAGGATATGATAACTATATACGCGGAACACCTATTGATAAGATATAGATTAGCAAACAAAAATAAAGTGTCAAACGTGTGACGTAATATATCAATCTAGTCACCAGAACACTTTTTCCTTTTTTTGTTACAAGGACGTAAAATTCGCGTTTTCAAACTCCGCTAATTAATGTGTCTCAAACAGAAAAGGATGAAAAGCAGCAGGTATCACGGATAACTTGACAACTGCCCGTAAAAAAAATAAAAACACTATCAAAGATAACCCTTTTCGGTATTCTTTTTTGAGCATTTTAGACAGAAGAAAGATAAAATACGTGTTGACATTTCATATTTTTTTTGTCTTAGTTTGAACCTGTAAAAAAGTGTCTACTTTTTTGAGAATTCGCGTTAATTAAATACTATCTGAAAATTTGAAATCCTTTGATTCACGTTAATTACCACACACTTTGAAATCTAAATTCGAAATTCGCGTTAATTTTTGATCGCATTAATTACTTGTTTCGTTATTTTCGTGTAATAAGGTATTCGGAAAAAGTGAATGTTCGCAAACAATTTGAGGATATTTATTTTAGGGAAAATCAATATTTTTTGGTCCAAATATTAGGTTTTTTAGGAGATTTTAGGAGGATCTTTTTTTTTTAAGACCACTCTGAAAACACACATAAAGCAAGTTACAAAATACGAATGAAATAACGGAAACATTATAAGAATTTAGACGGCAAAATACTTTCCCTGTGACAAAATCACCGCAATGTCTTTTAAGAAATATTCGCGGGAATAAAATTTCGCCGACTCGAGTGTTTCATATACACCTCGCCAGAGTAAATATTCTCGGTTTCCGATTTTAAAATTAAAAATTTGATACTAAATTACATTTTTTTATAAAAACAACAACGCCCATAAAATTGTTTAGTCATTGTTTATCTGATTAAGATTAGGCAAATTGTTTATTTTCAAAGTATTTATTTCATTTAGACTATTATTACTTATTCGCCCCAAACAAATTTGCAATTGTTCAAGATTTTTGGGGCCATTATTTAAATTTGCTGTTGTTTATAAAAAAAAGGATATCAGACTTCAAGGTTGAGCAGCTTAGGCGTGTTTATGAAATACACTTTTTGCGGAAAATAAAGTAGAATCACCGCGAAAGTTGACATGAGAAATGAAAAAAAATACAACACACAATAAATTTTAAAAAACATTCTCAGTATAAAATATCAAGAAATAAAAAAGTAAACACATATAATTCGTTTATAATACAAGAATAATTGGCGTTATTTCGACAATGTAATCAGCGCAGCCTCTTTCGCTGACAACTGTTTTGGTTCTTGTCCTGGTGCAAACGGTGCCTGTCGCTTTTGTGATGTGTTTATGTTCATGTTACTCATTCCAGTAACAGGATATGGTAGTGCACCACCCTGCGTAGGATAGGGCGGTTGACCACCTGTTGGATATGGGGGTTGACTACCTGTTGGATAGGGGGGTTGACCACCTGTTGTGCTATTTGCTGTAGGATATGGAGGAGCTGAGCCTTGCTGCGGGTATGGCTGACCAGGCATAGTGACAACCTGCTGTGCAGTGTGTATGAGCCCGCTACGTTGTCCAGGGCGTGGCTTGATGCCTTTCTGTGTCATAAAAGATACCAACTGTCTGGGTACTTCAAATAAAACCTCTTTAGCTAAGTTATCACTTGCAAAACTACCAGAAAAGTTACGGTAAGGAACAAACTGAACTATATCTCGTTCAGCAACAGTAGCTCCGTTACTTAGCATGCCATTGTCAGAATCTAGTTGATCCATGGCATCAAATTCAGCCGAGCCAACACCAACAATAATGATGGACATTGGTACTCTTGATGCATTGATCACAGCATCGATAGTTTGATGCATATCACTTATAACACCATCAGTTAGGATTAAAAGAACATGATACTTCTCAATAATTTGCTGATCTCGAGCATCCCGTGCAACTCTGTTAATTATTGGTGAGAAATTTGTAGGACCATACAATTCAGCTGTTGGTAAAAATTTGTGGTATGCATCTAGAACTCCAGCTACGCCATAGCAAGTAGCGTTATTTGATTGATTTAAATGAAAATCATGATAAACCTGATTTTGGATTCTTGCACCAAATCCATAAGCGGGGATAAGTTTATCGGAATCATAATCTTCACATATTTTACCAACACTCATCAATGCTTGAACATATTGATTAGGTGCGTTGTTATCCATGAAGTGTAAAGACGTTGGTTGTAAAGGGTTTCCGTTAGATGCAGTGAAATCAATCGCAACATGGAAACACAATTCTATACCACCTGTTATGTAGTCCAGAAAAGATGGCTCATTCTTCAACTCAATACGACACAATTCGATAAAACCTGAATTTTTATAGCTTTTCTTCTTTGCTTTCTTTTTCTTATTAATAAGTTCATAAGATTTTACTGAGTCTCCAAGAAGTTCATGTAGTGTTGTTTGGAATTCTCCAATTAGATCATGGCTTCCATCAGAATCCCAATCAAAACACTCCACTTGGATAGGTCGATGCTTATCCCCATTACATAATGTTGTCACCGATATTGAAAATAACTTCCAACATGGATTTAAATTGTTCTTAATAACTTCAGTTTTATGAACTGGTACATAATTCTCACCCTCGATTCCATGCCGATAAAAAGTTAAATAGGGGTCAGAAGAACCAAAAAAGTCTTTTTTATCCAGTTTACGTCCTTTAAACTGTAAGTTGACCACTTCCTTGTTGTTATTCAACTCTTCTGCAACAAACGTGATTGAGGAATTCAACTTTTCATCCTTTCTGCCTAAAAGCTGTTTTGTGACCTTTCCAGCATATTCCCCAACGATACTGCCCAAAGTTACTTCCAATTTGCCCAAAAAATCATGCTCGTCAAGCTTTGCTGATTTTGAGTCACTATCATACACTTCAAATTTTAACTTTTGAAGTTCCTCAAAATGATAATCTATCACAAAAGACTTCACAAAGGAAGGATTTAGGCTATCTTTAACAGTTTCAGTTCGATCAAATTCTTTCCATCTTTTATTATGTTGATCTCTTATTTCAGTAAACATTACAACCATAGGATCAGATTTTGATAACAAATCCTTGTCACTTAACTTACTGCACGACACATGTATCTCCACCCGGGTAACAAGAACATCATTTGACGAGCCAGGATAGATTCCTGGACTAGTGCCACCATAAGATGGGGCAGCCATACTATTTTTTAGAATCTAAAACAAAGTAAACACTTAATACTTAAACCATCAAAGAAAATCTTATTTAATAACTTTTGTATACATAAGTTATTGGCAAAATTGTTGACAGCACTTGTTAAAATCTAATTGTCAACATAAAGTTTAGTGCAACGGACATGTCAAATTAGAATAGACTATTTTTCAGTTGCTGTAACTAATATGGATTTTAACACAACGGAGTTGAAATTTGGGCTAAAAGCCTGAAAATGTGTCACTGGCTACAGGGAACAAAAAGGTTTAAATTTTCAACCTTCTAAAGCAGCCTTTGAAGCTAATTTTGAGAGCCTTTCCAGGATTAAAAATTTAGGTATTACAGCATGACATAAAGAAAAATATTTGTAATTTGGAAATTTGGGCGAGGTTTTGTTGCTATTTATGAGTAAGTCTCTTAAATGTGTGTGAATCATGCGTAAGACTTGACAGGTCTGGTACACTAAACATTTTGTGAAACAAAAATAAGAGTAACAAAATAAGAAAAGGCAACAGAAGTACATGTTGGTATTTATTTATTGTAACGTATCACAAATATAACTTTATTAACTCATCGCTAACTGCTGAAGGCGTCAATACACCTAAATCAGTAAAAAGTAATGCAATATAGGATGGAGGTGTATAGTCCACAGATGGGTGTCCATCCTCCTTTGTGTTATATTTGAAAGGGTTAGGTACTTCTTTCTGTTTCAATGGATATTCACGTAAAAATTTAAAGCTTTCTGCAGCTACATAGACAGGTTTATTCATTGTTTTTGCCATGACAGCTATTTGATAGCTTCCTATTTTGTTTATAATTCCACCACTTTCAACTACAGATTCTGCACCCAATAAAACCATGTCCATGTGTTCCATCATATAACCAACAGCAGAATCAAGAATAACTGTACATGGAATGTTGTTTGCAGTTAGTAAACGATGCAAATCTTCACCTCTGCTATTTGGCATTGATTCTGTCACATAAACAGAAAATGTTTTATTCTTTGCAGCTTCTAATAAAAGCTGAACAACAACCCTAGACATAGAATGTGTAAGTATGACAGACCCATTCTGGATAAATTTTTGACTCAGTTGAGCTATCTTTTGACGGGAATTTTCAGCTTGTTGCAAAAAAAATTCTCCCCTTTCAACTAAAACTCTTTTGCATGTTGAAAAATCCTTTGAAAGTAAGGCATCTTGGGCAGCAAGAGTGATAAATCTCAATAAAAGCTCGCACCCAGAAGTAATAGACGTGACTGAATTTTCTGCGTTCTCTTTTAACTGCTTTATTACTGATTTTAGACAATCAGAGAGTCCTGAAAGTGTCCCTGTGTCTGAAATTTGGATTACACGAATCAGAGTTTTAATAGCGGCAAGTGGAACTGAAATATCTGGGTCTTCTTGCAGACATTTTTTGAAATACTCCACAGACTGTTGCTCCACCTCCATCTTGTCTTGACCCGTAGGAAAAAAATCCGATGCCAGGCTAAAGCGCAAAACGGGAAAATACAGCTCCATCATCGTCATGACTATGCACAAAATTATATTTGAAAAATGGCCATATATACTTCAAAAATTACCATATATATTTTAAAAATGGCCATATCTTTTTTTAAGATGACCATATGTGTTTTGAAAATGACCATACATTTTACTTCAGAAGCAATAATTCGCCCGACAATAATCCGATTTTAACTTTCTGGTTTTCTATTGCACGTTAGCGCCCTGGGCGCTTATTATGAAACAACGGGCCCATAAATGCTTCCTATGACGCCCCGATGACACTTTAATGGGATAAATTTTTGCGGGGATATTTCGCGGTTGAGCAATTTTTAAAAAAAGTGAAAAAAATTGTTAAAAGGGATCGGGGCACTGTCTCATCGATCCTTGTTACGCCGGTCATTGCTACACACCGATCGAGACAAAGTGTAGTTTTGCATTTTAGTTCAAAGCTCTATCAACACAGCTATAACGTCAGGTAGAATAAACACAACTAGATAAAAAACAAAGCGAAATTCTAATTGATTTTAAAAAAAGCCATTAGGCTGAATCTTAATCGTTAATCAAAAGCGTCAAACGCGGTACGAGAGAAGTCAACATCATTTTTATCTCCAGAGATCGGTTCATATTCTGATTCTTCATCCGATTCCTCCACTACTATTTCACTTCGAGGGGTGTAAGCAACTTTCAATTTTTCATCTGTAAGGCTGGGAAGCCAACTCAAATTCAGTTGATCACCTGCATTAGAAGCTGCGAGCAAAGGATCGATATCCTGGAAAGGGTCAAGTGATTCGAGACCTTCTACACCAGCTTCAAGCGCTTCAGTGATACCTGCTGCTATCCAGGCGTTTTTGATAACATTCTTGCCACTTTCTTTCGTCATATCATTGTATAAATCCACCATCCATTGAACGTGGATGGGCTTCAAGCGGGTAAGTTGCAATGGGACGGTTATGTCTTGCAGCGATTTACCTTCATCTAGTTGCAGACCAATTTGAGCGGTATACCAATCGTTAAACTTTCTACGCGTGTGCTTCTTTGCGTAACCGTTTACGGTCAAATCCAGAGGTTGGAGTAAGTGCGTCATATTAGCAGGAACGCAGACGATTTCGATATTTTCTTTCTCATACAGATCCAAGACTTCTTTTGTCATTTGTCCAGTAAAGACATCCATAATGACTAAGGCTTTTTGATCAATTGGTAAATTTTGTTCTTTAACAACTTTTTCTATGTAAGGCTTAAGAACTTCTTTGACCATTTTGCAAGCTTCATCTGCGTTACTGTAGTGAGTTTTGTTGAAACTCAAAGAAAATCCATCAGGGAATTTGAATCTTGGAAGGCATTTCTTTGTCGTTCCAGCGTAAATAATTTGCATGGGTAAGAACTTTTCATCGTAGGTGATTCCAAATGTTGCCGTTATTGTTCTCTTATCGGAACTTCCTGCTATTGGAACCGTTTTTGCATTTTTTGCTGCAAGTGTTGATCTGCCAACTGGAACGTACTTGGTAGGTGTTTGATCGATGTTGATGACTAAGGGGTCGTGAATTTTGTAACGATTGACTTTTGATACGATATCGTTAAGGTATAGCAATTTGGCTTCTCTAAAAGCACCATCAGGAATTTGTAGTTTCGATGTTGTGGCCCTACGGCGAACAAACTTCATTCACCTAAATATACTTTGGGCCCAATGAGAAGTTTCGATATCAATGTTCCCGACGTGGTCTGGATAGCGAGTAATTAAAGCTTTTGCGCAAGACACCGCGACACCTCTAGATATGACAGCCCCTCTGTTACTAGCTGATATGAGGTACTTCTGCACCATTTCGTCTATTTCGCCTAGAAGAAGTGGTCTTCCTTTTTTCTTTGCAGTGATTGATTTCTCAGTCAATTTTTTTCTTTTTTTCTTTGCATCTGCGATTTGTTCTTCATAATTTCCTCGAAAAGTACGAGCAGTACTTTCATTCAGGTTTGCGAATTTCGAATTAAATTTTCTCACTGCAGCAATCGGTCCGTTTTCACTTGCATACTTTCCTATGCTATAACGATCTTCCGGAGTGTATTTAGTGTACTTATTGTTCCTTTTCGATTGTCTCCCTTCGACTTCGGACTGAATTTTCTCGATATCAACTTCGCCGATGTCGACTTGTTCGGCCATTTATAGTCAGATCTCGTTTATATTTTTGACAAACAAACTTCCACAAAAAAAGCAAAGATATGAGTATTGGTCGAAAAACAATGTTCTCCTACACATTTACTTTTTTCCTCTATCATTCATATATTCATTACGATGGAGGGTCTTTGTTTATAAATAGAACTTTTTTTCTAACAGGGGGTTAGTTCGTTCAATCTTTTCCTCTTTTCAAATTTGTTTTTACGGGGAAAATACAGACTTTTTCTTGATAATGATGAAAAATGAAAATACCATGTCTTCATAAACTCAATCTGAAGTTCTTCATGAATAGCTTCTTCGCTTAGTTTTGACATTGATATCAAAATAATTCCAACATAACCCCCGTAATATAATAATCGAACGTTCGAAACAGTATAAAGGATTTTTTTACTATGACGCGTCACGACCGCCACACTTGTCTATGATTTTATTGTCTACATGAACAAAAAGTCAATTCAAAAAATAAAAAAATCAGACGTAACTAACACAGGCGGTTAAAATGACTAACACTGAAAAGGTTTTTGAATTCACTGCTGCAATGAGAGGATTCCATTATTACAGACAGATCTGAAACCCTCAAGATGGAGAAGTTTTACAGTGTTTGCATGAATGTGGTAATGTTTTCGACATGCTTGCTATAAAAACAGTAATAAACAACAACGGCGACATCGTTGGACATTTACCTCGGGAAATATTCAGAGTTAGCAAATTTTTACTGGATCGTGGGGCATCGATGAAAGTCACCCTTACAACAACAAACTATAGACGTTCTCCATTAGTTCAAGGCGGGATTGAAATAGCTTGCAAGGTGACTGTCAAGATGCCTGGAACAGTCAGAAACCATATGCTAATCGACAGATACACGGAGCTTGTGACAGAATTGTGCACTGAGCCTAAAGAGGAAGTGATTCTTGGGTCATTTTTGGTTAAATCTTGCGATGCGGGTTCCCTGCCAAATGCGACAAAAAAGAAAAAGAGCAAAAATTCGTCTGCTGTTCCATCCAAGAAACCGCGACAAGATGGTGACATCAGAACGATGTTTTTAAACGCTGCTGCCAGAACCTGATGTACGCGTGAAAACAGTCGAAATAAACAAGCGAAACCAGCTGAAATTATATCTATTGTAGTTGATTAAGTAGTTTTTAAACTCGCTTTATTTCTAGAATCATTAGAAAATATAATACCTGCTAAAACTAGCTACTTAAAACAATTTTCCTGTCATTTTTTCTTATCTTTTCATCTTCAGTACTCGGTTGAAAAATTAGGCCTACAAAAAAGGAAGCCTCAGACTTTGAAAACAAAGAAAAACGAAAATTTAAAATTTCGCGGATCGAGCAATTTTTCAAAATTTTCGCGGGGAAAAATTTCGCGGATGGCCTGTTTCCAAATTTTCGAAGGGACATATTTTCGCGGATAGTACCCAAATCCGCGAAATGCGCGAAATTTAATCCCTGCGAAAATTTATCCCATTAAAGTATGTGCACATTTAAAAAAAAACAACCTTGTCCCCAGGGCTTTTAGGCGGACGGATGCTGACGGACTACGAAAAAGACGTTTCCGTGAAAAAGATTTTCAAAAAACGAACAAAAGTTTCATTGCATATACGTCTTGGTCTTCCATGCCATTCCTTCATTATGAAGAAATCGACGGAATAAATTGAGTTTATTTTTCATATTAATAAGACAGATTGTATCTAATTCAAATAGTTCATGCAAAATGTTTTTACTAAATCGAGATACGTTAAATAAATATTTCAGTGCGGATCGTGCCTGAATCTCGAGCTTACGTTGTGAAGACGCCGGAAGTGAACATAACTCGTGCCCATATGTGAGTTTTGGGATGATGATAGATTTGTAAAGTGTTATGATGCTAAAGTGATGACAGAAACGAATACCAGCGTTTATAAGTGTGTCGGTAGCAGCCCACATTTCACAGAGTCTATGATTTATTTGCGATTGACTAAGCTCAAGGTGTGATTTATGCAAAGTCCATACAAAACCAAGATGTTTAAGAGAGTCAGTAGGATATATTGGGTTACCATCGAGGATTATAAAAGGATTTTGTAATAGAGGTTTTCCAGAGATAACGAATTCCGTCTTTTTAGTATTGAATTTAATTAGATGATTATAGCCATACTTTACATAGCAGTCTATCATTTTCTGCAATCCAGAGAGAGTGGCGCTCATCAGAATAATATCATCTGCATAGGACACAATGCCAGTGAATTCGCCGTACAGCTTTGTCCCTATATTTAACGATTGAATTTCACGTAGAAGTTGTTCTGAATAAATGTTATATAAATATGGTGACAATAGCGACCCTTGACGTACTCCTTGGGATAACTTGAAAATTCGAGAAGTCTAACCTTGATAAGTCACAAAAGCGGTTCCATTTGAGTATAAATTATCCAAACCTTTCACAACATGAGGAGGTAAACGACTGTCATCTATAAGTTTTGAAAAAAGAGAATTCCAGTTGCAGGAATCGAAAGCTTTTTCAGCATCCAAGCTACAGACATAAATAGGAGAATTTTTATTTTCGTAATATTGAATGGTCTCTTTTACAATAAATTCGGCATGCAAGGTTGAAGAATTAGATTTGAAACCAAACTGAAAATCATTAGTTACTTTGAGATCTGGATATTTATGTAGAATAATAGATTCCAATACTTTTGTCAGAATAGGTATTAGACTAATCCCACGGTAGTTGTTTGGGTCAGAGAGTGATTTTTATATGATTTTACAAGTGGTATTATAACTGAAGAGGACATCAATGTAGAAATACTTTGTGAGTTCAGGATATATGTGTAGAAGTTTTTGAGCCATTTGATAAAATTGTTGTTAGTAATGTGCTTAAAATGTTCAGCAGTTATGCCATACTGATCGGCTGATTTACCAGAATGAATATTTTGCAATGCAGTAGATATATCCTTGTCACTTAAAATTGTGGTTGTCTGGTCAATATTGTGGTTGTCTGGTCAATATTGTGGTTGTCTGGTCAATATTGTGGTTGTCTGGTCAATATTGTTGTAGTTGACTTCGTGTGATGCATCGGAATTTATTTTAGGAGTATTCAATAACTTGTCAAAATGAGAAGAGAATTCTTCGACAATATCTTCTTTAGTTCGTTTGTTGTTAATGGTAAAAGGTCTTGATTTTAAGCGCTTTAGTGATCGCATCTTTTGCCAAAATTTGTTAGCTTTCGTACGTTTGAGTTCATCTATGTTGATATAGTATTTGCGTTTATTCTGTTCAAACTTCACACCCTTTCGAAACAGCTTCCTACAGAATTGATAACGGTTATATGTCACATTGTTCGGATCACGAGAAAAACCTGTATTTTTCCATGTGTTAAAATGTTTTGATAAGTCATGTTTCAGTTTTGTGAGCTCGTTTGTCCACCAAGTTTTAGGTTGTTTAATTCTATTTGACACATGGGTCTGGTTGTATGCGGCAGATGAACAGTCTGATAATGTTTGATGCAACCACTTGATTTCATTGTCAAGTTCTGTAGAATTAAATTGTTTGTCGTTGAATTTTTGTTCAATTTCAGTGTTATATGATTGTAAGAATACTCCATTCTTCCATAAAATTTTTGGAATAATTCCACTAGTTCCATGATTGCCATGTTCTAATGTGATAGCAGAAGACGATGAACATTCGATATCAAGAGATATAGTGATTGGCAGATGATCACTAGTATTTATCGAGTCAGGTTCGGCAATATTACAGTTATTTATATATAAGTCAAAGTCGGTACGAACTGCGATGTGATCGATATAGGATGAATGATTTAAACTATTGTGATGATACGAAAAGTTAGGACCATAACTTTTGAAAAAGAAAAAATACCATTGAAAAAGGGTATTATACCTATATGGATGAGCGACATTGTTTGTCTGTACTAAGCACTTAGACAAGAGTAACATTTATTTTTGAACTTTCAGCGGGAACATTCTCCAAAAAATAAAAAAAGGCTGGTCAACTGTTTTTGCTATGACAGGGTAGCAAGGAGTTGCAAACTGTGTTTTTATTTCAGTTAAAGTTGTGGAAAGTTATTTTTTGAAAAAATATATCACACCGAAAACACCATAATGTTGTGCGCCTATTTTTTGAAAAATATATTACACTGGAAACACCATAATGTTCTGCGCCTTGGTCAATTTACAACATACTATACTAAAGCACCCCACCTAAATGTGTGGCACAGTTTACGGTTTTTATTAATTGCTCTTCCGGGCGTTGAACGCCAGGTAACACAGTTACTTGTGGCTTAACCCGGTGTTTCGATGGCGGTCCCTGACTAGTCTAAATATTAATGCCACGGAATCACATTTTGGATTTAGTCTATTTTGTTAATTCTAAACCGATGAACGTAGTCATAACCTTTTTGTTTCTTTCGTCTACTTCTATTTTTTTTTTTTTTTTTTTAAATTAGTAGGTTCCAACTTTATGGTCAAATCTTAGATATCTTAAATTTTATAACATTTTTAGTCGTGTTGCAGGTATAATAAAACATTTCAGAAATATCGCTACACCACAAACAATAATATTTAATAAGTTGACATGCTAAAACGTCTTCCTTTCTTTCTTACGAATGTTAAGTATAGCACAGTATTGTTAAAGTATTAATTTTCACAGATTACTTTTTGTACATTCGGGGAGACCTTAATTCTAATTTAGTTGAAAAACTTTAAAGATCTACGATAAGTTGCGTCACGGTAGTGTATTGTCGAGAAAACATATTTCATAGAAAAGGGGGTGACCAACAAAAAAAGGTTTACGTGCAGTTATACACTAGAAATGTTTAAAGATATACTAATAACATTAAAATAATTTCAAAACCAGGTCGAAATAAGTCAAAAATTAAAACCTTAAAAAATCCAAGCAATTTGTTTGGTTTGCACCTGGCAAATGGCGTGGGGATAGGATTGGATCCTACTCTTTCGCCTGGTCGCTGCGACAAGAAGAAATGTTTCCACAAGCATCTGATTCTAAAGTCTGATCGACTTGCATTTTTTTACCGCTTTGGGCTATTTAACTTACGACTCTCGCTTTTCCCGCTAACAGTAACACATTAGTTTGTTCTAGCCTGTATCTCACGCACTGCATGAAACAACTTGCAAGATAATACCATGGGATAATACCTGTTTATTTGAAATGACAGAACAAGATTGTAGAAGTTCTATACAAAACAGGCTACTGGCGACCTCGAACGGTATAGGAAACAAAATTGCACACGAGCAAGAATCCGAAATCTTTTAGCCTGCAAGGGCTTTTCATTATATTTAAGAAAGTCCGTAAGAATTGAAGATAATGTGTTTCTGCTATTGTGCGAGCGTGTACATGTATCATAAATGTTGGATGGAAATGTTTGAAAATCGCCAATGATTATTACTTCACCTTCGTTACTATACTGATGTTTTATACTTGATATCACTCCAAGTTGTTCTCTATATACATCCGCAGAGTGTGAGTTCTGTGAGCATGGTAGGTAAACCCCAATTAGAATGAACAATTCTCCTCCAATTTTATATTTAATCGCTAAAATGTGTTGGTTTTCGTACAGTAATTCAACATTAGTGTTGTTTCTGTTTTTTAAAATAAAACATGTTCCGGCAAAAGGTCTTCCATTTCGGCGTTTGGTAGCTTCATTAAATATCAACGTTGAGGAAACGGGTTGTTTCGCCCTGTTTTAGCTTTTCTGTCGTCCAAAAAATACCGCATCAGTTCTCTGGAAGACGAGTCAGCCTTGCGAAAATGTGCTTCACTCAATCCATACACGTGACCCTTGAGGAACAAAAGCGGCCAAAAAGGCGCTTGAAATAACGCATGTTATTCAGTTATTTGGTTAGGCGTCGAGCAGCAAAATGTCATATTTTGCCTATACTTCTCCTAGCAACGGGTAACCATGGCAACCAAATCAATGAAATTTTTGACTTAATTTTGTCGTACCGTCACATACTATAATATCCTCATCAAGTATCTTCAGAACAGACAATCCTCTGCGATATAGTTTTTTTCTAGGGGAACCGCCTTAAGGTGAAACCAGAAGCTTAACAACTAATTAGGTGATCTATTTTTCTCAATACTAAGCCCATGGAGATTCTAGTAAATTCCAAACTTCGTTAATACTCTGCTTATACGTAGTATGTATATAAAATGTATGCGGAACAGATGAATATCGGAAGTTGGATCTAACATCTGGTTGTTCTATTTCGCAAAAAAAATTAACAAAATTTGGCAGACATCTCGTTGAAGACATTCTCGTGGCAGAGCTTTTTGGAATAAACCTGAAAGTATCTCAAAAGGATCTGGGGACGACGCCATAAAGACGTTTCAGACTTTATTATTTTTTATGCCAGTCCATGAGCTTTCAACGTTAAGTTTTAAAAATTGTTTTATTTTATTTTACATGCGTACTCAGACCTCAAATTTACAACATCGATACATTAGTAGCTACAGAACAGAACTGAAATTGCCTAAATCTAACATCGAGCTCGAGTTCGATGACCAGAACGGTTTAGAAAAGGTGCCTTTTTTGCAATGTTGGTCAACATTGCCTCTATTGCTTCTACTCCGTTCCACAATGATTTTTTCTACCTTTACACCTTCCAGGCTATGACCAGCCCTGATGGAAGGCGAAATACAGAGACTACATCGCGCGATTATTATTTGCACATTTTAAATATATCCCCATTCAGCTGAATCCATCGATGCAAGAATGCGCAACTCAAATCTATCATTTCGTGATGGTCATTAACATGCCACTACAAAGACTTTGGGGCAGGCACAGGATATCGTAATGGCGTTCCAATTAGACCTATTTTTCCCATAGTTAGTCTTATTCTTTCTCACTGTACATTGCAACCTCTATATGTAAGGAAGAGCACCTATCTTTCCCAGTCGCTTGATATTCAAGGTCACTTCAATGATTTCTTTCATCGCACATTCAAACTATGCAC
The DNA here is from genome assembly GCA_030067915.1 of Hydractinia echinata. Classification (NCBI taxonomy): domain Eukaryota; kingdom Metazoa; phylum Cnidaria; class Hydrozoa; order Anthoathecata; family Hydractiniidae; genus Hydractinia; species Hydractinia echinata. The sequence continues at coordinate 1,106,020 of JASGCC010000048.1, read as the reverse complement.
GTAATTTCCGAATAGATAACCACGCATGGTAGTTAGTAAAGTAACCGAGGATTGCAAAATAATGTCTTGCCATACGGTACCTCACTTTTGTTGAGGGAACGCTGACGAAGCACGGATGGAACAAATCTGTATAATTGGAACCTCGCCAGAACATGTTAGGCTTTTTAAATTTTAAAAAGTCTAACAAGTCCTGGGGACGAGATTGGCATAATTGGGAAAACACATATTACTCAACGATCTTATGTGTTACACTACTGGAGTTACCACTACTACTGCTTCCATTTATTTTATCCGTAAATATCTACTTGCCGAAGATCAACCTCGTTCCCAGGGTTTGTTAGGCTTTTTATATTTGGACTGCCATGTTGTTGTTGTTGTTGTTCAGGCCGTCCAAATATATAAGCCTAATTAGACCTGGGGACGAGATTGGCCGAAGATTGCATCTGCACTCTGGAACAACAACACATGTCTTGGGAGAGGGTTTGGTCAGAGAAACTGCAACATCCGATATATATAACTAACCATATAAATTTTCATTTCGGTATATATATTTTATAATTGACAATATGCTGCAGGTTTTTATTTGAGCATACATAGTGTGAAGATGAACATATATATATATATGGCCAAAAATCATATCTAATGTAACACAAAATTTTTAATATCAAACCGAGGTCCAAAACTTTGGAGCATGCTTCTAAATGATGAGATGAACTTAAAATTACATTAAGAAATCAGCTGTTACGAAGTAATAACGAACAAATCTTCTTCTGAAAATACACTACGCCTAATAACTAAACGCTTTCTTGTGATTTAACATAACATTTAACATTTTTTTATTCAAATTTTTAATTGTCAATTTCTATTTGACAGTTTTTTTAATGACAGTTAAACGAGGTGTAATATAATAAACCGCATAGTCATCTTACTTTAACATCTGTTTTTTATTTACATTTTTAATTGTCAGCTTTTTAACAGTTGTTTTAGTGACGGTGTTAAGCCGGATTTCCACGAGGCAGAAAATCTCGAGGCGGACTAATTTTTTCGCCACTACAGTTTCCGCTTGCAATTGTTGTTGTTGTTGGTTTGCAGCTAAATTCATATTTTATTAAGAATCATACCAACAAAGGAAGGATCGTATGGTGTTGACGTTATTTTGTTTTTCACAAATGCTCAAAAACAAGAAGTTTGTTTACACTTTGTCGCATTTTGATTGGCTAATTTTTAAAGTAGCCGCGAATAGTAGAAACAGATCCTACTATTTGTACCTCCGCTTTTTCGCCGCTACTTTGAAAATATTGATTTACCAGTGCGAATGTGCCGCTGCGAAAAAAGTAGTCCGCCTCGACATTTTCTGCCTCGTGGAGACCCGGCTTAGGATGATAACACTGTATAGTCTTCTACTGCTATTTTATTCTATATACCTAATACGTATATATATATACTACTGTAAAAATGTATGCTTGTACTGTGTATGTAGAACTTCAATCTGTAATTTTGATATGGCTTTTTGTTATTTTTTTGACAAAAAAATGGCAATATATATATTTTTTTGGGCATTTATATTTTAAACTTGGCCATATATATTTGTACTTGGGCTTGGATATTTTATCTTGACCATGTATAATATGCTTAAAGGATATATTTCTAATACTTATATAAAATCTTTAATAGCAATATTGTCAGTGTTGGCGGCACCACGGAAGCTGTTCCGCCATTTCTGATCGCGGGATGGCGTTTTACAAGATAGTACAAATTATATTTCGATAGAGGGAGTTTCTACGTTAAATATTTTTTAACAGGTGGAATTTATATTGTTACTATCTCCCGGAGGCGCCAACCAGGTTGGCGGCGTAGGGAAAATTTTGAAAATTGGACACTCTAGATCGTTGGAAAATGCACTTCCGCACACCTATACCGGCCATTTTACTATTTGAGAAATATCACGAATTGGTGTTACTTTTGCACGATTATTTAACCCGCCAGTTTTGAATACCGCGGGACGAGAAAAACACGGGAATTTAGTATGCTTGTAGCTGGTGTACATAGAAAAAAGATCTGAGACGAAGGGTGAAAATGATTTGAAAGAGACAACTGATGTACAGAAAAAAGATCTGAGACGAAGGGTGAAATCGATTTGATGAGTGAGACAAAGGGTGAAATTGAGATGGAAGAGACGAAATCGATTTTCTTTATCATAAAGAGACTCGAGATGAAGAAAGAATTGCGGAAATAGAGGTTCTCGCTTTTTTAAAAGAAATGCGTGTGACTTTAATGATATTCTTTCGGCGTGTGAGGTAAAGAAAATGCGTGTGCCACACGCTCAATGCGTGTGAGTTGACATGTCTGGAATTGTAAAGTTTATTATTTGTGCAACGAAATTGTTGCTTATTTAGATACTTTTTTGCACATGTGATGTACGCAGATGTATAGGTCATTTATGCAGATAGATAGATGTGCATATTTTACATGGCTAGCCTCACAAATATCGAGGGATATACCCTGTCTATTATTTCCAGGAGGGGCCATGGCTTAGATGGAGAGTCCTAGAGTATTTAATACTCATTTTGAGCTAACGCAGACCCAATTAGGCCCCGCGCTCTACTAGACAACTCCCGGCAACATCCAACGGCGTGCCATCTCCCCAATTTCCCTCACATGGCTTGGGTTAACCCGGGGCTATGGTAACATTCACTCGCCCATGTTGAATCGCCGTCAAGAGGAATCGAACCCCGGTCTCCCGCACAGAGTACGAGAGCTATAACCACTAATCTACGAGAGCTATAACCACTAATCTACGGCGCAGCAAACCCTAAATTAGTGTATTTTGTGTGGACTTTACTTTGTAGCTACCTATACCAGCTAAATAGCTAGCTAGCTAGCTAGCTATAGGTGACTTGCTAATAATTACAACAGTTTTCAAAAGTTTTCAGATTTTTGTACATGCGCACATTCTTGTAGCTAAAAAAGCAGGAGGGATGGGAGAAATCGCACACTGTGGGATCATTTTGTCATTTTGTTGAATATCCAATATTTGTTGCTGGGAGATATCAGGGCTGGCATAAAATCATAAAAAAATCATAAAATGAGCAATTTTTCTCATTAATCATAAAATTAATATTTGTACATGTGTTCTCCAAAATTTTGCTTACGCAGTTATTTTAAAATTTATTGCTCTTTATTACTCAGCATTTATATTCTTATACATTTCCCAGAGTTTTATGTAGCAATTGTTTAAGTCGAGAAGAGAGTGGAACAACTTTTTTAAAGATAACAGCCAAGTTTATTAATTAAGAAAAAATAAAACGATTTTGAAACTTTCAAAATCGTTTTATTTTTTAAGGTTAGTAATTTACTACAGGAGCTGAGAGCAGTCTTGTATAAAGTTCGTTGTAGAGGTTTTGAATTTGGATTTGAACAAGTATAATGGTCCAAGGGATTAAAAATTACTGCCCTTTTTTGGTTCATGGTCAAATAAATAAAATCTGTGTTTTTGCCCTGGGACCCCTGAGATATCTGGTAGAACGCTGACCCTAATATTGTATGTGTAGTCACATTGGAACACAATTTGTATATTAACAGGATCAGGAAGAAAAGTAATCGATCACAATATGATATCATCACACCAAAAGGTAAAAAAGGGTATATAATTACACAAAGTATAGGCATACTTTGTAATTATGCATCTGTCAAATTTTGGCTGATATATATATATAGCCCAACATTCCCATCTGTAAAAATGGGCATGTGGGAGTTGGAATAAACCATTGCTGACACTGCGGGACTAAAACCTTGACAACTTTTGTAGCCAAATGGTTGTGCAAGGAAACCTTACAGCTAGAGCAACAGTGCAGCCATATTTAATGATGCTCAACATTAATCAACAACCTAGTAATGTAAGCAAAACCTAGAGCTTGATTGCCTGCATTCTGTGCTTGGCCAGTCCGTTAAGTCCATCGTATTCAGCAAGTGTCACAAATTTTGGCAGCACATAAAAGAAAGGAAACATTGTTAGTCTAAGAAAATTGCATACAGCTCTACCTATGATAAAGGGAGGATGGTCTTTGGGGTCTTTAAATCTGAAGAGTTCTTTCTTGTCTTTGTTGCTCCAAAATTGACCGACCAATGTGTCTGTATTTATTGACTTGTTTCATTGAGCGAGGCAGTGCAGAGGCCTGAGATCTGATGTTGACAAGCAGGTAAGTAAGGTAATACTCACAGCAGGTATAAGCCAATATGTCCACCATATGGATTTACTTCATTCTTAAACCTTATCCAAGTTACTGTACTGTACTAGGATATTTTTGATTACAACCCCCCTGGTTTTTTAATTGGCTCACAGACAGAGTGCAAATATTATAATTATATATTAGACCAGTCGATAAAGCTCATATAAAAATCCACGTAGACAGGAGAACAATGGAAAAAATAGGTGTTTTTAGGTGTTTTGCTAATAAACAAACAAACAAAATGGAAAAGTTTGTTGACTCGATGCAGCTATTGTAAAGAGCTTAAAACCCTGATCAAATTAATGTATATAGGATCATGTCCTTTTGATAAACACATTAATTTTGTTTATCTCAATCAGTTTTTTAAAGGATTTATTGTAAAATTTATTTTTTGTATTATCATATGAAATCAACTTATCCTTTTCTGAGTGGTAAACTTGTTTGTAGTACATTTTTCAGATAGGATTAAAATTGCCACTGTTATGTTTTTTATTTTTTAAAGAAATACAAATGGCTAACGGGTGTGCACACAAACTCTCTGGAAGTTTTCTACTAACAAGATACTGAAAATTAATTAAGAGATCTGGATCCAATTAGTATAGATTATGTTTTTTGTTTTTTATATATAAAATAATGCAATATATATTAGTTTAAATTCAGTAAGACAACTTTTGTTCAAAACATGTAAATGCTTTTTGCCAAATTCTAATAAAGATCAAAATTTAATGTTGTTTTAACAACTTTTCTTCATAATTTTTGATTGAAATTAGCAATCTAGAAGTTTTGTTTCTTTTGTTTCATTGATGTTGTTTAATAATTTTGCCTCGTTTGTATTTAAAATTAAAATGGTGTGCATATTTCAAAAATATCATATATATTTTTCATTATTTCTTTTAGGACTAGAATTAAAAATGTCTGTGGAAGCCACAGAGGCATATGCTGTTGGACCTCTTGATCTTATCCTTCTCTTTTCATTCATTGGATTGATTGTTTATTGGTTCATGCGCAAGAAGTCTGAGCCTAAGTCTAGAGTAAATGGGTTAATTGACTTACAGCCAGTAAATATACAGAACTTAAATAATGTTGATGTTGTCGATTCATCAGGATTTGTTAGTAAAATGAAAAAATCAGGTAATGAAATATTTTCAGGCTTTGGATTAGAAATTTAAAGCTAGTTTGTAAAAATTTACTGACTGTAGAGGAAAACCTTTTTGCAGGTGTGGTTAGAAAGTAGTGTGGGCCACTTGCCATTGATCTCTTGTTAATAGTATATATAATTTTGTTGCAACAACATAGAAATATAGGTGATACAAACGTTTGATAAAAAAAACAGGATTCTCAATTTTAACATTTTGTTTGTAGAATAATTTGCTAAGGTTGCATTTCGATTTGCAAATTGTGAATTGCGACCTGTTAATTTGAACCCTGATTTTACCTCAAGCTAGCCACTTGTTGTTGTTGTTGTTTATAACATGCTGGTATCCAAACTAGATATAAATGTTGCATAAACTCCTAATTATCTTGTATTGTCCAAAAAATAGCTCATATATGCAATATCGCTATAAATCTTCCTCTCAAATAAAAGAGGTTGCGATCTAACCATCTGTATTAAAGAGATGACATGCAGACAATTTAGTTGGATGCAAAAAGAGAATTTGTTATACACCCTGCTCATATCCTGTTTTGTGAAAGAAGGGTTTGTTTCCTCTTTAGTAATAGATTAGTTTTAAGGCTCAACTTTTTCTTGTGTAATGCAGCATTCACAATACGTGACAGATTATTTTTAACTAAAATTACAGCAAGAGAATTGAAAAACGCAGTCCAAAAATAAAACTTAAAATATTATTGAAGAAAGAACTACTTAATCATGTTTGTTATCATTTCAATCCAAATTTTAAATAGCTATATACCACGTACTAATTTTTTAATCCGTTTAAATTCTGCCATTACGAAGTTGTGCAAGGTTTTATCCAGTTTGTCTCTTCGTTAGCTATGTTTATTGATATTGACATTCTTACCATCTTTAAACTTTCAAATGCATGTTTATTTTTGGAAGAATGCTTCTTCTGAATGATAGTCCCTTTCCGAGGTGTGTGAATTAAAGCCCTGGCGTTGATCGGAGTATAATAAACCTGGTCTTTTAAACAGTTTTAAGCTTTTTAAGATTCTCTGCTGATTTCAGTTTTTGGGGCTGCTCAGATGTTTCTTAAATTTACACAATGAAAGAGTGTATACAGAGCTTTATGATAACATATAGTAAAGCAACCACGCTTTGAACCAACCTGCAGTTGAGTTCTTTTGTAACGGTGAAGAAGTTGAATTAAGCAATGACGTGTGAAATGTCTTTCTTAAACTGAGGATGCTTTTTCACTGTTTCTAGATAAAAATATTCAGAAAATCAGTCCTAGTATTGATTATAAAAGTATTGTTTTTTTAGGCTTGGGTGGCATTGCCAAAATGCAGACCAGTATTGTCAAATGCCACCTAGTGAGATTGGAGTCTAATTAAAGAAACTGCTGACGGATGATATTTTTGTGATTGTTTTTTATTTTTGATTTAGGTAAAACGATCGCAATTTTTTATGGTTCACAAACAGGAACTGCAGAAGAATTCTCACAACGTCTGGCTAAAGATTCACAACGTTATGGTTTAAAGTCTGGTGTGTTTGACCCTGAAGAATGTGAAATGGACGAACTGATCGAGTTAAAACGGAAATTGACAAATCTTTAGCCATTTTTGTGGTCGCTACCTATGGTGAGGGTGATCCCACAGACAATGCTATCCCGTTTTATGATTGGCTAAAAGAAGAACAAGATTTTGAGGGCTTGAACTATGTCGTGTTTGCTCTTGGGAATAAAACATACGAACATTATCAGGGCTTCGGGAGGTACGTCGACAAAAGGGTCGCCGAGTTGGGAGGTAATCGAATTTTTGAGATTGGTGAAGGTGATGATGATGGTAATATTGAAGAAGATTTTGTCAACTGGAGAGAAAAGTTTTGGGTGGCGGCTTGTGGTTTCTATGGCGTTAGTAACGACTCGAGAAGGTTGAGTCAATGTGTATCGAGAGATTTCACCCTGCGGGTAAGTCGTCGCATTCGTTTCATGTTGATCTTCTCCATGGTTGGCTAAATATCTATAATTTATACATCTTTTTTAATTCGTATGTTATGTTATTATGTTATGTTATTATATATAAATATTTTAGAAATTTCCCGATATAACAGATGAAAAAATTTTTAAAGGAGAAATCACTAAACTTGGTGCTTTTGCAAATCAGCGCCCTCCCTACGATGCGAAGAATCCGTACATGGCCGATCTTGTTGTTAATCGCGAAATACACAAAGGAGGAGAGCGTTCGTGTATGCATATTGAAATTGACATTTCTAACTCTGGCATTCGATACGAGGCTGGAGATCACGTGGCTGTATATCCTACGAATGATCCAGAATTAGTTGATACAATCGGTAAACTGTTGTGTACCGACCTCGATGAAGTGATTTCGTTAAACAACGTCGACGAAGATGCAGCTAAGAAACATCCATTTCCGTGTCCCTGTTCGTACCGCACGGCTTTGTTGCACTATATTGACATCACCAGTACTGTCAAACATCATGTTCTAACCGAGTTGATCCAGTATACTAAAGAAGAAAAAGATTTGGAAATGCTGCGTAAACTTTTGAGTTCAGACGAGGAAGGCAAAAATCTTTATAACGAATGGGTTGTTAAGAACCATCGCCATATCACAAGCGTATTGGAGGACTTACCGTCGTGTAAACCACCCCTTGACTTATTATTGGAATTATTGCCCCGTCTACACTGTCGCTATTACTCTATATCGTCTTCGCCGAAAATGCATAAAAGCAAAATTCACATTACGGCTGTGTTGGTTGATTGGATTGCTCCAACTGGGAGAAGACAAAAAGGAGTTGCTACCTCGTGGCTTAAAGAAAAAATACCGTCAAACGAAACTCTTCCAAAAGTTCCTATATTTGTCCGACATACAACCTTTCGTCTACCGGAGAAATTACATTTGCCGGTGCTTATGATTGGTCCTGGCACAGGTTTCGCGCCGTTTCGTGGTTTCATACAAGACAGACACTCCGAAAAAGAAACCGGAAAGGATATCGGGGAAATTAATTTATATTTCGGTTGCCGTCACAAAGCCGAAGATTTCATTTATGAAGAAGAAATAAACGAGTTCGTCACAGCAGGTACAATCACCGACCTGCAACTAGCATTTTCTCGTGATCAGGAAGAAAAGTTTTATGTGACGCACAAGTTAAAGGAGAATGAAAAGAAGATATGGGAATTGATAAAAGCAGGTGGACATCTGTACGTTTGTGGAGATGCACGTCACATGGCGAAAGATGTACACGCTATCTTTATAAGTGCGATCAAAACGTACGGAGAAAAGTCGGAACAGCAAGCGAATAATTTTCTTAGTAGTTTGAGCAATAAAGGAAGATATTCGGTGGACGTGTGGTCATAACATAAGTATGAAATATATAGAAAATTTGATCATTTATCTTCAATCGCTTTCTACAAAATAAAATCGAGAAAACCAAAAAAATGATGTAATTGATAATTTTATAGACGATCACAAAAGCAGCCGCCCTTTAAGATAATATTTGACGGGCGAAATTTTATAATGTTCGTTCTCCTTGCAAGGAAAATGTATGTTTTTCTATTGAGGGAAGAAATTTTAGCGGTATATTTCTTCTTGTGACGAAGTTTCTTATTATCCTTCTAATAGGTAAATTAGGATTCCTTCACGAAGTTTTTGGTATATTTTAAGATATTGAAGCAATAATATGACTGTCTACTTTTAGCTTTAATGAAATTTTTTAAATAGTTATTCCGAAAATGCCTGACAGAATCGCGAAAACTTATTCCGTGATTTTTGCAGTTTTCGGATCTGTCCATCACAAAAATAAGTCCCGCGAGAATTTTTGCCCTGGATGTGTTAAAATTCACAATTAGGTGATGAGTATATTTAGGGACAGATAGAATATAAAATGAATCTTTTTTTAATATTTTTTATCTCACTTCTTTCATAAGTCACGGTTCAGTATTTTTTTCTGATATTTAATGGAAATAATTATCTTCTGCTTTGTAAGAAGTTCGTTTTTTCTCTCGTACTTACGAGAAATTAATTTTTGCGGCAAGATTTTTTCGCGAATTTGCGAACGCGAATTTTTTAACTAAATTTACCAATTTTCAGATGTACGAAATACTGTAGAAAGACATTTTTGCAGATTACAAAAACAACTTTTTGAAAATCAATTAACTTCAACGAACTTCAAATCTTCTTGGAATTACAATTGACGATCACCTTACATGGGAGAGCCACCTAAACAATATTATTTCATCATGCTACGGGACTTTGTCATGCCTACGTAAACTGAAAAACTACACTCATTTTGCTCTTCGAAAACAGCTGGTTGAGAGCTTAGTCATGTCAAAAATCGATTACAACGACTATGTATATACACCTTCTAATAAACAGCTGAAAAATTATTCAGAAAGCAGCATGCGGGTTTGTTTTTGGTAGATTTTGTAAATTGGAAGATATTATTAAATTAAAATGGTTACCAATTACAGAACGTAGAAATTTTAACTTGTTAAAAATTACACATATGGCGTTAAACTCAGTATACTGGCCTTCTACATGTCATTTAGATGTTACAGTGCACACAAGAACATTGCGGAACTCTGATACCCGTATTAAACCGTCGGTTGTATCAGGAACTTTCCAAGATTTTGCCAGTAAGTTGTTCAATGAGCTTCCACCAAAACTAAAAAACGAAAACGTTCATTCCACCTTCTGCAAAAACGTTAAAGGCTACTTGCTAGATGTTGCAATGGCAAGATCCCTTGCGGGAAACTGATGTTTTATTTATTTACATATTTATTTTTTTCTTTGCATGTTTGCTCCATTCCCGTGTGTTAGTTTCTCGTGTGTCTCATTTCATGCTGATGATCTAGCATGATGTTCTTCTATTTATCATACTCAATTTCTTTCAATAATATTTTATCATTTACTTGTATTTTATCTGTAATATATTTCTTGTTAATTTTTATTGGGATGAAGAGCCATTTTATTGTAAATGGATAAGCCCTGAAAATATATTTTACTTACTTACTTACTTACTTAACCCCCAAAATTAATTCCCGCGAAAAATCAACATCCACTTAAAATTCGTTAAAATTAATTCGCACGAATATTAGTTCCCTTAGGTATGCAGATGAAGTTGCTTAATTCAAAACAATCGAAGAGTTTTGAAAGATAAGCCCCACTCTAAATTCATCACTCATTGAATTGCACTATTTTTGACTTTCAAAATTTCATGTTTCCACTATCGATACTCAAAGGGAAACCTCAGGGTTTTTTTAGCAAATAAGTTTCGTAAAAATGCTTTTCAAGCTCAACCCATGAAGCAAGGTTATATTATTCACTAAATGTCGAGCAAACTTTCTTACGAGTATATCGCCTAAACAGGTGCAATAAGTCTAATTTAGATTCGCGAAACTTCAATTGCGCTAATAGAATGGGCTATGCGCTAATTGCAAACAAGAAACTGCATTCGATTTGAAATCGCCCATACAGAAAAAACTCAAGTCGTTTTAAAAACGAAGCGTTTGGTGAGCAACAACTCAGGCTGACGTGGGTAGATGGAAAACAGGGTCCACTCAGTCAAGCAAAATGTCTTTTCTTTATGAAATGTCAGGAAAAGTAAAAGCTTCTAGACTTTCCACTGAGCCTTTTAATGATTATGCTTTTTATTTTAATACATTGTTTTTCAATGTCAGTTGTTATCTTTAAGGGGGATTTTCACGAAGTGAATTGGACGGCGAATTCGCCGGCACAATGTATCTGAGCATGCGCAGTTTGGTTTGTTTTGATTTTACTTAGCCCTAAAGTCGAAGCAGTTTCTACTTTTTAGCGGCGAAATATTTCGCTGTAAACTTTTCTTCAGTGTTTATTCAGTGATAAACTTATAACTGGAAAGAATTCAAAAAACTGTTTTGTTTAATACCCAAACGAGTGCTTACATTCCGTATTTTGAATTCGCCACATTTTTTTGTTTCTCGTGGAAATCAAAAAGATAATTCGCAGGTAATTCGCCATTCACATTTCGCTTCGTGAAAACCCCCCTCTAGTTTGTATTTGTTTCATTCTTTCTTTCTTTATGTAAAATACATTTTCCTCAGTCAGCTGGCTCACCAGCCATAACTATACGAAAAAGTTGGGGAGAAAATTAAAAAAAATTCGGGTTTAGTTAAAGTCTTCTTAATGCTCAAGTTACCATGTCCCGCCTCGTTTTCAAAAAGAGGTTGGACATGCCGCAAATCTTTAAATTAGAATAGCAGGTTGTTTACTTGCTGCATTGTTTCGCAATTTTCTTTGCTTATCACATTTTTGACAAGGAATTCAAATCTGTTGTCCGTTTTTCATAAAACTCAACATAAAAAGTTGCGGCACATCAAAGGAATAAGTCTCGGGAAAGGTGTATTGAGGACAACTTTTGAGTGGACACCCTGAAAAAAAGCACAAAAACAAAACGGTTTCGAGATTGTACAGGTAGTATTTGGCCGCACAGTATATGTTTTCTGATTTATAGAGGTTGTGTTGTGAAAGTTTCTTAAACAATTCATCTTCCACAAATTAAACCATCCGTCTCATAGAGTTGTCTGCAAAGAACATTAGCTTTAGAGAAGTTTCGTCCCGGGGACGAGGTTGCTGTTTCGTATGATGCTTTGGCTGGGGACATGATAACATTTGCACTTAAAACCACAGCGCAAAATTAGGCTGCTGTATGATCATTCTCATCCCCAGAGCTTTTTGAGATAAACCTAAGTTTTATCTCAAAGAGCTCTCTGGCGACGAGATTGGGTGTTTAATTAACAGACACGGAATGTAATTTTCTCTATATTGGCTTTGCAAAACACGCTAATCCTAAATTCCGCTATCCGCCCTCTGTATGTTTTGTTGATTCTCTTCTTGGAAATCGCGAAGGGAGTGATGTATCAATAAATGAACTCTGTAATGGAAGTGGAAATAACTTTCTGTTTTTCTTGAGTCATAATCGTTATTTTTCGGTTAGGTTTTCAGCCAGAGCTTCTTTTTCGCTTTCTGGATATGCATAATATCAGAAAGCGAAAAAAGCCCTGGGGACGAGATTGGTTTCTTTAAATTCGATGTAATGGTAATTTCGGTGCATTTCGACTGTTATTAAAGGTTTTTACGCGTAGACTTCTTTTGGATATTCCGTCTTTATATAATTTTCGACTTTTTTGCTGTTACAATGACTTGGAGCAGTAAGATTTTGTAAACGGCTTCAGCCGGTTGTACAACCTTGTTCCCAGGGAATTTCGGCTCTTTGCTCAAGGGCTAAAAGAACTTGAGCACAAGGATGCTGAATGTATAAAGTTTATCTGGTTATCTGTTTGGTTGCAGTTAATAATTTGCTAAGTAAATTAGCAAATTATCAACTTTCATTCACATCCTGTTTAACATAACGTTAAGATAATCTAACAAGCAGGAATATTATCCTGTAACCGTAAATAATTACTCCCCGAAAAAAATTACTCCCCCAGTAATAATTTCCTGGGAAATTATTACTCCTGGAGTGGTAATTTCCCAGGAAATTATTACTCCCACACGGAAATTATTACTCCCTTGAAATCACTCTTTTATGAATGGAGAAGTAATTTCTTCCCAGTAAAAACTAACTTTCCCAGTAAAACTAACTCTCATGAAGACATTCCATTGCAAATTTGAATGCGCGAGGTTCCTTTATTCATAATTTTTATACTTTGTTTTATCGATTTCTAATCTTAAACAGTTCTTTTTCTATGTTTTTCTAGAGTGTCAAGCTCCAGTTATTTTTACTTTGTTTGATACATTTTTAAACTCAAACGTTTATTTTATCTACAACAAAATACTATTATTTACTTTATCCGATAAGTTCTTAAGCTCAAGGTCAAAAGTTTGTTTTTCTATTATTTAAAGCTCTAATAATCTATTATTTATTTCATTTATAAATTTTGAGGCTCAAGCAGTTCATGTTTTCCAGATTTTATAAGATTTCAAGCTCCGAAAAAATTTTTCTCTCCTGATTTGTTAGCTATAATCATTTTGTTTCTAAACTCAAAACCGATTGTACTTTTTTGTATTTGTTAAATTTATTTCCTATTCATTTTATTACAGTTTTTCGTTGTAAGGTTGTAGTTATCGTGAGAAAATAGATTATCAAATGATCTTGAAATGATTATTCTAAAGTCAAGTTCAGCTGCATATATACATAGAGATATCTCTGATATATACCAACCATTTATAAGAAACAATTAAAATCATTTGATTCTGAAAGCTTTTTGTATTGACATTTCTTTAAACAACTCTTGCTTCTTATAAAAGCTTGTATATATATATAGATTTTAATGGTCCCACTGAAAAAGAGAAGCCAGACCCACCCCACCGGATTTTTAACTCTTTCGGTAGTCCACTGTAAGTTCTCTTAATAAATTCTTTTTATCAGCAAAATAATGGTCATTTTTTATTTATTAAGATAGGGGAGTAAAAATTCCCTGCGGGGAGTAATAATTTTCTGGTAAAAATAGATACTCCCGGGAGGTAACAATATCCCGGGAAATAAGTACTGGGGAGTACTTATTTCCTAGTAAATTATTACTGGGGAGTAAACTTTTAGGGGAGTATATTTTTACGGTGACACCGGCATGCATGTTCATCGCGACTTCATTTTTTTACACTTTGGAATTATCTTGCCTTCTTATCTTTCCTGCTGCTCTGATTGAGTCCCCTTTCTTTGTATTTTTTACGTACACGTCTGCCCTAAAAATATGGCCGCACGGGCGAAGTTCTGTGTATTTAGCGTTCGGCAATATAACAATTTTAAAAGAAGCGGACGGCAAATTCAAGATGGAGGGAGGAGATGCTGCGCGTATGCCAGAATTTAGTTTACTTCACTAGTTTACTTCACTTTTTTGGCCGTTAGTCAGCTTATCAATCTTCCTGATATTATTTAAAGCCTATTCTTATATAAGTCAAATATTATTATTAAATAAATTAACCTGTATAACTAGCATAGCGCGCGTCGATATGCAAGAAACACAACTAGCTAGAACTAAGAAATGAAATGAAATAAAATGACGTATATTTCAGCAACTAACAGTTAATACAGGATGTATGTCATACAATGACCATATAAAAAATGTGGTTATTCTGTGGCTATTGGTCGTTAACTGCCACGGAAACCAACACATTAGTAAAAACTATCTGGGTGAAAGCCACCGTTGACACCGTGCACGGCACAAAAACATTAAATAAATAAGCACAAGACATAGCACAGGACTAAGCATGACAAAGACAAACACAAATGTGGCAAAAATAATAAAGTGTAGGGCTTGGATTTTAGGATTTGCTGCATGAGATAAAGAACAAATTAAAAAGACAAAACTTTATCAAATATGTCATTATTGTTACAAGTCTGGTGACATTAATACAAGCTTATAAAATATTTATTAAGGCATTTTTTCAGTTTAGGCTTTTTTAGGCTAACAAGTTGAGTAGATGGAAAAACTCTTTGAATTTCTATCCAAGAACTAATAGATTGGTATCTCATGGATTTTAATCCGTATATAGCTAGAAGTTCGGACACATCGATGATTAATTAATCCAATTTGATTAGCACGAGTATTGTAGGAATGGGAAAAGTCAACGTCAAAAGTGGACACAACACCAGATGGAAGGCTTTTTGAATGTAAGTCATGTATAAACAGACTATTTTGAATTTTAATCATGTCTTGAAATCTTAAAACCTTAAGAGCTTTGTATAAAGGATTTGCATGATCTCTAAAGTGAGAGAAGGTCATGAGACGTAAAGCATAGTTCTGCAATGTATTTATGCGATTAATATTCGTGCTAATAACTTGTCCCCAAATCTGGGAGCAGTAGTTCAAGTGAGAATAATAAAGAGCAAAACAGACAGAAGTACTTTCTGGGGCACATAGTGACGAAGTTTAGCTAAGACTCCATTTGCTCTCTTGAGTTTGAGTGCGACTGCATTTATTTGAGATTTCCAACCAAGATTGGAATTCAATAGAACACCAAGGTACTTAATAGTGACACTAGGAAATAAGCGTTTTCAACCTATTGTTAGTTTGATATGCTGAGTAATAGGTTTAGAGGGGTGTCTAAAAAGAATGTATTCAGTTTTGCTGGCATTTAATGAAATTTTATTGGCATTCAACCAATGCCAGAGAGATTTCAAATCCAAATTGACTTTCTTGGTGAGTGATTCTAGTGACTTATTAAAATGCAGTAGGTTTGTATCATCAGCAAAGTGATGTACAATAGAGTTATTGATAGCATAGTTTGGGTCGTTAATATAAAATAAAAAAGCAATGGTCCTAGCACTGATCCTTGCGGAACCCTGTGTCTGATAACAAATTCAACAGAAGAACAACCAGCTACAGTGACAAACTGACGCCTACCCTTTAGATAGGTCTTAAATAGGGAATGAGCATTGCCACGAATTCCATAGTGTTTAAGTTTATCAAGTAAGATATTATGGTCAACTGTATTGAAGGCTTTCTGAAGGTCAATAAAAACTCCACAAGCATAATCTCCTTTATCTAATGCATCAGCAATTTTCTGACACATATTTAGAAGGGCATGGGATGTAGAGTAGTTACGTCTGAAGCCAAACTGGTGCGTAAAAAGGGTTTTTTGTAAAGTAAGAAAATGGTAAACACGTTTATAAATCAGTTTTTCGAACACTTTATCAATGTTGGATGATAAAGATATTGGGCGGTAGTTGTTACAGTCTAGTTTGCTGCCTTTTTTGTGTGCAGGTAGAACCATGGCAACTTTGAGTCTCTCAGGAAAAATGCCTTTAGTGAAGCTCATATTGATTATTTCTGCCAAAGGAATAGAAATTTCTTTTTTTCCTATAGTCAGTACTCTAGATGGGATACTAGGAGGACCATTAGCCTTGTTAGAGTCAAGCATGGGAAAACATTTTTCAATTTCATCTGAAGAAACAGGTGAAAGAAATATTGAATTTCTTGTTGGATTTTTAAGAAATTGTTTATAAGTTTTAGGAGTACGAGGAATTTTCTTTTTAATGTTGTCAGCAATGGATGAGAAAAATGTATTGAATTCATTAGCAACAGCAAGAGGGTCTGAGGTAACATTTCCATCAATGTTCAAAGATAAAGTTGTATGTTCAGATTTTGATTTGTTTGTAATAATGTTATTGACACCCTTCAAGATTTTGCTAATGTTTTTCATATTTTCCCTGAAATATTTTTGATGAAAATTACTTTTGCTTTGTCTACATATAGACACTATTTTATTCCTATAGGTTTTATATCTGGCTTTGGTTTTTGGTTAGGTTCTTTTGATCGAAGACCAGTCACATTTAGTCTTGAAGCGAACTTGGTTATTTGTTCTTTGGTGTTTATTTATAAACATAAATTGTGCAAGATGGTCAGAAATACAAGTGATTGTGTTTCCAGACACTGGGTTACGTAGTTCAGGCGATGAAAAAATATTGTCAGTAATAGTTTGTGAGGTCGTACTAATGCGAGTAGGCAGAATAATATTAGGCAAGAGGCAATAGGAACTAATTATATCAAGAAAACTAGTTACCTCTGCAGAAGTATCTGAATGTAAAATATTAATGTTGAAGTCACCCATCAAAACAGCCAATTTGTTTTCAACAGAAATTTTTTCAAGGAGTGGAGAAAGAGTTTCATTGTTGAATTCAACAACAGACATACAAGGATGCCTGTAGATGTATCCAACAACAATAATAATTCTAATTCCCTTGATTTATAAGTCATTTTATCTAGGTCAGGTCTAGTTGTGTATAGGTGATATTATTTGAAATATATAAAAGTGCTCCACCATGTTCCAAGGAGTAGTTTGCTAGGCTACAATCGGATGTTGGTAGAGTGTTATGGAATTTTGTCTCGGTTATCCCTATGATGCCGGAATCATCCCAAAGATTGCCCAATAGAGCCTTTAGTTCGTCAAAATGTAAACTTAAAGAAGCAATATTCATATAAAAAAATGACAAGTAAGTTTGAGAGTTGTTAAATAATAATAATAATAATAAATATTTAAAGTGGCTAGCCCAGAAAATCACAAAAACCTATAGTTAGTGGATTGTTTCCACTGGGGGCCACTAGAACAAAAAAGAAACAAAAAATGATAAACCTTAGACTGCCTCAGCTCAATCAAACATAGTAACATTTATAATCTGTGAAAATTGAAAAGAAAAAGAATAAAAAACAAAAATTAAAAAGTTAAAAAGTGATCTCCATTAGAATTTGCCAAATACATTAGAGATGGAAGTCTTAAACGAAAGCAGACTTCCATCACAGGTCACTTGGTCTGGAAGATTATTCCACACTTTTGCAGCTCTAAATGGGAAGGCTTTTTTGCCAAATTCCGTGTTGACCAAGGGAAGTGTAAACCTGTTTTTTGAAGCTCCTCTTGTTTGATGATTATGACAGTTTTTTGTCAAAAGGAATTTTGAGCGCATGTAATCAGGAGCAATGTGATTCATGGCTTTGAAAACTAATATGGCATCGTTTTTGATGAGTAAATTATTCATTGAATATTCCCTCTCTTTCCCAAGAAAGGTACGGACACATTTTAATCGTTTTTCTAGTTTTCCCAATCTACCTTGGGTGGCACAAGCCCATGCCGATGAGCAGTAGTTGAAATATGGCATGACAAGTGCATTAATTAAAAGGTTTTTTGTGTGAGGTGTTAAACAGGATGCAATGGTTCTAATTTTAGAATATTTAATTAGTATTTTTCTATTTATGTCATTAATGTGCTTTTCCCATTGCATTTTTTGATCAAATGTTACCCCAATATATTTAACTTTTTCGCTCCTCTTCAAAGGAATACCCATATAGTTGATAGTTTTGTTGTTTTTGTGATTGATGAATTCATCTGTGTCATAGTATTTGCAGTTGACCCCTCCCAGTCCCACATTATTCTCAAACATATCAGAAAAATTACTAACATTATTTAGATCTGCAAGATAGTCTAAATTTGAAGTAAAAGGATGCTGTTGAGGGGCCTGAGACTCAGCATCAGACAAAACAGAGGAAGAATGTTCTAATAATCCAATTTGTGGAAAAGACACTTCAGACACTGCCATTCAAAATCTTGTCTTTCTTGTAGGTTTTTGTACTCAGAAAGAGAAGTGCCATTACATTGAGTATGAGACCATAGGTCACATGAATCACATAGGATTGCAGGTTGATTTTCTTTTACAGATTTGTCATACATAGAACACAGATGAGATCTAGCCATTAAAAAAGGCTAGATAGAAAACACAGAACACAAAAATACTAATACAAAAACACAAGAATTGACACTTTAATGTCTATCAAATACTGACTTTATCAGATAATACACTTAAGCTAGCTAGCAGCTAAGTATGTAGCTCTAGCAACAAAGTTAGGATTAGCTAGCTATCTTCGTTGTTGTGTCATTTGTTTTTCTCTCGCTCAGGGACATAGTCTTTGGAGAAGTGGTCAGTAAATCCACTTAGAGTGAATATGGTTGTTTCATACACAATTTAAAGCTGGATGCGTCAACATACATGAATGTTTGAAGAAGAACACTAATAATGTGTGGCATGCATGGGCAGAAGTAGAAAAAACAGACTGCCGTAATCAAGGAAATAAAGAGAAAAAAAGAAACTTGCACTGAAATTATTGCAGCTTGTTCGTTTTTCAGGGTAGCCATTATAATGGTGGTTTGAGGAAAAACGTGCCATTATTCTCTCGGGATCCGGTTTAACATCATTAAATGTTCAAAGGGGAATCCAAAAATCTTTGACGAAAATAAGCAGCAGAAAAGACACTTCCTATATATATATATATATATATATATTTATTTTCAACAATTAAGCAAAACTTAACAGAAAAAATTACAGCAAATTAACTGAAAAAAAAACAAAATTATATAGCTATAAAATATATTGTGATAATTATGGAAAAGTCATTTTTAAATCAAAAGGAAGTGAAATGTATAGTAGTAGTTTACATTAAGCTGTTATTTGGTTTACATATTGAACCTTTGTATAATTATATGGAGGGTATAATATATGCGTGCGTGCATGGTTTAGAACTTATGTTACCTTTACTCTAATGAAAACCATTATCAGGGAAATCACATGGGCTTTACAAGAGAACTCAAATTTAAGTAACCTAAAATTTGACCTTGGCATATTTAATTATCCTTAGCTTCCAGTCATTATCTATTTAGTACGGCTTTCCCCAATTTTTGCTGACTAACAGGCTTCTCATTTTGAGGTACGCGATCGCGTTCCTACGCCCTATCACGTACCTGAATTATGTGAGGTACGGGAAGAACCGCGTACCTCCGTTGACAGATTACTTTTAGATCTGAGAATTATTGAATAATCCTGGTCCTTTTAATCCACGAGCAAGCCTATTCATAGCCAACCTGACCATCCTAGCTAATTCACCGACTCCTGACTTAGTTAAAAGAACTACGCAGACAAAAATCTCTCTTGCCTGGCCCCTTCGTCGTTGGTAACCAGGTCTTACACCAGAAATCCAGCCATGCGGTTCTTAACTAATGCGGAGGTGAACGCCGACGGAGCACGGATAAAGCAAGTCTGCAAAACTGCACTTACAGGCGGAACAGACATTTTATCATGGATTTAATTGTAGATAATTTCTTCATTTGACAAAACAACTGGAAACCATTTATTAAAATGACAGTATAGTCATGAATACTATTTCGGACATGTAGAAAATACCAGTAGACGCTCAATCATCGTGTTTGGGGTTCACGATTCAAAACGTCCCCAAATTTTCTACTGCAAAATGAATGCGCAACAAAGATTAACCTTGGAGCCCGTATCGCACGCGTAACATCCTTTGCACGTGCGTTGTTAAACAAATAAATAGCCATTTTAAAAATCGCGTACCCGGAGCAAATTAGGTACGCTACGCAATCGCGTAACGTGGTCAACTGGCGTACACGATTGATCACGTAAGCACATATTTACAAAATGAGAAGCCTGGACTAACCCTTTTTGCTAGTGATGCATGCATACTTTATAACAGACAAAAACCTGTTTTCATAAGGCCAGATAATGCATGCTCTTAAATTAGCACACACAATTGAATAGAGAGATTGTAAAATTGTAACTGAATTGTCAGAGAATGTTTACGTGCATAGTTGAATATTTTGTTAACATCTCATTTTACTTGACATTTACAGAAAAAAAGTTGACAAAACAATGGAAAATATATAAATACTATGTAATTTCGGAGGTGCTTCCGCTGATCAGTATGGCTGCAACAAAAAGATCCTGGAAACTACGTAAGTACGATGTTGTTGTTTTTTATTTTAGGCTTATGATTTGAAATCTTTAAGTATAATAGCTGTTACGGTTACAAAGGACTTTATTGGTTTAGGTCTTTTCTGTGTGTTTCCATGAAAAATTATTTTAAAATATGCTATCGATCATAAATAGTACTTGCATGTGTCTTTATTCAAAAAAAACTTTTATGTGCTTAAAAAAGGCATGTTTGGAGAACTTAAGCCTGGTTTTCACTTGTCACATAAGCATAAGCAGAGATACCCTCACATTGTGAATGACATAAGATATCACAACGTTTTTGATATTCTTATGCTTATGTTATGCTTGCAGCACATTTTCTGCAACTGTAACATGAAAAACATAAGCATAAGCATAGCCATTCTTTTTCCACAAAATGCTCAAGAACTTTTATAAATCCTTAAATGATTCCAAATACATCCTCATGTATTTATAAAAAACTCAAACAGGTGTGGATTGGTCAGAAAGAGATTCTATAAAGAAATACTAAAAAACTCTGCCTTTGAAAATTAGATTTGCGATTAGCTAAACGGAATCAACTAATGTGTTTCCTTTTCTTATTACTAATTTTCTTATTACTAATAACAATGTCAAAACTCAGAAGTCCTCTCTTATCTTTTGCTAGATGTTATGACTATGTTATGGGTTGAAACGTGTTATGCTTATGTCACTTCACGTATTCATGCACTGCCCATGTGTATGTTGCTTATGATTATGCATATATATGTCACTAGTTGGAACCAGGCTTTAAAGAAAGCTAAAACATGCAGTAAGTATTAATTAAAAAAGTTTTGTGCGTTTGCATATTAACTTTTCTGATGATAAAATGTTCTTCTTGTGAAGTCAGCATTATGTTTGTAGCTCGAATCATATGTGCTACTCTGTAGAAATAAAATGCTAAGCCTGCGTGTGACTTTAAATATTGAACTGTGTCTGAAATGATCGATTCACAAAGCCATACATCATTTGATATTGATGTATATAATTTGATGTAAAAGTAAAATTAGTGACATATAACAAATAACTCAGAACCAGTGCGGAAAACTGATACGTTTTTTCCAGTGGGTAGGGTCGTAGGCCCAGAATTGGTCCAATTGTTAAAACGTGAAATGAACCCATCAACTCAAATATCTTTATGGGTTGCTAATGATGTCATCAAAATTTATTTTTGGAAATTTTTCTAATAAAGTTGATATTTCCATGGTTCATACAACTATTGTAGTAACAAATGAAAATACAAAATATATACTGTGTTTTACTTTATTATTCCTGCTGCAGGAATAATAAATTAACTTTTCAACCTTGAAGTAAATGTGAGCTTATTAGAGGCAGGATTATTTTTCAGAGCATGGAAATTGCGTTTCACAGAGTTATGATCCGTAAAAAGCATAAAAGACAAGAAAAACCTGTTCTGTGCAATGAAATATGAACAACTGGAAACTCTCTCAGTCTTACTTTCTTGTCTCCAATAGCCAAGATAATGTTCAAAGAAAAATTAATTTAATTTTGATCTTATGTTCCAAAAAATATTCACTTCACCAACATTAAAATGTTTTTTCCAAACAAGTCAACTGTTTGTCAGATTTAAAGATACTAATTTTCGGTTTTGGTATGAGATGATTGCACATTAAGTATTTTGTAGATAAAGACAAGAAAAACCTGTTCTGTGCAATGAAATATGAACAACTGGAAACTCTCTCAGTCTTACTTTCTTGTCTCCAATAGCCAAGATAATGTTCAAAGAAAAATTAATTTAATTTTGATCTTATGTTCCATAAAATATTCACTTCACCAACATTAAAATGTTTTTTCTAAAGAGTCAACTGTTTGTCAGATTTAAAGATACTAATTTTAGGTTTTGGTATGAGATGATTGCACCTTAAGTATTTTGTAGATATCTCTGGTATGTGAATTATTGCACACTAATGGTGTCTGTCTGGATGCATACAATCGTACACCATTCCTGGTTATGCTTATGTAAAACTGTATTCTATATTTAGAGGAATTTGTTGCACACAGTGATAATGTAACATGTCTTGCAATTGGGCCAACGTCTGGTCGAGTTATGGTCACTGGTGGAGAGGACAAGAAAGTAAATATGTGGGCTATTGGGAAACCTAATGTAATCTTGGTGAGTAGGTTTGTTTTGATATTGTGGTTTGGTTGCTTTGGTTTTCACAATATAATCAATACAAATTTCACCACCTATGTTTTGATATAATAGAGTTACCTGTTTTTTTGCTATCTTAGAGTTTATCTGGTCACACTACGTCTGTTGAATGTGTTCAGTTTAATGGAAGCGAAGAGTTGGTTTGTGCGGGATCACAATCTGGAACTCTAAAAATTTGGGACTTAGAAGCTGCTAAAGGTATTTGACGGATCAAATATTTCCTCTGTTGAACCTTAGGCTTACAATACTTTCTGTATTAATTCTTAGGAAAAAATGTTTAAAAATATTTTCTGACTTTCAACTTTGAGATGGGCAATGTGAATTCTATTGGTGGTTAGTTTGCATTGTTCCAAAAGTTTGAATTAGAAATGCGAACAATGTTGTGGGAGCTAGAATAAAAGTATTATCAAGAAACGTGTTCTTAATTCATTGTAGTTGTGCGTACATTAACTGGACACAAGGCCAACATCAAGAGTATAGATTTTCATCCATATGGAGAATTTATTGCATCTGGGTCATTAGATACTACTGTTCGGGTAAGATATCTATACTCTGGATCATTAGATATACAACAAGTCCCATATATGTTGATATTTAAGTTATCTGTGCTCTGAAACATAATTGCTTTGCCTTTTTGAAATTTAACTTGGTTCAAGTTTAATTTAATATGCTCATGGAGGTATAGAAGTTTTGTCTAAGCTACTGTATATAAATATGTATAATGTCTTGATTCAAAAAAATTTAAAAATATGTATTTTTTAGCTTTGGGATGTTCGTAGAAAAGGATGTATTGTTAGTTATAAGGTTAGTTAAAATTTTCTTATAACTAACTTACAGCTACTGGTTTGATAGAGTGATCAACAAGCTACTTTATTATATTATTATTTTCTGAAACATTGTACTCATAAATCTTTTCAGGGTCACACAAATGCAGTAAATCATTTAAGGTTTAGTCCTGATGGCAGATGGGTGATATCTGCAGGAGAAGACGGTTTGGTTAAGGTATCTATATTATACCCGTTTTAGAATTCCTGATTTTAAAACATGTTAACATGTTAAAATACATAGCACTACTGTGATAACTTTTAACAATATAGAAGGATGATAAAGAAATTAAAAACCGTTACTGTTTGTAGAGTTAAGATTATATTTAATGTGAACTCTTGTCCAGCTGTATAAATGTAATGTGTCGCTAAATCTACTTTAACAGTTAGTATGTCCATGATGCGAGGCCAGTTTTTCCTGCTACATCGCATAGAAAGTATGCCCTTGTTTCATAATTTGATCTGCAAATGTAGCACTTCAGTATAAACAAATATCCAATAACTTCAACTCTGTAAATTATCATTTGTTCCATTAAATTTAGCTTTGGGATTTGAATGCTGGTAAGCTTCTGGCTGACTTCATATTACATACTGGGCCAGTGAATAATGTTGAATTTCATCCTCGGGAGTTTCTTGTTGCAACTGGCTCATCTGATAGGTATATTTACTTACTCAATCTAACTTGATTTAACCATGACTGCATATATTGACCAAAGTGATTAGACCTTTATTAGCTGTGCAGATTGCACAGATTTAGCTAAAATAAAACCCAATAAATTACTCTATTTGAGATTTTTGTATTTACAAGAATTTTACATGAATTTTTTACATGAATTTTACCTAATTTGCAAATAAAAATATGTTTGAGATAACATTTTGCAATAAAACAGCTTAGAAAAAAAGATCAATCGGTATCTGTAATGCATACACCTCTGTGAAAATTGACAATATTTTCCTTGTTAAAAAAGATGTTCTAAAAATTTATACACCTCAAAATTCCAGAAAACAGACTATTAACACACTTGGGATACCTTATTATGTTTCTTTTATTTACCATAAGCGGTAATAAATAATAATGGTTTTCCGACAAACAAATAAGGTAACAATGAACTATTTTAATCCCTAGAACTGTCAAGTTTTGGGACTTAGAGACGTTTGGATTAATCTCTTCGACAGATGTTGAAGCTAGTGCTGTGAGGTATGAGTCTTGTTTTGGTATTTTTTGTGGATTGTTTGATATGTGTAAGAGTTGTACCTTGTCAAAGAAATGGCAAATGCAATATATTTTTGCCGATTTTGTTGTGTTCCAAGAAAGTTATGTTTTAAAATAATGCTTTACGCTTGAAAGGGAGCCCTGGCTTTAAGCGCTCATCCCAGTACGCACCACAGAGTACATGTACTACGCACTCATCTCAGTGTCGCTTACGATTATATTCTGAACCTTCACAGGAACTTATTCTACAAAATATAAAAAATGGGAGGGACTGTTTTTGCTATGACAGAGTAACGAAAGTTGTAGCCTGGGTTTTAATTTTAGCCAAAGTTGTGGAAAAGTTATTTTTTGAAAAAAGCATTACTCCTGAATTGCTTTAATGTTGTAAGTGCTTCACTGCATTTCCGAAAAACTGTGTTTGTATTAAAACAGAAGTAACAGCTCAATTATAGAGCTTTGAAAATGTTTGTTCACTGATTTAGCTACAGTGACATTATTATAGGCTGTATCCTGTATTATAAAAATACAGAGTAAAGTATATTTGCACTAAGCCCTCCACCTGGGGATGTGGAAACGCTTATCTGTACTTAACCACTCAACCTGCTAGTGTGTACATTAATAATACCCATTGTCTGTTTGTTCTTCAAAATGGTACTGGATTAGCGATAGCTCCTTTGATCCTGTCACTAGGCGTAAGGACTAAAACAGGTAACCACCAGTCTTCACATAGAGAACCAACAGTATTTTTTAACATTCACGGGAAATATTTTGCAAAATAAAAAATGCTGGTCAACTGTTTTTCCTATGTCGGATATTGGCAGGTTGTGGCCTGTGTTTTTATTAAGCTGAAGTTGCAGGAAAGTTATTTTTTTTACACATAGTAAGTGCTCCAGTGGATTTGCAACATACCATATACCTGTACTAAAAGCACCCAACCCAGATGTGTCACATGGTCTACCTGCAATTTAGTGCTCAACCTGGCATTCAACCCTTGTTTACCCAGCTAGCTTCTATAATAATACGTTCTGTCTGTCTGTCACACGGGCTGAAATATATTTGGCAGAAATAGCCAATGTGATATTTTTTAATGATTCCCATGAATTTTTCATCGACTAACTACTAGTTAACAATATTTTTTAGGACTGTAACTTTCCATCCAGAAGGTTTGTGTTTGTTCAGTGGTGGCCACGATTCACTGAGGGTATAGTTTTCATTAACTTTTTCTGGGAGCTTTGTTGTGTACTTTCTAAACTGTTTTGTGTGAATTTTCTAATGAATTATGTTGTTGTTGTTTTCTAGTCCTATTCTTGGGAACCAAGTTACTGTTACGATGCTCAAACACTAGGCTGGGGAAATGTTTCAGACATGGCTTTTTCTTCAAATCAGTTGGTATGTACCATCTTTAAGCCTCTCGGATCAAATTATTTTACGATAAATGTAACTTTTATGATTGACATCCTTTTTTAGATTGGTGCTTCCTATCAAGCTACAAATGTTTCGGTTTGGGTCGCTTCGATGGATGTAAGTTTTAACTACTTTTGTCATTCAAATTTTATTTCAAACAAGGCTTTGTGCTTTCAACTTCTACAGTATTAATATTTTGATAAATTAAAAGTCCATGAATATTTTTTTCCTTGTCGTAATTGACAATATTGGCTGGGTAAATTGGCTTGATGAAAAACCCATTGAAAGACTAGAATATAGATGTTTTCACTAAAAATTATTTTTTTTTAAATTCAGGGTTTAGAAGAAGTGATAGAAAAGGCTGACAACGATTCTTACATAGGAGCAGTCGAAGTGGTACGTAATATGATTGTTCTTTTGTTACCCTTGTACAGAACAAATATAAATTGTTTACATTTTTATATTTCATTTTGTTATAGAATCATTCTGTTCAACCATCAGAGCAACCTTCATATAGAAAGCAAAGGTATTAATTGTTGGATTGGTTCTGGTTTAATCTATTTTTTCATAGCCAAACCTTAGTAGGCAAGACAATTTCATGAATAGTAAAATGTGGTTGGTTCTGTCATTCAATACTCGAATTTGATCAGTTGGGTCACATAAACATTTTAATTTGATTGTTGTCATGCTAATATTTAAACCTGATTGGTTGAGTAAATAATCTTGGTAAACAACTGTCTATTAACAACTTAGCTGTCATAGAAAAATTAAAACTGCTAACATTAAAAATCTCATTCTGTTTTTACGTTTTACTGTAAGAGTGCTGCAGCTACTATTTATTTTTCCGTTCTGTTTTTTTAGTCCTTCAAGGAAATCTTTTACAAGACCAAAAACTTCATCTTCTAAACCAAAGTAGGTTTTTTCTTTTAATTTGATATGATGATGTGGCATATGAGAAAAGTGAGACCTGATAACCTACGTGATACCCGCGACCCGATTCCTAAAAACCCAAGATCTTGATGCCGATACCATAGAACCGAGACCCTTTTTTTTAACTTTTATTTTTCATATGTTTTCATTTTTTAACGAGAAGGACCAACAAAAATTATTTCTGGCAGATTTCGAAACCACAAATAAATTCAAAAAATGATCAGCTGGAATGTTCATGTAAAACTGTAACAGCTTGTCACGTTCTTGTGGGCTTGATCAACACATATTCATTGTCACCTCTGTACAATAAAAAGTTCTTCACAATCTTGTACCCAGAGTTTCTTTTTTTGGTTTCGGATATGCGTGATATAGCGATAGATGAAGGTAAATATTCTTGTTCCATATGCGTTCAAATTTTCAATTCTTCGTTTTCTCCGGCCAAATGTATCTGAGCATATGCAGATTTTGCTTAGAAAAATTTGCATCATTGAAATATAGAAACCTTACAAACAGAATTTGATAAATTATAGTAGAACAACTTGAACGCTGATATTGTCTTTCCCATTAAAATAATTAAACAAACTGAAGGTATGCATTGGATCGATTATTGGGTATCAGGTCCTGGGTATCAGCTAGGGTATTGGGTCTCCCGTTTCTCATATTACATGTTAGTGTAGGTAAGTTTTGTGGAAAATTGAGACGGTTTTTAACTGGTTTAGTTGAACAGTTTGTTTCTGTCCTTTAGAGGGATTTGTAATGTAAAATTAAAACTCAGACACTTGTTAATGTCTTGTTAATGCTTGAATTATTCTATTTTTAACTTATATACTTTATATTTTATACTTTTAATTTTCTGACGAATAGCGATGTAATGTCTATGTGCAGAAATGTATTCATTAAAAAAAAAAAAAAAAAGACAGGAAAGAAGGACTGTCTACCAATCAGGAGTCTGAATTTAATTTTCCAAGGAAAATGATTTACAAGAAATTGGTGAACGTGAAGTTGAGTTTGTTTACATTTTTAGGAAGTCAGGAAAAGAAGATGAAAGTCTGTCGCAATTCAATAAAGCAGTGGAAGAGAAATTAAAAGACCCAACCGTCAATTATGAAAACGTGTTTCAACCGAAATCTGCACTGAGTAAGTATTACCATGTCATACCGTTTTGCGAAAAATAAAAACTTCTTTCTCTGTGACCAAAAAATCAAATCTGTCCAGGTATGAGTAGTAGCCTTTACAGTACGCCCCGTTTTAGAAAACACCCTTTTTCTTAGTCAAATAATAATTAGCTGTCCGAAACTTGAGCTGCGATCGATGGCTATGAACAGACCTAGATGGTTCATGTTTGGTGCGTTGAGAAGCAAATTTTTTTTGACAACCTTGCGCCCTGGAGTTTTGTCCGGATGTTTCTGCAACCTAACGCCTAAGGAGTGATAGGGAAAATGTCTGACTTAAATTGTACTCTTCAGTTGTAGCTGATTAATTGGATCGACTAACATTTAAACTTAATGATGACTCGGTAGATGATACTAATCCTGATACTATAGTATATTCTCCTTACCTCTAATTGTTTTGGACTGGAAGATTTTTCTTATGTTCTACGTCATTTATCAACTGTTGATTTTTAGATCGTTCTCCGTCAGCGCAAAGAAAGAATCCTGAGCCTTTCTCAGTTCCAAAAGATGAAGAAAAACAAGGTAGACATGATTTGTAGAAAATGACAGGTAGACATGATTTGTAGACGCAACTTGTTATATTATTACTAAGTTCTTATTCCTGACTTGTTGACATCTCTCTTTTAATACACCTCTCTTTATTTTCTCTTGAAGTGAGTGTTTTATACCTCTCAGTAGTTTATATGTTTTAATCTTTGCTCTCTTTTAAGACAACCGTGTCTCTTATGATAGTTGAACCCTCTTCGTATGTGCATATCTATGAAAATTAAAAAAATACAACGATATTTTAATTTATGTTTAGGTCCCAATCTTCGGCCTCCAACTCAAGTAAGTACACTTCTTAGACATCTGTATCTTTTTACCAGCAGGAAATTAGCATTTACCAGGACCCTCATTGCGATCGATTTTCTTCTTCTTAAAACTTAACATCCGCGAAAAAAGAATTTAAAGTTGTCTAGGAATTTGTTTACTTTTTGAAAAATCTTGATTGGTTCTTAAGATTTTGAACGTGCCAATAATTATGCATGACGTCATGAACTAGTTCTGAGTGAGGTGTTTCATTTGCCAGTTTTACCAAAGCATATAGGGTTAGAAATGCGTGGGCATTCAGTTTGACGTTTTGAACGTAAATTTTATTATTTAGTTATTATAATTATGCTCAACAGCAATTATTTGTTTTTGAGCTGGTTGATGATGTCATAATTTCACATGATTAGCGAAAGTTTTAAGACCTATATCTCGAGAAGATTGAAAATTAGCTTGAAATAGCTAAAATCTTAAAATTGATTTGTTTCAGATTTACACATGGCTAGAAAACCTGATGATATTTTCATCTTAATATGTGAAAACATAGACACAATAAAGAGAATATCTTAAACGTTCATAGAACTGAAATTTAGGCAGTTAAATAATTATATACTAACCCAACCAAATATTTCTCTTCGCTTCAAAAAACTTCGCTTTGCTTGAACTCGGTCCCTCGAAAGGAACGACTCGTACCTTAACCCCTTGGGCTCGGTTTAGTTTAACAAAATCCGCCTCGTTAAAAACATCTGGAAACGAAAATTTGAAGGAGTATCTAGCATAGCTCATCAAATAATATTAAAATAGCAGTCTACAACTATATTTGTGATCAAATTCTTAGCGCAGTCTTCATTCTTTACGAATTTCAAGATACGCACAAAGCCGGTGTAGCGCTAGGTCGCAGGGTCAGGTCGGACTTTAAAAGTCGTGACGTTACGGCAATCGGTTAAAAAATCGGTCGAAGAAGGAGAAGGAAAAGGTCGCCCGTTTTAATAAGATCTCGGATGTCATCCGAAATCTTAATGAGAGATTTTGTCTAAGTGCGCACACGCAAATAAAAAAACAAGAAACACATTTTTGCGAAAAAAGAAAATTTAGATCTTTCGCCGGATCATCTATTTACTAAAATGGCGAAAATTCTCTTAAATAACTAGGGTACATATTTCGTATTTTTATGGTTTTTTTTATAATTCTTTCGTTATTAGCCTAACTCAGCTCCACCCAGCAGACCAAGTGTTGAACATATTCCTCCTCCTGTTGCAAAACCGGTTCCCGAGCCAGTCCCTGTGGCAGCACCTATTTATAAACCACCTCCAGTCGAGCAAGAACCATTCCAAGCACCACAACAACCAGCCTCCAGTCAAGCTTTCCCTGTACAGTATCAACAACCGTCGCGTGCGGCACCGCAGTCATCACGAGGCTCTCAACCCGCATCGTCGCGCAGTTCGCAACCCACGCAATCGCGACCACCCCAACAGTCACGTCAACAATCTCGTCCACCAGCACAGAGACATGCACCGCCTGAACCAGCAATCAATGATGGAATGAGAGGAATGAATTTGAATGACTTTTCTAAGGTGTGTTGATGCAAAATTAAAGAAGCGAAACTTGACCAGGTTGACTTTGTCGAGACCTTAAAGTCTGTTTCTTATAAAAACGCGGGTTTCAGTTCAAACGAGTTCAGTGTTTTATTTTATGATTATATACAGGTGAAAAACAATAATCGTGCCCAGACTCCTAACGATGAAGAAAGCACGCTAACTATACTAGAGAGAAGTAAGAAGAATTTTGTAGCAACTACGAAACTAAATTTTATTTGAACACATCTGAAAATGAAACCATACCAACCCTTTTCTTGTTTATACTCTTTGAGCATCAATGTTTGATCGTCTTTGTTTTGTTTTTCTTTTCTTATGCAGTGAAGCGTGATTTTCTTTACACCTGACCATCATAAAAAACAATGTGTTTTTACAAACACCAGTATATTTCAGTTACAACTCAGTGTTTGTTATATATCCAAGATATTAGATTAAAAAACGATGCGATACATCTCTTCACAATACTTTTTTACTATTCATACAGTAGTGTATCTGACTGTAGTCGCTTTGCTAATCGAGTTATGCGTATCCGAGTCACATGACATGACTGTAGTCGCTTTGCTAATCGAGTTATCCGTATCCGAGTCACATGACATGACTGTAGTCGCTTTGCTAATCGAGTTATCCGTATCCGAGTCACATGTAAATATCTTGCGTTTAAAGATTTCAAATATTCGACATTGAGGTTAAGTTGAAAAAATTCCAGGCTAATGATTTAAAAAACTCTGACGGTTAGCCTCGTAAACTTTGATAACCGCTCTTTCTTTTGTATTTAAGGTCACAGTTCAATATGTCAAATTATGGAAGCTAGACTGCAAAACTTATCGCTCGTTAGTAGACTGTGGACTGAAGGAGACATCAAGGTATGTGAGTTAAACTCATTTGGTTCATTTTGTACTGTTATACATAAAAACTTTGCGCCAGTATAATATTTTCAAATGTACGAAACATTTTGCAAGTATGAGATTTCGCTGTTTGTACGATGTCCCAAAAGGCTCATGTTGTTCCGTTCCGAAAAAACTTCACGCAATTTAAAAAATATTTCACGCAATTTTAAAGAAATTTACGAAATCTCAAATATACTTCACGCGATTATATATATATACTTTACGAAATTTCAAAAGTAGTTTTACGAAATTTGAATATTTAAACTTCTCTTGTGTAATTATGTCATGTGGTCATAAATATACAAAAACTTGTGTTCGTGTCACACGAGGTGGCGAGACATTAGTTTGTTGTTGAATGGTGCGAGTAAACAGTAAGTTTTGCAAGTAAGGCTTTTTCTTTCTATCATCATTCCTAGTAGATGAAGAAAGTCCTACATTTGACTCGTACCCCAGTTGCGTTTTCACCTCTTTTTTTACCCTTTTTTAAAACATAGAATATATTCCATCCCTGCGGACTTTTTTAAGCTGCAATTATAGGTCGATCTCGAATGTCCTATTTTGGATATACTTGGGGGTTATTTTCTAGAATTGCGTGAAATTTATTTTGCGCAAAGTTCTCTTTGAAATAGCGTGAGCACTTTCATAATTTCTAACGGCGTGAAGAACCTTTTGCCGTTGCTTAGAATATTTTTCGAATTATGTGAAGTCAAGTCAACTCGCATGTGTGTTTTTCTTCTTGTTTTACAGGCTGCTGTGGAAACTGCCAGCTCAATGTCAGATCAGTCTGTATTTATCGACATCATGAACGTTTTAGTTTTAAAACAGTAAGCGACTACTTTTGTTGACACCCCTTTTAGCATCTCTGTCTTTCAACACTCCACTCGAAAATTAGTACCTGTATATTAGTGCGACAGATTTGAATTTAAATATTTTCTAGATGTTTTTTTCTTCCTTAGAAGCCTTTGGACGCTTGATTTATGCGGAAGTGTTCTGTTTCAGTTGAAATCGGTATTCTCTAGCAATTATGAAAGGTTAGTGAGAGGATGTAAATTTATTTAAAGCTTGTTTATTTTCGCGCTTAAAGAATGTATGTGGTCACACTTACCTGTTTTGTGTTTAGTTACATTGAAACTGGTAGTCAATCGTTAAAACTAATCTTAAAGAATTTTTCACAACTTATAAGAAGTACGTTGAGCACTCCACCAGGAGCTGGAGGTGTGGACTTGAGTAGAGAAGAAAGGTAAGATGTTTAACATCTGCGTAGAAGAGCAAAGACAAGGGTGTGCCTTCTGGTATTGTTGGCCGTGCAAATGTTTACTCCTTGCGACAATCTAAAATAACATGAATTGCTGAAGATACAGTTTATATTGCATTCTGAGTACAATACTTTCTTTACAAATTTTATTTTAATTTAGATACAAGAAATGCGAGAAATGTTATAGACACATAAAAGAAATTCGATACGTTATAAACGATCGAACTCATACGCCCGGGCGTATCGGCTCGCTATGTCGAGAACTATCTTTAGCACTTAATATATTTGATTAGAATGCATGATTCTAATTGGTTGATTGCATAGTCACGTGTCATCGTCGTCATGACAATAATTTGGGATGAACTGGACCTCGAATATTTTGTTATTGATAAATTCGATCTAATTTAATATATACATATATTCTATTTTTATCACAATGTTTACAAGTTCTGTTACCATAGTAACTTACAGTTTTGAGCGAAGCACAATCATTTTTATAAAGGATGCAACTGGTTGGCTACTAAAAACAGTTTATGAGACTCTCCTTATTCTAAGCGTCTAAGTTTTATACGACGTCAAACGTGATTATAAGGGAAGTCTAATTGTGATTAGAGCAGTAGCCTAACTGGACAAGCAAACACGTAAATTTGGTCTTCCCAAGTTAAATGTTGCTTATAGAAAAGCAGGACCTAACAAACATATCATGATAAGTGTAATGTTTTGTTAAAAAACACAAATAGTTGCGTCATATTAGCCTAGCCTCTCATTGAATATGTGTACAAAATTTTAGCAAAGTCGATATTTGAAGTTTTTTTCGATAAATTTTCTCTAGGATAATTTTGGGTTTTTTAAAGCAAGTTGTTTGTAACTTTCTTACCACTACGACCACCGCAAAGCCTAGATAAGGAAGGTGGTCGTTGTAATTTTTATTGATTGTAAATACAGTAAATGATCTCCTTCGCAGAGCCTGTATGTGTATAAGCTGTGCAAGGGAGATATTTTCGTGTATTTAAGTTGTGTCTGCTGTTCGGATGACACAGTTGTATAATGTAAATGCTGTCTACAAAATTCTTTATTTATGGAATGAATTTTTTAGTCTGATTATTTTCCCGCACTTTTTATTCGCCATGTCAGGAAATCCTCATCCTGCTATGATTTTACGCACCAGCAGAAGGAAGGTTTTCTGATTATCCGGCATGTTATACCAACGGCATCGAAAAGCTTTAACTTTGTTTTTCTGGATGCAAACTTTATTAACAGGGTGTCCTTCAGACCCTTGAAATGAGACTAGATTTCCTTAAAAGCCTGAAATATCAATCATTCTCTACAGAGAAACCTTAAAAACCTTATAAATACTAAAAAACATACTTTACAAAAAACAGTGAAAACCTTGAAATTGTTGAAAATGGAGCAGCTACCCTGTTTAGGGTAAATGAATTTACAAATTTTCGCGGTGTCATTTAGACTAGCACTAAGGAACTAAAAAAGTTTGCAGCCTAAAAAAATCACGTGAGTAAATAAATTTGTCATAATGCGTCGATAAATTTTAGCGAAAGAATTATCAATTGCGCCCATATCTAATAAACGCCCAGTACAGAGGGTCAAGTCTTAGCCAAACTCATGTTGCGCCATACCATTTCCGTGGCATAAATTTGTCTAATTCGCGTACTTATTCATGCTTAGAACTAAACAAATGACATTTTTTTGTTGTAAACATTTGCTTTTATCGCTTTTCATGACTAATCGAACAAGTCCGCCCTCAAAAAACGCCTAGCTTAATCAACGAAGTACGGTAAAGGACATGCAAAGCTGATTGTATGATATGTATGTAGTAGTCAATTTTGTTGCGTGTATTGCAAATCCGTTATCTCCACCAATAATCGTTACTCAATATTATTTCAAGAATGTGAATTGGTGATAAAATACTCAAGATTCAGTGCATCGTGCAGTAGTTGCGAGCATTTAAATCTTTGGCTTTTCTCCCTCTAAAACAAGAAATAGAAGAGTTGAAAACTTAACTCTTCACGATCTAGTTGCTTTTACACCATCAGGCTCATCACCAGTACTATTGGTGTTTTTCTCAGTTTAAAACCTGCAATACACTGGGGACGAAGTTAAATTCTCACCTTTATTTTTCGCTGTTCTATCTGCTCCTCTGTTCAACAACACTATAATGATTTCACCCTAAAATACGATAAAAAGTAGTACTTAACTTTAAATAAAAATATTACAATCTCATCCCCAGAGCTCTTCTTCTCTTTCAGATATGCGTGCTCTGGCCCCGCGCTAGTTACATATCAGAAAACGAAAAATAAGCCCTGGGGACGAAATTAAAAATATTACAGAACCAAATCTCTCGCACCTGTTCATTTTCACAAGCAACGTGTAGTGGAGTTTCCCAGAGTATGTTTTTCGCGTTTACGCATGCGCCGTTATCGATCAACAACATGGCTGCTTCTTTACTTCCGTGTTCAGCGGCGTAAAACAATGCAGTTCCCTAGAAAACATATCACGGCTTAAATACTCATGTTTTTTAATGCGTTTCGTAGTCATCTCGTATAATATTCTAGTACCTTTAAAACTTGGTCTCGAACATTAACCTTTAAGTTCGTCTCTTTTATCAGATATTCTAGACACTAAAAAAAGAAAGCGGGATTATAGTGGCAAGCTACAAGTAAGAGTCTTTGTTTATTTGGCTACCTTGACGGAATTGTGCTGTGCTGTATGGTGGAGAAGACACTTCTCCATAATCCAAAACTTGAAATCAAATGTTTTATCTCCAACAATCTCTTGCACCTAAATAGGTATCATTTTTATTAATTTAAAAACAAAGTTAAAACAGATACATCAATGTAGAAAAAACTCAAGAATTTATCCGTAGGGAATGAACATTCAGTGTTCTAAAGACTTTCTTACTTTAAAGGTCCTGAGCTTAGAGAAAATTTTATTTACGTAAACACCCCGGAGAAAAGTGTAAATGCTCTCTAACAAAAACAGCCGATAATTTTGTTTGAAGTGGGGAAAAAAGTACAGTTAGAACTAGAACAATTTGAAGCACACACAAACAGAGGTTTTACTAACCTTCTCGATATCATCAACTCTACATGCTTCCCATAAATTCATTTGATTCTCTTCGTTGATAGCTTCCTTTGAAGAAACAAAAATGTATGGTACTCGCATATCACAAGAAGAGTCCCAAGGAAATATATCGCAAGAAGTTATAAAGCTGGCAAAATATATAGCTGGCAAAATATATAGCTGGCAAAATATATAGCTGGCAAAATATATAGCTGGCAAAATATATAGCTGGCAAAATATATAGCTGGCAAATAACACAGTACTACTAAAATTCATTCTCGTTTTCCAGAGCTTTGTCTGTTATATCGGGATGGTGGCGAGATGCTTTTCCAATTAAAAACAGACAAAGGATCCTAGGATTTAAGTTGGCCAAATTTAACATTGAAGGTCACGATAAAAATAATTAAATACCCTGGTTGCATCACTCTCCATTATCGAATCAATATCAGAATCGCTTTCAATTTCGACTTCTTCAAGCAGCGGTTCTGTAATCTGCTGTTGTGTATTTTCCGGAACACCATCTACTGACTCGCTACTTCGTAACCGAAGCTTTGATTTTCTTTTCAAGTAGACTGGGGAGAGCTGAAAAGTATAAATCAATATTATAGCCATATCGTGTCGGTACTAAACGTAAAAAATCGGAAGAGAAAAGGTTTGGTGACTAGATTACAAACTACAAAACGGTTGGAGGTTAATATTAAATTATTGTTTTAACTACCACTTCTGGTTGACCAACCAGTCGGATTCTCCCTTCTACCTAAATATAAAAAACAACATGTCATAATATGCTGAGGGCAAACATTTAAAAATACTTCCTCTTGAAATGCTGCAGCGTTTTGTAAAATTGAGGTACGGGTTTATCTAAGGGCGTATTTATTTAGGGGCAGTTATTTATTTTTCTCTATATAGCGCTATAAACGTACTGTCGGTGCCAGCTTGCTTCGATGTTCTTCCATAAAAGCCTGAACTTCATCACGTTTACTAGAAACAAAACAAAACAAAACAACATCAATTCCTCTCGAAGATAACATTTTATTGCTTCTCTATAATAATACTTTGTTCAAAATTGTTCGAACCGTAACTTCATGTTAAATACAAACGAAATAGCGCTGGCTGAAACATGTACGACCGGCGCGTAATTGAAGAAAGGCGAACCCCTTGATTTTTCGGCCCGGTAGCCATTCTCGTACCCAGAGCTCTGAGGTTTATCTCAAAGAACTCTGGGGTCGAGAATGCCGGTTAACATTTATAATAACACAAGTTAAATCTTACACCGTTAAGCTTTGTCTGTGGCCTGAAATACTTTTTCGACGGCCTGTATAAATGCGAATTGATTCGAAGTGGTTTTCAATAATGGCCATTAGTATAGGTCCATTTTCAGCATCCACCTACGAAATAAAAAACTACTTTTCGTTTTTAGTTTTCACTCACAATATTACTAAAGAGAAAAAAGAACCGAAGAGTATTTTAACTGCTTAGGTTTATCTACTTGCAGAAGTTACAAGCTCGTTCCTATAGTAATTTCTTTCTTTTTGACAAATTCCTGATAATGACTCTAGGTAACATTATCAGAACAAGCGTGTTTTTTCATCCATGAACGACATATTCTCCGCTCCAAAATTTGATACAAAGAGTCCTGGGAACGAGTTTGCCTGTTTTAGAATGCATTTTTACTTACCAATACTTTACATGACGTCAGCATATCGAAGCCATCTTTACCACGTGACAAATATTCTTTGGTTACTACTGTATATTCCTAAAACAAAATTCCTGTAAAATTATTTTTTGCGATAGGTATATTTATTTCATTTTAATAGTTCTTGTCTGCATTTTATTACTTTGTGTATAAAATTTCAGCAGACGAGACGAGTAGAATAATTTTAGAAATTTTGATACGCTGGTGGATTTTCCGCTGATCAAAATATAATGGATTTCTATTTTTAGCAGCACGATATGTGCTGGGAGGGAATTAGTATCTTATATTCTTTGTTCCGCAAGAATTTTTCGCGTAATGGAGAATGGCCCTGAAAGTAATACGCCGGGTTATACTACTAGATTCCGAAGTAAAAAATGCTGACCGTGAATTTGTGTTAAAACAAATTCAATACTGACATACAATACTAAATTGTTAAAAACACGGTGTCGCGTACCTGTTCGAGTGAAATTGGAATACGATCGTACACCATCACTGTGTCTTTTAACACTCTTTCCCCTGGTGGTTTTTCTGGATCGAATACGAAAGAAAGACCAGAGACCTGTGAAAAAGATGAAACTGTTTGATTCTGCATTTAGGGGGTAAGTTAAAAATCAGAAAGTGTACGCTGAACCTCAATCCGATGTTAGGGAGGAAGAGAGTTTAAATATGTAATACCGTGAGCACAAAGTATTTCGAACTGATCCACACGCTTTGCAGAGACCCACATGCAAGTGCTTGTGATGTCATGGATTGGAGACACTTGAATATTATACATTTTTTGTATTTTGCTGTTTGGAGTAGGGAGGAAGGAGTAAAATCGTTAGACCTTGAACATACACGTTTCGATTTCTAACTCACTGATAAATAAATAAAGCAAAAGAAAATAGTTCAATGTGAAATAAAATAAAATAAAAACAAACTTGTAGGAATCTTCCTTCAAATTTTGGATATTGACAAACCGAATTTTCCAAAACTTCAAGTATCGTCTTTCCTACAAACGAGTTAAACATCTTTCATTAACTTTTGACATCAACAATTTTTATACGTTATTGTTTCCTGACATTACAAATATTTCTGAATGATATTACTCACAAATTGTCATTTATCAACCCCTTTCAAATAAGGGGTTGATAAATGATATAATAATTTCAAAATCACAACATTACGCCGTACCGCCCCTCGTCTATATAAACAGTAGACGCTTGGGTTTGTTGATAATTTTTAAAAAAACAAATCGAACCTACCTGTCACGCTGAGGACAACTAAACTATCAACCATTGGTAGAATAGAAACCAGGTCCTAAAACACGGGAAATAAAATGTCATTTCTTATTCTTATTACACTAGACGACGGTGGCCCGTAAATAACTCCCTGGGTTCGCCCGTCCTTTATTTACCGCGTTACCATTTCGCGTGACAAACAGACGTGTACGGGTAATTCGCAGATGCGTAATTTCGTGCACCAAAAGTGTACCTATTCGCATGGATTTAAATTCGCTCTAGATAAAATAACTGAAGAGAGAAAAAAATATATCCTTTTGAGCTATTTACTAATATAGTCTTATAATAGGAAGCTACACTATCAATTTTTTCAAGAAGGTCTTAGCTCTGCCACGCTTTGGTTTAGTCTATCCACGTTTAAGGTCATTTCCGTCAGAAAGAGTATTTTCCGCCACCTGTTTGAATAAAAAAGAAAAACATTCGAGCCTATGTGGTTTTAAGAAATTTTCCTATCAAGTATCTGGAATGACTAAAAAAACGACTATATGCTTTATTTACCCAACAATACGTGCTTAATAGGTAAAAAGAAGGGTAAAAAACAATTTTTACGCCGATCCAAACTACGCCACCAGGAAAAAGATATCGCCACTTAGAACCTGCGGGAAAAAAGTAATTGAAAAGACAAACTTGGCTAATTTTACGCGCAAGGCTTTATCAGTTTGGAGTTATAAAGCCTATTTCTGTAAAATTCTTCCCCTAGTCTGGTTATCTCATTTTTATCGGAACGAAAAGAAAATAGAGATAGAGCTTGGGAAATAAGCTATATTGTCCAATATACCATGCTTCAATGCATAAGAAATTCTCCGAAATATAATTTCATCCGTTTCTATCAAAGTAAAAAAAAACCATACAGGAGTTTTTTGAAAACGATCTGGGGAGGAGGTTAGCAAGAATGGGGGAAAGAACAGCGGAATGTTAAATTTCTTACTCTCATTTTGAAGGGACCAGCGTTATGAATTGTATCAGATCTCAAACTGCCACTATTAATATGGCAATATCTGTTTGCGTCGCCGCTCTCATGATGTCACAAATGAAGTTTCCTGCAAGATAAAAAAGATAAGGGTTAAATAAGTTGCAAGGTATATATAAGAAAATGAATGAAAGAAAAGAAGAAAGAAAAAACGAAAGAAAAAACGTAAACAAACAAACTCACAAAGACAGGTGTCACAAAGACAACTCTCACATAGACAGCTCTTACAAAGACAGCTCTCACATAGACAACTCTCACATAGACAGCTCTTACATAGACAGCTCTCACATAGACAGCTCTTACAAAGACAACTCTCACATAGACAGCTCTTACAGGACAACTCTCACATAGACAGCTCTTACATAGACAGCTCTTACATAGACAGCTCTCACATAGACAACTCTCACATAGACAACTCTCACATAGACAACTCTCACACGGACAACTCTTACATAGACAGCTCTTACATAGACAACTCTCACATAGACAGCTCTCACATAGACAACTCTTACAAAGACAACTCTCACATAGACAGCTCTTACAAAGACAGCTCTCACATAGACAGCTCTTACATAGACAGCTCTTACATAGACAGCTCTTACATAGACAACTCTCACATAGACAACTCCCACATGGACAACTCTTACATAGACAGCTCTTACATAGACAGCTCTCACATAGACAGCTCTTACATAGACAGCTCTCACATAGACAGCTCTTACATAGACAACTCTCACATAGACAACTCTTACATAGACAGCTCTCACATAGACAGCTCTCACATAGCAAATCTTACATAGACAGCTCTCACATAGACAGCACTTACAAAGACAACTCTTACATAGACAGCTCTCACATGGACAACTCTCACATAGACAGCTCTCACATAGACAACTCTTACATAGACAGCACTTACAAAGACAGCTCTCACATAGACAGCTCTTACATAGACAGCACTTACAAAGACAGCTCTCACATAGACAGCTCTCACATAGACAGCTCTCACATAGACAACTCTTACATAGACAGCTCTCACATAGACAGCTCTGACATAGAAAGCTCTCACATAGACAGCTCTTACATAGACAGCTCCCACATGGACAACTCCCACATAGACAGCTCTCACATAGACAGCTCTCACATAGACAGCTCTCACATAGACAGCTCTCACATAGACAGCTCTCACATAGACTGCTCCCACATAGACAACTCCCACATAGACAGCTCCCACATGGACAGCTCCCACATGGACAGCTCTCACATAGACAGCTCTCACATAAAATTTGCATAGTGAATAGAAAAAAAACACTGGCGAGAAAGATCATGAATAACTTTTCCAATTATGTTATTCCCATTTTTTAAATTTAAAGGGATAGACGTCCCGAAGGAGAGTGATTTATCAAAACAGGCTTCTGCGGTCATGGTAAGAACATTTTTTCCAGTCTTTCAAATATGATACCTCGTTTGCACGACGCCGTTTTTCATGTGGTTTGTATGGGTGGTTTTACGGATTTGACTTACTAACCGGGGCTTGTTTTTGTTTTGACAATAATCAAGCGTGCTGAAAATGATGGTGATGTCAGAATCTTCATTTTTTGTCATTTGATACTGTTTTAGGCCAAAATTAATCCAAAAATTAAAAATACTTTGTGTTCCAAAAATTTTTGCGGACTGAACAAAAAAAGTATGCTGAACATGATGGTGACAATAAAGTTTTGTTTCTTGTCACCCAAATACTTTTTTTAGGCCAAAATTGCTTCAAAATTGTGATAAAAGGTGGCAGTGAACAAAATGTTCGTAATTTCTCCCGACAACTACAGCATTGCATTGATTCTGCCCCTACAACCTCCTTTTAATAAGAGTCTTAGTGAAAGTCGTAATTTTCCAAGCAGTATGTCGGCTCCTTATTTTGAAATGAAGTAAAACACGAAAAGTTTGTTTCCTATTAACTAATCGTGGTTCTTGGTGCAGGAGAGTTTTCACCACTTTCAGTCAGCCATCGCTTAATCGTCTTTCTTTAAAACTTTGAAGACACACAGCCTCTACGTTTTTCTGAGTAAACTAGAACATGCCTTGGAAGCGAGGTTGTTGTTTATATACAACCAATGGCGTTCAGAAAGATATAAAGAGATTTCATTTCCATGACAACCTAGCAATTCTTTAGGTTATCAAATATTTTCTAAACACCTGGTTTCCATTATCATATATGCTGAATTTCTTTTTCAATGCAAAAGGATGGAGGCATGGTTGACATTTTGAATGAAGAGAAAAGAAGTTGTTTTATGTTAAGTCATCTAAATATGGAACCTAATTTTTAAGGAAATCCAAACTGTCAAAATTCAAGTTTTAACTACGCGAGTTAGCTATGCAAGTCTGTGTTATTTTGTTATATTTATAGAAATCGTTCAGCTTATAGAAACCAGGTCATAAATAAATATAAAAATTTAATTACCATAAAATATATAAAAGCTGTTATTTTACTTTTACGTGTTGAGCCGGCTTAGCTAAGTGGATACTTCGAATACATATGTGCTTGTTTAACATAACTCGTTGGTTCGTAGCCAGCATTGTTCCACCGGCGCCGTCCGGCTCATTATTTTTTTTATTTTTTTATAAATCAGTTCAAAAGAATAATGGCCAGAGTCAAACTTTTCTCTCTATACTATCAGTTTTTCAAGACAACACGGTTGTGGTTTCTCAAATTAGCAATTATTTGATGCATCTGATTTCCATTATTTTACAAACATGATGGTTTATTCTCCCTTTCATTTCGGGAGGTGACATTTAAACAAACTGTTTTATGCTAACTCATCAAAATTTAGAACCAAATTTTGTATTAGCCCCATTCGGCCGCCGTAACAAGGCGGACACGGAACATGTTTTCAAGACACGAACTCAACTTACAAGATGTTATTGCAGCATGGAAACCAGGTCATAAAATAACAGTAAATTTTAATTACGTATTATCATAAAGTATATAAATCTACTATTTTACTTATTCAGGTTGAGCCGGCTTAGCTAAGTGGATGCTTCGAAGTTTGGTTTTCACTTATGTCTCACACATGATTTCGCTGGTTCAAATCCAGCATTGTTCCACTGGCGCCGTCCGGCTCTTTTATTTTTTATAAACCTGTCCAAAAGAAAAATGACGAGAGTCAAAATTAGTTATTTTTCATTTCTTTTTTAGATTTAGTAACTGTTATTTCTGCTGCTATAACTTTGAGGTGTTTAAACATTCTTGCTTAAGAAGGTTGTCATAAAATCAAGAAAACGGTGGCAATATTTAAACTCCACAAATTCAAGTTTGAGTTCTGTTGCAAGTTTTGGTATATATTTATAATTTTTTGTACACAGCTGTGCTGCCATTATTATTGTCATTGGATGAACTGACTCGTGATACCATCATACAGCAATAGTCTTTTTACCCACCAATCATATAGTCTTACTCATGGAAATCGTTCATAACATTCGTTAGATTTCCCACTAATTAAGTTTTGGGGTGTTTCAAACCTTTATTGTAATACATTTTGTGCAGAAATGTTTTCTGCGAAAATATCCTTCTTTTTCAAGAAAAAAACTCATTTCAGGACGCCGCAGACAAGGATTTCCAGCAAATACTAATAAGAATTTTTTTTCCTTTTTGCAAACAGCTGTGACATCAAGATTATGAAATGTTGAAAATAATCTGGAGTTCCACTTAGCTGACCTTTTAGACTTACCTAAATTTGATTCCTTTGTCCTCACAGTAGAAAATCGACCATCTAAATCTACCTTCATATATCCTAGATCTTCCTCCATTTTCTCACCAAGAATGACTAAATATAAAATGAAATCAACGTCAACTAAATAATCCAGTAAAAAACATCACAGGAAGCATCAAATTGAGATGTCCAGGACTCTTAACTCTTTTTCTTGATAATAGCAGGCGAGGACTACTTTTCGCCTGGCTGGCGTAAGAACTTACAATGCTTGGTTCCAAATAGGGAAAAGTGACAACAGCAAATATTTTATTGCGTTTAAACTTAAAGAGATTTCTTGACAAAGAAAGAAATCTCTATATTGTTTCAAAAACATTATGATTGTATTTGTTGTCAAGGTAAAAATAATACGGCGACGTACCGGAATATTTATCACATTCCTGTTTCATTTGCTCGTCTTCTTCAACATCTTTTGTAACTTCATGACGTTGTGTTGTGATTTCTCTGCTGTTGTCATCAGTGGAAAAATTTATCGTTATTTCCGACAGCTCACGGAAATCTGTGCCACTTTTTACCAGGAAGTTGCCATTACGCTATAATGGTGATAAGCCCAGGTTTTAACCAATCATAATATCAAAATTTGGTAAAAGATATAATTAAGGTTTTTTTTAAATCGTGGTAAAACGAGCATCTTTACTAAAGAGCGGAAATGTTTTGCTCAGTGATTGTAACATTATATAAAATGCGGCTTGGAAATGCAACAAAAATGTAGAAAATATTTTAGGTGAATTGAAGAATTTCAGTTGCATTAACCACTTCCGCAATTTTACTCACAAACCACAAAATGCTTCATTTCCATGGTTACAATACTTACTTCTTGTGTTTCGTAATGATGATCATGACCGCCTAAGATCAAGTCAATTCCAACATCACTTTCCAATAATCTCAAATCGTTAGGAACTCGCATATGTGTTAAAGCTATGATGAATTCGCAGCCCTAAACGAACGAGTTGTATGACATGCTAGCACACGGAAACAACAACAACAACAACAACAACAACAACAACAACACAACAACAACTACAACAACAGCAACGACAACAATATCAACAACAACGACAACAACAACAACAACAACAGCAAAGACAACAACACCAACAACACCAACGACAACAAAAACAACAACAACAACATCAACAACGACAACAACAACAACAACAACAACAACAACTACAACAAAAACAACAACAACAACATCAACAACGACAACAACAACAACAACACCAACAACAACAAC
The DNA here is from genome assembly GCA_030067915.1 of Hydractinia echinata. Lineage (NCBI taxonomy): Eukaryota > Metazoa > Cnidaria > Hydrozoa > Anthoathecata > Hydractiniidae > Hydractinia > Hydractinia echinata. Next base: position 1,061,089 of record JASGCC010000048.1, on the reverse strand, counting down.
AACAACAACATTACCTGATTCTCCTTGAGTTCTTTAACCAGATCGCGTGAGCACTCGACAAAATCTATGTACTCTACATCCTCAGGATCTATTGTTGCTAACGTTACTAACCATTCTTGCTCAACCACGCCTATTATCCCAATCTAAAAGAGTGAAAAATACAGACCACGCTGAAATAAATACGTTATCAACTTTGTACCCTTCTAGTTTTCTCCAATGCGTTCGCCTCCACGAAAATACGACAATAGGAGGTGGCGCTGTGAAGATAAGGACTAGTACCCAATGTGACATTAATAAAATGTTATCAAATCTTGTACTAAAAAAAATGATACAAGATACAAGCTTGTGCCCAGGACCCTTCTGGCTTCTTTACACTATGCTGATAGCGACGAAAATTCTCATGTTAGCAAAAGAGTGTTTCAAATGTTTACAAAACCTCCATTGAAAATCAAATCAGGGAGATATCATTAGAAATAGATTTCGAAAGGAGGTGTATTTTAAACGTTTTCACCGCTTACCTTTCTGCCGTACCAATCACAGACAATCTTTTCTACACCATCGGCTAGCAACGTTTTTGTTAGCTTGTCTTTCACGTTGCTCAACAACCAAGGAAAGTTTGTGCGCTTCTTAAATTCGATTAATTCGTCAACACCAAAATCTGTAAACATAAAAAAATGGGAGCCAATAAGAAACAATAAATTTAATCAAAATGTTAGACGCAAAAATTGAATATCTTTCCTGCTTGCAGTGAAAATGTTAAAAAAAGAAACGTACCGAAATCGTGATTCCCGTACACCGCAGCGTGAATGTTAAGCGCATTCATCACAGGTAGCATTTGTTTACCTTTTGTTACACTGCTCACTAAAGAAACGTTCCATGGAGATATTAGCTTGAAGAAAAAACTTTGTATCAAAAGCTACTTAAGCATTTACTAGGGCAAGACACACGTCCTTAATTACGTTTTTTCTATTCAGTGGTATATAAAATGAGACAATCCTCGTCTCCAGGATTTCTTGCCTATAGCTGTTATTATGAAGATTGAATGCCCTGAGGAAGAGGTTGGTAATGAGGGGTAGTATTTTTGGTCGGTAGTATTTTTACTTACTTAAGGATGGGTTCAAACAATCACCACTGAATAGGATTATTGGATCATCTGGAAAACTCCGAACTTTTGTCACAAATCTTGCAGCTCCACCGACAGGTTCTTGGTCACGTGACTCAATGTTGTACACGTCATTGAAATGAATAATCGTCAACTTATTGGGAGGTGTGTCGGGTTTTGTGTCGGAAGATATATGACACAGTTCTCGGTTGTAATCAATATTTTTAACAGAAATTTTCCTCGCTTCGATTTTCTCTGTCATCTTTAACAGACTATCTGTTTTATTTGATGAAACACCATCTGTGGAGGAGAGATAAGAAACTGGAGTGTATTCGTCTGACTTGCTGTTGTCAACATTCGATTCTGTTTGCAATGCAACTGGTTCATATGGAGGTGGTGGTGTATTGTACGATTTTTCAGTTTCTTCTTCTTTTGGCTTCTCCTCTGGTTTTGAGTTTTGTTGTGGAGAAGGTTTGGGTTGTTTCACAGAAGCCTCCGGTGTAGCGGCTGGTTCTTGGAATGACACCACTTGTGTGGACTGGGAAGAGGAGCCACAACCCATTACAGTAGTCCAGCAATATGATACAACCTATGAACTAAAAATTACCAAGATCCAATTTGATTTGAGGAATCGAGAAAAGATAACTTAATCTTACTATTTAGGTGTGTGTTTTAAACCGCTCTGGTGAAATGAATTTTAGCTATGCGTTCGTTTGTAAAACAATCTAGCATATGCGCTTAACCAAAATAATGGTGTACATACATTTGTAGGATAAGATAAGATACATTTCTCTAAGTTGCTCCTTATAAGTTGCTTCTGTCATAGCTTACAAGCTCAGTAACAACGTCCACTTTAAGATTAAAACTTTCGCCAGGAAAAAGAACCGTGGGGTTACTGGATTCAAAATTTTGCCACCCTAGAAAAATTCGTCACTCTTGTTCGACATTTTTTTGTCCGATGATTGCAGAATAATGAAGATATGTTTTAAAGTTGTTATGCTTTGTAGATATTTCGCAAATACTTTTAGCGGTTTAATTTGAAAATGCAAATTATCACACATCTTAAAGTGGCTTTAACACCTAATCAGCGAATTCTAGCAACAGTAGTAGTACTTATTTTAATATAGCATCTGCCTGACCATTTCTCTCTTTTCAACACTGTTTCAATTGAAGCGTTTTTAACCGCATGCGTATCATAGTAATAACATTTTGTGCGCTAATTAGAGGTGTCCAATATTTGGATTTTTCCGCCTTAATTCGCTTCATGGAGAGAGAAACTCTTGTTGCAAAGTTCATTTCGTGCAATTAAAAACTGTCCGCTAAATGCTATCTGCTATTTAGAGACTCTTCTATAAAAATTTAACCGTGATTTTGTCATTGCAATCACTTTTTGTCCGCTAATTAGAGGCGTCCGATTTTTGGAGTGTCCGTTAGTTAGAGAGTCATCTGCTATATATATATTTTTTTTTTGGCACCTACATCTGTTATTTAAAAGTTTTGAAAGTTGAGACAAGTCAACTTCGAAAGCGTGTGTAACGGATACTTTTTTCACCAAACAATCAAAATTTTGAGAAAAAAAACTTTAGAGCATATTACGCCGAACCTTGAGCACAACGGCCAAGAAAATTTAAATGTTTTAAAAAAACTATGAAAAGAATATGATTTCCCGTGTAATTTGGAAACAGTCTCTTTTTTAAACACCGTCTCGTTTTCAAACGCTGTCTCGCTTCCAAACACCGTCTCGATTAGTGGCGCGTGACGTTGTAGTTATGGTGTTCGCGTTGTAATCACAAGGTCCGCGGTTCTGGTCCATAGCGCAGACATGTTTAGCAAGTGCCTTTACCACAGCTAAGAGTCAGCCCATACCATGTGAGAGAAATTGGAATTGCAAGTGTATACCTAACATTGATAACAGTGTTTTCAACATTAAAGTGGCTATCCTGTATAGATATTCGGAATAATAATAATAATAATAATAATAATGGTAATAAAAATAATAATTTTCAAGCATTGTCTCGTTTTCAAGCAACTATATGTATAAATACCTTCTATTGCATAAGCATGCGTACTAAAAGCCAAATCGTATCGAATGTTTTAATTACCGTGAACCGAGATGATGGTAAAGTTGAAGAAGGGTGAAATGGTGACGAAAACAATGATTTGTATTGCCGCGGCGAATCTTCAAAAATTGTCAAATTTCTTTCTCTAAGCATCCATTAACACAAGAACGAGGAAACGATGAGTTGAAGTAGTTTTAATGAGTTATCAAGTGATCGTTTACTTTCTGTGTAAAAGTTTATAAAAAGACACTCTTCTTCTTGAAGCACGAACATGACACATATATAATCCACTGATGTTTTACTTCCGTTACAAAGTGACCGCTATTCAACACATGTCATGCGCATCCGCGTAATCACTATGGCAACAAGAATAACAAAAGCGCTTGGAAAAGTGATATAAGTGGTCTAAGATAATTGTAAAAAGAACGTTTTAAAATAGTGCATGAATGCGAAAAACTTTAATTGCCATAGGTATGCGCTCATGCATGCGTCCACACGTTCAAATATATTGCAAAATGCGTGTTGTTGAAATGTTGGAATTTGCGATTGAATGTAACACTTTCAGGAACCTTTTTCTCAAGCTTATGCAACCACCCGTCCACGATCTGTTCTCCCCCGGCCCATCCCGGCTTCCTCCATCAATTATTAATTTTTTATACATTTCCCATTCCACTATTTATCCCCTCCTCCACCCTCCGGATGGCAGGCGTCAGAAGTTTAGAACTTCGATTTATTATGAAAAATCAAACTTACTGCAGTGCTGTTGACACAGTTTATCAAGAGTTATGTTAAAAAAGCAACACTTACAAATTGTTGTATCTCTTCAACGTTCTTTCGAATAAAAATAACAATTAAAAAACGCAAATAAATATTCGTAAAAATTTTCGATGAACGAATGAAAAATATTCTTGTTGACACTTCTGATTTTCAAATTTACAAACGTTAACCAAATCGACAAACATTTACATATAGTTACCCGTGGCAACCACATTGTATGTTTAAACAAAGACAATAGATTGTGCGGTAACCCACAACAACGAAAGCATTTTTATGGATGTGAAGCATGATCGTGCGGTGTATGAAATTTCATACGTGGACGAGAAACCACAATATGATTGAAATTAAAGATGTTTGAAATAGGAGTACAAGAAATCACCATTTTGTTGGAAAGCCTATTGCTTTAGGCATTTGTTTGGGCTGGGGTGGGGGCGGTAGGAAAGCGGCGCAATTTTTACATTTCTGAAGTCATTGTAATTTCTACAGGCTTCCGTTTGTTATACAGCACATTCAGAATCGTAAAATAATTTGATGTTTCGACTGATTTTACAAAAACTCCACCTATCTAATTTCAGAGGGTTTGATGTTTAACGTTACAAGAGGCGAGTAAATAAGTACCCAACTGCGACAGTTCTAATTTGGTCAGGTCCTGTCTCTTAGGCAGTGGTTCACATGAGCAAGGCGCATAAATAAGTAGGCTCAAGCCATGACAATACCACTTTTAGAACAGAACAGTATACTTTTTACCTGGCAGCCTACTAAAGTCGGGGGAAGCAACTATAATTTTATACATTGGTGACTAATATTTTCCCGAGTATTAAATTTAGCCCACGAACCCACACCCCGTTTTGTCTGTGTTAATTATCACAAAAAATGTCGTAAAACTAATTTTAAGAAAATAAATTCTCGCAAAATATATCTGAAAGTATAAAACTTTAACGTAATGTTGTACAGCAGCCAACATAATGTTTTTTATGCAAACCAAAATTGTCATTTAAATAAACAAACCAATACACGACCTTCCGTGCAGCGTAATGTTTTGATTTCGCGTTGAGAGCAACAGACATGCGCACGCATTCTTCCAGTGACAAAATATAAGCAAAAGACCAAGGAAGTCGAACAAATAAATAACTAGTTAGAAAATATTTCAGTCCTATTTCAGTATTAGCAATTTTTCTTCAAATGGTCGCGCTTTATCTACAAGAATGTATGTGCATTTAAGTAACGAAAAGTTTTAACGTCCCTGAGGATTCCATCGTAATGACTGTCTCTTCCTTCTCTCCGACTGTAACTATGTTACATTACCGCCAGAGATACGTACAGTATTGCTCTAACTTGCTTGACTGCCACACAAGCCGATTAGCGAAAGATGGCACCAAATGGTCTGACAACACTACATTTAAAGAGCGCCGGAGCGGGGACTCGAACTCGAAACCTTATGATTACAAGTGCATATGCAAAATGGTCCTGCTTTTATCTACAAGAATGTATGTGCATGTGCAAATTGATTTATTACAAAATAAAAACACAAATAAACAAGAAAATATAACAAACAAAAACAAAAATAACTAATAAACAAAAACTAACAAAAATTAATGTTCGTTAATCTTATTTGCTTTTTTGTGACAGTCATAAATGAGTATCGGTCCAAATTGCCAACTTACTTAAAAAACTTTTTTAGCAACCCACTTTTTCTAATCTTATTGGGGCGAATTTGCGCCAATCCTCAGGGCGTTAAATTTGCAGGGCTTCTTCGACGTTACAGCAAACTTTTGAAAAAATAACATTAATATGAGCATAATAAAAACTAAATACCACTCATGATTTCTGTACCACCCATTCTTTATCTACCATGGTATACAAATCACATGCAACAGAAGATCGCAATACTTCACCAAGAGACTTAATTTTCGCGATTTTAGCGAGTTTTTGTCAATTTCACTAAAATTAATTTCCTCAGATTTCACAGTTTCTTTCTTCTTTTTAAAAAATACTATCTATACTAATTTTTTCACTTCGATTTACTATTCACTATCAACACACAATAGATATGTAAACTTCAACTTTAACATTTTTTATTTTATGCTTGGTGCATAAAATTCTTTAAAACACGGTAAAAATGTAGAATAAACACGTCATTAAATTTCCCAAACTTTGCGAAATATTAGGACTTGTTAACTTTGTAAAATTAGTTTTCACGAAAATTAATTTTTTTCTGAAAAGTTTCTTGCAAAAATTAATATCCTTAAGGTGGTAAAACTATTTTGAATAAAAATTTAAAAATAGAAAAAAATAGTATTTTTGGGTTTAAAAGAAATTTATAAGGTGTAACTAACTATTTCTCACATGTGCACACAACGCCCGGATTATTACTTGGACAAAGCGCCTCTGGTAGGACAGTATTACGTTCAATAAAACACCAAAAACAACATTTGACAGAATTGTGACGACAACCTTTATCAATATCGTCATCGTTCGTTATGACGTCATTATGTATGACGTCACAGGATTGAATATTTTCCTGTTGATGCAAAGTTTGAATAAGTGAGTCGTTGTTATTAAAATATTTGCTTGTTAATTGTCCACATGAGGTATTTTTAATGTGAGCTAACTCACTCGAAGACTCGCCAGTAGTTTTTTCATTACTTAGTATACTATTTAAAGTTTCTACCAGTGATGAGGGACTGGACACTACTTTTGTTTCAGTAACTTTTTCTACCTGTGAGAAGACACTGGCTACTGTGGTGTTTTCTTTTTGTAACAAGTCAGTAGATGCAGTACAGCTGGTTGATGCAGTACAGCTGGTTGATGCAGTACAGCTGGTTGATGCAGTACAGCTGGTTGATGCAGTACAGCTGGTTGATGCAGTACAGCTGGTTGAAGCAATCTCATTGGCGTATGAATGGTCAATAAAATTCTGCTTAACTTTGCAAGACAAAAGCTTAGCTCTCAAAGGTGTATTAATGTTCTCTTTATTACAAGAGCTTAATTTGAGAACTGGTTCTGTATTATAACTTTTCTTCGACGATTCAGCGACAGTATATATTGATTTTTTAGCGTGTTTTGTTTCGTTATATGACGATCCCCCATCACTTAAATCTGCTAAAACACTCTCCGGTTTCTTATTGTCGATACTACTGATAGAAGGTTTCCCAGGATGCGATGCTTTTGTTTTGTTTACTTGGTATAATGGCAACTGCGATGCTTGCGTCCAGGCCTCTCGCTTCCATGCGTCAGGTGAACGTGCGATTTTCTTTCGAGGTGGAGATAACTTAAACAAAACACACGAAAAGTTACACAGTTATCCAACTAAAATGTTGAATCACTAAACAAACGCTATAGATTGACATACATTTAATTTGACGCAAAAACCTTTTTTCGATTATTGCAGGGGAGCGAGGAGCAACATACTTTATTAGGTTTTAGCGCTAGTTTTTGGTTTAAGTATTTATTTTCGGGCATAGTAAATAGTATGGTAGAATTAGAAATTATATGGGAAAAATTATTGTCTAACACTCCTCCCACAATTTCCCCATGATCTGTCCACAACTCACAAGAAATTGCCCCACCAACCGTGCCCATGTGAGTAAACCTCGTTTTCAGTACCGGTGCCAATGTGAGGAAACCTCGTTGTCAGGACCGGTGCCCATGTGAGTAAACTTCGTTTTTAGGACTGCTGCCTGCATCAAAACTTTTTTTTAAAATATGGACATATATATTAGCATTTATGCTGATTGTGTTTTTGTTTAGAACTAAGGTCAATTCAAATCGACACTCGGCAATTGCCGACGTGTTTTTTTTTTATTTGGATGTGACTAGAACCTAAAAAGGTTTTGCACTCATATTCTCTCAAATTTAACTGTTGTTGTTCGTGATGGCATGCTATCGCAAAACAAAATATAAATTGCTGACGTAAAACACAAGTTTGCCGACGTGAGACACAAGTTTGCCAATGTGAATCATAAGTTTACCGACGTGAAATACAAGTTTACCGACGTGAAACACAAGTTTGCCGACGTGAAACACAATTTTACCGACGTGAAACACAAGTTGCCGACGTGAAATACAAGTTTACCGACGTGAAACACAAGTTTGTCGACGTGAAACACAGGTTTACCGACGTGAAACACAAGTTGCCGACGTGAAATACAAATTTGCAAATGTGAATCACAAGTTTGCCAATGTGAAACACAAGCTTGCCAATGTGAAACACAAGTTGGCGACGTGAAACACAAGTTTGCCAATGTGAAACACAAGTTGCCGACGTGAAACACAAGGTTGCCATTGTGAAACACAAGTTTACCGACGCGAAACACAAGTTGCCGACGTGAAATACAAGTTTACCGACGTGAAACACAAGTTTACCGACGTGAAACACAAGTTTACCGACGTGAAACACAAGTTTGCAAATGTGAATCACAAGTTTACCAATGTGAAACACAAGTTGGCGACGTGAAACACAAGTTTGCCAATGTGAAACACAAGCTGCCGACGTGAAACACAAGTTGCCGACGTGAAATACCAGTTTGCAAATGTGAAACACAAGTTTGCCGACGTGATACACAATTTTGCCGACGTGAAATACAAGTTGCTGACGTGAAACACAAGTTCGCCAATGTAAAACACAAGTTGCCAATGTGAATCACAAGTTCGCCAATGTAAAACACAAGTTGCCAATGTGAATCACAAGTTTGCAAATGTAAAACACAAGTTGCTGACAATGTGAAACACAAGTTGCTGACGTGAAATACAAGTTTACCGACGTGAAACACAAGTTTGCCAATGTGAAACACAAGTTTGCCAATGTGAAACAAAAGCTGCCGACGTGAAATACAAGTTTACCGACGTGAAATACAAGTTTACCGACGTGAAATACAAGTTTGCAAATGTGAATCACAAGTTTGCCAATGTGAAACACAAGCTTGCCAATGTGAAACACAAGTTTGCCAATGTGAAACACAAGTTTGCCAATATGAAACACAAGCTTGCCAATGTGAAACACAAGTTGGCGACGTGAAACACAAGTTTGCCAATGTGAAACACAAGCTTGCCAATGTGAAACACAAGTTGCCGACGTGAAATACAAGTTTGCAAATGTGAAACACAAGTTTGCCGACGTGATACACAAGTTTGCCGACGTGAAACACAAGTTGCCAATGTGAATCACAAGTTCGCCAATGTAAAACACAAGTTGCCAATGTGAATCACAAGTTTGCAAATGTGAAACACAAGTTGCTGACAATGTGAAACACAAGTTGCTGACGTGAAATACAAGGTTACCGACGTGAAACACAAGTTTGCCAATGTGAAACACAAGTTTGCCAATGTGAAACAAAAGTTGCCGACGTGAAATACAAGTTTACCGACGTGAAATACAAGTTTACCGACGTGAAATACAAGTTTGCAAATGTGAATCACAAGTTTGCCAATGTGAATCACAAGTTTGCCAATGTGAAACACAAGTTGGCGACGTGAAACACAAGTTTGCCAATGTGAAACACAAGCTTGCCAATGTGAAACACAAGTTGCCGACGTGAAATACAAGTTTGCAAATGTGAAACACAAGTTTGCCGACGTGATACACAAGTTTGCCGACGTGAAATACAAGTTGCTGACGTGAAACACAAGTTCGCCAATGTAAAACACAAGTTGCCAATGTGAATCACAAGTTCGCCAATGTAAAACACAAGTTGCCAATGTGAATCACAAGTTTGCAAATGTGAAACACAAGTTGCTGACAATGTGAAACACAAGTTGCTGACGTGAAATACAAGTTTACCGACGTGAAACACAAGTTTGCCAATGTGAAACACAAGTTTGCCAATGTGAAACAAAAGTTGCCGACGTGAAATACAAGTTTACCGACGTGAAACACAAGTTTACCGACGTGAAACACAAGTTTACCGACGTGAAACACAAGTTTGCAAATGTGAAACACAAGTTTGCCATTGTGAAACACAAGTTGCCGACGTGAAACACAAGTTGTCGACGTGAAACACAAGTTGCGGACGTGAAACACAAGTTGCCGACGTGAAATACAAGTTTGCAAATGTGAATCAAAAGTTTGTCAATGTGAAACACAAATTTGCCAATGTGAAACACAAGTTGCCGACGTGAAACACAGGCAAATAATGTAAAATTATTTGCTTACGTGAAGTAAATTGAATTAGATAGACTGACTACATAAATTAGTCTTTTTATAGCGTACAATGATGTCTTAAAACATTTACGACAAATACGTTCAGAAAAATTATCGACGTGAAACACAAGTTTGCCGACGTGAAACACAATTTTACCGACGTGAAACACAAGTTGCCGACGTGAAATACAAGTTTACCGACGTGAAACACAAGTTTGTCGACGTGAAACACAAGTTTACCGACGTGAAACACAAGTTTGTCGACGTGAAACACAGGTTTACCGACGTGAAACACAAGTTTGCAAATGTGAAACACAAGTTTGCCATTGTGAAACACAAGTTGCCGACGTGAAACACAAGTTGTCGACGTGAAACACAAGTTGCGGACGTGAAACACAAGTTGCCGACGTGAAATACAAGTTTGCAAATGTGAATCAAAAGTTTGTCAATGTGAAACACAAATTTGCCAATGTGAAACACAAGTTGCCGACGTGAAACACAGGCAAATAATGTAAAATTATTTGCTTACGTGAAGTAAATTGAATTAGATAGACTGACTACATAAATTAGTCTTTTTATAGCGTACAATGATGTCTTAAAACATTTACGACAAATACGTTCAGAAAAATTACACTTTCTCCCTGGTTTTGCCAGGTTCTGCCTGGAAGTATCTAAAAAACCAATGATTTTCCAGGTTTTCAGGTTCACTGTGAACCTACACGATCACAATGCCCAAGGGAATTAATTTTTTGTGGTTTTCGTGGATTTTGCACATTTTCGTGAAAAAAGTTCCTGCGAAAAATGCAAACACACTTGATCCGCGAAAATAGGTTTCCGCGAAATTTCCAAATTTTATAAAATTTTTATGCCATAGAAGCATGATAGAAGGGGAATTTCCACAAAAGACCAGATATGATTATTATTATTGTACCAACGATATTAATGATATAGTTGGCCCATACACAATTTAAATGTAAAAAAAATATGTACTCCGATTGTCTATTATTTGTTCTTACATTTACTTGTTTACTTATATTTTTTGAACTACGAAAATTACCAGCGAAATTTCATTTAGCAACAAATTCGCAATTATAAATTCCCTTTTTTTCCACGAAATTTGCGAAAAAATCCCGGGAAAATTAACTCCCTTTAATGTACACTCCTTGAACCAAAGTTGTTGTATTATAATACACAAACCTGTTGACTCTCCTCCGTACATTGTTGTTGACTCTCCACCGTGAACATCCCGTAACTTGGGGTGGCTTGCCAGCTATCGTCTAAACTTTCGGTGTTTGGTTTTGCCCAGCCTGTCAAAAATATGCGAAAAGGAAATACAACTTTACAAGAAAAATTTTGCAAAAGAAACTTTTCACAAATTAGTTCACCTGAGGAATACATTAGCAAAGATTTCTTCCTGCGTAACCTCTAACCTCGACTTTCACGTTACAAAATTAAGACTGGGTTAGAATTAAAAGCCAAGTATACCTTTTTGTCTTTAAATATACACAGGATTCGATTTCGAATTTATAATAAACCATAATAAATAGTGATAACATGAAAAGTTCTTTTCGGAATTACGCCTTTTTACATAAACGCCCCTTTAATAAACGCCTATCAAATAACTTTTAAAAGTAACAAATACCCAGGTAATATGGTCATCAAACAATGTTGAAGTCTGCTCCCTCAGTATCATCAAAATTAAATAACAATTCGTATTTGATGCTTCATTTACAGATGTTCGAAATTGTTCGCAGTAAAAAAAAGTATATTGAAAATCGTTTATAGTTGTCTACCTTGCAGTGATTTCAATTGCATTTCTTGATCTGTTGAAGGAACCAAATCCACATCCCATAAACACTCTGCAGATGTTTTCATGAACTTTTGACGAGCAATATTTTGACAGTTTCTCTCACTCCATGCAAACACATCTTCGTTCGAAAGTAAATGGAGCATGTTGTCAGCATTGCAACTACCTGTTACTCCACCAGGTGAATCAAATTCATATATGTAGAGAAGAAGGTCAAAGTTGCAAGGCTAAAAAGCAGAAGCAGAAGTAGATGGTTATTATTTTAAAAAAAATTAGCCATGAGATCCGCCATTAGGTTCAGTATTCATAAATTATTTTGTATAGAAAGAACAACCTTCTATTGCTATGCAGCTTTTGTGTGGCCATTTTACAAAACATACTTTGTATATTGTCTACAATTTGGCTACCATGGCAACGGTATTGCAAATGAGATCTTTAAAAGAGATTTTACCTTGGGATTCTTGAATCCAAATGATTTGCACAAAACAGATGCACGTAATAAGTTATTCTTTGTCAAATTTCTCCGGCTGAAAAAAAATCTTTTTAATGCATATGTTAAATATTGGTTAACTTTGTTTAAAATTAAGCTAGATTAATGTGTGTGAAAATGTTATCCTTAAAATATTCACTGTATACTACGAAAAATTCCACAGCTGTTGTACATATATCAGGAATAGCTATTTCGTGAATCTGTAGCACAAGTAGCGATTAGGCAGACATTTTAAACAGAGTTGAGGCTGCGTATGAACAGGAGAATGTGTTAAGATTTATAAAACGTGTTTTCCAAGTGCACGCACATTGTGTAAACCATTTGATGGTTCTGTGTGAGCACAAAAGGTGTGACTTCCTCAATCAATGTTAAAACACTTTCAGTGCTTTTACGTTTTTTACTATGAGGTTTGCCATATTCTCTAGGCCAGATTCTATAGGAAAAACAAAAGACTCAAAAATGACATTACCACGTTTTCAAAGTCTGGCAAACACTCTGGTTATGTTTTGCACTTTTACAGAGCATGTTCGTTTTTTCACACTTTCATCATAAATAAGAAAAGTGACAGACCAATTCTATAACTCAACAAGCTCAGAAATAAAAAGACTAAATTTAGGCAAAAATTTCAGGTAAAACACCCTCTCTATATATTTAAAGAATTACAATATTTTAAATCTTACCTGCGAGTGTTATTAATGTGGTTGTTTACACAGAGACACGTTAGGATTTACAATATGAGAATGCAATGGTTGAGTTAGTTTAAAGATGAGACAAAACAACAATTAACACAATGTTTCGTACATAACGTAACAACCTTCCAAAAATACAGATAACAACTATGAAATCAAAATATTTTATTTATGTATTTTGTACATTATTTATGTATTTTGTATATTATACTTGTTGCATGGTTAAAAATTATTAAACTAAATTAGAATTTTTAAATCATGGCTGTACTTGTACATAAAGATGTCATACCTTACAAAATCATCAATAGAAGATTTTGTAAACAGTGCGTTGACAAAATGCTGTGAATCACTAACTTCACAAATAAAACCTTCGGAAGTGTGGTTGACGAACTAAAAAAAGTTGCAAGTCACATTTATAATTTGAAGATAGAGTTTGACTGTTGCTGGACTTAATTCTTTATACTAGAATAAATAAGGACACTACTTTTCCACAAAAACATTTTACAAAGAAAATGGCATTCTCTTTTAATTGATTATCAGGATGAATGTTTTCTGTTGTAAAGTGGATGCCACTATGAGGGAAAGAGAATATTCTAAGGGATGAAGGAAGGCAGGATTAAGCACAAAATTCTAAAGAATTTTTGTCGAAATCACACGGTTGGACATGTTGGCTACAAGAACACGCTCACAGGGTGGGATATCATTTTTAGCTCTGTTACAGAATAGTTACAGAATAGCCTTTTTCTTCTCATTGCAACTACCTGTTACTCCACAAGGTGAATCAAATTCATATTATGTAGAGAAGAAAGTCAAAGGCTAAAAAGCAGAAGCAGAAGTATATAGATGGTTATTATTTTAAAAAAAATTAACCATGAGATCCCCCATTAGGTCCAGTATACATAAATTATAAATAAATTATGTCCCTCTCTGTTCACTGACAACACTTCAATGGAAAAGCTATAGCGTAATCATAGATTGAATACAAACCTATGTTTTTAAAAAACTAGATTAAAGAATCTTAAGAATTCTTTTTATTGTGACATGTACTCTTCTCCACAGATCCTCATTGTTAATGGATAGATAGATGTGCATAGTTTACATGGTTAGCCTCACAAATATTGAGGGATATACCCTTTTTATTATTTCCCTGAGGGACAATTATTTAAATGGGAAGCGCTAGAGTATTCAATTCTCATTTAAAGCTACGCAGAGCCAATTAGGGTCCGCATTCTACCAGACAACTCCCTGCAACATCCAACAGCCCACACAGTGTCATCTCCCCAATTTGCCTAATATGGCTTTGATTAACCCTGGGGCTATGACATTTATATCATATTGGCACCCTCATTTGATTACAGGATTTTGTTGAAATTTTATTGATCTTGAGCATGATTGACCATGGGCAACGTGGGTCAAATTTAAGTAAAAATCGTCCTGAGTTATCTGATATATACACTACACCACTATAGACCCCTTTATATATATGACATGTTTTGATATCTCAAAATATATCTCATCCTGTAGTGTCAAGGCGGATAAAAGCCAACATTTCGTAAAACTTAGCTAGCTACCTAAAACACCATATTCTTAAACTATGGTGTTAGTTTTTATACTACACGATAGTTTAATTAGATTGCTATAAACAACGGACCCCAGAAGTCATATACAAATGCATTTTATAAAACGAAGTATTTCTTCAGAATCATTGAAACTTTTTAAGACATGATTAAAAAACTGATTTTAATGCCTTTTTGGATCATTTTCATTTGGATGTATGATTGTGTATGATTTTATAGCCATTTAACCCCACATGGTTCTGAGTTTTTTCATATAAGTATACGTGTGTGTGCATGTACGTAACGTAGAAATCAAAAATCCGCAAAATATATGTACAAAATCAACAAAATGCATGTAGTACAATGGCGATGTAGCTTGATGGTTATAACTCTCATACTTTGTGCGGTAGACCGGGGTTCGATTCCCCTTGCCGGTGATTCAATATGGGTGAGTTAATGTTACCATAGACCCGGTTAGCCCAAGCCTTGCGAGGGAAATTGGGGAGATGTCTGGTAGAGCGCAGACCCTCCCTATTATATGGGTCTGTGTGTAAAAATGAGCATTAAATACTCTAGGACTCCCCATATAAGCCATTGCCCCTCCTGGAAATAATAGACAGGGTATATCCCTCGATATTTGTGAGGCTAGCTATGTAAAATATGCGCATCTATCTATCTATCTATCTATCTAAAATTTTGTGAGCTAGCTGGCTAAACTTTTTTTTGGAAGCATTACATTTTCAAGTCATCTAAAACGAATCTACAATAACTAAAGCAACGGTCACAAACAAAAACATAATTTTTTTTTTTTCAATATAAATGTTAAAGCAGAAACAATGAATTACCCGGATGAGTTTGACCCAATGGTTCTTGATCTGATTTTTACCTAGAATGTGATTCACAAACCACGCTGGCTCTGCCATATTTGTTTATTTGTTTGGGATAATCCGACGGCTGCGAAAATTCGCTGGATATCTTTTGCCCGGCGGTTTCGTTTTGTTGGGAACCTGAAGAACTTAGGGGTCTTTCAATAATTACGTAACACCCGAATTCGCCATTTTGCCACCCCTTGTAACGCATCGTAACAAATCTAGTACCTTAATCTTAAGACCTCGTCTATTTATTTCCTATTGTACTAAAAACCTTCATGTAATAGATAATCAAACACAACCTCGTCCCCGGGGCATCTTGTATCTTTTCTGACCCCGGGACGGCGATACGAACATGGCCCTGGAGGAGGCCTCGTCACGTGACCCTCCAATACACATTATTTCTGTGTGTAATATTTAATGAGATTTGTCTCAATTAGCCAAAGTTTTATATATAACCTTGCAGAGCTAAGCGAGCTCGACGTTTTACGTCACAGATACGTGCGGCGAGTTTGTTTTGATTCCTCTCATCGCAACACACAAACTGCTCGCATATTGCCCTTGATTGTTTTGTGTAAATGTATAAATATACAATCATGTTATTTAGGCTGCTGTTTACTTGAAGAAATTCAAGCAATTTAGTTATGTGCATTTTACTAAATTGGTTGGCTAGCAAGCACTGGGTTGCAAAACTTGTAGCTAGGGGAAACCTGGAAATTGGTAAATGATTTGCCCACCTGACCATAGCACTTCGTTGGTTCTCTAAGGTGCAAATATGGCTACATAATTTTCAAATGTTAGTGTCGTTCTAGGTGCCTGACTGAAAGTAGCTAGGCAGAAATTTAACCTCATATTAACATTTACATTTTTTATTCATTTTGGCTGAACTTTAGAATTCTCATTTACTGTGAGTTCATATCTGTGTCTGCATTACTGCTTTTATATGATGACAAAGATTTTGCTGTACGAATCCCAAATTTGTTTTTTATTAATTTTTTGCACAAAATTTATTTAAACAATACTTAACTGAAACTGAATTCATATATGGTGGACTCACTGCTTGCAGTTATATTTGGTGAGTCTACATGTGATCTGTTTTCTCGATTCAATGCATCACTGCCTTAATAGTTTAGAAAGAATTGGTATACGACTTTACCAACAGCAAAGTATTGCTACCTTAAGAGAAAAAAATGTTTCAGGAATAATTTTTTGAGGGAATTATTTTGGGGATTTTGGACCAAAATTAGTTTCATAAAGTCACACTTTTTAGAGCTCATCAAAATTCTGCTGCTGTTCAAAAATCGATTTTTTATTGATATATACATCTATTTATTGTTATCATTCTGCTTGGAAAATATTTAAAATGCCAAACTAGCTAACCGTGAAGATTAATTCAGTATGAGAGCATCCAATCACAAAAAGATATCAGTAAAAAGATATTCCTTGCAACTAAATTTCTCATTTACTGGCATAATTTTAGGTTGAATCTTATCTGACCTATTTCTGAGGTTAGAATAGCTTTTAAAACTTTCTGAACCTGTATCTTAGTCAAAATTGATATTCTGTCAAAAAAGGCTTATCGGCGTCTCTGCAAAGGGCTTAATTCTGAAACTCAAAAAGTATGATGATAATAGAACTATTTTTTGGCTCAATTTCATCAAACCAATCTAAAACCATATCATACCAAATCTCAAGTCAATATTTTAATTTTTACTGAAGTTATGGGACGCTATATATACTTTATATATAGTCAGTTTAGACTTTTTTTGTTATTTTTTTATGTTTACTGCTTTGTAATTAGTATTAAAACTCTTGAGATAATATATCACAGTGGTGAGCTGTTCAATATCTACCACTATCTTTAGTACATCCTGGATTTAACCATATGTCAGATTAAGCGCTCAATCAAAGTGTCACTTAAAATTTGATTGAGTTTGATTTTCTGAAATTTCCTTTATAGCATGTTAAAAAAGGCCTAGTAAGAATCAGTTTAAGAAAATCTTCCTACCTTTTTCTCTTCCTCAAAATGGCTGTGTAAATTTTTTATGTCTTGTGTAAAATTATCTTTTATCGGATTGGTTTAAAAGTACTCCATAACAAGTTTCAAGTCAATAACTTTATTTTTTTACCGAAGCTATTGCACTTTGAATTTTCTTGAATTAGGCCGGGTAAATGTGCAGTCAATGATAAAATGGCTCTGACGGTTAACCTACTAGCTTTTTATATTTTTTATGGTAACCAAAGCATATAAAGTAATAAAACATGCCCACTAATAACAACCTTATATAATTTAAAACGTAATGATACATATATTTTATAAAAAAAACATTTTCGATATTTTGTGCAAAATTATTTTGTCTATAATATCTATGGGCGGCAATTTAAAGCTGCAAATTAAACCTGGCCACTTGGAAACAAGTTGAGTTTCTTTCTTTTGTTCTTATCTTGATAGTTTGCTAGCTAGGTATAGTGTGTGCTAGCTAGCTACTTTTCTAGCTTTATTAAACTTTCCCAGCTATTGATATATTGTCATGTAAGCAGTATTACTTTATGATGTCTTATTTTATACTCTCATTGCTTAGTAATGCTTTTTATTAAATTTTTCACTTAAAAAAAACTTGATACTGATACACCTCCTCCGCCATTTTAATACGAACAGCTTCCTCCTGTTCGTCACAGACTCGCCGCCTCGCCAAAATGTTTTGTATTACGCAATAATTATGTGACATATCCGCGCCAATCAGGTATCATATCGGACCAGCCTCCTCCAGGGCCATGTTCGTATCGCCATCCCGGGGTCAGAAAAGATACAAGATGCCCTGGGGACGAGGTTGAATCAGACAAACAAGTGCTTCTACTACGAGGAAAAGATATAACAAGGTCATTTATTTAGCACACAAGATGACAAGGCAAGAAAAAAAATTTAAGATGTAGATCATACACTAAAATAACTAAAAAAGTTATGAAAAAAGCTCAAAATTCTATCTCCACAACATTTGTTGTGCAACATCTCTTGTTTTGTTTTTGTTGTGCAACATGTCTTTCCAAAAAAGTTGTAACTGTTGTGCAACTGTTGTGCAACTGTTGTGCAACAAAATTTAGGTTATTAAAAACCAAACTTTATAACTTGCTTCTAATTAACTAACTGCAAAAATTTTCGATTTTGCTTTCCAGCCTATATTTCTTTCTATCTCATCGTAATTGTTTCAGCTACGTCAACTGCAAAAGAAATTAACAACTTCTTCTTTGTATATAACAATTTTAACTTAAAATGTAAAACTAAAAACTTTCCACCTTGGTATCCTTTCTAAGTCATTTTTATTCTTTTTAGTCCGGTTTAAGACAATGAAAACAGATTGACCAGAAAAATTCAATAGTCGGTAATATTTTTGATCAACCTCGATCCCAGGACTTTTTTTTCTCTTTTTGATATAAGGGATAGCGATAAAGAAATATTTCTTTCTTGCTATCCCTTATATCACTGGGATCGAGGTTGATTTTTGATGAGTAAAAGATATTAACCACCACGGAGTAAAAATTTGCTCACATTTCACTGTTTTTTCTTAGGTTCACAGTATAGCTATTAATTATCCTTTTTAGTCCCTTACAACTTTATATTCGTTGTTCTTTCTTTATGTGTTGTTCTTTTCTATTGATTTTCATGAATTCTCGAAAACTGTCCAGCTACTTTTATATAAACATTTTTCACCGTACATGTCAAATTTTATAAGAACAAACCGTATAAGAACAGACAGCTAACATTTACTACTCTTTTGTCTTTTTGTAAGGTTATGAACACTCCTTGTGACATTTCACAATCAACAATTGTCGAAAGACAAGGGAAGTTATGTTGAATTATTATTATCTGGATGAAAATAAAGATCATTGTTAATAACCTCGTCCCTCAAATTGTTGACTGGTAAGGCTAAACAAAAAAGGTTGTGTTTTAAACTTTTTAGTATCAAAGTTTTGATAAACATTATCTAGTGGGTTGTTTATGTGGTCAATGCTACAACTCAAATATTCTAAAAAAAACGTCATTATTAATCATCGGATTTTCCTCATTATAACTGTCAGGAAGCAGCAACCTCGTCACAAGGGCATATTGTATATTCTCGCGGTCCAGATATAGAAAAGAGACAACAGGCGCAGGAAACGAGGTTGAGGAAGCAGAAATTTTATTTTTTTACCGTTAATTATAGATTCCTTCCTTTCGTTGATTTTTACTCTTCAAAACCAATTATATTACTCTTCAAAAACAATTGTAATTCATAAAACTCAGTGATGAGTCAGACAACCCCACAGCGTAAGAATTTACACAGCTTTTCTGGACTCTCATATCCTCTTTTTTCTAACCTTTCACAAACGGAAAAAAGTATATCGGTTTGTTGATAGATCTTAGAATAATTGGAATGTTCAGTGTGACTAATTGAACGATGCAGCCCTAACAGTATCCTGGAAAATACCTGTCAAGCTTTTTTCACATTTTGAGATTTTTTTCTCTTTTTTTTCTAAACTTACCCTGAGTAATCATGCTGCCATTACTTGCTACAACTTGCTTCTTCTACAACAAAAGAAAGCTATGAATCTTAATTATGTGAGAAGTGATATAAACATCAGCAGTTCCGCTGAGAAGGTAGAGGAAACATTCCTTTCCTTCTTGTGACCACACTAAATATGTTCTTAGACTAATAAAATTTAAAGTGGTATCTTCTGAGAAAGAATTTGATTATAACTTGTCAGACAACAAGATGAAACAAACGACAAAGCGACGAGTATTATATGACATGGAAGCATGTATCTTAATGAAAATACTGCGTTTAGAAACGTCTGCTCTTTTAGATCTTAAAAAGTGCTTTATTGTCACCAACCAATTAGCCAGGAAGAAGGTTTCTGCTAAGTAACGAAGTGTTAAGTATGGTGCAAGAAAGAGCTACGGATCGATTTCAACAGGATGATTTTGTGTGTGTAGTTTTTCTAGGAGACAACATGTGAAATCTAAATTCGGATTAACATTTTTCGTACATTTTACAATTTGTATTTTTTTTATATTTACGTTTTTTTACATTTTACATTTCTAAATCCTTAGATCATTAAAGCCAGTTTAGAATCTTTGTGACTCGTCATAGATCCAAGAAAAATGTTTTTTCAAAAAGATAAAACAGTGCAGATTACAAACAATGCTTTTGATGAACATCTTTCGTCACTCACAAGCAGATGTTTCAATAGTTATACACTATCCATCAAACTGGAGCCGTGTCAGCTACAAATAATGTTGAATTCTTATTCTTAGACCTAAAGGGATAGAAGAAATATCTGAATTTTTAAAATAGCATGTTTCTGAGTGTGGGAAGCAACTTAACCAGGAATTTCAAAAAAAAAGCGAATTGCCAATACAGGAAAATGAAACATCATATAATCAAACTAACCCTATTAATCTTTTTGAGGGATCAAGTAAAGAAACAATGCGCTTACGAAAACATGACAGCCTGGTGTCATCTAAGAAAGGAGGTAGTAAGGAGGACCGTGATTTTTCAAAAAGTTTACACTTACTGCGAAGTAGTTGTACTTCGTACTTCTTAGCATTTTGAATGAAGCAGCGAACTGAACAAGTCACGAATCCATGTGGATACGATGTATATTGGAAGGGGGAAAAGGGATCCAAAGTTGCCAAAAACCAAACTACTGTCATCTTCTTGCTTTTTGTCTATATCATAATATAAAAAAGTGGGATGTTATGGCGTCCGGTTGATTAAGGCAATGTTGATTTCAGAAGAATTACCCGGCGAAGGTGTCAGATCTTATCTCAAAATACAAATGCAGAAAGGGATCAATACATCGTTTCACGCACAGTGTCGGTTCCGTAATCATTTCTTTCCGTAAAATTATAATTTTAATCGTTAAAAATCTCAATAATGCCACATAAATGTTGTGCTTTTCTCCAAAATAGGCACTTCCTGAATTTATTTTCCTACCACAAATTTAAAGATTGAAATTTTCAAAATCCTTTGCAAATAAATAACCTGCTACAACAATTTATTTAATTACGCTGTATTTGATCTTTGATTTACATTTACACACATGCTAACTTAACTATTACTGAAATAAATATAGGTTTTAAAAAACATAAAATCCGGGAATCAAAGTATTGCATATGGCGATAATGGCCAGAGTTCGTGCGTAAGGAAATGATCATGTTCTCGCTATATTATTGCTATATCACATTTTCCTACGCTACATATTACATCTCGCGCATGCGTGATTGACACTGTAAAACGGTGTGTTTCTAATTACCGACCAACTGGGAGAAAGTGTGTTAACTAATGCATACTACAACAGGCTGACCCTATTCGATGTAAAGTAAATGCAGACTCAAATTATTTACCAAAGCTATTTTTCGAATGGTATGAACACTATATCAATAGGCGTCAGCTGTCTTAGAATACCTTGAACCTTTATGAATTAACGTTTGCATCTTATAACTAGCGTCGACATCTTGAATTTGAAAAAAGATTTTTCTCCTTCTAAAGCGAAATGAATTTTCTAGTAATGCTATATTTATGCTACGAAAGTTTGATAGACACAGGAGGGCCGTAGCCGTTACCCAATTTTTCTTGAGGAAAAAAGAAGGGAGTTACTCAGGCTGTTGGAACCTCAAAATGCCATGGTCCAAGCTATCTTGACATGTCTTTAAAGAGAGTGAATTATCGAAAAATAGTGTATTCAGGAAGATTTGGCATTTTATTTTGGAAAATATTGTTTTTAAATTTTGATCGGTAAATAAAAGAGTGTACTGTAATACACTCTTTTCGACAAAGAAGCCTGAAATGATCATCAAACTTTAGCATGCTTTATTAATGTCCTTGATGTGTCTACCAGAATTATGTCACAGATTTTACAAAAGGTGAAATCTTTGGACTAAATTCTGACTTTTACAATGGTTCACAAATAACACTGCAAAACAAGTGCAACTTCACTTGCAAACTAGAAAACGTCACTGCCAAATAAAGATGGTCACATCAAAACAAGCAACATCATATGTCACCGCCAAAACAAAACGCCACGGCAAAATAAACAACGCCGCGGCAAAACAAAAAGCGCCCCGGCAAAACAAGCAACGCCATCACAAAACAAGGAACGCCGCGGCATAAAAAATAAGCTATAAAAGAACAACGAATTTATGACAAAACGCGAGCCACAGAAAATTAAGAAAGGCCAGGGCTAAACAATTTTGTTTTTTCTTATTTTGTTTGACGCGTGGCTTTTATTATCTCGCTGTGGCTTTTATTTTGCCGTGGCGTTCTTTTGTTTTGTTATTTTTGGACCATCGTATACTTCGAACTTACGTAATTTTGGAATGTTTTAGTATACCGTGCCATCTCGGTTACATTGTGAAAGGGTGGCGCGTCTGAGTAAAATTGGAATGGAAAATGGCTGACATACAACAATACTAAATAGGTCGTATTATTGGGTGGTAGCATGCCTAACTTTCCCACTGTGTGTTTATAATGGTAGTAAATGTATTATAGATTTTTAATGATATCCACAAATGGGTTGCAATCAAAGTGTAGAGGAAAGTAGAGCTTCTGCTCATAGTAAACATATTGATGTGTTTTTAAAAAAAGATGGTGACAAATCCCAAAAGGAAGTCAAATTGTTATTATTAGGTATGGAAAAAACCACTGGATTTCTTTAAAGAGTACTGTCTTATTATAAGATCTATGCTGTTAAATCAACATAGTTAACAGCTATACTGTATTCATGAGAAATGATTGGGCTTTGTGAGGAGTCACAAGGTCAAACCATACAAGCAAACAAAACAGTCATGGACAACTGCAATTTAGAATATGCTAGTTTGGCAATTTATCTGTCCTAATTTAAGCCATAGATAGCTTGCCAATGTTTACAATAGTGAAAAAGTTTTGCACATGCACAAGCATTTCTGTAGGTAGAAAATATAGCTAGACCACTTTCCGCGTGACATAGTTGTTTTGATTTCATTTTGAGAACAATGGACATGCGCGCACTTTTGTGTAGGTAAAAAAGCAGGACTCGCACAGGGTAAAATGGTTATAAATGAAGATTAAAGATTTTTTGGGTAGCATAAGATTCAAGAGGAACTGGAATTAAATTTTAACTATATTCTCCTAATTCTTCTTAAAAAATTTCACTAATTTTGAGAGAATATTTCTTTTTGGGATGGATTTCTTTGATGTGGTCTGTTGTTTATAGATGACTTGCCAATGTTTACAAAAGTTAAAAAGTTTGCGGGTTTTTTGCACATGCGCAAGCATTTCTGTAGGCAGAAAATATAAACAACAGACTGGTATGGTTTTTGCTGCCCGTTAGTCTTCAACAGATTTTTTTAGCTAAAAACATTCTAGCAAACCTGTTTTGTTATTATTATGTTGAAAGATATTGTGTTTAGTTTGTTTTGATTCGAGAATGCATGCGCTATGTAAGTCGTTTGTTTCACGACAAGGGTTACATCTAAAAATAAGATTTTCTGTGATATGTTTCAACATGACTGTGCAAATGTTTTGGAACTTTGTTTGAACAAATATGACTTAGGAATCACCATACCCCTATAAAACATGGTGCGACTAGCTGTGGTTGTCGAAATATTAGCAAGATAATGTATTAAATCTTCTAATTAAGCTACCATATTATTTAGTTTGTGCTTTTGAATGCTCCTGTACGATGGACCCTATGGCTCACTTCTCTTCTTAATAAAAACACTTTTCTTCTTAATCAAAACACTTCTCTTCTTTCCTCAGAAATCTTCTCTTCCGATCGAAACACTTCTCTTCCAAAGTGAGAAGCACTTCTCTTCCATGAACTCAAAAAATTCCCAGACCTAAATTCTGGTCCGGAATATTGATTGAGCTGGATTTTGATAACTCACTTTTTTGAATAAATGACAACCCTTGTCCCCAGGCATTTTTGCCTTTTCGAAATATAATGGGTGACGGCAAAAATCCCTGGGGACAAGGATGAATAAATGACATACCAGCTCCCGGCCATGAAAAAGATCAAGTGTTCTTAGTAATTAATAACTCTCCAAAAAATTTGTGTGTAGTGGACCACTACACAGACTTTAGATAAAAATATATTGTGGTATTCCGTTGAGGCATTTCTTTATCTTTTTCAATACACACACTAAATTCTAACCAGGCTGGTTAGTATTCTTATTTTTCTATTGTTCTCAACAAAAGAACTATTGTTTTTAACCTAGAATCCTAGCCTAATATTCTTATAAAGCACATTCATTATAATAAAGAAAAACATGTGACTTGCTTGATTGGCACTACCATGACTTTGAGGACTCTGGGCAGCCATTTATTTTGCCATTTATTGTGTCTATTGATAAATAAAATTAATTACTCTGCTACTAATCTGAATTGATTAATGATATTATTTTATTCATGCACATGCTTCGGGACCTGCTACAATAAGCTGTCCGTAAATTGAGCACGTGTTAGCCAAGTATACTTCTTGAGAAAAGTGAAAAAAATATACAAACCATAGGGGTAAAATTTCGGACCAGATTTTAAATTTTAGTTGCGAAAAGAAAGTTTGAGGCCACATGCAGAGAAGTGTTAAGTGCAGAAGAGAAGTGTCAAAATGCAGAAGAGAAGTGTGAGAATACAGATGAGAACTGTTTGGATCATAGAAGAGAAGTGTTTTTAAATTGAAGAGAAGTGAGCCATAGGGGCCATCATACTCCTGAATACACCATTTAAAAGAGAACTAATAAAAAATATTGTTGGTTTATTACAAAAGTCTTTCACATCACAAAAGCAGTATAGCATTAAAATTTTTACATTTGTCAATTTTTATGTCCAAGATTACATACCCCCAAAGTGTTCAAGTTGGCTGCCATTATGGAGCAAAACCCAACCTGGTTCACATATATTTTGTTTAAGGTTACTTTCCATGCAAAAACAAGTTAAGCTCTAAAAATTAAGAATATATCAAAACCTAAGAAACAACTTTCATTTTGCCTCAAAAATTGCTTTTTGATAGATATTATAAAATAAAAAAACTCTTTACGAGTTAACAGTCATTCTCAAACGGCGAAGGTGATATTATTTATGCGACGTCATCACAAGATTCCAAGACCAGAAATCGTCAAAATAGCTAAGAAAAAGTAATTAAATGACAAACGCCCCTAAACTTCCCTAAATTTTCAGGAAAAGCTGTTTATGTGTGTTTTCATCAAAAAAGCACATTTTACAAAAAGTGTTGCTTATGTTTATTTATCACAATCATATAAGCCTTATATCAATCAGCCTTCAGAGACACTAAGTTGTATTATGATACTTTACTATCAAAAGATCCAGGGTAGTTTAAATAGAGTTTTAAAAGATTGTAATAAAAGGACCTTATTTTTGTGATTAAAAGCCTAAATTGAAAAAAAAAATGAGAAACTTATTTTTGCAGTTTCTCCCCTTTACGAAACTAGTGTCTGGTCACAAAGGTAATAGTTAGATTTTACGCATTAGAGAATTTTCTTTTTTACTTTTGACATTTGTTATATTTTTTTCCAAAATGTAATAGACTGGTTGCACTTAACTAATTTAACCTTAATTTCGGCAAAAGTTAACTTACCGGATCCGCCGTATGGTCAGGCCATTCCTTGAGACGAGTGCGATCGCACGCGCACTCGCCCGCACACTTGTAAAAAAATTTATGAGTGCTTTTTATCGCACTCCTGAATTTTAAAATATTATAGAGCGATGAAAAAGGCTTTCATGATTTTTAAACGATCTACATCGATCTCTTCGCTTTCTATGATCTCGTTTTCATGAATTTTAAACAATCTATGGAGATCTTTTCGCTTTCTACAATGCCGTTTTCATGATTTTTAAACGATCTACATTGATCTCTGCGCTTTCACGATCCCGTTTTCATGAATTTTAAATGATCTACTGCGATCTTTTTGCTATCTACAATCCCATTTTGATTGTTTTTAAACAATCCACGGCGATCTTTTCCCTTTCTACGATCTTGATTTGTTATTTTTATGACGAAGAATGCAGACATTTACATAATTTGATAGTTAATTTCTTTAGAAATCGGCGATGTGTGATAAGCATGTGTTAAATTAGAAGCGATTTTGAAACGATTTCAACTGAAACGAATTTAACGAAGTGTTGAAACGAATTAATTTTAATTTTTTTGAAACGATTGGGAAACGAATGTGAAACTATTTGGAAACGATTACAAAACGCTTTTTTCAATTCAACGAAGCAATTTGAAACTATTTTGAAACGATTTTTTTGGATTTTTTTTTGTTTTAAATTCGTTTCAAAATCGCATAGAGATCGTTTTAAATAAAATATTATACGAATTGAAACCATTATTTTTGAAACGATCGTGGAGACGATCCCTTAGTATTCAAATATCATTTCTATATAAACAGCTTAAATAACATATAACATTGCTGGTAAACAAAAAATAGTTAAGTGTGAATCACACTTGCAAATATTCACATCGCACTTGTAAATTTTGCTTACGGGTGCGATTTCTCGCACACCATAGCACTCATAATTTTTTTAGCGGGTGCTTTTTGTAGCTCTGGCATAGTTTTATTCAAGAAATGGCCTGTATGGTCTTTAGTAGGCCAACAAAACTGTAAATTCTTCAACAAAAAAAAGCAACAAAAAAAACAAACATGGGTGGCCATTTTAGAACTGGTGCAGCCAGTCTTATTTGACTTGTGTAGAGCCCCCTAACATTCTCGAAATATGGTTGAATAAACTTTTTAAAAAGGTTTATTGACTGGTAGACTGTTTCACTCAACCGAGAAACAAATGAGAATTTTATTTTATCCAGCCTACTACGAGGCTTCCATATCTTTTTTTAATGTCCTCTTGTCAGTGAATTCTCACTCAGTTCAAATTTTCATACCCATTCATTATTTTAAACACTTCATCATTTCCAGAGACATCAAATTACAATCAAGTCTTTCTTGGTGTGGTAGATGACCAATACCTGTGATTCATCATCATCATCATCATTCTTGGCTTAACGTCCGTTTTCCATGCTGATTATTCTAGTAAATCTTCTCTGGATCTTTTCTATGTTGTCAATGTCCTTTTGCAGGAATGGTCTTCATGGTTGCATGCTGGTATTCAACATGCATTTGGTTTTGCATTCAAATGTTTATTTGATGACTCCCAAAGTTCTGCTTGCTTTCGACACAGCTTCTGCACATTACTTACTAAAGCTCATAGATGCATCAACATACACACCAAGGTCTTTTTCTACTTCTACAGCTTCAATTAGGTGGTTATCAATATAGTACTCATGGTGTTGATTATTCTAACCAATGTTTACGCATTAACATTTATCAAATTTGAAAAGCTTACTCCAGTCTTGACCAAATAAACATAGTTTCAAGGTCATTTTGTAGTTTATCTGTATTCTTCTGTTTTTTACTTTTGAAATTAACTTCGAGTCATCTGCAAATTTGAGAACATGTTTGATCATGTCATCATCTATGTAAAGAATAAAAAGAACGGTCCCAAAACAGATCCCTGTACTACACTACTAAGCACTGGTAACCGAGCTGATTCTGTACCAGAAATAACTACTCTCTGTTCTCTTCCAGATAACCAGGAGTCAATCCATTTAGTAACATTTCCTCCAAATCCATGTGCTATGAGTTTTTTTAAGCAGTCTCTTTATGGGGGACTTTATCAAAAGCTTTACTGAAGTCCAAGTATACAACATCAACAGGGTAGCCTTGATCTTGATATTTAATGATTTTGTTAATGAATGCCAGAAAATTTGTTAAGCAGGATCTATTTTTCAGAAAACTATGCTAAGAGTCTTAAATCAAGTTGT
Source organism: Hydractinia echinata (assembly GCA_030067915.1). Lineage (NCBI taxonomy): Eukaryota > Metazoa > Cnidaria > Hydrozoa > Anthoathecata > Hydractiniidae > Hydractinia > Hydractinia echinata. The sequence continues at coordinate 1,032,748 of JASGCC010000048.1, read as the reverse complement.
TGTTTTCTAAGTGTTCAACTAAGTTGTCTCATACAATTGTATTAGTACTTTACAGATTTGTGAAGTCAGACTAACTGGTCTCTAAGTGCTAACTACCATTTTGATCCCTTTTAAAAATTAGGGTCCTTACAACCAATCCTTAGGTACAACTTTTGTTTTGATGCTTTGCTTAAATAATATTGACAATGGTTTCACAGTTCCGATGACATTTCTTTTAGTACAGTTGGATATATATTGTCAGAGCCTGGTGATTTGTTTGGTAATAATGCATTCTTCAGTTTGTTGCAGACACCTTCAACTGTTTTTATGTACATTTGGTGAGGCTTAGGAAGCTCTGTCAACAATTCTTGTGTAAAAACCGAGGCCAAGTATTCATTAAACATATTAGCAGTTTTTAAATGATCGTGGATATGTTATTGTTTGAGTCCTGCACTGGCCCTACTGTATCCTTGGTTTTTATTTTGCTTCTTGCGTATTTGTAGAATGCTTTGGGATCTTTTTTAATGTTTTTCGCTAATTTTTGTTTAAATTATCTTTTGGCATGTTTTATTTCCTTAGTAACTGTGTTTGGTGCTCTTTTATATTTAACATGTCTTGAGGTCCTTTACACTAAAGTGTTTGGAGACCCCAAAAGTTTATTCCTGGGAAAATTTCTGAAAATATTTGGCTGCAAAATTTAATTTCTGAGATTTCATGGTGATTTTGGTACTGCATAAGTTGCTTTCTGCAAAAACCTCTTCCCAGGGCTTTTTTGTTAGGTTTTTGGTTCATGTCCCAGCATACAAAAAATCTACCAAACTCTGGGGCAAAAGTTTTTCCCTTAAAGTAAATAATTCCATCCTCAAAATTACTCAAAATCTCTTTAAAGAATTTACTGCTGAGCCCCAAACCTTCATTTTTTTTCATTTTTTTAAAACAAAGGTAAATTGACCTGTGTCTGTACATTGCGGTCAGGGCTTATCTGATGATGACATTGAAAGGACTGAGTTAGCATTTTGTATTGCGTTCAAGCCAGCAATGAAGGAACTCAGAGAGCTTGAGAGTGTAAGCTTGAGGGTGTAAGTTGAAAATTGTTTTGACCAGTATTTCAATAAATAAATAACAAATGTAGCAAAAAATATTATTTTGTTTGATAAAAAAATTTTCTGTGTAGTTTTAGCTAATATTATTTTTGCTTGGGAGGTAACCATAAAAGTTGTGGTGTCACAGAACAGTAACAATACAAGATTTTCTAGGCCATGGCTATTCACTTGCTATTCATGAAATTTGCAAAAAAAATGTGTTTTTTAACGATTTACACTTTATTTTCTTTCTGAGCTATCTAGCACTTATATATATAGACAATAGATATATGAATTTCAACCTTAGCAGTCTATATCTTATATCTCTGGCATCAAAACCCTTGAAAAACGGTTTAAATCAAGGTGAAATAATATCATAAATTTTTTTTCGAGAAATTAAGGTCTTGCGAAATATCAGAACTTACTAACTTTGTGAAAATTAGTTCTTGCAAAAAGTAATTGCCTTATGCTATTTTGTTTTGTTTTCACAACATCACTTTCAGCATGTTTTTTTAATCTTTATATTTTAAATGCATTTTTTTTATATGTAAAGTTGTGTTGTATGTCCATGGTTTAAATTATAAATGTAAAATCGCCTCACAAAAATTCACCCAATGTACGAGAATATACCTTGCAGCTGTAGCTGTCAAGAAATCGCAGGTGCATGTGCAGGCATATGTGCAAAAAATTTTAGATCAGTGAATATATAGCACGTGCAAGTTACTGTTAATCATGTACGTTTCTATGCATGTTTAAAACAATTCATAAAGACCTTGAAAACTGAATGTATAAATTTTGTTTCATAAATAAAACGATAAGTTGATCTCTTAAAATGTTATTGTTACTCTTTACATCTGCATAATATAACAGTTGCATAATTTGAGGATAATAAAAATGCCATTAATTGAGACTGGTAACAATCACAACAGAGAGTGGCACAACAAACATATTTTGCCCTGTTTTTATTTATGCCATGTCGATTTAAGGTGTAGTCTCACCGTTTTACATTTAAATTTAGCACAAAAAAACGTTCACATTTTATGCTAAACAGAGATTCAATTTTTTCTTGGCCTAATTCGTAGTACTAACCCCTATCCAGGCTTCTATATAGCGATCTAGCTTCTAGATGAAGGTTGCCACAACTTTCTGTGTTTTGCATAACAATTTTTACTTTACTTAAAAAAGAATTTTAATAAAAACAACGTTTAAAAATCGCACATGCAAAAAAATTACATGTTTGATAAATCGCCTGTCATAGCACATCTAAATTAAACTATATGTGTGAATTGCAGCACATGCACTGAAATAATCTGCACATGGACTGATGTAATGTTAAAACTCTTTTTACAATTATAACTTTTCACAAGGTTTAACTTAGCTGTACTTTTCCCTATACTTTTATTTTACTTTAATATTCTTTAATATTCTTATTTATTTATCATGGCCCAAGCTTAATAAATAAGGTTTTAGTAAAAGTTTTGTATTTAAAAGATAAAGAATTGACTCCGCCGCTTTAACTATGATAATTACAAATAAATAAGAATATTGGATTAACTATTTTAAAATTTCCTTCTTATAGTGACTCACAAAAACAGCATTTTTAGTTTGCAAATTACAGCCTGCTAATTCGAACCCTGGTGTCCACAAGTTACAACTGATATGAATGTTTTGTGTACATCTGTGTCAGCGATATCAGTGCCAACATACATGACACATATTTGAAATTTTAGAAACTGAATATCCTCATTAACACTGTCATGACAGCAACCATGTTGCCCCTTTGACCTTAAAAATCTTAAGAACCGATTCTTGTAAAAATGAAAAAAAATATAGTTCATATTCATGCTAATAAACAATTTAAGCTCAATTTGTTTCTAAATGTTAGTTCTCCTTTAGCATGAACTCATCAATTTGTACAATTGTGCGTGTCTTGTTACAAAACTTGACAAAATAATCATGTGACACACTTAGGCTAATGTCGTTATAGAAATACCAAAATACAAACTTTTAAAGCCTAAACACTGCCATACTTTATCAGAAAACTGTCAAAACGCTTTTGCTCAAAGTCTCGATATTACAGTATTTTTTTTCAAAACTGTGAAAATATTTTCTTACAAAGTCTAATCATTATAAACTAAGTCTAATCATTATAAACTATAACACTACTGAAGACAAGTGTGCAACTAAGGTTTATATGTAAGCTTATACATTCAGGTAAATACACTGACACAACTTGTGAAGTTTAAAAAAATTTTTATTATAGTGATTGTAAAAATATTGTTTGTTTTCTAGGCGCTGGTGAGTCAGGCAAGAGCACTATCGTGAAACAAATGAAGTAAGTATAAACTTTTTGAAAGCGTGAGAACTTTCATTGCTATTGTTAACCTATTATTAATACATGATCTATTTTTTTGGTCGAAAACAATAGAGTTCATGTCTCTTACACAAAGTTTAAAAAAGAAAATAATATGAAGAATATAAAAAGACCAAGTTTTAAACTGTTTCACACTAAACAGTAACCATGTGTATCATATGCATTGCATTATAAGTTGTGTATTTTGTTTTAAATAACCCAACAATGCTATAAAGTTTGCTGTATTTTGTTTTAAAAGGAAGAGAAACACTATTTTCGCATTGCAGTAAAAAGGTTTTTGAAAACAGTGGGTGTAAAATTAAACAAAATAATTTTTTTTACGTGTGGATGTCCACACAAAGCTTAGCACTTAGAAAGCTTGCATGTTACATGCGAGAACAACTCTTATTGACATAGCTTGTGCACAAGGATAACAATAAAAAGCAAAGTTACTGGAGATTCTCGATGTGGACATTAGATTGTTCCTGTGACATTGTAAAACTCACATGTAGTGTCTTATATAATGTTTACATTGGATGTTAAACGAAAAAGTAGTAGTTTAAAATTTAATTTAATTTAACTGTCTCCGTGTTTTTATAGAATTATACACGACAATGGCTTTACAGAAGAAGATCATCGGCGATTCAAACCAGTTATATTCAGTAACACAATCATGTCCCTCATTGCAATGCTGCGGGCCATGGAAAAACTACGTATAAATTTTGCTGATGAAAGGAGAGGGGTGAGCTTTTGACCTGTTATGCATCCATAAGATGTCTAATCGCAGAGTGAATAAATTGAATGACTAAATCTGTAGGAAGTATGCATTTCCAGATGCAGGAAAGCTGGCACTTTGTTACCAATTTTTAAGCATATGTAGTTGAGTTAACTCTTTTATTGTAGCATGTTTCTAGTTTTAAAGTAACGGGACATATTTTAAATTAGTTAAAATTAGCAGTGTGAGTGCATACAAGCGCCATAGCATGACACTCTTGAAAAGTTTTGAATGGTATCAAACTTATTTTTTAGAGTGATTGCTAAGATGGTATTTTTGATAGCTAACAGTGGTCAAGACACGATGCCTTTCTCACCAGAACTGACAGAAGCCATGAAGAGGCTATGGGTGGACAAAGGGTGTACTTACGTGTTTTCGTCGATCACGAGAATACCAACTTAATGATTCAACCCAAATAGTAAGAATTTATCTTTCATATCCAGTGCAAGGTGAATGCTGGAATTTTTTTTAACTATATCAAGTTTTTACTTATGTTTAGTTATGGAGTGGTCTATTAGGATATTAAAAAAATATTTTGTACTTGCTTGAAAGAATTATTTATGTTAAAACTGAAAAATCATCTGATGTCACTGGTTAGATTTTATGTAGTTCAAACTAAACTCAAAGAGTCCATGATCAGCCATAAATACAAAAACTCACTGTAGGATGATTTTCTTTAGTGCTTGTATTTTAAATTAAGCTTTAGATTTTTAAAATAAAGTATGGAGTGGTAACTACCAAGAAAAAACAAAGCACCTATTTTACAACACATATACCTCCCTTATTCTATTATTAATTCCATTGAGATCTTTTATATGTCTAATATTCTTTTGTTGTTGTTTCTTTTAGTTATTTAGATGCATTAGACAGACTTTCAAACCTGATTACAGGCCGACGAGCAAGATATACTGCGAACAAGAGTAAAAACTACTGGAATAGTAGAAATACAATTCACCTTTAAAAAACTAAATTTTAGGTAAGTTTGTTGTGGATATATAAATTTGTGAGTAACCAACACTAAATAACGACTAACTCACTGACTTTTATCATGACTTCTTCAAATGAACCGAAGGTGCCTATTAAACATGACAATTTTTTTACAAATGTTTCTTTAATGTTTATTTTATAAAAATGATGTGCATGCACTTTTTACTATTTCACAGCTTTTTCACATAAACATGGCTTGCAAATCCTGCCTTAGTCCTTCTTTTCTTCAGTTACTCGATAACTTTTTGCATATGAAAAATTGATGGCATTATATCTCGTTAATATTAGCACTGTTAACATCAAAAAACTTCAGAGCGCAATTGAATTTTAGCAGGAAAGTTAGCACTGAATTTACAGCAATAAAAGATCACACAAATCTACCATTTTTAATCACATGTTTTCCTTTGAGATGACAAAGCATATGTATTTCCTGTGTAATAAGTCGAATAGAATGCTATTTTAAATGCACTCAGGGAGTGAGTTGATGTGCGATGTGCTAGTAAGCAAGTCTCATCTTAACAATATTGCTCGTGGTCCTATAGCAAAGAAATCTTTGATGGAGGAAGAAAAGTCATTTTAGTTTTTTGGTAAAACATTTTATTATTTTTTTAAAATTCGGACATTTTTAAAAGAAATATTTTTTGACTACATGAGCAAGCAAAATCTTTGCAAGAACCAAACTAGCAAATTTGAACCAACTTTGCCATGTTGATTTCTTCAGGGGAAAAAGATGGAGATCCAACAAAGAAATCAAAATGAAGTAATTATACTTTGATAAGCTAAAAATGCTTCAAATCTTTGTGCTGCATCATACCTTCTAATATCACACAAAACTAATGACTAATACGAACATCTACTAAAAATTGACAAACTTTTTTGTCCATACTGTTCATATTTTCACTGACGTGACCACAGTCGACAACTTGTTGTATAATGCTTTATTTTTTTGTATGTGTTACAAACTTATTGTATTGAAGATGCACTGGTGATATGTTTGCACAATGTGTTATTATTTTATTTATTTTGAGATGTGAGCATGCACACTAAGATGGAAGAATTTTTAGAAGACTTTTTTTTTTTAATGTGACGTGGTGCTGGTTGTTGTTCTAACCCTATTTGGTATGGGCTTTTTAGGTCTTTGTCAGTATTAGGGGATGTGGGTGCTTAAAATGCCCGCTGTCTATAACATCTGACACGTGATTCATATGACAAAAAAAATCGGCAAAATTGCAGTATAAGAGAAAACAATAAATTAATTATTGCTGACATCAGCATTTTTGTGTAACCAGGGTGTTCAAAAATTGGAATGTCAGAATTTGTAGCATTTTCCGTTTTAGAGGTGGTTTCAAGCAATGCCTTGACGTCATCAACGTCATAAAAATATTGATACTCACAAATTGTTGTAGACTTTTATCAGTAATTTGGAAAACATCAAATAGATGGTTCACATCAAAACAAGCAACATCTATGTCACGCCAAAACAAAACGCCACGAAAATAACAAACGCCGCGGCAAAAACAAAAAGCGCCCCGGCAAAAACAAGCAACGCCATCACAAAACAAGGAACGCCGCCGGCATAAAAAAATAAGCTATAAAAGAACAACGAATTTATGACAAAACGCGAGCCACAGAAAATTAAGAAAGGCCAGGCTAAACAATTTTGTTTTTTCTTATTTTGTTTGACGCGTGGCTTTTATTTATCTTCGCTGTGGCTTTTTATTTGGCCGTGGCGTTCTTTTGTTTTGTTATTTTTGGACCATCGTATACTTCGAACTTACGTATTTTTGGAATGTTTTAGTATACCGTGCCATCTCGTTACATTGTGAAAGGGTGGCGCGTCTGAGTAAAATTGGAATGGAAAATGGCTGACATACAACAATACTAAATAGGTCGTATTATTGGGGTGGTAGCATGCCTAACTTTCCCACTGTGTGTTTATATGGTAGTAAATGTATTATAGATTTTTAATGATATCCACAAATGGGTTGCAATCAAAGTGTAGAGGAAAGTAGAGCTTCTGCTCATAGTAAACATATTGATGGTTTTTTAAAAAAGATGGTGACAAATCCCAAAAGGAAGTCAAATTGTTATTATTAGGTATGGAAAAACCACTGGATTTCTTTAAAGAGTACTGTCTTATTATAAATCTATGCTGTTAAATCAACATAGTTAACAGCTATACTGTATTCATGAGAATGATTGGGCTTTGTGAGAGTCACAAGGTCAAACCATACAAGCAAACAAAACAGTCATGGACAACTGCAATTTAGAATATGCTAGTTTGGCAATTTATCTGTCCTAATTAAGCCATAGATAGCTTGCAATGTTTACAATAGTGAAAAAGTTTGCACATGCACAAGCATTTCTGTAGGTAGAAATATAGCTAGACCACTTTCCGCTGACATAGTTGTTTTGATTTCATTTTGAGAACAATGGACATCGCGCCACTTTTGTGTAGGTAAAAAAGCAGGACTCGCACAGGGTAAAATGGTTATAAATGAAGATTAAAGATTTTTTGGGTAGCATAAGATTCAAGAGGAACTGGAATTAAATTTTAACTATATTCTAATTCTTCTTAAAAAATTTCACTATTTTGAGAGAATATTTCTTTTTGGATGGATTTCTTTGATGTGGTCTGTTGTTTATAGATGACTTGCCAATGTTTACAAAAGTTAAAAAGTTGCGGGTTTTTGCACATGCGCAAGCATTTCTGTAGGCAAGAAAATATAAACAACAGACTGGTATGTTTTTGCTGCCCGTTAGTCTTCAACAGATTTTTTTAGCTAAAAACATTCTAGCAACCTGTTTGTTATTATTATGTTGAAAGATATTGTGTTTAGTTTGTTTTGATTCGAGAATGCATGCGCTATGTAAGTCGTTTGTTCCACGACAAGGGTTACATCTAAAAATAAGATTTTCTGTGATATGTTTCAACATGACTGTGCAAATGTTTTGGAACTTTGTTTGAACAAATATGACTTAGGAATCACCATACCCCTATAAAACATGGTGCGACTACTGTGGTTGTCGAAATATTGCAAGAATAATGTATTAAATCTTCAATTAAGCTACCATATTATTTAGTTTGTGCTTTTGAATGCTCCTGTACGATGGGACCCCTATGGCTCATTTCTCTCTTAATAAAAACACTTTTCTTCTTAATCAAAACACTTCTCTTCTTTCCTAGAAATCTTCTCTTCCGATCGAAACACTCTCTTCAAAGTGAGAAGCACTTCTCTTCCATGAACTCAAAAAATTCCCAGACCCTAATTCTGGTCCGGAATATGATTGAGCTGGATTTTGATAACTCACTTTTTGAATAAATGACAACCCTTTCCTTTTGCCTTTTCGAAATATAATGGGTGACGGCAAAAATCCCTGGGGACAAGGATGAATAAATGACATACCAGCCCCGGCCATAAAATAATTGAAAATAGATCAAGTCGTTCTTAGTAATTAATAACTCTCCAAAAAATTTGTGTGTAGTGACCACTACACAGACTTTAGATAAAAATATATTGTGGTATTCCCGTTGAGGCATTTCTTTATCTTTTTCAATACACACACTAAATTCTAACCAGGCTGGTAGTATTCTTATTTTTCTATTGTTCTCAACAAAAGAACTATTGTTTTAACCTAGAATCCTAGCCAATATTCTTATAAAGCACATCATTATAATAAAGAAAAAACATGTGAACTTGCTTGATTGGCACTACCATGACTTTGAGACTCTGGCCGCAGCCATTTATTTTGCCATTTATTGTGTCTATTGATAAATAAAATTAATTACTCTGCTACTAATCTGAATTGATTAATGATATTATTTTTATTCATGCACATGCTTCGGGACCTGCTACAATAAGCTGTCCGTTAATTGAGCACGTGTTAGCCAAGTATACTTCTTGAGAAAAGTGAAAAAAATATACAAACCATAGGGGTAAAATTTCGGACCAGATTTTAAATTTTAGTTGCGAAAAAGAAGTTTTGAGGCCACATGCAGGAGAAGTGTTAAGTGCAGAAGAGAAGTGTCAAAATGCAGAAGAGAAGTGTGAGATCAGATGGAACTTTGGATCATAGAAGGAAGTGTTATTTAATTGAAGAAAGTGAGCATAGGGCCATCATACTCTGGAATAGCAACACAATTTAAAGAGAGCTAAGTAAAAATAATTATTTGGTCTTATTAAAAAAGTCTTTCACATCACAAAAGCAGTTATATAGCATTAAAATTTTTACATTTGAATTTTTTAATGTCCAAGATTACATACCCCCAAAGTGTTCAAGTTGGCTGCATTATGCGAGCAAACCCAACCTGGTTCACATATATTTGTTTAAGGTTACTTCCAATGCAAAAACAAGTTAAGCTCTAAAAATTAAGAAATATTCAAAACCTAAGAAAACAACTTTTCATTTTGCCTCAAAAATTGCTTTTTGAAAGTATTATAAAAATAAAAAAACCTTTTACGAGTTAACAGTCATTCTCAAACGGCGAAGGTGAATTATTTATGCGACGTCATCACAAGATTCCAAGACCAGAAATCGTCAAAATAGCTAAGAAAAAGTAATTAAATGACAAAACGCCCCTAAACTTTCCCTAAATTTTCAGGAAAAAGCTGTTTATGTGTGTTTTCATCAAAAAGCACATTTTACAAAAAGTGTTGCTTATGTTTATTTATCACAATCATATAAGCCTTATATCAATCAGCCTTCAGAGACACTAAGTTGTATTATGATACTTTACTATCAAAAGATCCAGGGTAGTTTAAATAGAGTTTTAAAAGATTGTAATAAAAGGACCTTATTTTTGTGATTAAAAGCCTAAATTGAAAAAAAAAAAGAAAACTTATTTTTGCAGTTTCTCCCTTTACGAAACTAGTGTCTTGGTCACAAAGGTATAGTTAGATTTTACGCATTAGAGAATTTTCTTTTTTTACTTTTGACATTTGTTATATTTTTTTCCAAAATGTAATAGACTGGTGCACTTAACTAATTTAACCTTAATTTCGCAAAAGTAACTTACCGGATCCCCGTATGGTAGTCAGGCCATTCCTTGAGACGAGTGCGATCGCACGCGCACTCGCCCGCACACTTGTAAAAAAATTTATGAGTGCTTTTTATCGCACTCCTGAATTTTAAAATATTATAGAGCGATGAAAAAAAAGGCTTTCAATGATTTTTAAACGATCTACATCGATCTCTTCGCTTTCTATGATCTCGTTTTCATGAATTTAAACAATCTATGGAGATCTTTCGCTTTCTACAATGCCGTTTTCATGATTTTTAAACGAATCTACATGATCTCTGCGCTTTCACGATCCCGTTTTCATGAATTTTAAATGATCTACTGCGATCTTTTTGCTATCTACAATCCCATTTTGATTGTTTTTAAACAATCCACGGCGATCTTTCCCTTTCTACGTCTTGATTTGTTATTTTTATGACAAGAAATGCAGACATTTACATAATTTGATAGTTATTCTTTAGAAATCGGCATGTGTGATAAGCATGTGTTAAATTAGAAGCGATTTTGAAACGATTTCAACTGAAACGAATTTAAACGAAGTGTTGAAACGAATTAATTTTAATTTTTTTGAAACGATTGGAAACGAATGTGAAACTATTTGGAACGATTCAAAACGCTTTTTCATTCAACGAAGCAATTGAAACTATTTTGAACGATTTTTTTGGATTTTTTTGTTTTAAATTTGTTTCAAAAATCGCATAGAGATGTTTTAAATAAATAATTATACGAATTGAAAACCATTATTTTAAACGATCGTGGAGACGATCCCTTGTATTCAATACATTTCTATATAAACAGCTTAAATAACATATAACATTGCTGGTAAACAAAAAATAGTTTAAGTGTGAATACACTTGCAAAATATACATCGCACTTGTAAATTTGCTTACGGGTGCGATTCTCCGCACACCATAGCACTCATATTTTTTAGCGGGTGCTTTTTGTAGCTCTGGCATAGTTTTATTCAAGAAATGGCCTGTATGGTCTTAGTAGCCAACAAAACTGTAAATTCTTCAACAAAAAAAAGCAACAAAAAAAACAAACAATGGGTGGCCATTTTAGAACTGGTGCAGCCAGTCTTATTTGACTTGTGTAGAGCCCCCTAACATTCTCGAAATATGGTTGAATAAACTTTTTAAAAGGTTTATTGATGGTAGACTGTTCACTCAACCGAGAAACAATGAGAATTTTTATTTTATCCAGCCTACTACGAGCTTCCATATCTTTTTTTAATGTCCTTGTCAGTGAATTCTCACTCAGTTCAAATTTTCATACCCATTCATTATTTTAAACACTTCATCATTTCCAGAGACATCAAATTACAATCAAGTCTTTCTTGGTGTGGTAGATGACCAATACCTTGTGATTCATCATCATCATCATCATTCTTGGCTTAACGTCGTTTTCCATGCTGATTATTCTAGTAAATTCTTCTCTGGATCTTTTCTATGTTGTCAATGTCCTTTTGCAGGAATGGTCTTCATGGTTGCATGCTGGTATTCAACATGCATTTGTTTTGCATTCAAATGTTTATTTGATGACTCCCAAAGTTCTGCTTGCTTTCGACACAGCTTCTGCACATTACTTAACTAAAGCTCATAGATGCATCAACATACACACCAAGGTCTTTTTCTACTTCTACAGCTTCAATTAGGTGGTTATCAATATAGTACTCATGGTGTTGATTATTTAACCAATGTTTACGCATTAACATTTATCAAATTTGAAAAGCTTACTCCAGTCTTGACCAAAATAACAATAGTTTCAGGTCATTTTGTAGTTTATCTGTATTCTTCTGTTTTTTACTTTTGAAATTAACTTCGAGTCATCTGCAAATTGAGAACATTTTGATCATGTCATCATCTATGTTAAAGAATAAAAGAAGAACGGTCCCAAAAACAGATCCCTGTACTACACTACTAAGCACTGGTAACCGAGCTGATTCTGTACCAGAAAATAACTACTCTCTGTTCTCTTCCAGATAACCAGGAGTCAATCCATTTAGTAACATTTCCTCCAAATCCATGTGCTATGAGTTTTTTTAAGCAGTCTCTTTATGGAGGACTTTATCAAAAAGCTTTACTGAAGTCCAAGTATACAACATCAACAGGGTAGCCTTGATCTTGATATTTAATGATTTTGTTAATGAATGCCAGAAAATTGTTAAGCAGGATCTATTTTTCAGAAAACTATGCTAAGAGTCTTAAATCAAGTTGTTGTTTTCAAGTGTTCACTAAGTTGTCTCATACAATTGTATTAGTATTTACAGATTTGTGAAGTCAGACTAACTGGTCCTCTAAGTGCTAAACTACCATTTTGATCCCTTTTAAAAATTAGGGTCCTTAAAACCAATCCTTAGGTACAACTTTGTTTTGATGCTTTGCTTAAATAATATTGACAATGGTTCCAGCGATGACATTTCTTTAGTACAGTTGGATATATATTGTCAGAGCCGGCTGATTTGTTTGGTAATAATTGCATTCTTCAGTTTGTTGCAGCACTTCAACTGTTTTTATTACATTTGGTGAGGCTTAGGAAGCTCTGTCAACAATTCTTGTGTAAAAACCGAGCCAAGTATCATTAAACATATTAGCAGTTTTTAAATGATCGTGGATATGTTATTTTTGAGTCCTGCAACTGGCCCTACTGTATCCTTGGTTTTTTATTTTGCTTCTTGCGTATTTGTAGAATGCTTTGGATCTTTTTTAATGTTTTTCGCTAATTTTTTGTTTAAATTATCTCTTTGGCATGTTTTATTTCCTTAGTAACTGTGTTTTGGTGCTCTTTTATATTTAACATGTCTTGAGGTCCTTTACTACTAAAGTGTTTGGAGACCCCAAAAGTTTATTCCTGGGAAAATTTCTGAAAATATTTGGCTGCAAAATTTTAATTCTGAGATTTCATGGTGATTTTGGTACTGCATAAGTTGCTTTCTGCAAAAACCTCTTCCCAGGGCTTTTTTGTTAGGTTTTTGTTCATGTCCCAGCATACAAAAAATCTACCAAACTCTGGGCAAAGTTTTTCCCTTAAAAGTAAATATATTCCATCTCAAAATTACTCAAAATTCTTTAAAAGAATTACTGCTGAGCCCCAAACTTCATTTTTTTTCATTTTTTTAAAACAAAGGTAAAATTGACCTGTGTCTGTACATTGCGGTCAGGCTTATCTGATGATGACATTGAAAGGACTGAGTTAGCATTTTGTTTGCGTTCAAGCAGCAAGTGAAGGAACTCAAGAGAGCTTGAGAGTGTAAGCTTGAGGGTGTAAGTTGAAAATTGTTTTGCCCAGTTATTTCAATAAATAATAACAAATGTAGCAAAAAATATTATTTTGTTTGATAAAAATTTTCTGTGTAGTTTTAGCTAATATTATATTTTGCTTGGGAAGGTACCATAAAGTTGTGGTGTCACAGAACAGTAACAATACAAGATTTTCTAGGCCATGGCTATTTCACTTGCTATTCATGAAATTGCCAAAAAAAATGTGTTTTTAACGATTTACACTTTATTTTCTTTCTGAGCTATCTAGCACTTATATAATAGACTAATAGATATATGAATTTCAACCTTAGCAGTCTATATCTTATATCTCTGGCATCAAAACCCTTGAAAACGGTTTAAATCAAGGTGAAATAAATCATAAATTTTTTCGAGAAATTAGGTCTTGCGAAATATCAGAAACTTACTAACTTTGTGAAAATTAGTTCTTGCAAAAAGTAATTGCCTTATGCTATTTTTGTTTTGTTTTCCAACATCACTTTCAGCATGTTTTTTAATCTTTATATTTTTAAATGCATTTTTTTTATAGTAAAGTTGTGTTTGTATGTCCATGGTTTAAATTATAAATGTAAAATCGGCCTCACAAAAATTCACCCAATGTACGAGAATATACCTTGCAGCTGTGCTGTCAAGAAATCGCAGGTGCATGTGCAGGCATATGTGCAAAAAATTTAAGATAGTGAATATATAAGCACTGCAAGTTACTGTTAATCATGACGTTTCTATGCATTTTAAAACAATTCATAAAGACCTTGAAAACTGAATGTATAAATTTTGTTTCATAAATAAAACAATAAGTTGATCTCTTAAAATGTTATTGTTACTCTACATCTGCAATAAATAAAGTTGCATAATTTGAGGATAATAAAAATGCCATTAATTGAGACTGGTAACAATCACAACAGAGAGTGCACAACAAACATATTTTGCCCTGTTTTTTATTATGCCATGTCGATTTAAGGTGTAGTCTCACCGTTTTACATTTAAATTTAGCACAAAAAAACGTTCACATTTTATGCTAAAACGAGATTCAATTTTTTTCTTGCCTAATTCGTAGTACTAACCCCTATCCAGGCTTCTATATAGCGATCTAGCTCTAGATGAAGGTTGCCACAACTTTCTGTGTTTTTGCATAACAATTTTTACTTTACTTAAAAAAGAATTTTAATAAAAAACAACGTTTAAAATCGCACATGCAAAAAAATTACATGTTTGATAAATCGCCTGTCATAGCACATCTAAATTAAACTATATGTGTGAATTGCAGCACATGCACTGAAATAATCTGCACATGGACTGATGTAATGTTAAAAACTCTTTTACAATTATAACTTTTCACAAGGTTTAAACTTAGGCTGTACTTTTCCCTATACTTTTATTTTACTTTAATATTCTTTAATATTCTTATTTATTTATCATGGCCAAGCTTAAGTAAATAAGGTTTTATAAAAGTTTTGTATTTAAAAGATAAGAATTGACTCCGCCGCTTTAACTATGATAATTACAAATAAATAAGAATATTGGATTAACTATTTTTAAAATTTCCTTCTTATAGTGACTCACAAAAACAGCATTTTTAGTTTGCAAATTACAGCCTGCTAATTCGAACCGTTCACAAGTTACAACTGATATGAATGTTTTTGTGTACATCTGTGTAGCGATATCAGTGCCAACATACATGACACATATTTGAAATTTTAGAAACTGAAATATCCTCATTAACACTGTCATGAAAGCAACCATGTTGCCCCTTGACCTTAAAATCTTAAGAACCGATTCTTGTAAAAATGAAAAAAATATAGTTCATATTCATGCTAATAAACAATTTAAGCTCATTTGTTTCTAAATGTTAGTTCTCTCTTAGCATGAACTCATCAATTTGTACAATTGTGCGTGTCTTGTTAGCAAACTTGACAAAATAATCATGTGACACGACTTAGGCTAATGTCGTTATAGAAATACCAAAATACAAACTTTTAAAGCCTAAACACTGCCATACTTTATCAGAAAACTGTCAAAACGCTTTTGCTCAAAGTCTGATATTACAGTATTTTTTTCAAAACTGTGAAAATATTTTTCTTACAAAGTCTAATCATTATAAACTAAGTTAATCATTATAACTATAACACTACTGAAGACAAGTGTGCAACTAAGGTTTATATGTAAGCTATACATTCAGGTAATATCACTGAACACAACTTGTGTAAGTTAAAAAATTTTTATTATAGTGATTGTAAAAAATATTGTTTGTTTTCTAGGCGCTGGTGAGTCAGGCAAGAGCACTATCGTGAAAACAAATGAAGTAAGTATAAACATTTTTGAAAGCGTGAGAACTTTCATTGCTATTGTTAACCATTATTAATACATGATCTATTTTTTTGGTAGAAAACAATAGAGTTCATGTCTCTTACACAAAGTTTAAAAAAGAAATAATATGAAGAATATAAAAAGACCAAGTTTTAACTGTTTCACACTAAACAGTAACCATGTGTATCATATGCATTGCATATAAGTTGTGTATTTTGTTTTAAAATTAACCCAACAATGCTATAAAGTTGCTGTATTTTGTTTTAAAAGGAAGAGAAACACTATTTTCGATTGCAGTAAAAAGGTTTTTGAAAACAGTGGGTGTAAAATTAACAAAAATAATTTTTTTTACGTGTGGATGTCCACACAAAGCTTAGCACTTAAAAGCTTGCATGTTACATGCGAGAACAAGCTCTTATTGACATAGCTTGTGCACAAGGATAAACATAAAAAGCAAAGTTACTGGAGATTCTCGATGTGGACATTAGATTGTTCTGTACATTGTAAAACTCACATGTAGTGTCTATATAATGTTTACATTGGATGTTAAACGAAAAGTAGTAGTTTAAAATTTAATTTAATTTAACTGTCTCCGTGTTTTTATAAGAATTATACACGAAACGGCTTTACAGAAGAAGATCATCGGCGATTCAAACCAGTTATATTCAGTAACACAATCATGTCCCTCGATTGCAATGCTGCGTTTTTTTCTAAACTTACCCTGAGTAATCATGCTGCCATTACTTGCTACAACTTGCTTCTTCTACAACAAAAGAAAGCTATGAATCTTAATTATGTGAGAAGTGATATAAACATCAGCAGTTCCGCTGAGAAGGAGAGGAAACATCCTTTCCTTCTTGTGACCACACTAAATATGTTCTTAGACTAATAAAATTTAAAGTGGTATCTTCTGAGAAAGAATTTGATTATAACTTGTCAGACAACAAGATGAAACAAACGACAAAGCGACGAGTATTATATGACATGGAAGCATGTATCTTAATGAAAATACTGCGTTTAGAAACGTCTGCTCTTTTAGATCTTAAAAAGTGCTTTATTGTCACCAACCAATTAGCCAGGAAGAAGGTTTCTGCTAAGTAACGAAGTGTTAAGTATGGTGCAAGAAAGAGCTACGGATCGATTTCAACAGGATGATTTTGTGTGTGTAGTTTTTCTAGGAGACAACATGTGAAATCTAAATTCGGATTAACATTTTTCGTACATTTTACAATTTGTATTTTTTTATATTTACGTTTTTTTACATTTTACATTTCTAAATCCTTAGATCATTAAAGCCAGTTTAGAATCTTTGTGACTCGTCATAGATCCAAGAAAAATGTTTTTTCAAAAGATAAAACAGTGCAGATTACAAACAATGCTTTTGATGAACATCTTTCGTCACTCACAAGCAGATGTTTCAATAGTTATACACTATCCATCAAACTGGAGCCGTGTCAGCTACAAATAATGTTGAATTCTTATTCTTAGACCTAAAGGGATAGAAGAAATATCTGAATTTTTAAAATAGCATGTTTCTGAGTGTGGGAAGCAACTTAACCAGGAATTTCAAAAAAAAAGCGAATTGCCAATACAGGAAAATGAAACATCATATAATCAAACTAACCCTATTAATCTTTTTGAGGGATCAAGTAAAGAAACAATGCGCTTACGAAAACATGACAGCCTGGTGTCATCTAAGAAAGGAGGTAGTAAGGAGGACCGTGATTTTTCAAAAAGTTTACACTTACTGCGAAGTAGTTGTACTTCGTACTTCTTAGCATTTTGAATGAAGCAGCGAACTGAACAAGTCACGAATCCATGTGGATACGATGTATATTGGAAGGGGGAAAAGGGATCCAAAGTTGCCAAAAACCAAACTACTGTCATCTTCTTGCTTTTTGTCTATATCATAATATAAAAAAGTGGGATGTTATGGCGTCCGGTTGATTAAGGCAATGTTGATTTCAGAAGAATTACCCGGCGAAGGTGTCAGATCTTATCTCAAAATACAAATGCAGAAAGGGATCAATACATCGTTTCACGCACAGTGTCGGTTCCGTAATCATTTCTTTCCGTAAAATTATAATTTTAATCGTTAAAAATCTCAATAATGCCACATAAATGTTGTGCTTTTCTCCAAAATAGGCACTTCCTGAATTTATTTTCCTACCACAAATTTAAAGATTGAAATTTTCAATCCTTTGCAAATAAATAACCTGCTACAACAATTTATTTAATTACGCTGTATTTGATCTTTGATTTACATTTACACACATGCTAACTTAACTATTACTGAAATAAATATAGGTTTTAAAAAACATAAAATCCGGGAATCAAAGTATTGCATATGGCGTAATGGCCAGAGTTCGTGCGTAAGGAAATGATCATGTTCTCGCTATATTATTGCTATATCACATTTTCCTACGCTACATATTACATCTCGCGCATGCGTGATTGACACTGTAAAACGGTGTGTTTCTAATTACCGACCAACTGGGAGAAAGTGTGTTAACTAATGCATACTACAACAGGCTGACCCTATTCGATGTAAAGTAAATGCAGACTCAAATTATTTACCAAAGCTATTTTTCGAATGGTATGAACACTATATCAATAGGCGTCAGCTGTCTTAGAATACCTTGAACCTTTATGAATTAACGTTTGCATCTTATAACTAGCGTCGACATCTTGAATTTGAAAAAAGATTTTTCTCCTTCTAAAGCGAAATGAATTTTCTAGTAATGCTATATTTATGCTACGAAAGTTTGATAGACACAGGAGGGCCGTAGCCGTTACCCAATTTTTCTTGAGGAAAAAAGAAGGGAGTTACTCAGGCTGTTGGAACCTCAAAATGCCATGGTCCAAGCTATCTTGACATGTCTTTAAAGAGAGTGAATTATCGAAAAATAGTGTATTCAGGAAGATTTGGCATTTTATTTTGGAAAATATTGTTTTTAAATTTTGATCGGTAAATAAAAGAGTGTACTGTAATACACTCTTTTCGACAAAGAAGCCTGAAATGATCATCAAACTTTAGCATGCTTTATTAATGTCCTTGATGTGTCTACAGAATTATGTCACAGATTTTACAAAAGGTGAAATCTTT
The DNA here is from genome assembly GCA_030067915.1 of Hydractinia echinata. Classification (NCBI taxonomy): domain Eukaryota; kingdom Metazoa; phylum Cnidaria; class Hydrozoa; order Anthoathecata; family Hydractiniidae; genus Hydractinia; species Hydractinia echinata. The sequence goes on along the minus strand of JASGCC010000048.1, from coordinate 1,013,861 downwards.
GGACTAAATTCTGACTTTTACAATGGTTCACAAATAACACTGCAAAACAAGTGCAACTTCACTTGCAAACTAGAAAACGTCACTGCCAAATAAAGATGGTCACATCAAAACAAGCAACATCATATGTCACCGCCAAAACAAAACGCCACGGCAAAATAAACAACGCCGCGGCAAAACAAAAAGCGCCCCGGCAAAACAAGCAACGCCATCACAAAACAAGGAACGCCGCGGCATAAAAAATAAGCTATAAAAGAACAACGAATTTATGACAAAACGCGAGCCACAGAAAATTAAGAAAGGCCAGGGCTAAACAATTTTGTTTTTCTTATTTTGTTTGACGCGTGGCTTTTATTATCTCGCTGTGGCTTTTATTTTGCCGTGGCGTTCTTTTGTTTTGTTATTTTTGGACCATCGTATACTTCGAACTTACGTAATTTTGGAATGTTTTAGTATACCGTGCCATCTCGGTTACATTGTGAAAGGGTGGCGCGTCTGAGTAAAATTGGAATGGAAAATGGCTGACATACAACAATACTAAATAGGTCGTATTATTGGGTGGTAGCATGCCTAACTTTCCCACTGTGTGTTTATAATGGTAGTAAATGTATTATAGATTTTTAATGATATCCACAAATGGGTTGCAATCAAAGTGTAGAGGAAAGTAGAGCTTCTGCTCATAGTAAACATATTGATGTGTTTTTAAAAAAAGATGGTGACAAATCCCAAAAGGAAGTCAAATTGTTATTATTAGGTATGGAAAAAACCACTGGATTTCTTTAAAGAGTACTGTCTTATTATAAGATCTATGCTGTTAAATCAACATAGTTAACAGCTATACTGTATTCATGAGAAATGATTGGGCTTTGTGAGGAGTCACAAGGTCAAACCATACAAGCAAACAAAACAGTCATGGACAACTGCAATTTAGAATATGCTAGTTTGGCAATTTATCTGTCCTAATTTAAGCCATAGATAGCTTGCCAATGTTTACAATAGTGAAAAAGTTTTGCACATGCACAAGCATTTCTGTAGGTAGAAAATATAGCTAGACCACTTTCCGCGTGACATAGTTGTTTTGATTTCATTTTGAGAACAATGGACATGCGCGCACTTTTGTGTAGGTAAAAAAGCAGGACTCGCACAGGGTAAAATGGTTATAATGAAGATTAAAGATTTTTTGGGTAGCATAAGATTCAAGAGGAACTGGAATTAAATTTTAACTATATTCTCCTAATTCTTCTTAAAAAATTTCACTAATTTTGAGAGAATATTTCTTTTTGGATGGATTTCTTTGATGTGGTCTGTTGTTTATAGATGACTTGCCAATGTTTACAAAAGTTAAAAAGTTTGCGGGTTTTTTGCACATGCGCAAGCATTTCTGTAGGCAGAAAATATAAACAACAGACTGGTATGGTTTTTGCTGCCCGTTAGTCTTCAACAGATTTTTTTAGCTAAAAACATTCTAGCAAACCTGTTTTGTTATTATTATGTTGAAAGATATTGTGTTTAGTTTGTTTTGATTCGAGAATGCATGCGCTATGTAAGTCGTTTGTTCACGACAAGGTTACATCTAAAAATAAGATTTTCTGTGATATGTTTCAACATGACTATGCAAATGTTTTGGAACTTTGTTTGAACAAATATGACTTAGGAATCACCATACCCCTATAAAACATGGTGCGACTAACTGTGGTTGTCGAAATATTGCAAGATAATGTATTCTAATTAAGCTACCATATTATTTAGTTTGTGCTTTTGAATGCTCCTGTACGATGGACCCTATGGCTCACTTCTCTTCTTAATAAAAACACTTTTCTTCTTAATCAAAACACTTCTCTTCTTTCCTCAGAAATCTTCTCTTCCGATCGAAACACTTCTCTTCCAAAGTGAGAAGCACTTCTCTTCCATGAACTCAAAAAATTCCCAGACCTAATTCTGGTCCGGAATATTGATTGAGCTGGATTTTGATAACTCACTTTTTTGAATAAATGACAACCCTTTTTTGCCTTTTCGAAATATAATGGGTGACGGCAAAAATCCCTGGGACAAGGATGAATAAATGACATACCAGCTCCCGGCCATGAAAAAGATCAAGTGTTCTTAGTAATTAATAACTCTCCAAAAAATTTGTGTGTAGTGGACCACTACACAGACTTTAGATAAAAATATATTGTGGTATTCCGTTGAGGCATTTCTTTATCTTTTTCAATACACACACTAAATTCTAACCAGGCTGGTTAGTATTCTTATTTTTCTATTGTTCTCAACAAAAGAACTATTGTTTTTAACCTAGAATCCTAGCCTAATATTCTTATAAAGCACATTCATTATAATAAAGAAAAACATGTGACTTGCTTGATTGGCACTACCATGACTTTGAGGACTCTGGGCAGCCATTTATTTTGCCATTTATTGTGTCTATTGATAAATAAAATTAATTACTCTGCTACTAATCTGAATTGATTAATGATATTATTTTATTCATGCACATGCTTCGGGACCTGCTACAATAAGCTGTCCGTAAATTGAGCACGTGTTAGCCAAGTATACTTCTTGAGAAAAGTGAAAAAAATATACAAACCATAGGGGTAAAATTTCGGACCAGATTTTAAATTTTAGTTGCGAAAAGAAAGTTTGAGGCCACATGCAGAGAAGTGTTAAGTGCAGAAGAGAAGTGTCAAAATGCAGAAGAGAAGTGTGAGAATACAGATGAGAACTGTTTGGATCATAGAAGAGAAGTGTTTTTAAATTGAAGAGAAGTGAGCCATAGGGGCCATCATACTCCTGAATACACCATTTAAAAGAGAACTAATAAAAAATATTGTTGGTTTATTACAAAAGTCTTTCACATCACAAAAGCAGTATAGCATTAAAATTTTTACATTTTGTCAATTTTTATGTCCAAGATTACATACCCCCAAAGTGTTCAAGTTGGCTGCCATTATGGAGCAAAACCCAACCTGGTTCACATATATTTTGTTTAAGGTTACTTTCCATGCAAAAACAAGTTAAGCTCTAAAAATTAAGAATATATCAAAACCTAAGAAACAACTTTCATTTTGCCTCAAAAATTGCTTTTTGATAGATATTATAAAATAAAAAAACTCTTTACGAGTTAACAGTCATTCTCAAACGGCGAAGGTGATATTATTTATGCGACGTCATCACAAGATTCCAAGACCAGAAATCGTCAAAATAGCTAAGAAAAAGTAATTAAATGACAAACGCCCCTAAACTTCCCTAAATTTTCAGGAAAAGCTGTTTATGTGTGTTTTCATCAAAAAAGCACATTTTACAAAAAGTGTTGCTTATGTTTATTTATCACAATCATATAAGCCTTATATCAATCAGCCTTCAGAGACACTAAGTTGTATTATGATACTTTACTATCAAAAGATCCAGGGTAGTTTAAATAGAGTTTTAAAAGATTGTAATAAAAGGACCTTATTTTTGTGATTAAAAGCCTAAATTGAAAAAAAAAAATGAGAAACTTATTTTTGCAGTTTCTCCCCTTTACGAAACTAGTGTCTGGTCACAAAGGTAATAGTTAGATTTTACGCATTAGAGAATTTTCTTTTTTACTTTTGACATTTGTTATATTTTTTTCCAAAATGTAATAGACTGGTTGCACTTAACTAATTTAACCTTAATTTCGGCAAAAGTTAACTTACCGGATCCGCCGTATGGTCAGGCCATTCCTTGAGACGAGTGCGATCGCACGCGCACTCGCCCGCACACTTGTAAAAAAATTTATGAGTGCTTTTTATCGCACTCCTGAATTTTAAAATATTATAGAGCGATGAAAAAGGCTTTCATGATTTTTAAACGATCTACATCGATCTCTTCGCTTTCTATGATCTCGTTTTCATGAATTTTAAACAATCTATGGAGATCTTTTCGCTTTCTACAATGCCGTTTTCATGATTTTTAAACGATCTACATTGATCTCTGCGCTTTCACGATCCCGTTTTCATGAATTTTAAATGATCTACTGCGATCTTTTTGCTATCTACAATCCCATTTTGATTGTTTTTAAACAATCCACGGCGATCTTTTCCCTTTCTACGATCTTGATTTGTTATTTTTATGACGAAGAATGCAGACATTTACATAATTTGATAGTTAATTTCTTTAGAAATCGGCGATGTGTGATAAGCATGTGTTAAATTAGAAGCGATTTTGAAACGATTTCAACTGAAACGAATTTAACGAAGTGTTGAAACGAATTAATTTTAATTTTTTTGAAACGATTGGGAAACGAATGTGAAACTATTTGGAAACGATTACAAAACGCTTTTTTCAATTCAACGAAGCAATTTGAAACTATTTTGAAACGATTTTTTTGGATTTTTTTTTGTTTTAAATTCGTTTCAAAATCGCATAGAGATCGTTTTAAATAAAATATTATACGAATTGAAACCATTATTTTTGAAACGATCGTGGAGACGATCCCTTAGTATTCAAATATCATTTCTATATAAACAGCTTAAATAACATATAACATTGCTGGTAAACAAAAAATAGTTAAGTGTGAATCTCACACTTGCAAATATTAACATCGCACTTGTAAATTTTGCTTACGGGTGCGATTTCTCGCACACCATAGCACTCGTAATTTTTTAGGCGGGTGCTTTTGTAGCTCTGGCATAGTTTTATTCAAGAAATGGCCTGTATGGTCTTTAGTAGGCCAACAAAACTGTAAATTCTTCAACAAAAAAAAGCAACAAAAAAAACAAACATGAGTGGCCATTTTAGAACTGGTGCAGCCAGTCTTATTTGACTTGTGTAGAGCCCCCTAACATTCTCGAAATATGGTTGAATAAACTTTTAAAAAGGTTTATTGATTGGTAGACTGTTTCACTCAACCGAGAAACAAATGAGAATTTATTTTATCCAGCCTACTACGAGGCTTCCATATCTTTTTTTTAATGTCCTCTTGTCAGTGAATTCTCACTCAGTTCAAATTTTCATACCCATTCATTATTTTAAACACTTCATCATTTCCAGAGACATCAAATTACAATCAAGTCTTCTTGGTGTGGTAGATGACCAATACCTGTGATTCATCATCATCATCATCATCATTCTTGGCTTAACGTCCGTTTTCCATGCTGATTATTCTAGTAAATCTTCTCTGGATCTTTTCTATGTTGTCAATGTCCTTTTGCAGGAATGGTCTTCATGGTTGCATGCTGGTATTCAACATGCATTTGGTTTTGCATTCAAATGTTTATTTGATGACACCCAAAGTTCTGCTTGCTTTCGACACAGCTTCTGCACATTACTTACTAAAGCTCATAGATGCATCAACATACACACCAAGGTCTTTTTCTACTTCTACAGCTTCAATTAGGTGGTTATCAATATAGTACTCATGGTGTTGATTATTATAACCAATGTTTACGCATTAACATTTATCAAATTTGAAAAGCTTACTCCAGTCTTGACCAAATAAACATAGTTTCAAGGTCATTTTGTAGTTTATCTGTATTCTTCTGTTTTTTACTTTGAAATTAACTTCGAGTCATCTGCAAATTTGAGAACATGTTTGATCATGTCATCATCTATGTAAAGAATAAAAAGAACGGTCCCAAAACAGATCCCTGTACTACACTACTAAGCACTGGTAACCGAGCTGATTCTGTACCAGAAATAACTACTCTCTGTTCTCTTCCAGATAACCAGGAGTCAATCCATTTAGTAACATTTCCTCCAAATCCATGTGCTATGAGTTTTTTTAAGCAGTCTCTTTATGGAGGACTTTATCAAAGCTTTACTGAAGTCCAAGTATACAACATCAACAGGGTAGCCTTGATCTTGATATTTAATGATTTTGTTAATGAATGCCAGAAAATTTGTTAAGCAGGATCTATTTTTCAGAAAAACTATGCTAAGAGTCTTAATCAAGTTGTTGTTTTCAAGTGTTCATCTAAGTTGTCTCATACAATTGTATTAGTACTTTACAGATTTGTGAAGTCAGACTAATTGGTCTCTAAGTGCTAACTACCATTTTGATCCCTTTTAAAAATTAGGGTCCTTACAACCAATCCTTAGGTACAACTTTTGTTTTGATGCTTTGCTTAAATAATATTGACAATGGTTCCGATGACATTTCTTTTAGTACAGTTGGATATATATTGTCAGAGCCGCATGATTTGTTTGGTAATAATGCATTCTTCAGTTTGTTGCAGCACCTTCAACTGTTTTTATATACATTTGGTGAGGCTTAGGAAGCTCTGTCAACAATTCTTGTGTAAAAAACCGAGGCCAAGTATTCATTAAACATATTAGCAGTTTTTAAATGATCGTGGATATGTTATTTTTGAGTCCTGCACTGGCCCTACTGTATCCTTGGTTTTTATTTTGCTTCTTGCGTATTTGTAGAATGCTTTGGGATCTTTTTTAATGTTTTTCGCTAATTTTTTGTTTAAATTATCTTTTGGCATGTTTTATTTCCTTAGTAACTGTGTTTTGTGCTCTTTTATATTTAACATGTCTTGAGGTCCTTTACACTAAAGTGTTTGGAGACCCCAAAAGTTTATTCCTGGGAAAATTTCTGAAAATATTTGGCTGCAAAATTTAATTTCTGAGATTTCATGGTGATTTTGGTACTGCATAAGTTGCTTTCTGCAAAAACCTCTTCCCAGGGCTTTTTTGTTAGGTTTTTGGTTCATGTCCCAGCATACAAAAAATCTACCAAACTCTGGGGCAAAAGTTTTTCCCTTAAAGTAAATAATTCCATCCTCAAAATTACTCAAAATCTCTTTAAAGAATTTACTGCTGAGCCCCAAACCTTCATTTTTTTTCATTTTTTTAAAACAAAGGTAAATTGACCTGTGTCTGTACATTGCGGTCAGGGCTTATCTGATGATGACATTGAAAGGACTGAGTTAGCATTTTGTATTGCGTTCAAGCCAGCAATGAAGGAACTCAGAGAGCTTGAGAGTGTAAGCTTGAGGGTGTAAGTTGAAAATTGTTTTGACCAGTATTTCAATAAATAAATAACAAATGTAGCAAAAAATATTATTTTGTTTGATAAAAAAATTTTCTGTGTAGTTTTAGCTAATATTATTTTTGCTTGGGAGGTAACCATAAAAGTTGTGGTGTCACAGAACAGTAACAATACAAGATTTTCTAGGCCATGGCTATTCACTTGCTATTCATGAAATTTGCAAAAAAAATGTGTTTTTTAACGATTTACACTTTATTTTCTTTCTGAGCTATCTAGCACTTATATATATAGATATTAGATATATGAATTTCAACCTTAGCAGTCTATATCTTATATCTCTGGCATCAAAACCCTTGACAAACGGTTTAAATCAAGGTGAAATAATATCATAAATTTTTTTTCGAGAAATTAAGGTCTTGCGAAATATCAGAACTTACTAACTTTGTGAAAATTAGTTCTTGCAAAAAGTATATAATTGCCTATGCTATTTTTGTTTTGTTTTCACAACATCACTTTCAGCATGTTTTTTTAATCTTTATATTTTAAATGCATTTTTTTGATATGTAAAGTTGTGTTGTATGTCCATGGTTTAAATTATAAATGTAAAATCGGCTCACAAAAATTCACCCAATGTACGAGAATATACCTTGCAGCTGTGGCTGTCAAGAAATCGCAGGTGCATGTGCAGGCATATGTGCAAAAATTTTAGATTAGTGAATATATAACACGTGCAAGTTACTGTTAATCATGTACGTTTCTATGCACGTTTAAAACAATTCATAAAGACCTTGAAAACTGAATGTATAAATTTTATTTCATAAATAAAACAATAAGTTGATCTCTTAAAATGTTATTGTTACTCTTTACATCTGCATAATATAACAGTTGCATAATTTGAGGATAATAAAAATGCCATTAATTGAGACTGGTAACAATCACAACAGAGAGTGGCACAACAAACATATTTTGCCCTGTTTTTATTTATGCCATGTCGATTTAAGGTGTAGTCTCACCGTTTTACATTTAAATTTAGCACAAAAAAACGTTCACATTTTATGCTAAACAGAGATTCAATTTTTTCTTGGCCTAATTCGTAGTACTAACCCCTATCCAGGCTTCTATATAGCGATCTAGCTTGTAGATGAAGGTTGCCACAACTTTCTGTGTTTTGCATAACAATTTTTACTTTACTTAAAAAAGAATTTTAATAAAAACAACGTTTAAAAATCGCACATGCAAAAAAATTACATGTTTGATAAATCGCCTGTCATAGCACATCTAAATTAAACTATATGTGTGAATTGCAGCACATGCACTGAAATAATCTGCACATGGACTGATGTAATGTTAAAACTCTTTTTACAATTATAACTTTTCACAAGGTTTAACTTAGCTGTACTTTTCCCTATACTTTTATTTTACTTTAATATTCTTTAATATTCTTATTTATTTATCATGGCCCAAGCTTAATAAATAAGGTTTTAATAAAAGTTTTGTATTTAAAAGATAAAGAATTGACTCCGCCGCTTTAACTATGATAATTACAAATAAATAAGAATATTGGATTAACTATTTTAAAATTTCCTTCTTATAGTGACTCACAAAAACAGCATTTTTAGTTTGCAAATTACAGCCTGCTAATTCGAAGTTACAAGTTACAACTGATATGAATGTTTTGTGTACATCTGTGTAAGCGATATCAGTGCCAACATACATGACACATATTAGAAATTTTAGAAACTGAATATCCTCATTAACACTGTCATGACAGCAACCATGTTGCCCCTTTGACCTTAAAAATCTTAAGAACCGATTCTTGTAAAAATGAAAAAAAATATAGTTCATATTCATGCTAATAAACAATTTAAGCTCAACTTGTTTCTAAATGTTAGTTCTCCTTTAGCATGAACTCATCAATTTGTACAATTGTGCGTGTCTTGTTACAAAACTTGACAAAATAATCATGTGACACACTTAGGCTAATGTCGTTATAGAAATACCAAAATACAAACTTTTAAAGCCTAAACACTGCCATACTTTATCAGAAAACTGTCAAAACGCTTTTGCTCAAAGTCTTGATATTACAGTATTTTTTTTCAAAACTGTGAAAATATTTTCTTACAAAGTCTAATCATTATAAACTAAGTATAATCATTATAAACTATAACACTACTGAAGACAAGTGTGCAACTAAGGTTTATATGTAAGCTTATACATTCAGGTATATACACTGACACAACTTGTGTGAAGTTTAAAAATTTTTTTTATTATAGTGATTGTAAAAATATTGTTTGTTTTCTAGGCGCTGGTGAGTCAGGCAAGAGCACTATCGTGAAACAAATGAAGTAAGTATAAACATTTTGAAAGCGTGAGAACTTTCATTGCTATTGTTAACCTATTATTAATACATGATCTATTTTTTTGGTCGAAAACAATAGAGTTCATGTCTCTTACACAAAGTTTAAAAAAGAAAATAATATGAAGAATATAAAAAGACCAAGTTTTAACTGTTTCACACTAAACAGTAACCATGTGTATCATATGCATTGCATTATAAGTTGTGTATTTTGTTTTAAAATAACCCAACAATGCTATAAAGTTGCTGTATTTTGTTTTAAAAGGAAGAGAAACACTATTTTCGATTGCAGTAAAAAGGTTTTTGAAAACAGTGGGTGTAAAATTAACAAAATAATTTTTTTTACGTGTGGATGTCCACACAAAGCTTAGCACTTAGAAAGCTTGCATGTTACATGCGAGAACAACTCTTATTGACATAGCTTGTGCACAAGGATAACAATAAAAAGCAAAGTTACTGGAGATTCTCGATGTGGACATTAGATTGTTCTGTGACATTGTAAAACTCACATGTAGTGTCTAATATAATGTTTACATTGGATGTTAAACGAAAAGTAGTAGTTTAAAATTTAATTTAATTTAACTGTCTCCGTGTTTTTATAGAATTATACACGACAATGGCTTTACAGAAGAAGATCATCGGCGATTCAAACCAGTTATATTCAGTAACACAATCATGTCCCTCATTGCAATGCTGCGGGCCATGGAAAAACTACGTATAAATTTTGCTGATGAAAGGAGAGGGGTGAGCTTTAACCTGTTATGCATCCCATAAGATGTCTAATCGCAGAGTGAATAAATTGAATGACTAAATCTGTAGGAAGTATGCATTTCCAGATGCAGGAAAGCTGGCACTTTGTTACCAGTTTTAAGCATATGTAGTTAACTCTTTTATTGTAGCATGTTTCTAGTTTTAAAGTAACGGGACATATTTTAAATTAGTTAAAATTAGCAGTGTGAGTGCATACAAGCGCCATATGACACTCTTGAAAAGTTTTGAATGGTATCAAACTTATTTTTTAGAGTGATGCTAAGATGGTATTTTTGATAGCTAACAGTGGTCAAGACACGATGCCTTTCTCACCAGAACTGACAGAAGCCATGAAGAGGCTATGGGTGGACAAAGGTGTACTTACGTGTTTTCGTCGATCACGAGAATACCAACTTAATGATTCAACCAAATAGTAAGAATTTATCTTTCATATTCAGTGCAAGGTGAATGCTGGAATTTTTTTTAACTATATCAAGTTTTACTTACGTTTAGTTATGGAGTGGTCTATTAGGATATTAAAAAAAATATTGTGTACTTGCTTGAAAGAATTATTTATGTTAAAACTGAAAAATCATCTGATGTCACTGGTTAGATTTATGTAGTTCAAACTAAACTCAAAGAGTCCATGATCAGCCATAAATACAAAAACTCACTGTAGGATGATTTTCTTTAGTGCTTGTATTTGAAATTAAGCTTTAGATTTTTAAAATAAAGTATGGAGTGGTAACTACCAAGAAAAAACAAAGCACTTTTTTTACAACACATATACCTCCCTTATTCTATTATTAATTCCATTGAGATCTTTTTATATGTCTAATATTCTTTTGTTGTTGTTTCTTTTAGTTATTTAGATGCATTAGACAGACTTTCAAAACCTGATTACAGGCCGACGGAGCAAGATATACTGCGAACAAGAGTAAAAACTACTGGAATAGTAGAAATACAATTCACCTTTAAAAAACTAAATTTTAGGTAAGTTTGTTGTGGATATATAAATTTGTGAGTAACCAACACTAAATAAACGACTAACTCACTGACTTATCATGACTTCTTCAAATGAACCGAAGGTGCCTATTAAACATGACAATTTTTTTACAAATGTTTCTTTAATGTTTATTTTATAAAAATGATGTGCATGCACTTTTTACTATTTCACAGCTTTTTCCACATAAACATGGCTTGCAAATCCTGCCTTAATCCTTCTTTTCTTCAGTTACTCGATAAATTTTTGCATACGAAAAATTGATGGCATTATATCTTGTTAATATTAGCACTGTTAACATCAAAAAACTTCAGAGCGCAATTGAATTTTAGCAGGAAAGTTAGCACTGAATTTACAGCAATAAAAGATCACACAAATCTACCATTTTTAATCACATGTTTTCTTTTGAGATGACAAAGCATATGTATTTCCTGTGTAATAAGTCGAATAGAATGCTATTTTAAATGCACTCAGGGAGTGAGTTGATGTGCGATGTGCTAGTAAGCAAGTCTCATCTTAACAATATAGCTCGTGGTCCTATAGCAAAGAAATCTTTGATGGAGGAAGAAAAGTCATTTTAGTTTTTTGGTAAAACATTTTATTATTTTTTTAAAATTCGGACATTTTTAAAAGAAATATTTTTTGACTACATGAGCAAGCAAAATCTTTGCAAGAACCAAACTAGCAAATTTGAACCAACTTTGCCATGTTGATTTCTTCAGGGGAAAAAGATGGAGATCCAACAAAGAAATCAAAATGAAGTAATTATATTTTGATAAGCTAAAAATGCTTCAAATCTTTGTGCTGCATCATACCTTCTAATATCACACAAAACTAATGACTAATACGAACATCTAAAAATTGACACACTTTTTTGTCCATACTGTTCATATTTTCACTGACGTGACCACAGTCGACAACTTGTTGTATAATGTTTATTTTTTTGTATGTGTTACAAACTTATTGTATTGAAGATGCACTGGTGATATGTTTGCACAATGTGTTATTATTTTATTTATTTTGAGATGTGAGCATGCACACTAAGATGGAAGAATTTTTAGAAGACTTTTTTTTTTTTAATGTGACGTGGTGCTGGTTGTTGTTCTAACCCTATTTGGTATGGGCTTTTTAGGTCTTTGTCAGTATGAGGGGATGTGGGTGCTTAAAATGCCCGCTGTCTATAACATCTGACACGTGATTCATATGACAAAAAAACTCGGCAAAATTGCAGTATAAGAGAAAACAATAAATTAATTATTGCTGACATCAGCATTTTTGTGTAACCAGGGTGTTCAAAAATTGGAATGTCAGAATTTGTAGCATTTTCCGTTTTAGAGGTGGTTTCAAGCAATGCCTTGACGTCATCAACGTCATAAAAATATTGATACTCACAAATTGTTGTAGACTTTTATCAGTAATTTGGAAAACATCAAAATTTGAATCTTGCGTAAGAACTTTATCACCCCACCCCCTCCCCCCACCCCCCTATACCAAATAGGGTTACTGAGTTGACTTCTGAAATTGTTCATCAGAATAAACATGTTCAGAGAGCTTTCTGGATTTAGTATAATCATTTATCAACAGTCCATTTCTGTGTTAATATCATCTTGAACAAGTGCTTTATACGCTTTCTTGCAGTTTATAATTTTAGGAGTTTTCGTGGTAAATACTTGATTGTTTTTTAAATGTCTTCAGTTTTTTAACGTTCGTTTATCAGGGAAATATATGTACTTCCTTGTTTATAAACACCTCATAAATGGAGATCTGAGTTGTAAAACTGTTTAAATAATTCAAAATGCCAATCAAATTTTGCATTGAAGAATTTTCTGGATATCATGTTTATTTTTATCTCCAGATTATTAGATGTTGGTGGTCAACGAACAGAAAGGAGAAAATGGATACATTGTTTTCAAGAAGTGACAGCTATCATATTCTGTGCAGCATTAAGTTGTTATGACTTAAGACTAGCTGAAGATGACACAACAGTAAGTATACCCTTTTTCCCTGGACTCATCTATTTCACTGGGCTCATTTCAATTGACTCGTTTCACTGAACTCATTTCAAGTGTTAAGTTGTGTCAAGCAATGTCTTCGCTGAAAGTGATATTCTTGTCTTTTATTAAGAAATTTGAACCGAACTACGCCTACCTTCAAAATAAAGATATATTTTAGTTATGGAGACATGTTGAGTAACAAGGAAATTTACAGGTTGTCCACTTAGTACTAAAAAGTTGGATAAAACCTGAAAACAGGTTAAAGATAATATGCAATGATATAGAGGGAAATCAAAGAATGACTCAATTATGCGTTTTACTACCAACCACATGGGAATTTCATGAGAACCCCCTTGTAGAAAAAACAAAATGTTAGGCACAAGTGGGCACCACGTGGCAGGCTAGTTTGTTTACAAGCAAAATAAGAACTAACTTATCCACAAAACCTTTTATTTACTCATAAGTAAATTAATATGCTGCATAACTTTCTCGCCATCAGATCAAGTGACTATAAGCATTATTCAGTTGAGTGATCCCCACTGCTGACATCAGCATGATGACATCTTCGCTGTATATCGTCGCATATTATCTTTAAAATTTATTCTAGTCAGTGTTTCGTTTTTGAAAAAAGTCATAGGTAATATTTTGAAAAAGAATTGGTTGGAACACACAGTTTTCATCTTCTTAACTTCCTCTTTTTTCTGTAGAATCGAATGGTAGAAAGTTTGAAATTGTTCGATTCAATTGTAAATAACGAATGGTTTCTGGCGACCTCTGTGATATTATTTCTTAACAAAAAAGATTTGTTTGAAGAGAAAATACCTTACTCACCTATTACAATATGTTTTCCTGATTACAAAGGTAGGACGATAATTTTTACTTATTACCATGTCGCTGAATTGTTTTGAGATGTGTGTGGATTTTATATAACAGAGATTCTCCCTAACCATGTTTATTCAGTAGACATTAGTGATAGGGGGAAATATGGGGAAGGTGTCCTAGGTGGGAGGTATCCAGGAGACAATTATCTAGGGAGAGTTACGTAGTTGGGAAGTCCGCAGGGATAGTTCAGGGGAATAAAAAAATAAAAAAATTGTTGGGAAACTGCTCAGGCAGGAAATACTTTTGAAAGTATTGATGTTATCTAACTTCTAGAAGTCTTGGTGGATTTTATTTCTTTTCAGTTTTCTGCTGACCAGTGTTATGTATTCCATGTCGTACTGTTTTGTTACAAGGACCACTTGTGTTTAGCTTGTAGTAGTTTGTAAAACGCATGTAAGCGTAAAATCCTTTTTCATATCAATATTTTTTTTTCTTATTTAGGTGGCGTTACATTCAGAGAAGCAAGTGACTTCATTAAACAAAAATATTTAGAACGAAATCGTAACGATGCAAAAGAGATATATGTACATTTAACTTGTGCCACAGACACTGAAAATATCGACTTTGTTTTTAAAGCAGTCACTAATATGATTATAGCGGCGAACTTAAAGAAATCTGGACTGACGTAGGCTTGTTTAGTGTAACTGCGGCTTTACTACAAGTATGACGTTCCGCATAATGTAAAACAGCCGTTATGTGCAAGTAGCAGTGTATTGTCTTGGAGAGATTTTTCCATAACAAAGTGGGCTGGAGATGAAACAGAAATTACAATGGAGAGAATCTGAACCATAGCTGACATCATCGCAATATTAGTTACTATGTTTGGCCATGGTTCCATGGTTTCATACCAAATTGTCATGCAAAATTAAATTAATTTTTGTTTAAGTTATCCCTAAGGTATAATCAACTCTCGTGTATTTAAATTAACACTAAGAATCTCCCTCTTAATGTCACCTCCTTACCGACAAAATTCTCCTATAATTTCTAACGGCTGCAATGTGAGCCAACTTCAACCGCTATGATACACTGTCAGACATTTTATATATACATGCATTCAATACGTAAACAACACGAGAAAACAATATTAAGAATCCATGGTCAATCTTACGAAAATATATTTTATTTTGTTTACTAACATGTTTTTATATAATTTGTGTCATCTCGCACCACCTCGAACTTCCGCCTACAATAATTCTTTTTCTTACCAACGCAACTACATACACAGAATATTTTTGTAGTGGAGACTATTTTTGGAGTGCTTCGATAGCCTCAATCGAAGCTTCGACAGGTGTTAATTCTTTAATACAATCATTCGCCAACCTCGTCAAAGATTTTCTTTGTTTCGTTTTTTTTTCGAGGTTCGTGTGAAGTTTTCTGTTTTAACTTTCTGTGTATACAAGCTGGATATATTCTTATTACTTTATACCATATATTTCTGACGATACTAAACTTCTCCAACTTCACTCCCATGTCTTAGTGTTTTCCTAAGAAAAAGCTGACTGAAAGATCTGGGGTCGAAGTTGGCTTATCCTGTGTAAATTTCGCTGTTTTTTAGCACAGCATATAAATATTGGAATTCGCATCCCCTATTTCGACACCAGTCTACATTTTCTTTTTACTTTCTACAGGAAATTGGGATTGGTGACGAAATCGGGAATTGTTTAATTAATAGGTGGAATTTTTTCTTAAAAATGTTAAATCAACCATGAAAATGTTGTTATTCTATAATGGATCCTGTGTAATACATTTCAGTTGAAACATCGTCAGAAGTGTTAAAGCATGGCGATTCGAAATAGGTGCGGTTTGGTAATCTTTCTATTTCTATAACAATGCGATGATAAAAGTAAGGCAGCCCGAATATACATTGCTTCTATCGTGTTTCTTATGATAGTTATAATAACATTTTAAATAAAACAGTTACGTTGCCTGTATGAAATTTGACATATACAATGTTTTTCAAAAAACTAAACGATGTATATTAATCGTATGCCATATTCTTATTTTATTCTATTTTGTGGAAATTGGAAATATCTGTGGAACTTCGTCCCTGACTTATGTAACGAAATAATTTGGGGACGAGGTTGATTTCTGTATCATTAGTAGTCTTTATAACTTTTACTTTTAATAACGACATTTAACCGGTAAACGAAAAAATAATATCTGCCATTTTAAATAAAATTTTCTTTTGTTTTGCTGTAATCCTATGCATGCCATTGACCCCCGTGTTTTACATCTATGTTTGCACAAGATTTGTTGACAATACGTGTCATCTATTAGCCGAATATTGTTTTTTTTTTACTTTGCTTGATGCAAGCCAGTATCTTAAGAATCTATAACGACAAAACAAAAGTTTAAAGACCTTAAGAAAGGAAGAAAAGGGAAAAAAACTTAGTTCTGTTTCTGTCATCTGTTTTTATACCCCCACTTTAAACATATTCGTGGAAATAGACGTCGTCTGTTGTCTCTTTGTTTATATCAGGACGGCGTCGCCCGACATAAAAAGAGAGACAACAGGCGCTGGGAACGAGGTTGAGCATATCACAAATCTCGGGAAAATAGTTAAACCGGTTAAAAAAGTCAGCGTTGATCTGACCAATTTAGATTTTGGAACACCCCAGGAGGCAACGAATTTGGCTCATTTGGGGCAGGTTAATAATTACGAGAATTCACCATTGGTGATTGATGGGTGTGATATGTCTGGTGACAACCTGAGATTTCAAGCTGATAATGAACGATAATCTCATCAAAACTTACATTACATGTCCGTGACTTGATAGATTCACTGGCAACGAGTTATTTGGTGTTGGGTAAAAAAAAGGTCCAAATGAAATTTAATATTTCTGGAAACTTTAATGGCTACATTATGGACACACGCGAGACATAACACAAATGAAAGTTCAGAGTGAAATCTTCATACATGCATACCTATTTTTCAAACAAACAAACAAAAAACAAGCATAAACATTCTAAAACTATTTTTTTAACTTCCATAATCTAAACTACAATAAAAACATCCATAAACTATCGATAACATTTTAAAAACCAGCTTTCTTTTTTTTCTTTTTCTTTGTTTTTTGTTTATTTTGCTTCGAGACATCAACAACTGCGTTATCAATACTTTCATCGTTTTTCTCTGTCATCTCTTTACCCTAAATAACAAAAAACTTCAGAAGTGCGTTTTAAAATTTTATTCCTGCAAAGTAAAGGCTATATATTTGCAAAACATCTTCATATCTGGTTAACGGGCGTTTATTGTCAAAAAAACGTATCCATTTTTAAGTCGCTAAAATTTATAGATAAAAGAACTTATAACTTAGACAAACTACTTAATTGCACCATGGTTTCAGGAAACAAAAGTCTGAGATTATTATATAACTGTTAACTCGCAAAATACTGTGAAAATTCTCCTTTTCACTAATGAAATGACGTAATTGTACACAGCATGAAAGTGAGGTATCCTGTGCTAACAATTTTATTATTAATATCGCTGCACGAAGACGTGGTCATGGACCCTTTTTATCATTTAAACGTGAATGTGCTGCATATGGTTGTTCTACGCGAGATTGTTACTTCGAGAATGGAGGAAAAAAACATTTTTTTCCTTTTCACGTGAACCAAGCAGAAAAAGACTCTGATGTAACCAACCTCGTCCCCAGGTTGCGATGTAACTTGATTGTAAGTTTATTTCAGAACTTTTGTAAATTTTGTTATAAAAATACTTTGATCTTTGGCAGTGCTAATCTGCATTTGTTTAGTTTCATATGTGTGAGTGACACAAAACATTGACAGTCACCGCCTGCAAGACATTGACAGTCACCGCCTGCAAGGTTTATAATGGCTCATCCGTGTTGATCTTGTCAATTAAGAAAGATTGTTGTATATTAGGGGCTCGTTCTGGAGCCACTTTGGAATTCGTGAAATGTTGGTGTAGCATCGCAGATACGAAGATATGCGACTTTTAAAAAACGAGAATTTCTGACAGGTTCTGGCAATTGTTATCGAACTCTCTGTTTGGCAAAATATATAGTAACGACGAACCACGAGTTTCTACAAGTGACTTTTTATATTGTGTCAAACAAGCTTCGCTTCTGATTGTCAAAGCGAAACAGGGCAGAATTACATGTCTCATATTTAACTACGAGTGACAACCAAGTTACCATCATCAAACTTTATCATTTTTTTTGTAAGTAAAGTTATATGCTGATTGAAAAAAACATACCAACCTTAGTCGTAGCGAGCGTAGAAAAATCTAATTGTTTGATGATATTAATACCACTATCATCTATGACTGATTGTAAAAGTTTAAGTTCAAGAGCAGTGCCAATGACAGCCATGTTTGTATAAACTTGTTGTTAAAAAAACAAAGACTGTGCAGTCCACCGTTTTTTCCATGCACTATTGAGTATTCATTCGTATGAGATTTGAACGTCCGCTTATTGGTACAACCTGTTTTAAATAGTGCATGTATGGCGCATGCATGTAATCTGTTGAAATTGTTAGATCAGCTTTAATTATTACGGTTAAAGTTACAGTATAATGTCGTATTTGTCAGGCGTAAATGAAACACTGGATAAGTAGGACTTTTCCTTACATGTCTCCTGAACTTGCTGCACACATAATAACTCAACTTTGTGGTACGTGTGACCATTCGCTCAGTTATACTATTTTTTATCCCACCTCAGCTTAAGTGGAACACATTTCCAGTCTGGAAGTTCAAACATTTACCATCAAGAAACTAGTTAAAATCTCAATTTTCTTTTTTTCAAATGGCTACGAAACGATTCAATAAGCGCAACCCCGCACATTTCGAAAAATGGCGTGTAATAAACGAAGCACACAAAAGGTCAAAGTGTAAGAAATTATACACACTAGAACTACATGGACGTCCAGACAACCTGTTTATGAATAACTAATTCTTTATGATGAACTTGCTACTTTATATTTTTATGTAATACCCAATATTATATTAAAGATGATTTAAGTTGTTGTTTTGTACTCAGTGATCATAAACTTTTCTACTGCCATTAGTTGACTTCCGTGTAAGCCACTAAAGTCGAAAACCAACAGCCGTTTCGTAGCTCTTTTAAAATATATCACTTATAATTATGTATTACAAAATATATTAATTTTACTTTCTTACAATCTCAATAAGCAACAATTCTAGAATGTAAGATTCGTTGGCTACTATTGATCCCTGGAACTTTTACCTTCTTAATGCGTAGACGGAGTTGGATTGAGCCATATTCGCTCTTGCAAGGAAGGTAGTAGACCGGTGACGTTACATCATATTAAAATTTGACACATAACAGCATAGTCACAAGAAGCAGAGATAGTCTGAAGACAAAGTCGTCTCCTAGTAAGTAATCTTCCTGTCTGGCAGTCATTTTATTTGGATTTGAGGCTCTCACGCTCCGGCCACCCCCCGTCAGTTAGGTTTGTAAAAAAATCGGGCATACCGGATTCTATCTCCTTTTCTTATGACTATGATAACAACAATTTTTCTTGGAGAAGTATCTGAACACGTCAGGACAGAGCGATTCTGGTCAAATTGACGGGTGAACGATTTGAAACCAAACATGACAGATGAAGAGAAAGATTAGATGTCAATGTACGTAGATTTTGGATCCCTGGTCAACAAGAATTTTTAGTTAAAAGTGCTTTTAAACCAACACACTTGAGGAAAGGACCGATTTTACATAACACTACCCCACGCACCAACGTGAATCATATTGGTCAACAATTGCAACGCAAGTTTTGGAAAGCTATTATTTTTTGATAAAATTGTCGTTACCAAAACGAGTGCGTATTATGTGATGTTAAAAATGATGACGTCAGCATTGACTTCCTCTCCTGATTTTAGATCATTTCTTCCGTTTTGGTTAGGTGCTGTCTCGGCGCTGGGACCACCTAGATTATATAAGGGTGATAGAATTAATACCCCTCTGTTGAAAACGCCCCTCAAAATAAATTACGAAGTGTATTACAGTCACAGTTTTGTATCTCAAAATTCCAGCTTTCTCATTGAACGCTAGATATGCCATACGCGTTGTGGTGTACGTAACGTCCGTGACAATAAAAAGGTAAACAAAGTTGGCAAAAAAGATGTAGCGTAGCTGCAACATTCCACTGGCATCAGGCACAAAAAAACGCGAAGTAAGCTGTCTATAGCTAATACACCTGAAGATAGGAATATAAGCCTTTGTTATTGTTGCCTTAGCTACAACTTTTCAAGTTGACGAAACTAAATGTGTTGAGAACTGACTAGCCTCTAATCAACTACCAAATTTGGCTAATTACTGAAAAAAGGATTCCTTCTCTTTTAATATTGTTGTGGAAAGGAGTGTTGTTTTAATGTGCTTGTCTGTCGTTGTTAAAGAATCATTACAATATAATGTAAACTAGCTTTGTTTTTACCCACTAAAATGTTTGATAAAACAACACGACCGTGTTGATATTTAGTAAAACCACTAACCTTTAGTCTTCTATAAGACTTTCTAATATTCTTCCTTCCTCAGTAATCTTTTGTTCCGATAGTCTATAATCTTTTTGATGAAATTCCAACGGCTTCTCTTGCTTTCTAATATTCTTCCTTTTGCTCAGTAATATTTTCATCCAATACATATATGTGATTTTTCTTATGAACACTTTCTCAGCTATATTTACGGGGTCAGTGATATTGTCTTACTCTTTGTTCTATATGACAATAAATACATGTTAACAATCTTCCCCTCTTTTCTTTTTTTTTTCTTTTGTCAGTTTGATCAACTTTTAGTTTAACCAAATTCATTAATAGAATTGAATGGATATCCATATGCAGCTATATCCATGTTAACAAAACATAAGTCATTTGACACATTAAGAAAGAGCAACTTCGACCAATCCATATTGTGGCCAGTATTAACGAAATACAACTCCGAAATGATTAGCATTAACAAACACAACTCCAAACAACAAAAATGTTTAAACTATGTACCCATCTCTCCTCCCTCAAATTACACCAATTTTTTTAAAAAAATCACCAACCCATTTCCATTTATTAACCACCCCTTCCCGTTTATAATCTTTCCCAAAAATATCTACCCCCCCCCCCCCTTGCTATTACACCCCCCCCTACAATTAGCTGCCGAAGAGTATCTGATTCATTTCGAATCATTTCTTTTTCCAAATAGCCAATTCTACTCTTAAGCGATTGTCCAAACTTGTTTTATGGAATGTACAGCATCGCAAAGTGTTTTACTATCGGTTAAACATTGAATTGATGATGCAATATTGAAAATTTCTTCGTATAAACATCGAATCCAATATCCTTTGCCAGCAGTATTGATCAATTGCATGGTCTCTGCAGAAAGCGTACTATTAACTACTCTTTTTAATTTTCTTGACTGCCACGAAAATCAGGGATAGTGATTGATTTAGTTGATTCGCTAAGAAAATTAAGAATCCACCTTGAGACCCTTCTCCCTTTAGATTTGCAAATGATGCATCATGAAATACTAGAAGTTTAGCTTTCTTCTATGTTCCAACTGCCCTGGATTTCAATTCCACAGGTTTACACTTGGCTCTTTGTAACACTTTGATGGTCTTCGCATATCTGAAACAGTGGCATCTTTGATGTTACCCATTAGTTCACAGCAATCAAAAAGAATGTCTGGACGTGTCTGTGTAGCCAACCAATTTAATTGTCCAATCAATACTCTCAAATCATGTTTTCGTTTCGTATTCAACAATTCATCTTTATCTTTGTGTTTATCAATGGGGAGTACTGTAATCTTCTGCAAGTATGAATCTTGTGATACAATAATGCTATCTTTTCTTTTCATTAAATCTAATCCCAAATATTGAAATGCTGTGTTGTGCACTGTACCAATTTTAAAGGTCTGATGCAATGGCAATATCACATTGTTTAAAAACAGTTTGGTACCACCCCAACCAAAATCATCTACATGGGTTGTCATAATTCCATGTAGACGCCCATCTTTTCGATAGTAGAACAATCCTGTATCAAATTTACTTACTGCAACTCCAAGCTTTAATAGTTCCTCCTTTACTCTGAAATACCATGTTCTAGATGCATCTGCAAGGCCATAGACTGTATTATTTAATTTCCAGACTTATCCATCTATCTGGAACTCTTTAGGTGGTTTAAGGTATATATCTCTTTCAATGGGTTTGCCTTGCAAAAAGGCAGCTTTAATGTCAATAGAGTTAATGTCCCATTCCTTACAAGCTAAAATTGACAACATTAAACGTAACGGTTTCTTTGTGCAATTTGGAGAGTCTGTCTGGATTGGTTTTTCAAACTCTTTAAAACCTCGTGCCACTAATCTAGCTTTCACAATTCTTTGTCCATCAACATTCTTCTCTGTCAGAATCCCATCTGTGTTTTTTATCTTCTACTTCATCAAAAACTTTATTTTCGATCCAGTTGTTTCAATTCCTTCTCCTTGGCAGACTTAATTTCTTTTTCATTGGCTTTATTCAAGCATATCAAAGCCTCTTGTGATACCTTTTCAGTAAAATCCCACTCTTCAACTTTTGTCCAGTCTAAATTCTCAACATTCCCAACTTCATCAACAATATTCAGCCAATTCCTATACTTTCCACTTGCTTTCCCAGCTCTTGAGTGCACAGTTCCTGTTTTCCAACCAACTTCCGTTTTGTATTTCACTTTATCTTTAACGTTTGGCATAATAATTTTTGCTTTCACATTTGTCTTCGATAAATTGTTATTTGCAAATGAAGTATCCATACCTGTATCATTATTAATATCACTGTTAGTAATTGATGCTTCACTACTTAATTCCTCATCTTCCAATATTTCTCTTTCAGTTTCCTGTTTTTCATCATTGTTAATTTCCACTTCTACATGTGCTTCTATTTTTCTTCTTTCAATCGTAGTTTGCATGGATGCATTCTAACAATGTTGATCCATGCCTCACCAGGATTTGCTGACTTTCCTGTCCTATCACAGTAGTAGGGCCCTTCCAAGTATCATCAGATCTCCGTTTATAGTATACTTTATCTCCTGTTACATTATGTTTCAAGGCTCTTCTGAGCTTTTCAGAGGATTAAGATTTTACAAAGGTTTCTCTTGCAGCATGCAATGCATTCAAGTTATCAGCAACTACTTGACTACTTGTCCTTCCTTCTAGAGCTGGTGGATCATTCATTTCTATAACTGGAAAATTGGGATTGCTGCCAAACACTAGTTCATTTGGTGAAAAGCCATGTACGTTTTTTAAGAAATTCTTAGCAGCAACAGCCTAAGCCACAGCTGTTTTTAATGAATAATTGGGCTTGTCCATCATTTTACACACTGTATTGCCAAGTGTGCAATTATGTCGATCAACCAGGTTCCTTTCTCCACTAACTCTCAGCGGCTGTTGTAACAATATTGATGTGTACATTCTCACACATGCTACGGTAATCTTCATTATTAAATTCCCCACCATTATCCGCTAAAAACTTTTTAGCAGACCCAAATACGGAAATCCAGATCCTAAAAATTGAGTTAATGATAATTTCTTTCCTCTTACTTTAAATAACACAGGATGCACTAAATCTGGTCAAGTGATCAACAAGATGTAACAATCAAGTTTTATCACCATACGACCATTGTTTCAAATCCATGCCAACGCATTCATTAAATACTGGTGCATGTGGTAACCCAACAATTGGTCTTGGTTGATTTCTTTGTACCTGGACGTGTCCAAAAAGGGACAATCTATCTTTTTTTGTGGTTTTGTCCTTATCATGGTCACTGTCTTAGGTTTCACATTATAACATGAAGTGAAAGAAGAAAAGACGCACTGGCATCATTGTAGATACATTTGGAAAAAGCGCCCGAAACTATTTTTTATGATTTTGCTTTGGAAAAAGCGCCCGAAACCATTTTTTATGATTTTGCTTGTGGCTTAAGCGAGTACGCCAAAAATCGAGAATCTGGGTATTTTCAAGACACGCGTTTTTTTCATGACGTGTTCCACGGATTCAGCCATAAATGCTCTCAAGCCTACAACAGTACTTTAAGGTCAGAAAGTTTCGCGGGAAGAAAGTTTCGCGGTTTAGCGGTTTTTGGGCGTTTTCGCGAAAGTTTTTTCCCGCAAAATTTTCCAAATGAGCTTAACCGCGAAAGTTTTTCCCGCGAAATTTTTCAATAATAATGAATTCGCAATTTTTTCAATCCTGTCGCTAGAAATAACGAAATGTCTCAAGGAACAAACGACAAGCAGAAAAAAAAAGATCCCTGAACTTGTAGAAATTGATTAAAAAATGAAAAAAATGGATACCGTAATGCTTCGAATAAACGCCCGGGCGTTTATTAAATTTTTTTAATAAATTCTATTTTCCAATCATTTTTAGAAATGGAAAAGAAAGGAAAGAAAAGAAGTGTTTTTAATAAAATTATTTCATATACATAAAATAAATCAAATTGGTTTACATATATACATGCTTAACTAAAAATGAAACAAACATTAATTTAGGTTTTTATAAGTTTCTTGTCTAGCTTTTTTATAGTCAGTGTTCATGCTGCTACTGAGTATAAAATATATAACAAATGAAAAAAATACATATAACTAAGGAAACATATTGTCTTCTTCTATGACCATAGAATGTGCTGCTAAATTTGTATGCCAATCTTTTCGTAGACCCATGTCATATCTCATTATTCACAACGCAAATGTCATTTCTTCCTAAGCTATATAAATAAGGAAAATATATTATCTAATAATAATTACACAGTTTCACAATGTCAACCACCAGATATGTAAATAATTATTGTGGCACCGCAGCTTAGTTGTTTTAACTCTCACACTTTGTGTGGGAGATTGGGGCTCAATTCCCCTTAATAGCGATTTAATATGGGCAAGTGAATGTTACTATAGCCCTGGGTTAACCCAAGCCATGTGAGGGAAATTGGGGAGATAGCACACTGTGTGGGCCGTTGGATGTTGCAGGAAGTTGTGTAGTAGAGCGCGGGCCCTAATTGGGTCTGCGTAGCTCAAAATGAGCATTAAATACTCTAGGAGTCTCCATCTAAGCTATGACCCCTCCTGGAAAGATTCGGTTCTTTTCGGAAAAACTATAATACACAGCATGTCTTAATTCGTTTACTAGAAGAATGGAAGAAAAAACTTGACATAAATTATGTGGTTGGTGCAGTCTTAATGGATCTATCAAAAGCTTTCGATTGCGTGCCACATGATTTACTAATTGCTAAACTTGAGGCATATGGATTGGAAATTAATGCTCTGAAATTTGTCCTGTCATACCTAACAAATAGAGAACAATCTACTCGTATAAACGGACACTACAGTCTTTTCCAAATGATTCTTTCAGGTGTGCCGCAAGCAACAATCTTAGGACCGATAATTTTTAATATTTTTCTTAACGATATTTTTCTTTTTATAACCAGAAGTGACCTACACAACTATGCTGATGATAATACATTGTCAAGCTTTTCCAATTCAATTCCAAACCTCATTAAAATTTTAGAAGGTGAGTCTGAGCAGGCATTAGCATGGCTACATGAAAATAAAATGATTGCTAACCCTGACAAATTTCAATGCATTATCATCAGCAAAGATAGGATAGAAAACACAAGTAGTAAACTGATAAGAATCGGAGATAAAAACATATATTCGGAAGACACAGTCAAACTGTTAGGAGTTAAAATTGACAATAACCTTAGATTTGATCAGCACTTAAATGAGGTTTGCAAGAAAGCATCTGCGCAACTAAATGCTTTGTATAGATTTAAAAACATACTTCCTTTTAAAGCTAAGAGTGTCTTAGCAGAAAGTTTTGTGTATTCAAACTTTAACTACTGTCCACTTATTTGGAATTTCTCATCTTCAAAATCACTTTCTAGGGTCGAAAAACTCCATAAGCGAGCCCTAAATTTTGTAGATAGCGAATATTCAGAGAGAAAAGAAAAGTACATTTCTAGCAAGAACAAAAGTAACTACATATAAATTATGCGAAAAAGAAATCTATGTATAGAGATTTTTAAATCTCTTAATAATTTAAATCCGCCATTTATGTTAGACATCTTACAACGCAGCGAAACAAACACAGGCCAGTACGAAGTCAATATGTAAATAATCTTAAAACATTGAACTTTAATACTAAGAATTTTGGAATACTTTACCTTCCGAATTGAAAAGTTGTAACAGCCTTAAAAAATTTAAAACGAAACTAAAGGAGTATGATTTCAGTCATTCGGTCTATATAAATAATTTTTCATAATTTTTATACATTTTCATAAAACTATAAACAAATTTTTGTCGGATTTGATTAGTTTCCTGTATATTTGTAAATATGTATTTATTTATTTTTTTATATCAGGAAGCTATTTGTACATAGTTATTTCTCCGACGTTAAATAAATTAAGAAAGAAAGAAAGAAAGGTTCGCGCCCGGCTGCCGTATAATTATTACGGAAAAATCACGTGACTAAAATCTTGAGGTGAAAACAAACCAGATCGCTGGGGTTTTCTCTGTAGAACTTTCGGTAATTGCTGCTGTTTTTTGTAATTATTTTAAAATTATTGCTACTAATTAAAGTGAAATGCCAAAACACTGTGTTGCATATGGATGCACAAATCATAACTACATGTACGACAAGAAGCTATCGTTTTTTATATTTCCTGATAAAGTAAAACAACATGAAAGACATAAGAAATGGGTACAGGCTTGTAAACGTGTTAATGCTGATGGAAGCAAGTGGGAACTTGGAGGAAAATATGTTTACTCCTAACTGTATTTATATATTAAAGAAATTACCAAATAACTTACCAGGTGTGTTTATCAGGTAGCATAAGCATCAGGATATTCAATCTCTGGCCACTTCGTTGGATCATTTATCCAAACATCAGCTGGTAAACGATATGGACACTCTTGCAATTTTGCAACTTTAATAAGTTTTTTATATCTAGTTCGAGCTTCACCACCTAATAAATCAAAATAAGAGTATAACATGATCTCTTTGACGACTATTATTTGCTATGTAAACACGCTAAATCTGCCATTATGGGCTTTGTTTTCACCCGCGATTTAGGATTTTTAATAATGGCACGTTTCATGACGTCAAACCGAATCGCCGAATAGACAGGGTTCATATATCCCTCGATATTAGTGAGGCCAGCCATGTAAAATATGCCATTTATCTAGTAGGTTTAAGTAACACTCATACTGAATAACACTTATGTCTACAAGTTTTTGCTAACTTTGTTGAGATTTAAGTCCAAAAACACAAAAGTAAATGTCCTTTTAAAGTGTATTAGAAAATCTTGGAGTACTACTAGTGCGCATCATCAGTGCTATTGTAGCTACGAGAATTTCTGACAGTTCTGGCAATTGTTATCGAACTCTCTGTTTGGCAAAATAATATAGTAACGACGAACCACGAGTTTCTACAAGTGACTTTTTAATATTGTGTCAAACAAGCTTCGCTTCTGATTGTCAAAGCGAAACAGGGCAGAATTACATGTCTCATATTTAACTACGAGTGACAACCAAGTTACCATCATCAAACTTTATCATTTTTTTTGTAAGTAAAGTTATATGCTGATTGAAAAAAACATTACCAACCTTAGTCGTAGCGAGCGTAGAAAAATCTAATTGTTTGATGATATTAATACCACTATCATCTATGACTGATTGTAAAAGTTTAAGTTCAAGAGCAGTGCCAATGACAGCCATGTTTGTATAAACTTGTTGTTAAAAAACAAAGACTGTGCAGTCCACCGTTTTTTCCATGCACTATTGAGTATTCATTCGTATGAGATTTGAACGTCCGCTTATTGGTACAACCTGTTTTAAATAGTGCATGTATGGCGCATGCATGTAATCTGTTGAAATTGTTAGATCAGCTTTAATTATTACGGTTAAAGTTACAGTATAATGTCGTATTTGTCAGGCGTAAATGAAACACTGGATAAGTAAGACTTTTCCTTACATGTCTCCTCGAACTTGCTGCACACATAATAACTCAACTTTGTGGTACGTGTGACCATTCGCTCAGTTACTAATACTATTTTTTATCCCACCTCAGCTTAAGTGGAACACATTTCCAGTCTGAAAGTTCAAACTTTTACCATCAAGAAACTAGTTAAAATCTCAATTTCTTTTTTCAAATGGCTACGAAACGATTCAATAAGCTCAACCCCGCACATTTCGAAAAATGGCGTGTAATAAACGAAGCACACAAAAGGTCAAAGTGTAAGAAATTATACACACTAGAACTACATGGACGTCCAGACAACCTGTTTATGAATAACTAATTCTTTATGATGAACTTGCTACTTTATATTTTTATGTAATACCCAATATGATATTTAAGATGATTTAAGTTGTTGTTTTAGTCCTCAGTGATCATAAATTTTTCCACTGCCATTAGTTGACTTCCGTGTAAGCCACTAAAGTCGAAAACCAACAGCCGTTTCGTAGCTCTTTTAAAATATATCACTTATAATTATGTATTACAAAATATATTAATTTTACTTTCTTACAATCTCAATAAGCACAAATTCTAGAATGTAAGATTCGTTAGCCTACTATTGATCCCTGGAACTTTTACCTTCTTAATGCGTAGACGGAGTTGGATTGAGCCATATCGCTCTTTGCAAGGAAGGTAGTAGACCGGTGACGTTACATCATATTAAAATTTGACACATAAACAGCATAGTCACAGGAAGCAGAGATAGTCTGAAGACAAGTCGTCTCCTAGTAAGTAATCTTCCTGTCTGGCAGTCATTTTATCTTGATTTGAGGCTCTCACGCTCCGGCCACCCCCCGTCAGTTAGGTTTGTAAAAAATCGGCATACCGGATTCTATCTCCTTTCTTATGACTATGATAACAACAATTTTTCTTGGAGAAGTTACTGAACACGTCAGGACAGAGCGATTCTGGTCAAATTGACGGGTGAACGATTTGAAACAAAACATGACAGATGAAGAGAAAAGATTAGATGTCAATGTACGTGGATTTTGGATCCCTGGTCAACAAGAATTTTAGTTAAAAGTGCTTTTAAACCAACACACTTGAGGAAAGGACCGATTTATATAACACTACCCCCACGCACCAACGTGAATCATATTGGTCAACAATTGCAACGCAAGTTTGGAAAGCTATTATTTTTGATAAAAATGTCGTTACCAAAACGAGTGCGTATTATGTGATGTTAAAAATGCTGACGTCAGCATTGACTTCCTCTCCTGATTTTAGATCATTTCTTCCGTTTTGGTTAGGTGCTGTCTCGGCGCTGGGACCACTAGATTATATAGGGTGATAGAATTAATACCCCTCTGTTGAAAACGCCCCTCAAAATAAATTACGAAGTGTATTACAGTCACAGTTTTGTATCTCAAAATTCCAGCTTTCTCATTGGTTAGAATATGCCATACGCGTTGTGGTGTACGTAACGTCCGTGACAATAAAAAGGTAAACAAAGTTGGCAAAAAAAGATGTAGCGTAGCTGCAACATTCCACTGGCATCAGGCACAAAAAACGCGAAGTAAGCTGTCTATAGCTAATACACCTGAAGATAGGAATATAAGCCTTTGTTATTGTTGCCTTAGCTACAACTTTTCAAGTTGACGAAACTAAATGTGTTGAGAACTGACTAGCCTCTAATCAACCTACCAAATTGGCTAATTACTGAAAAAAGGATTCCTTCTCTTTTAATATTGTTTGTGGAAAGGAGTGTTGTTTTAATGTGCTTATCTGTCGTTGTTAAAGAATCATTACAATATAATGTAAACTAGCTTTGTTTTTACCCACAAAAATGTTTGATAAAACAACACGACCGTGTTGATATTTAGTAAAACCACTAACCTTAGTCTTCTATAAGACTTTCTAATATTCTTCCTTCCTCAGTAATCTTTTGTTCCGATAGTCTATAATCTTTTTGATGAAATTCCAACGGCTTCTCTTGCGTTCTAATATTCTTCCTTTTGCTCAGTAATATTTTCATCCAATACATATATGTGATTTTTTTATGAACACTTTCTCAGCTAATTTTCGGGTCAGTGATATTGTTCTTACTCTTTGTTCTATATGACAATAAATACATGTTAACAATCTTCCCCTCTTTTCTTTTTTTTTTCTTTTGTCAGTTTGATCAACTTTTAGTTTAACCAAATTCATTAATAGAATTTGAATGGATATCCATATGCAGCTATAACCATGTTAACAAAAACATAAGTCATTTGACACATTAAGAAAGAGCAACTTCGACCAATCCATATTGTGGCCAGTATTAACGAAATACAACTCCGAAATGATTAGCATTAACAAACACAACTCCAAAACAACAAATTTTTAAACTATGTACACATCTCTCCTCCCTCAAATCTACACACAGTTGCCAATGTAAAAAAGATTCTTGCAAAGCTCCTCGTTTGTAAGACAAACAGCGATTGCTTTCTTTGAAACCATGTTACTTCGGCAGGTCCTTTATTTTTTTTTTTTGGGGGGGGGGGCGTTTGCAATTTTTTAAAAAAAAATCACCACCCATTTCCATTTATTAACCACCCTCCCGTTTATAATCTTTCCCAAAAATATCTACCCCCCCCTTGCTATTACACCCCCCCCCCCCCTACAATTAGCTGCCGAAGAGTATCTGATTCAAATTCTTTATTTCGAATCATTCTTTTCAAAAAAGCCAAATTACTCTTAAGCTTGTCCAAAACTTGTTTTGTGGAATGTATAGCATCGCAAAGTGTTTTACTATCGGTTAAACATTGAATTGATGATGCAATATTGAAATTTCTTCGTATAAACATCGAATCCAATATCCTTTGCCAGCAAGATTCGATCAATTGCATGGTCTCTGCAGAAAGCGAACTATTAACTATTCTTTTTAATTTTCTTGACTGCCACGAAATCAGGATAGTGATTGATTTAGTTGATTCGCTAAGAAAATTAAGAACCACCTTGAGACCCTTCTCCCTTTAGATTTGCAAATGATGCATCATGAAATACTAAAGTTTAGCTTCTCTATGTTTCCAACTGCCCTGAATTTCAATTCCACAGGTTCACACTTGGCTCTTTGTAACACTTTGATGGATCTTCGCATATCTGAAACAGTGGCATCTTTGATGTTACCCATTAGTTCACAGCAATCAAAAAGTATGTCTGGACGTGTCTGTGTAGCCAACCAATTTAATTGTCCAATCAATACTCTCAAATCATTTTTGTTCGTATTCAATAATTCATCAATATCTTTGTGTTTATCAATGGGGAGTACTGTAATCTTCTGCAAGTAATGAATCTTGTGATACAATAATGCTATCTTTCCTTTTCATTAAATCTAATCCCAAATATTGAAACGCTGTGTTGTGCACTGTCCAATTTAAAGGTCTGATTGAATGGCAATATCAACATTGTTTAAAAACAGTTTCGTACCAGCCTAAACAAAAACATCTATTTCCATGTAGATGATAATTCCATTTTTCATTCCTTACAAGCTAAAATTGACAGCATTAAACGTAACGATTCCTTGTGCAATTTGGAGAGTCTGTCTGGATTGGTTTTTTCAAACTCTTTCACCTCGTGCCACTAATCTAGCTTTCACAATTCTTTGTCCATCAAACATTCTTCTCTGTCAGAATCCATTTGTGTTTTTATCTTCTACTTCATCAAAAACTTTATTTTCGATCCAGTTGTTCAATTCCTTCTCCTTGGCAGACTTAATTTCTTTTTCATTGGCTTTTTCAAGCATATCAAAGCCTCTTGTGATACCTTTTCAGTAAAATCCCACCCTTCAACCTTGTCCAGTCTAAATTCTCAACATTCCACTTCATCAACAATATTCAGCCAATTCCTATACTTTCCACTTGCTTTCCAGCTCTTAAGTGCACAGTAGTTCCTGTTTCCAACCAACTTCCGTTTTGTATTTCACTTATCTTTAACGTTTTGGCATAATAATTTTTGCTTTCACATTTTGTCTTCGATAAATTGTTATTTGCAAATGAAGTATCCATACCTGTATCATTATTAATATCACTGTTAGTAATGATGCTTCACTACTTAATTCCTCATCTTCCAATATTTCTCTTTCAGTTTCCTGTTTTTCGTCATTGTCAATTTCCACTTCTACATGTGCTTCTAATTTTCTTCTTTCAATCGTAGTCTGCATGGATTGCATTCTAACAATGTTGATCCATGCCTCACCTGGATTTGCTGACTTTCCTGTCCTATCACAGTAGTAGGGCCCTTCCAAGTATCATCGGATCTCCGTTTATAGTATACTTTATCTCCTTTTACATACTTCACACCTGTTGAAGGTCTTACATTATGTTTCAAGGCTCTTCTGAGCTTTTCAGAGGATTAAGATTTTAAAGGCTACTCTTGCAGCATGCAATGCATTCAAGTTATCAGCACACTACTTGACTACTTGTCCTTCCTTCTAGAGCTGGTGGATCATTCATTTCTATAACTGGAAAATTGGGATTGCTGCCAAACACTAGTTGATTTGGTGAAAAGCCATGTACGTTTTTTAAGAAATTCTTAGCAGCAACAGCCTAAGCCACAGCTGTTTTTAATGAATAATTGGGCTTGTCCATCATTTTACACACTGTATTGCCAAGTGTGCAATTATGTGATCAACCAGGTTCCTTTCTCCACTAACTCTCAGCGGCTGTTGTAACAATATTGATGTGTACATTCTCACACATGCTACGGTAATCTCTATTATAAATTCCCCACCATTATCCGCTAAAAACTTTTTAGCAGACCCAAATACGGAAATCCAGATCCTAAAAATTGAATTAATGATAATTTCATTCCTTTTACTTCGAATAACACAGGATGGACTAAATCTGGTCAAGTGATCAACAGATGTAACAATCAAATTTATCACCATACGACCATTGTTTCAAATCCATGCCAACGCTTCATTAAATACTGGTGTATGTGGTAACCCAACAATTGGTCTTGGTTGATTTCTTTGTACCTGGCGTGTCCAAAAAGTGACAATCTATCTTTTTTTGTGGTTTGTCCTTATCATGGTCACTGTCTTAGGTTTCACATTATAACATGAAGTGAAGGAAGAAAAGACGCACAGCATCATTGTAGATACATTTGAAAAAGCGCCCGAAACATTTTTTATGATTTTGCTTGTGGCTTAAGCGAGTACGCCAAAAATCGAGAATCTGGGTATTTTCAAGACACGCGTTTTTTCATAGACGTGTTCCACGGATTCAGCCATAAATGCTTCAGCCTACAACAGTACTTTAAGGTCAGAAAGTTTCACGGGAAGAAAGTTTCGCGGTTTAGCGGTTTTTGGGCGTTTTCGCGAAAGTTTTTTCCCGCAAAATTTTTCAAATGAGCTTAACCGCGAAAGTTTTCCCCGCGAAATTTTTCATAATAATGATTCGCAATTTTTTCAATCTTGTCGCTAGAAATAACGAATGTCTCAAGGAACAAACGACAAGCAGAAAAAAAAAGATCCCTGAACTTGTAGAAATTGATAAAAAATGAAAAAAATGGAATACCGTAATGCTTCGAATAAACGCCCGGGCGTTTATTAAAATTTTTTTTAATAAATTCTATTTTCCAATCATTTTTAGAAATGGAAAAGAAAGGAAAGAAAAAGAAGTGCTTTTAATAAAATTATTTCATATACATAAAATAAATCAAATTGGTTTACATATTATACATGCTTAACTAAAAATGAAACAAACATTAATTTAGGTTTTTATACGTTCTTGTCTAGCTTTTTTATAGTCAGTGTTCATGCTGCTACTGCGTATAAATATTATAACAAATGAAAAAAATACATATAACTAAGGAAACATATTGTCTTCTTCTATGACCATAGAATGTGCTGCTAAATTTGTATGCCAATCTTTTGTAGACCCATGTCATAATCTCATTATTCACATCGCAAATGTCATTTCTTCCTAAGCTATATAAATAAGGAAAATATATTATCTAATAATAATTACACAGGTTTCACAATGTCAAACACCAGATATGTAAATATTATTGGTGGCACCGCAGCTTAGTTGTTTTACTCTCACACTTTGTGTGGGAGATTGAAGAAAAAGCTGACTGAAAGATCTGGGGTCGAAGTTGGCTTATCCTGTGTAAATTTCGCTGTTTTTTAGCACAGCATATAAATATTGGAATTCGCATCCCCTATTTCGACACCAGTCTACATTTTCTTTTTACTTTCTACAGGAAATTGGGATTGGTGACGAAATCGGGAATTGTTTAATTAATAGGTGGAATTTTTTCTTAAAAATGTTAA
This sequence comes from Hydractinia echinata, assembly GCA_030067915.1. Taxonomy (NCBI): domain Eukaryota; kingdom Metazoa; phylum Cnidaria; class Hydrozoa; order Anthoathecata; family Hydractiniidae; genus Hydractinia; species Hydractinia echinata. The sequence continues at coordinate 979,667 of JASGCC010000048.1, read as the reverse complement.
ATCAACCATGAAAATGTTGTTATTCTATAATGGATCCTGTGTAATACATTTCAGTTGAAACATCGTCAGAAGTGTTAAAGCATGGCGATTCGAAATAGGTGCGGTTTGGTAATCTTTCTATTTCTATAACAATGCGATGATAAAAGTAAGGCAGCCCGAATATACATTGCTTCTATCGTGTTTCTTATGATAGTTATAATAACATTTTAAATAAAACAGTTACGTTGCCTGTATGAAATTTGACATATACAATGTTTTTCAAAAAACTAAACGATGTATATTAATCGTATGCCATATTCTTATTTTATTCTATTTTGTGGAAATTGGAAATATCTGTGGAACTTCGTCCCTGACTTATGTAACGAAATAATTTGGGGACGAGGTTGATTTCTGTATCATTAGTAGTCTTTATAACTTTTACTTTTAATAACGACATTTAACCGGTAAACGAAAAAATAATATCTGCCATTTTAAATAAAATTTTCTTTTGTTTTGCTGTAATCCTATGCATGCCATTGACCCCCGTGTTTTACATCTATGTTTGCACAAGATTTGTTGACAATACGTGTCATCTATTAGCCGAATATTGTTTTTTTTTACTTTGCTTGATGCAAGCCAGTATCTTAAGAATCTATAACGACAAAACAAAAGTTTAAAGACCTTAAGAAAGGAAGAAAAGGGAAAAAAACTTAGTTCTGTTTCTGTCATCTGTTTTTATACCCCCACTTTAAACATATTCGTGGAAATAGACGTCGTCTGTTGTCTCTTTGTTTATATCAGGACGGCGTCGCCCGACATAAAAAGAGAGACAACAGGCGCTGGGAACGAGGTTGAGCATATCACAAATCTCGGGAAAATAGTTAAACCGGTTAAAAAAGTCAGCGTTGATCTGACCAATTTAGATTTTGGAACACCCCAGGAGGCAACGAATTTGGCTCATTTGGGGCAGGTTAATAATTACGAGAATTCACCATTGGTGATTGATGGGTGTGATATGTCTGGTGACAACCTGAGATTTCAAGCTGATAATGAACGATAATCTCATCAAAACTTACATTACATGTCCGTGACTTGATAGATTCACTGGCAACGAGTTATTTGGTGTTGGGTAAAAAAAAGGTCCAAATGAAATTTAATATTTCTGGAAACTTTAATGGCTACATTATGGACACACGCGAGACATAACACAAATGAAAGTTCAGAGTGAAATCTTCATACATGCATACCTATTTTTCAAACAAACAAACAAAAAACAAGCATAAACATTCTAAAACTATTTTTTTAACTTCCATAATCTAAACTACAATAAAAACATCCATAAACTATCGATAACATTTTAAAAACCAGCTTTCTTTTTTTTCTTTTTCTTTGTTTTTTGTTTATTTTGCTTCGAGACATCAACAACTGCGTTATCAATACTTTCATCGTTTTTCTCTGTCATCTCTTTACCCTAAATAACAAAAAACTTCAGAAGTGCGTTTTAAAATTTTATTCCTGCAAAGTAAAGGCTATATATTTGCAAAACATCTTCATATCTGGTTAACGGGCGTTTATTGTCAAAAAAACGTATCCATTTTTAAGTCGCTAAAATTTATAGATAAAAGAACTTATAACTTAGACAAACTACTTAATTGCACCATGGTTTCAGGAAACAAAAGTCTGAGATTATTATATAACTGTTAACTCGCAAAATACTGTGAAAATTCTCCTTTTCACTAATGAAATGACGTAATTGTACACAGCATGAAAGTGAGGTATCCTGTGCTAACAATTTTATTATTAATATCGCTGCACGAAGACGTGGTCATGGACCCTTTTTATCATTTAAACGTGAATGTGCTGCATATGGTTGTTCTACGCGAGATTGTTACTTCGAGAATGGAGGAAAAAAACATTTTTTTCCTTTTCACGTGAACCAAGCAGAAAAAGACTCTGATGTAACCAACCTCGTCCCCAGGTTGCGATGTAACTTGATTGTAAGTTTATTTCAGAACTTTTGTAAATTTTGTTATAAAAATACTTTGATCTTTGGCAGTGCTAATCTGCATTTGTTTAGTTTCATATGTGTGAGTGACACAAAACATTGACAGTCACCGCCTGCAAGACATTGACAGTCACCGCCTGCAAGGTTTATAATGGCTCATCCGTGTTGATCTTGTCAATTAAGAAAGATTGTTGTATATTAGGGGCTCGTTCTGGAGCCACTTTGGAATTCGTGAAATGTTGGTGTAGCATCGCAGATACGAAGATATGCGACTTTTAAAAAACGAGAATTTCTGACAGGTTCTGGCAATTGTTATCGAACTCTCTGTTTGGCAAAATATATAGTAACGACGAACCACGAGTTTCTACAAGTGACTTTTTATATTGTGTCAAACAAGCTTCGCTTCTGATTGTCAAAGCGAAACAGGGCAGAATTACATGTCTCATATTTAACTACGAGTGACAACCAAGTTACCATCATCAAACTTTATCATTTTTTTTGTAAGTAAAGTTATATGCTGATTGAAAAAAACATACCAACCTTAGTCGTAGCGAGCGTAGAAAAATCTAATTGTTTGATGATATTAATACCACTATCATCTATGACTGATTGTAAAAGTTTAAGTTCAAGAGCAGTGCCAATGACAGCCATGTTTGTATAAACTTGTTGTTAAAAAAACAAAGACTGTGCAGTCCACCGTTTTTTCCATGCACTATTGAGTATTCATTCGTATGAGATTTGAACGTCCGCTTATTGGTACAACCTGTTTTAAATAGTGCATGTATGGCGCATGCATGTAATCTGTTGAAATTGTTAGATCAGCTTTAATTATTACGGTTAAAGTTACAGTATAATGTCGTATTTGTCAGGCGTAAATGAAACACTGGATAAGTAGGACTTTTCCTTACATGTCTCCTGAACTTGCTGCACACATAATAACTCAACTTTGTGGTACGTGTGACCATTCGCTCAGTTATACTATTTTTTATCCCACCTCAGCTTAAGTGGAACACATTTCCAGTCTGGAAGTTCAAACATTTACCATCAAGAAACTAGTTAAAATCTCAATTTTCTTTTTTTCAAATGGCTACGAAACGATTCAATAAGCGCAACCCCGCACATTTCGAAAAATGGCGTGTAATAAACGAAGCACACAAAAGGTCAAAGTGTAAGAAATTATACACACTAGAACTACATGGACGTCCAGACAACCTGTTTATGAATAACTAATTCTTTATGATGAACTTGCTACTTTATATTTTTATGTAATACCCAATATTATATTAAAGATGATTTAAGTTGTTGTTTTGTACTCAGTGATCATAAACTTTTCTACTGCCATTAGTTGACTTCCGTGTAAGCCACTAAAGTCGAAAACCAACAGCCGTTTCGTAGCTCTTTTAAAATATATCACTTATAATTATGTATTACAAAATATATTAATTTTACTTTCTTACAATCTCAATAAGCAACAATTCTAGAATGTAAGATTCGTTGGCTACTATTGATCCCTGGAACTTTTACCTTCTTAATGCGTAGACGGAGTTGGATTGAGCCATATTCGCTCTTGCAAGGAAGGTAGTAGACCGGTGACGTTACATCATATTAAAATTTGACACATAACAGCATAGTCACAAGAAGCAGAGATAGTCTGAAGACAAAGTCGTCTCCTAGTAAGTAATCTTCCTGTCTGGCAGTCATTTTATTTGGATTTGAGGCTCTCACGCTCCGGCCACCCCCCGTCAGTTAGGTTTGTAAAAAAATCGGGCATACCGGATTCTATCTCCTTTTCTTATGACTATGATAACAACAATTTTTCTTGGAGAAGTATCTGAACACGTCAGGACAGAGCGATTCTGGTCAAATTGACGGGTGAACGATTTGAAACCAAACATGACAGATGAAGAGAAAGATTAGATGTCAATGTACGTAGATTTTGGATCCCTGGTCAACAAGAATTTTTAGTTAAAAGTGCTTTTAAACCAACACACTTGAGGAAAGGACCGATTTACATAACACTACCCCACGCACCAACGTGAATCATATTGGTCAACAATTGCAACGCAAGTTTTGGAAAGCTATTATTTTTTGATAAAAATTGTCGTTACCAAAACGAGTGCGTATTATGTGATGTTAAAAATGATGACGTCAGCATTGACTTCCTCTCCTGATTTTAGATCATTTCTTCCGTTTTGGTTAGGTGCTGTCTCGGCGCTGGGACCACCTAGATTATATAAGGGTGATAGAATTAATACCCCTCTGTTGAAAACGCCCCTCAAAATAAATTACGAAGTGTATTACAGTCACAGTTTTGTATCTCAAAATTCCAGCTTTCTCATTGATACGCTAGATATGCCATACGCGTTGTGGTGTACGTAACGTCCGTGACAATAAAAAGGTAAACAAAGTTGGCAAAAAAGATGTAGCGTAGCTGCAACATTCCACTGGCATCAGGCACAAAAAAACGCGAAGTAAGCTGTCTATAGCTAATACACCTGAAGATAGGAATATAAGCCTTTGTTATTGTTGCCTTAGCTACAACTTTTCAAGTTGACGAAACTAAATGTGTTGAGAACTGACTAGCCTCTAATCAACTACCAAATTTGGCTAATTACTGAAAAAAGGATTCCTTCTCTTTTAATATTGTTGTGGAAAGGAGTGTTGTTTTAATGTGCTTGTCTGTCGTTGTTAAAGAATCATTACAATATAATGTAAACTAGCTTTGTTTTTACCCACTAAAATGTTTGATAAAACAACACGACCGTGTTGATATTTAGTAAAACCACTAACCTTTAGTCTTCTATAAGACTTTCTAATATTCTTCCTTCCTCAGTAATCTTTTGTTCCGATAGTCTATAATCTTTTTGATGAAATTCCAACGGCTTCTCTTGCTTTCTAATATTCTTCCTTTTGCTCAGTAATATTTTCATCCAATACATATATGTGATTTTTCTTATGAACACTTTCTCAGCTATATTTACGGGGTCAGTGATATTGTCTTACTCTTTGTTCTATATGACAATAAATACATGTTAACAATCTTCCCCTCTTTTCTTTTTTTTTCTTTTGTCAGTTTGATCAACTTTTAGTTTAACCAAATTCATTAATAGAATTGAATGGATATCCATATGCAGCTATATCCATGTTAACAAAAACATAAGTCATTTGACACATTAAGAAAGAGCAACTTCGACCAATCCATATTGTGGCCAGTATTAACGAAATACAACTCCGAAATGATTAGCATTAACAAAACACAACTCCAAAACAACAAAAATGTTTAAACTATGTACCCATCTCTCCTCCCTCAAATCTACACCAATTTTTTTAAAAAAAATCACCACCCATTTCCATTTATTAACACCCCTCCCGTTTATAATCTTTCCCAAAAATATCTACCCCCCCCCCCCCTTGCTATTACACCCCCCCCTACAATTAGCTGCCGAAGAGTATCTGATTCATTTCGAATCATTTCTTTTTCAAAATAGCCAATTCTACTCTTAAGCGATTGTCCAAACTTGTTTTATGGAATGTACAGCATCGCAAAGTGTTTTACTATCGGTTAAACATTGAATTGATGATGCAATATTGAAAATTTCTTCGTATAAACATCGAATCCAATATCCTTTGCCAGCAGTATTGATCAATTGCATGGTCTCTGCAGAAAGCGTACTATTAACTACTCTTTTTAATTTTCTTGACTGCCACGAAATCAGGGATAGTGATTGATTTAGTTGATTCGCTAAGAAAATTAAGAATCCACCTTGAGACCCTTCTCCCTTTAGATTTGCAAATGATGCATCATGAAATACTAGAAGTTTAGCTTCTTCTATGTTTCCAACTGCCCTGGATTTCAATTCCACAGGTTTACACTTGGCTCTTTGTAACACTTTGATGGGTCTTCGCATATCTGAAACAGTGGCATCTTTGATGTTACCCATTAGTTCACAGCAATCAAAAAGAATGTCTGGACGTGTCTGTGTAGCCAACCAATTTAATTGTCCAATCAATACTCTCAAATCATGTTTTCGTTTCGTATTCAACAATTCATCTTTATCTTTGTGTTTATCAATGGGGAGTACTGTAATCTTCTGCAAGTATGAATCTTGTGATACAATAATGCTATCTTTTCTTTTCATTAAATCTAATCCCAAATATTGAAATGCTGTGTTGTGCACTGTACCAATTTTAAAGGTCTGATGCAATGGCAATATCACATTGTTTAAAAACAGTTTGGTACCACCCCAACCAAAATCATCTACATGGGTTGTCATAATTCCATGTAGACGCCCATCTTTTCGATAGTAGAACAATCCTGTATCAAATTTACTTACTGCAACTCCAAGCTTTAATAGTTCCTCCTTTACTCTGAAATACCATGTTCTAGATGCATCTGCAAGGCCATAGACTGTATTATTTAATTTCCAGACTTATCCATCTATCTGGAACTCTTTAGGTGGTTTAAGGTATATATCTCTTTCAATGGGTTTGCCTTGCAAAAAGGCAGCTTTAATGTCAATAGAGTTAATGTCCCATTCCTTACAAGCTAAAATTGACAACATTAAACGTAACGGTTTCTTTGTGCAATTTGGAGAGTCTGTCTGGATTGGTTTTTCAAACTCTTTAAAACCTCGTGCCACTAATCTAGCTTTCACAATTCTTTGTCCATCAACATTCTTCTCTGTCAGAATCCATCTGTGTTTTTTTATCTTCTACTTCATCAAAAACTTTATTTTCGATCCAGTTGTTCAATTCCTTCTCCTTGGCAGACTTAATTTCTTTTTCATTGGCTTTATTCAAGCATATCAAAGCCTCTTGTGATACCTTTTCAGTAAAATCCCACTCTTCAACTTTTGTCCAGTCTAAATTCTCAACATTCCCAACTTCATCAACAATATTCAGCCAATTCCTATACTTTCCACTTGCTTTCCCAGCTCTTGAGTGCACAGTTCCTGTTTTCCAACCAACTTCCGTTTTGTATTTCACTTTATCTTTAACGTTTGGCATAATAATTTTTGCTTTCACATTTGTCTTCGATAAATTGTTATTTGCAAATGAAGTATCCATACCTGTATCATTATTAATATCACTGTTAGTAATTGATGCTTCACTACTTAATTCCTCATCTTCCAATATTTCTCTTTCAGTTTCCTGTTTTTCATCATTGTTAATTTCCACTTCTACATGTGCTTCTATTTTTCTTCTTTCAATCGTAGTTTGCATGGATGCATTCTAACAATGTTGATCCATGCCTCACCAGGATTTGCTGACTTTCCTGTCCTATCACAGTAGTAGGGCCCTTCCAAGTATCATCAGATCTCCGTTTATAGTATACTTTATCTCCTTTTACATTATGTTTCAAGGCTCTTCTGAGCTTTTCAGAGGATTAAGATTTTACAAAGGTTTCTCTTGCAGCATGCAATGCATTCAAGTTATCAGCAACTACTTGACTACTTGTCCTTCCTTCTAGAGCTGGTGGATCATTCATTTCTATAACTGGAAAATTGGGATTGCTGCCAAACACTAGTTCATTTGGTGAAAAGCCATGTACGTTTTTTAAGAAATTCTTAGCAGCAACAGCCTAAGCCACAGCTGTTTTTAATGAATAATTGGGCTTGTCCATCATTTTACACACTGTATTGCCAAGTGTGCAATTATGTCGATCAACCAGGTTCCTTTCTCCACTAACTCTCAGCGGCTGTTGTAACAATATTGATGTGTACATTCTCACACATGCTACGGTAATCTTCATTATTAAATTCCCCACCATTATCCGCTAAAAACTTTTTAGCAGACCCAAATACGGAAATCCAGATCCTAAAAATTGAGTTAATGATAATTTCTTTCCTCTTACTTTAAATAACACAGGATGCACTAAATCTGGTCAAGTGATCAACAAGATGTAACAATCAAGTTTTATCACCATACGACCATTGTTTCAAATCCATGCCAACGCATTCATTAAATACTGGTGCATGTGGTAACCCAACAATTGGTCTTGGTTGATTTCTTTGTACCTGGACGTGTCCAAAAAGGGACAATCTATCTTTTTTTGTGGTTTTGTCCTTATCATGGTCACTGTCTTAGGTTTCACATTATAACATGAAGTGAAAGAAGAAAAGACGCACTGGCATCATTGTAGATACATTTGGAAAAAGCGCCCGAAACTATTTTTTATGATTTTGCTTTGGAAAAAGCGCCCGAAACCATTTTTTATGATTTTGCTTGTGGCTTAAGCGAGTACGCCAAAAAATCGAGAATCTGGGTATTTTCAAGACACGCGTTTTTTTCATGACGTGTTCCACGGATTCAGCCATAAATGCTCTCAAGCCTACAACAGTACTTTAAGGTCAGAAAGTTTCGCGGGAAGAAAGTTTCGCGGTTTAGCGGTTTTTGGGCGTTTTCGCGAAAGTTTTTTCCCGCAAAATTTTCCAAATGAGCTTAACCGCGAAAGTTTTTCCCGCGAAATTTTTCAATAATAATGAATTCGCAATTTTTTCAATCCTGTCGCTAGAAATAACGAAATGTCTCAAGGAACAAACGACAAGCAGAAAAAAAAAGATCCCTGAACTTGTAGAAATTGATTAAAAAATGAAAAAAATGGATACCGTAATGCTTCGAATAAACGCCCGGGCGTTTATTAAATTTTTTTTAATAAATTCTATTTTCCAATCATTTTTAGAAATGGAAAAGAAAGGAAAGAAAAGAAGTGTTTTTAATAAAATTATTTCATATACATAAAATAAATCAAATTGGTTTACATATATACATGCTTAACTAAAAATGAAACAAACATTAATTTAGGTTTTTATAAGTTTCTTGTCTAGCTTTTTTATAGTCAGTGTTCATGCTGCTACTGAGTATAAAATATATAACAAATGAAAAAAATACATATAACTAAGGAAACATATTGTCTTCTTCTATGACCATAGAATGTGCTGCTAAATTTGTATGCCAATCTTTTCGTAGACCCATGTCATATCTCATTATTCACAACGCAAATGTCATTTCTTCCTAAGCTATATAAATAAGGAAAATATATTATCTAATAATAATTACACAGTTTCACAATGTCAACCACCAGATATGTAAATAATTATTGTGGCACCGCAGCTTAGTTGTTTTAACTCTCACACTTTGTGTGGGAGATTGGGGCTCAATTCCCCTTAATAGCGATTTAATATGGGCAAGTGAATGTTACTATAGCCCTGGGTTAACCCAAGCCATGTGAGGGAAATTGGGGAGATAGCACACTGTGTGGGCCGTTGGATGTTGCAGGAAGTTGTGTAGTAGAGCGCGGGCCCTAATTGGGTCTGCGTAGCTCAAAATGAGCATTAAATACTCTAGGAGTCTCCATCTAAGCTATGACCCCTCCTGGAAAGATTCGGTTCTTTTCGGAAAAACTATAATACACAGCATGTCTTAATTCGTTTACTAGAAGAATGGAAGAAAAAACTTGACATAAATTATGTGGTTGGTGCAGTCTTAATGGATCTATCAAAAGCTTTCGATTGCGTGCCACATGATTTACTAATTGCTAAACTTGAGGCATATGGATTGGAAATTAATGCTCTGAAATTTGTCCTGTCATACCTAACAAATAGAGAACAATCTACTCGTATAAACGGACACTACAGTCTTTTCCAAATGATTCTTTCAGGTGTGCCGCAAGCAACAATCTTAGGACCGATAATTTTTAATATTTTTCTTAACGATATTTTTCTTTTTATAACCAGAAGTGACCTACACAACTATGCTGATGATAATACATTGTCAAGCTTTTCCAATTCAATTCCAAACCTCATTAAAATTTTAGAAGGTGAGTCTGAGCAGGCATTAGCATGGCTACATGAAAATAAAATGATTGCTAACCCTGACAAATTTCAATGCATTATCATCAGCAAAGATAGGATAGAAAACACAAGTAGTAAACTGATAAGAATCGGAGATAAAAACATATATTCGGAAGACACAGTCAAACTGTTAGGAGTTAAAATTGACAATAACCTTAGATTTGATCAGCACTTAAATGAGGTTTGCAAGAAAGCATCTGCGCAACTAAATGCTTTGTATAGATTTAAAAACATACTTCCTTTTAAAGCTAAGAGTGTCTTAGCAGAAAGTTTTGTGTATTCAAACTTTAACTACTGTCCACTTATTTGGAATTTCTCATCTTCAAAATCACTTTCTAGGGTCGAAAAACTCCATAAGCGAGCCCTAAATTTTGTAGATAGCGAATATTCAGAGAGAAAAGAAAAGTACATTTCTAGCAAGAACAAAAGTAACTACATATAAATTATGCGAAAAAGAAATCTATGTATAGAGATTTTTAAATCTCTTAATAATTTAAATCCGCCATTTATGTTAGACATCTTACAACGCAGCGAAACAAACACAGGCCAGTACGAAGTCAATATGTAAATAATCTTAAAACATTGAACTTTAATACTAAGAATTTTGGAATACTTTACCTTCCGAATTGAAAAGTTGTAACAGCCTTAAAAAATTTAAAACGAAACTAAAGGAGTATGATTTCAGTCATTCGGTCTATATAAATAATTTTTCATAATTTTATACATTTTCATAAAACTATAAACAAATTTTTGTCGGATTTGATTAGTTTCCTGTATATTTGTAAATATGTATTTATTTATTTTTTTATATCAGGAAGCTATTTGTACATAGTTATTTCTCCGACGTTAAATAAATTAAGAAAGAAAGAAAGAAAGGTTCGCGCCCGGCTGCCGTATAATTATTACGGAAAAATCACGTGACTAAAATCTTGAGGTGAAAACAAACCAGATCGCTGGGGTTTTCTCTGTAGAGCTTTCGGTAATTGCTGCTGTTTTTTGTAATTATTTTAAAATTATTGCTACTAATTAAAGTGAAATGCCAAAACACTGTGTTGCATATGGATGCACAAATCATAACTACATGTACGACAAGAAGCTATCGTTTTTTATATTTCCTGATAAAGTAAAACAACATGAAAGACATAAGAAATGGGTACAGGCTTGTAAACGTGTTAATGCTGATGGAAGCAAGTGGGAACTTGGAGGAAAATATGTTTACTCCTAACTGTATTTATATATTAAAGAAATTACCAAATAACTTACCAGGTGTGTTTATCAGGTAGCATAAGCATCAGGATATTCAATCTCTGGCCACTTCGTTGGATCATTTATCCAAACATCAGCTGGTAAACGATATGGACACTCTTGCAATTTTGCAACTTTAATAAGTTTTTTATATCTAGTTCGAGCTTCACCACCTAATAAATCAAAATAAGAGTATAACATGATCTCTTTGACGACTATTATTTGCTATGTAAACACGCTAAATCTGCCATTATGGGCTTTGTTTTCACCCGCGATTTAGGATTTTTAATAATGGCACGTTTCATGACGTCAAACCGAATCGCCGAATAGACAGGGTTCATATATCCCTCGATATTAGTGAGGCCAGCCATGTAAAATATGCCATTTATCTAGTAGGTTTAAGTAACACTCATACTGAATAACACTTATGTCTACAAGTTTTTGCTAACTTTGTTGAGATTTAAGTCCAAAAACACAAAGTAAATGTCCTTTTAAAGTGTATTAGAAAATCTTGGAGTACTACTAGTGCGCATCATCAGTGCTATTGTAGCTGCAAAGCTAGCCACACTGGTGGCAACAGTGACGCTCTAGCTAGCTAGCTACATTTTTTATGCAAATTACCATTAAGCTAGCCAAAAGAAAAAGGAAAGTTGGGTGACTATACCCTGTTGTGTGTCGAGCAGCTAGCTAGCTAGCTAGCTATATATTTGTGTTGTAATTACCTCAACAAAAAATGTTTAGCTACCAAAAAAATGTTAAAAAGTTAAGGTACATACATCCTGTTGTATATAGTTAGCATTCCTCGTGACTCCCACAATATTCAGTTTTTTTAGCAAGTACTTTTTAAATTCAAGCCAGATTTGTCTTTACTTTCTGCTGCCGCTATTGCGCTGATCCGACCCGTGTTAGTCCGTAAAATATATTTTTTTCCCCATAAAATTACAACGTTATCTCTATAATAGTACACTAAATCATTACTACTTTCCATTTATTCTGATTGTTCGAGTGTTTTGATTGTTTTTGAATTTTAAAGTCTCTTCACAGAATAGTTTTTTGATTAATCGCCGCCTACAACCCTTGAAAGAGAATTGGAGAGTTCAATGTCATTGATTGTTGCAGGTTCCCTACCCCACAATGAGCGTGCGCCTCTGATGCATAGTAAAGTTGATCTTAACAAACTGAATGAGATCTTCGACCTTATGAAGTTGGTCGATTGTTGGACTGTGACATCCCGTTTTTCAGCAATCATCTCTGATAGTCGTTTGTAAAATGCTCCACACTCATGACCCATTCCTCCATTTGTTGAGAAGACAAGGGGACTGAAGGTCCAATATTCCACGGTGTTTACTCGCTCGTTATAATGGCGTTTCTTTTCATCTTCATTTCTTTTATAGCACTTGCTGAGCTCCAGACCCCCGTATCTTCGAGCACTTAGGTCAAATACCCTTATATCGAAAAATGCTCTTTGCCCAGGAGTCCAGAACCCAGTAGCACTGATGTCCAAACGTGCCTCACTGCTGCGATTGGCAGTACTATATTGAAACTGCTCGCCACCTAGAGCCATCAAGGTTCGCTTCGAACATTGACACATACCTCATCAAGTAGCTTTGCTGTTATGTCGCGAATCTCATTATGTCACATGTCACAAACCCTCCTTTCTTACAGGACAGCGCATGTGAAACATCAAAACTGCTTCCACAGACATATTCAGTGGGTAATCGAGGAAGGGTCCAGTTATATCGAATACGCAGTGCATCCTGGAACTGCTCTTTGTTGAGATCGTACGCAAGCTCTTTGATGGAAGATTTGTTAACCTTGAAGAACCGACTAGGCAATTGGAGTCGTTCTTTCTCTTTTGATCTTCATTCAACTCGGCTCTGACTCGCACCAGTTTCTCTTTATTTCGTTGGTTCTTCTCATTATTAATCATTGCAATTGATTTTATTTCCCCATTTTCAGTGGTGCCAAGTATCTGATTCTGAAGTTGAAATGTAAACTGCTTTGAATTCTCGTGCTCGATCGGTGCAATTTCCGACCCGTGTTATCCGTTGCCCCAAATTGACCGAGGTTTTGAATAATCGAGAATGGTCAAAACGGGTCAGCTTCTACCACCGTGGGTCGGGTCAGGCACTTCTTTTCGTTCTGCTTTCTGCGAAAGCAGTTATCGCTAGCCATGCCACGATGCAAGTAGTATCCGTTATCTTGTGTTGTCTTGTTATTTGTGCAGTATTTTTAAGGCAGTTTTTTCAGCAGCGATTGATTGCTCCACCTATCTGATGGGCTAACGTTGTATTTTTGTCTGTAGTTAGCTAGCTAGTGACTTATTTTACTAGAGTACTTAAGCTTGCTACAGACAGATTTCTTTGTTTGCAGTTTAACTAAGGGCTCTTCTAGCATGTGTCTAGCATGTAAAAAAGATGTTAAGGCGGGTTTACACGTACAGTTTTCTTGTTAAAGAAATCTTTCGAAAGAAATATTTCATAGTGTAAGGAGCATTTCGAAATGTTTTAAAACATTTCGAAAGTTTTTACCACCTGTTTTAAAAACCTTTCGAAAGGCGATTTTTTCAGCAACTGTGTTGGTAAAAAAATTTTCTTCTAAAAGTATTTTCAAAGGATGCCGACATCCTGACTATATCACCTGGCGTACTTTCATTCATCACTTTGAGTTTGACGTTTTGTATCTTTAAAGCAAAAGAAGATACATCATTTTACAAACAAAAAAAACAAACAATGAGTGAATTCGATGCAGCGCGTAGATTTTGCAACAGACGCACCATATACGCCAACAGCAGAGCAAGAAGGAAGGTAAAAAAAGTTTTATTTGAAGTAATATTTCCAGTGAATAATAAAAAAAAGGTGCAGATTTTTCACTTTTTTATTTTTTTTGTATCAGATTGACCAGGGCACTTGAATTACACCATGACATTGAACAGGAAGAGCGCCAGTATCGCGCAGAGTTCGACGCTCTGGTAAGAGATCGAAGTCAACAAGATCAAGAGGAGTCCTCTCAATATCAGCCTCAACCTGTCGTCAAAAATAAACTAAAAAAAAACACGGTCCTGGACACACAAAGAAGTACTTGCATTGATCCAGGTTTTGAAACAAACAGATGTTATTATACAACGTGTCGCATGAGTGTTACTACGACAACAATGCTAAAAAAATGCCATGGAAAGATTGGTTTTTCAGTTAGCTGAAGCTGGAGTTGATGTTACTGTTGTTGAGGCCGCGGGGAAAATGCACAGCTTGCGTGTTTAATTTGGAAATCAACGAAACAAGTGAAAAGAGTAAAAAAATAGTGGTTCTGGAGCTGGTGATGTTTATAAAGTAACCTGGCCCTACTTTCAACCGCTAATGTCATCGAAATTGCTTACGCTTGATTATGGGGGAGGCGGTTGGGTCAAGTGGTTTGATGACATAAGCAAATCAAAAAAAATTAACAGCATATTTTATTTTGAGTGTGAAAAATATGAACTATCTAAAGCGTTTGTATTCGCCATATTCTATATCTTGCATGTAAAATATAAAAATAAAATATAAAACTGTAAATATTTAAAACTTTTGTAGGGTCTGGGATAAATACTTGCATCTGTTTTAAGACAAAGGGTGTTTGTTTTCATTCTTTACGGATTTTTTTTTTTTCGGGGGGGGGCTAAGTAGATGATGACGTAATTTTGGGAGGGGGGTCAACCAAATGATTACGACTGATTACATAGGGGAGGGAGGAGTAGAACATAGGCAAAAAATTGATTACGTAATATGTAACATATTACGTAATCAATTTTGTGAACGCTCCCTTAGTGAGCTACAACTTTCTACAAATGCCTTTTCTCATTGATTTCTTCAAACAATAGTCAGTGAGGTTTTAAACTTATTGAGAGTGGCTGGATTGACAACAAGGGTTATGAAATGAATCTTGAATTCTTTCAGTCAGAATGTCACATGGTACAACTTTCAGTTGAGGGAAAACACGGACCTTTCACGGTCAAACTCTCACAGAAGTAGCTTTGATTAAACAAGAACAACAAGTATCTGAATTAAAGTAAGGCTAAATTAGCAAAAACGCACCTAAAACTACACAATATGACATGTTTGAAGTTAAACAACAGATTCTACTAAAAATTCACCCCCTATTTATAAAAAAGGTGACTGCCTTAACAGCGTGTTTTCCCTCAATTCATAATGGCTACTCTGAAAAATACAGAAATGTAATTGGTTGAAAAGTATCAAGTCATATTTGCTGACCAGGAGAATAGATTTTTGCTTTTTAAATCAGTTCTAGCCCAAAACAATCTGCCAGGGTAAAATCAGAAGTAAGACATAATCCTAAATATTTTGAGCCGTAAATGTTTTTTAACTTTCCTTGGTTAAGTTTAAACGGTATATTTTTATAAAGATTTCAAAAATGGTTGCAACAGAACTTGTCCATATGTCAAGATGTATTAGCTATATGTACCTAAAGACAGAAAAACTCCTGATACTTTAGCACCCATCTGGTTTGTACACAATAAAAATTATTTTTGATGTACACATAGAAAGAACTTCACTGTCATGAATTATCGAACACCAGTTTACATTACATTCTTTCTTTTAGACAATGTAAGGTTAAAACAATATTTTTTAAAGTCTTTTATTCATCTTTTACTTATGTTTTAGTATAAATAATAAGAAAGAAATTGTTGATTTGCATGTGCAATGATGTAGTGACTCAGCTAGACAAACTTGTTTCAGAACTAGCAGAGCAATTAATGCCTCAGCTATTATCTCATTTCCCAGAAATGGGCATGTTTGCATGCACAGGAGTTTTCACATGCTTCTTATGGATAGGCCTGTTTTAATGCATAGGGCTGGAATACTCTTCAGTGTTGGATTTTTGTTTTCTTGAAGAACTCAGAACTGTATAAAGTGTTTATTATCCAGCTTTTAGTTGGTATTCTGTTAATTCGAAGACACGAATATACAGGTGCAAATCCTGTCTGGATCTTCCATTTAGTTTTTATCAGACCAGTGTTAATTTAAGAATACCAAGGGCAATATATACATGTTTTTAAGTGTATATACTTTTGTATGTTAAAAGACACAGCAACAAAGTTTTGCTATTGAAAAGTCTTACCATGTTTCTGCTTGTTATTTTCTATAGGGCAACCTTTATTGTTGACCCAAGTTTACCAAACACCCTCTAGTCACTATGGGGCAACATTTATTGCTGACCCAAGTTGACCAAATCCTTTCTAGTCACTATGGGCCAACTTTTGTTGTTGACCCAAGTTGACCAAACACCCTCTAGTCACTATGGGGCAACATTTATTGCTGACCCAAGTTGACCAAATCCTTTCTAGTCACTATGGGACAATATTTTTTGTTGACCCAAGTTGCCCAAAAACCCTCTAGTCACTATGGGGCAACATTTATTGCTGACCCAAATTGATTAAAGTTTCTAGACAGTTTGCTAACTCCGTCAATACGGGTCAACTCCCGTCAAAACGGGTCGGGTCCAAAATTCGATCAATACGGGGCAAGAGGTCAATACGAGTCGGAACAGCGCCATTATTTTTTGCTAGACGAAAACATTTGCCTTATATGGACACAATTTCACCATATATGGGACAAATCTTGAGATAAGAAACTATGAATAAACTTGAAGTTCATCATAACCGACTTTCATACAGCGCAGTAGGCAACCTCGTTCCCAGGGCATTTTGCCTTGTTGATGAAGTTGATAGCGGCGAAAAGGCACTCCGTAATAACGGCTCAGGGGCCACAAGACCCTGGGGACGAGGTTGCGCAGTAGGGACAATTTTTTTCATAATGGTAGTGCAACTTGAAGAAAACAACAACGTTAACAGAAAAATTTAACTTGTAACTTTACCCATGGAGGCATAAAATAACTTTTATACTTCCATGCTTTACTATTATAACACTAAAATCAAAGAAGGGTATTCTTTAATGGTTTGTGGATTGTATTCTATACCAAAACACAAAATTCAAGGTTATTAATGACTAAAAACTGTTGATTCCGTCGTAAGGTTAGCCTACCTAATAAAAGTCAAGTGTCCGACGTGTTAAACCAGAAAGAAATGTTATTGTTGGCACCACATTGCTTATTTTTATTGCTATCTTTAAAAAGTATTGTCCCCAATAGTTACTACCACTATACTTCAAAAGTAAGCAAGTGCAGTTGTGCAGTTAGCTAACTAGCTAGCTGACGAAAGGTAGGCGTAGTTTACGCCAGTTAGCTTTAGTTAGTCTGGCCAGTGCACAAAGACAGGAAAAAGATCACTGTAACTACTTTTGTTATATTCTCATTATGTAAGCTGTTAGTTACATCCACCTTAACCCTATTCGTTCCGGGGGGCCCCCTGACGGTTTTTTTTAATAAATCCCTAACTCTATGCTGCATGGCTATGATACTTACTGAGTTTCAATATTTATCTACTAGTCCTTAGCCCGTGGAAAAATCCACGGGTTCGCCCGTCCTTTTTATACCGCATTGCGTGCGTCTCGCTACTCGCGCAGCTAAGCTACTATTTTGCGTGACAGACAGACAGACAGACGGACAGACGTATAGGGGCATTATAATATAGATTATACACCTGTATGCCAAATTTTTAGGTCCCATGCCTTTCAGAGGCTTTGATATTGGCTATTACTCGAAACTACCCCTTAAAATCTCTATGAAACCCTTATAATGGGGAAAATATAATAACTCTTGTTAGGTTTATCCTTATAACTTGAAACTTCCAACACACCTTTGTGTCATCAAGGAGAATCTTTTTCCATGTTTCGGACACGTGATTAATCCGATTTCCCGATTTTTTCGGATTTTACCCGAAAATCTTAAAAAAATCGGATTTTCGGGCAATTTTTGGCAACTTTTCATGCGATTTATGTAAAAACCGAAAGATATGTTAAATAACTTTTTTGTAGCTTTCAGAAACTTTAAACAGAATGTAGAAATTCGCTCTAGAACTAAAGTAATTAAATTTTAAGCAGATGGTGGCATTTTGAACAAATTTCAAGCTTTTGATGACGTCACAGAAAATGTGCAGACGCAAGCAAAAATTTATTGCCGTCATTTTGTTCTTTTTGTGACGTACGTATAAGTGTGCCAAGTTTGATTCAATTTGAACAAGCCTATGAAAAGTTTTTGAAGGGGGGCGGGGGGCGGAATCAGCCCCCCCCCCCCCCCCCCCCCGGTCATAATATGTTCGAAAAACCCCGGACAGAATAGGGTTAACCCTAAATATACAAAAAAATTGAAATCTATTATCCACAAAAATTTCTACCACAAAGTTTTTCATTTTTTGTCCACAATAAAATTTTTGTTATTTGACAAAAACTGATTTGTACTAAATCTTCAGCATCAGCCAAAAAGGTTTTATGCATAAATCTTCATCAACATTTGATCATTTAGGTAATTTCATACCTCCATTTTTCATTTAAAGTTTTTTCTGTCGCTTTGGACTAAAAGACTTCTTCATACGAGAGACCACGCGTAAAAGTATTTTCAACCGTTTTGATTGGTTAAAGTCAAAAATTATGCAATCGAAATGTTGCAGTAGATGCTTACACCATAGAAACTATATTTCCGGGTCCATGCGCCTGAGAAAAATTGCTCGTATCCTCAACGACCAAACCTTTGTAGTTTGGGCCGCCTATAATTTCCTGTCAAAAGTGCAACTTTGTTATGTACGTATTTATCATTATCGTCTTAAGAAGTCTGAGATAAATCCTGGAATGTACTAGACACCTCTAGTCACATGATGTAAATAAAACCCGACTATATTTGACTCGATTACCTGATGTTGTGTTTGAAAATTAGCAGTTTTTAATTTCACTTTTCAGTTTTAATTACGATGTACCTAAATTCAAATAAAAGAGCGTGTGTACGAGAAACCTACAAAGAAATGTTAAGAACAAAAACAACAGCACAAACAAAGAAATTTCAAAAACGTTTTGTTATTTTTTTTATAAATTAATTTTTAGTGTCACTGAGATTTTTTTGATTTTAAGCGCCTTGGTTGAAAAGTTAAAACATTGCGTACCTTCTTATCATGTCTCCGTTTTAGTTATTTACTATGTTTTTCTGCTAAAATTGTGAGAGAAAGATATCCCAGGACTGTTAATCTCATCCCCATGACACTTTTACGCCTATAATATGGTGATATGAAAGCTCTGTAGTAGCGGAAAGTCGTCGGGTGAACATATCACAGACAGAATAACACTGGGTTCAACGTAGACGCAAGATGACATTTGTTGAACGTTTACATAAAGTTGCAACAAGGTTTTTGGAAATATGCTTTAAATGACGAAAAAATTAGAAGAAAATGATGGGACATCTGACCAGAGAAGTGCAATTTTACGCGAATATAAAAACATGATAGGTTACAAAAAGAAACTTTAGTTATCCTAAAATGTTTTCGGTTCAATTTATTTCTAAAAAAAATTCACAACTGCAGCTTGTAACTTTACCTGCAGTAAAAGCTTGAGTCAACAACTATCTAATGATACTTGACGTAAAAAACATAAAATTAGCTACTTTCAAATTTTTAGTTTGCTTGTGCGATTTATATTGCGCATATAAGTTAGCGCGTTACCGCATCTTTGGCGTAAAAAGCAAAGAGTCAACGTAGTTTGTAGATGCACCATAGTTAAGTCCATTTGTATTTTCTGATCCCAGTATATTATGCTTCATATCCAAAAACTTTTACTTCTCTGATCGACAAATGTCGCAGAACTGTGTGTTTCTTGTAAATCACAACATATCTTGCCTGACGAAATTTTTTGTCGTTTGTACAGAAATATGTCAATCCATTGCCTCCACTCCCCTCGATATTCCCAATAGTAGGGTTACTACTGGCTGAGCTAGACATACCAACTTTTAATCGTGCAACAGTATTAATAAATTTTCGCCATACTCTAATATATAAAAGATGATGTGTACTTCTTAAATCGAGTTTCAACCAAACAGTTATCTTCTCTTGGGTTGATGCATAATGTAAACTTGTAGTGTCATCGTCTATAGCGTATCTGGCAGGACAACACGATTTACTTGTTGATAAGGATGCTGCCGCCTGCAGTGCCACGTTTTTTAGTGTCACTGTAAAAATGGGCAAAAACATAATTAATTAATCTGCATTATAATACCCAACCTTCTGTGTGTGGGCCAAAATGGTAGCTGCGAGTAAGGACGGGCGAATTCTTGTGGATATTTTTCACGGGTTAACGACCAGTAAAACATAAACAAAGGGACTTCTTATCACTCCGACATTGGTCCAAAAAAAAAGACAGTTTAGAAAGGTTGCTCAGCTACTAATTAAAACATATGAAGAAAAACAATTTACCGCATTCGTATCCGACGTTGTTGCATGAGTCATCACACATCGTCTTCTCCTGGCATGGATTTAGACTTCTGCAAAATGGTCCTCTCTGTAACGAATAAAAAATATAGCGGTAATATTTTTCCTTGCAACAAGGAAACAAAATTTGGAGTCCGCTAGCAACCAGACCTCGGATTTGTTAGTAACGAATACATAAACAGCTAAAGAAAATGTTGCCCCAAAAAATCTCAAATTTTGTAGCAGTCATTTTGGTATAGGCTGGTAAAGTTGTACAGTTTGTATTATAATATCTGTACCCAAGGTTTTGTACTCGTATAAAGTTTTCCACCAATGATGGTAATTAGTAAATTTTCCCATCAATCTAAGTCCGCTCAATCTCGTCCGCTTAAAGAAAATTAAAAAAATTGGGAAGTGAAATCCGAAGATACGGTATGGCACTTACGTTTCTGTTTGTATTATCTGTTCGCATATAAATCGATCCAGTTTTTGATGAAATTGCAGCAACATCAGAAGATAGAATATCACATAGTTGAGTTAAGCCATGGTAATTACACGCTTTGCACAATGATTCTCCCACACATTCAATCATACACTTGTCTCTGTTTAGTGTTTTGATCGATTTAATAACATTCCCTGGAGAGTACTTGTTGTATTGGATGTCAGAGAAGTTACCATGATATTTACATGGAAGCCTTGTGATGTAACCGTCCACAAAAAAGTAGCAAGACGCTAGGATGATGGATATGAACCTAAAAAAAGAATATTTGTAAAAGCTTCTAATATTTTATAAATTTCATTATCCCTGTATTTCATTTCCATTATCACAATCGCAGCCGAATCGCTACTTCGTGACAACAATGCACAAATTATCGATGCTCAGGATAGCTACGTACGATGGACGAAAATCTAAGCACCGTATAATATGTACGATAGGCGTATCTACGTTCTCCAATAATTTCGGCGCATGGAATTTACATCGGTTTTAGATATACACATGTTAGAACTTTAATTAAAAATAAAATAAAAATTATTGCACGGAAAAGATTTGTGCTAAATCTATTTGCGTTATAACAATTCTGTGACTAGCCTACTTTCCATGCTTTTTCCGCCTCTCTTGTAAACCTGTCCTTTAGGTTGAAACGCTAATCCGGTGGCAGGATTAATAGAGCAAATATGGTTTGTAAGACAAACAAAACATTTGAAGCCTAAAATATGACGACGGTCAAACTGGTTGATTTTTATTATAATCTTTTGGTCGCAGCAACAACTACTGTGCGACACATATAACTCCTTGAATGAGATTTCGCTAATATTTGAAAATTAGTAATTTGGGGTTTGGTTGGAAATTAAAAAAAGCAATGATATTTTCTTATTTTTCTGCAACATTGTTTTTGACAACCTCGTCCCAAGGGCATCTTTTCTAACATCACGATAGTTCGTCTCGCCGTCTTTGATATAACTAGGCTGGGAACTAGGTTGTGTTCTTGATTCTTTTTTTTGCATTACATCTACTTACATTCACATATACTGCAGATTACAGGTAAAATTAGTCAG
Organism: Hydractinia echinata; assembly: GCA_030067915.1. Taxonomy (NCBI): domain Eukaryota; kingdom Metazoa; phylum Cnidaria; class Hydrozoa; order Anthoathecata; family Hydractiniidae; genus Hydractinia; species Hydractinia echinata. Next base: position 957,688 of record JASGCC010000048.1, on the reverse strand, counting down.
TTTAATACTTTTCTCGTCTCAATAAATTTAATAAAGAAAGAGGGAAAAGCAAAAAAGTAGCGAAACAAAATATTAGCCACCGAGCCAAAATTTAATGCCGATTTAAGGAGTTTTAATTTCACTTTTCAATTTTAACTAAGATGTACCTAAATTCAAATGAAAGAGCGTGTGTACGAGAAACCTACAAAGAAATGTTAAGAACAAAAACACAGCACAAACAAAGAAATTTCTGAATCGTTTTCATAGTTTTTTTATAAATTAATTTTTAGTGTCACTGTGATTTTTTTGTTTTTAACCACCTTGGTTGAAAAGTTAAAATATTGCGTACCTTTGTATCATGTTTCCGCGTTTTTTTCAACAAATATTGATTGATTAGATCTCTTACTAAGAAAACCATAATTTTTTAATGTTATAAATATTGATGTCCTATAGGACAGAGTATTATTGTTTAAAAAATAACTTTGATTCATTCTTTTAATTTGAATTAAATTAAATATATTTATTTCATATGCCGTTGATATGGCAGAAACAGTCAAAACTTAATAGGTGAAAGGTGAATATGAAGCTATCGCTTCCATGGGGTCAATGACCAACGTTCAAAACGAGGAAGTTTATATACTGTAAAAATCTTGTGGTAATTAAAGAAAAGCACCATCTACCTGAGAAGTCATTTTCCTAAAATATACACGAATCCAGCAAGTGAAAAATCATATATATATATACCAGAAATATAAAAAAAATAAATCTCGCAAAAAACTCTGATTAATGAAAAAAATTAGTGAAAAATTTTCACTGCAGTTAATTTGTGTGGTCATTTCTTCATAAAACATCAAAAGTTTGGCTACTAATAGAGGCAGTTGTATTTAGTGTATAAACTTGAAATTTTGCATGTTTCCATAAATTTTAATGCTGAATTTAAATATGTTGGTCATTTTTGTTAAAAATGATCAGAAAATTTCAAGCATGTTAACCCGGATCCGAGAATTTTATAAGATTCTTTGCGCTAGCTTGGCTGTTCAAGGAGTACGATTGTATAATGGTCTACCAAAGGCAATACGCAACCTGTCTGATTGCAGCATAGACTGTTTCAAATCGAGTTGGATTGCTTTTTTTCTACTGTTCCTGATGAGCCACTGATACCAAATTATGTTCAGTTTCAAACGAACAGCATCATTAACATGATGAGCATTGGACTCGCCGAGTTGGATGCGTGAAGATCTCACAAAATCTACTTCAAAGTATTCAAAGTAAGTAAGTATATTTAATTTATACCATGAAGGTTGATTATAGGGAAAAGATGTGACATGTATTTTTTAACAAGTACTTCAGTCCATGCTCACTGTCTCTGCAGCCACATATATGGGCACATATATATAGCTAAAAATACCCTTTGTGCCATCATCCAACTTTAAACTTTGTAAAAGTTAATAACTGTAAGTTGTTCTTACTTAATAAAGTTAATATACCACAGAGAGGACTAGCAGCACCATATAAACACGTTATTTAAAAGTTAAACGTTAGTATAAAATGCAAAGAATTAGGAAAGAAACAACAGAACGTTTTTGCCTTTTCCCGTATGACACAAATAATTCTTTGTGAGAAAGTGACCGAGAAATTTGACTGGGCAATCGAGTCAAACAAAAACAGGCTAAATTTGGCCCACAAGCGCGTTTACTCGTGCCCAGAATGTGCTGTATGAAAGTCGGTAAAGTTGCTGAACAGCACATTGCGTGCTGTTCGTGTCACGTGACAATTCTTAAACGTTAAGTTATAGTTGCTGAACAGCCTAGTATATATATTGTGCATCAAAGAATTTTTGTTAAAATTCAGAAGCACCTTGAATGATTAACATCCTCAACATATACAAGTGTATACCCGAAGAGGTGGTATAAATCGAACATGCAAGAATCTGAGCACAAGTCAACTGCTCACGCCACAAAGTTCTTTTCATGCATCCACATATGACAAACATATTGTGTTTATCAAACATGACATAGAGGAAATCAAAAGAGTGCATATTGTGCTTTCAGGAGATGGTGTAGTAAGCGACATTTACAACTCACCGCAAAAAGAAATACCGCCGAGCAGTTGTTCTTCCGAAATACATCAAGAAACATTCACTGGAGAAAGTGTCTTAGTGATACATAAACAGAGAGTTTTATATACCTACTGTGGACGGTGAAATTCAGGTTGTGTCTCTACACAGAGAAGTGGTAAAGATAAAATTGAAAGTAGCAGTATAGATAGAACTGTATAATAAGTATTATTCACTCCAGGAGAAGATTAACAATCATTATTATCCTGTTAATAAAAACATATTGTAAAATTAGAAATGTTTTGTTTTGTGCTTTGACTCCTTTTCCAAATGTGCGTTAAAGTTTTTGTGTTAAAACAAATTTTTTTATGGGATTGTGACTGAATGGTTTATCAGACTCTTCTCGCTGCGTTGAACAATGCGCAGATATTGCATGTCCATCGGTTGAATGTCAAGATTTATCTACGCGAGGGTGAGTAGTATTGTTTTACCAAGCCTAAATCAATCTAATACAAGAGAGTGCATGCAATATAAATCTTACTGGGTCATACACGTAAGATGTCCCCTTATAAACACCCTTTTTCTTACCCTCCCTCTTGACTAATTTTGTCTTAAAAAAGCTCCAATTTGGTGAGGAAAGAAAAAGCATTTTTTAATGTTGAAACGTATTTCAGTTTTTTGTGACAATTCAGAGCTATAAATTAACAATCGAAAATTACTAATGCAAATAATGTTTATTTTCTTTGGTTGACAGTTTCTTAGGAGTTTGTTATGTTCAGAGTTAGAAAATAGTTTTATTTGGTACGTGTAGCTATCATGTCTTTCTTTTGACATCTTTTACGTGCGTAACTCAAAAAATATCACCATACACTTTTTTTTTAAAGCTTAATGTTCTTAAAAATTATCTATTTGATCATAGTTAATAGATTTGATCGAGCCTGATATCCCTCTTAAATGTTTTTTTAAGAGGCTCTATTTGATCGAGCCTGATATCTTTCTTAAATGCTTTTTTAAGAGGCTCTATCTGATCGAGCCTGATATCTTTCTTAAATGTTTTTGTAAGAGGCTCGTATTGTTATTGTTTCGGCAGGAAGTTCTACGGCGTATTTACTGATTTATTAAATCCTCTACGGGGGAGTATTTGCTTTAGTTCTCCATTTGTGCAGAAAAAGTGATCACATTACAGTCTACTCTCGATAAGTGGAACCCCGGATAAGTGGAACTTTCGTTCAGTGGAATCAATTTCCCCGGTCCCTTGGATTTGCATCAACAAACCTCTCTTGTTTTATTCGGATAAGTGGAACCCTCGATAAGTGAAACTTTCGATAAGTGGAACCATTTTTTTGACCCTTGAGCAATATTTATTCATATAAGTAGGATGATCAGGCGATTTTTAACGGCGTAGTTGCTCGCCTCAAAAAAGCTATTCTTTAGCTTTCCAACGAGGGGTCATTTAACTCTCAAACATTTTTCGTTACCAAGTTATAAAGATTTGAAGATACCTAATTAGAGTAAAAAATTAGACAAATTCTTGCGCATCCTTCCATATAAACACTCTGGCAATATTTTCGGCCCCAAAAGGCGTATATTTAGTCCTCAAGAAATAGTCAAAATGATGGTATAGTGCAGATTAACAAAACTCGCTAAAAAAAATCAAGCAGGGCTAATATTTGGTATAGGAATAAAGACAAAGATGAATAGTACATGACAGAGTCGTATATTTTTACAAGATGTTATTGCACATGCTCCAAATTAAATTACCAACTATAGAAATATATATTTGTATGTTTTGGCGCAAGGTGTTAACCCCTCAAAGAAAATCGTCGATATCGATGAAATTTCACCTCCAGCGTACTCCTTCAACACTCTCCCCCGATGTTCATGTCCGTGAACGAGTGTTAACCCCCAAATTCAAATCGTTAACATTGTTGACTGACCACATCTAGCATAGTCCTTTGATATGTTTCTGCGCATGCGCAAATAAATTCGGAAAATCCGATAAATCCAACATAATTCGACAGAATCCGCGCCTGCGTAAAACTTCAACGATATCCGAGAGAGTGTGACGATGTTCTGGCGCAAGGTGTCACTTTCTGTCCGTGTTAAAATGTATTGATCAATAAAATATTAATAAATAAAATGAGTGCGTCAGATTTGTCCAGAGATTTTAAAAATCCAACCCAAAATTATATAATAAAGATGAACACAAGAACTGTTAAAGAATTACGCGCAATGGCAAAGAGCCGTAGCTTGACTGGTTATTCTAGGCTGATCTGATCTCGTTATTGGAAACACCACAGAAACCGCTAAGATCACCAAGATCATCAGGAAAAGTGGTCAGGCCTGTGACTGTATTACCCACACCTGAGGCCATGGATATCTTTGAAAAACAGGAGATGGCAAAGAATCGATCGGTAGTGATAAATAAGATGCAAGAATGGTATGATTCGTTAATTAACGCTGTACCGAATTCTATAAAAGATCGTGTAAATAATGCTTATGAGAGATTCAAGAACAAAATTATGGAGTTTTACAATAAGATAAAAAGCATCGTTGCAAAACCTACGCTTCATGATGAAATTGAAGAAGGAGGCCGAGGAAGACTACATCGAAGGTAGTCTCCATAATCTATTTGAAGAGGATCCTGACCTCACTCCTCGAGAGCATCAACATGCACTCCACAAGACATTTCGAAGTTTTCGAATACCAGGCGTTAAAAAAGCTGACGTTGATAGTTATCTAGCCCTGGCGAGACCTCATGTGGAACAATTGATTATTGAACAGGTGGAAGATATGGGTTCCGCCAAAGTGCAGCTGTCAATGTGGATCATATGGAAAAAGAAGATCATGCTTGCATTTCGACCTGATGCAGAAAATTTCGATGGAGGAGATGAAGATTTACAGCATGCAAACATTGATCAATACGCAAGAGTTGAAAAGCAGACTCATGCAGGTATTTCAAGGAAGTGATGTAAATGAGCTGCTGGATAATATGTTTGCACAACTAAGGGTTCATGTTGAAAATCCAGCGCTACCGCAGAGTGGGTTTACAATCGATCGAATAATGCACCTGGGCATCGAGTTTCATAAATTGCAGCTTACACGAGGTTCCTCATATATAAAATTACCATCTTGGATCAGTGCAAAAAAGGCTATCATCAACCCAAAAAATAAAGATGACGAAGAATGCTTTAAATGGAGTGTTATTGCGGCACTGCATCATGAAGAAATTAGGAAAGATGTGCAAAGAATATCTAAATTACAAGATTTTGATGATCAGTACAACTGGGAAGGGTTAGAATTTCCACTAAACATTAAAAAAATAATAAAATTTGAAAATAACAACCCCAATCGTGCGGTCAACGTTGTAGTCCTATACTGGGACCTATACAAAGGAGGATGGTAGACCACTTCCAATTGGAATGAATAAAAAGGTTGTGAGTTTGATGAAAGATGAATTAGCTGGAAAAATCATGACGGAGTTCATAACATTGAGAGCAAAATTGTATGCCTACAAAATATTGGAAAAAGAAGACAAACGATGCAAAGGTATTAAAAAATGAGTCGTGAAAAAATCAATCACCTTCGATGATTATAAAAAATGTTTAGATGAGGGTATAAATCTTTATAAAAGTCAAGTCCTTATCCAGAATAAAAATTATCAGCTGTACACCGTAAAAAGCACCAAAATTGCACTGAATTGCGATGACGATAAGAGATTCGTGCAAGAAGATATGATCTCCACATTAGCCCGTGGTTACGACTACTCATCAGTATAAATCGGTAAATAAAACAACGGATGGGATATTGATGTTGTTGTTGTTGATGCTATATATTGCGATAATTATACCGTATATGATAGTACTACTATTTTTTTTACGTTTTCAACGTATAATAAACAAAATGACTGAACTTGTTAAGGATGCTCTGCGTAAAGGTAAAGCACATCTTTTACCGAAGAAATGTACTGAAGGATTCGTTGATAAGGCGCCAGATGATGCGATCGACAAGGTATATGCCGAATATGCTCAACGAGAGATCCACGAAAAGGGTGAAAAACAGCTAAAGCACTGTCTTCTCATGCGACTGGTATGTACACCAATGTTGTAGGTAACGTTGTTCAGCTTGATAGTGCTGAAGAATTAAAACGAAATATCGAGGAAGACCCTATTATCGAGGATAGTATGACCGACTTGGGTATTCTGGTGTACTCTGCGTTCGGTAAATTTCTCGCTCCACTTCTTGTTGTTGCTCATACAGTCAACCACACTCAGCTGTCCAAACAAAAACAAACTGAAAACGGAGAAGAACGAGAAGAAAAAGATGGGGGATAATATGTCAAAACTACAACTAGGATTACATGAAAAATATGAATCTATATATAATGGGGAGACAAAATCTAGGGCTCGATGTGGGATTACACCAAGTTTTAACGAATGGATGAGCTATGGTATTGATGTAGATCGAAAAATCATACTCACTCCACCCGCAGGTAGGTTCCCAGCCCATGTTTGTGAGTTAGAATTCGGTGAACAGCATTCTAAATGGTATTTGGAGAATGCTAGGCGCTCCTGGAAAGTTGTATGATTTGCTCCGTGCGTTGCTAAAGTTTTTATAGAGGCATCTTCTATAAAAAATAATGCTGATAATAAAATGAGTGACAGTACAGAACAAGGCGCAGAACAACTTATAATTACAAAACCAGTAAAGAATCTAGGTCGAGTGGCGCAAGGCCACAAACTAGCTGCATTAATGAAAAAGAGGAAAGAAGAACTTAAACACTCTTCTGGTGACAGTTCAATATCAAGTACTGCACCAAGTACTGCACCAAGTACTGCACCAAGTACTTCGTCAAGTTCTACCGCAGTTTTAGGGGCCACGGCAGTAACGGTTGGCATTGCGATAGTAGGCGTTGGTGTCGTCTATTATAATTTTTTTAAAAACCAGCAACAGCAGCATCAGCCTGAAAAATCATCAGAGCAACCACCTCCTGTTGAAAAAAATGTTCGACAAAAATTAGACATTTTTAAAATGCACAGAATTATATAATAATAAATGAGTTCAAACATTACACCATACGAGAAGGAAATAATTGATATGTTATACGAGACCATAGTAGATCTCGGATTTACCTTTGGATATGCTCTTGCAGGTAAGAAATTTCTAGGAATTACACGACCCTCTGTCAAAATGGACATGGAAGATGTAATTAAAATGACAGGGCATTAGCAGGACGTGTAAGTCGAGAAATGGCTGTGAAAAAAGGCTGGATTCCTTCAAGCATAGTCCCAAAATAATAAACAGAATAAACAAACATGTCCAGCTAAATTTTGTGTTTATATTGAATATAAATACAAAAGACATGGAAGAGACTAGGAAATGTTCAAACTGTAAACTCTCTTTATCTTTGGATAATTTTAAAACGTCATGGACGGCTGACAAAATGTTGCATTAGATGCCTCGATAGTACGAAGGCATCACAGGAACGTACAAGATGCCCTCATGGTAAACGGAGATCATCGTGCCAGAAATGTGGTGGGGGAAGCATTTGCAAGCATCAAAAACAGAGATCAACGTGCAAGGAATGTGGAGGTGGGGGCATATGTCCGCCTGACATACAGAGATATAGCTGCAAGGAATGTGACGGTGGGGGGATATGCCGGCATAAAAAACAAAGACTACAATGCCCCATTTGCGACCCTCCTGGACATCTCGCTCATATTGCTCGGTTTCGAACTAGCCAGGCTCTGCAGGGAAACAAGGATCTACATTCGCAAGAGTATCTTGAATGTGGTATGGGCACATTGCGGGCTCATATTGAAGCACAGTTTGTTGATGGTATGTCTTGGGATAACTACGGCAAAGTGTGGCACATTGACCACAAGATCCCTATCAAATATCGAGAAAATGGCGATGCTCCATTACTCGTAGAAGTAGAGAGACGGCTCCACTATACAAATACTCAACCTATGTGGGCATCAGAGAATATATGGAAAGGAAACCGTTACATATCGGAATAAATAAAATAACATGGCAACTATCGGTATTTTGGTAGCCGGGGCGGCAATCAACGCTCTAGCTTTCTCGGGCTCTAATTTTTTATTCAGCAAACTCTCGGGGCATGGAGAAGAAGAACGCAAGAGGCATGATCAGGCTATTGAACAACTACAGGCTACCGAAGCGGAGTGGGTAAGGGATCGTCAGGCAAAGATCGACTGGTATAATAAACAACGAGAATTAGAGAGGCAAGTCGGTGAGGATTTGAAGAAAATGGATGAATCAATGCGTGAGTACTATATCGCCACAATCAATAATGAACCAAAACTGTCTGATATTTACGTACCCTCCAAACATCAACAGGACGGTGATCTAACCTTTATTGTTGGATCCCTGGCCATTCTAGGATATTCAGCGTATAAATATTTGTAATGAAAAAACACACACGTTTTGACATTTAATAAAGATGTCAAAACATATCGTAATAGAGGAAAAGGCAGAAAAATTGAGTAGTATTTATTACAACCCAGAACATCTTTGGGTTGGACGAAAAGCCGCTAAACTATTGGTTGAGGAGAGCAAATTACCACGTAAAAGAGTCGTACACTGGTTATCCCGCCAGCTCCTATGGCTACAACATTTTCGAGGTCCAAAAAAGATTGATTATCCTCATTTTAACATTATAAAACCGAACGAAATGCACCAATTTGATCTACTGTATATGCCCCATGACAAGGTTTATGGCAACACATACAAATATATTCTAACAGGGATCGATGTAGCTTCACGGTTTAAGGTGGCGAGACCCCTACGTACGAAAAAAGCAGCCGAGGTTGCAGAGATGATCAAGGACATTAACAAGGCCGGTCCTCTGAGCTATCCTACAATTTTTCAATATGATAATGGCTCAGAATTTAAATGTGACAAAGATGCTAGAAGGTAAAGGGGTGGAGATTAAACGAGCTACAACCAAATATCATTATACCTTTACAGCGTTCGTTGAGTCGTACAACAAAGTGCTTGCGGAAAGACTATTCAAACCTCAAGGTGCGCAAGAGTTGGTCAGTGCGGAGCCAAGTAAAATAAGGGTGAAACACCTGTACACTACAGTGAAAGGCCTCAACAATACCAAGACTGTAATGATCGGGATGAAACCTTCGAAGGCTATCAAGTTGGAAGACGTACCACTTGTGAAAAGTGAAGAGTTTCCCGAGGAAAAACCTTTGCCTGAAGATGGGCTGTATTTATATTTGTTACAGCCAGGGGAAGAACATGGTGATCAAAAAAGACGTGCGCCTGATGCCTGGTGGAGCGGGAAAATGTATAGACTGATCGTATTGTGGCAGAACCAAACAGTCGTGTGTTGTATTATTTGAAAGATGGCCCTGAGCGTAGTTTTGTTGCAGAAGAATTAATGCTAATCCCAGAGGATGTCCAAGTACCTCCAGAGCATGTTAATGAAATGGTAGATTTTAATTATTTTTTATCTTGGACAATCCAAGACAAAAAAATATTTAGTCTTCCAATGCCGGAACACCCAGATCATACAAATCATCCCGAGTAATATGGATCAGTCTGAAGTGACATTGATATCGCTCCATATGTCCTTCTTCTTCATATCTGTTAAAGGCGTGCATACCATTAGGATTGTCTATAACAACAATCTCTTCAGAGTTTTGAAATTTGTCACTGAACCATCGTCGTTTTCTTGGGATGGCATTTCTCTGAATGCGTGCACAATAGTATGGTAGATGATGATGTAAGTCGTCGTCCTGCGTGGTATGCTTGCGATAAATCATAATCGTGTTATCTTTTCCGGGATCTTGTGCACGTGGAACAAACCTTTGTCGAAGGACCGCATTTTCTTGGCTCTGTACCGCAAGTTGTCGCTCCTTATCCTCAATGTCGTCCTCCAGCCCCATAAGTTGCTTATCTCTGTCATCAAGATCATCCCCGAGGAGTGCAATGCTAGCATCTTGTTCTTCAATTAGCTGGCGCTGCTCCCTCACTTCATCTTGTAATTTTTCAACACCTTTTGGCGCAAGTCACTTTGTCAAAGCTACTGCCTTGGGTTTTCTCGAACGTCTTGTGATTTCTATGGCGCCATCCAGAGTCATGAAGGCATCATGAGGGTTTTGCCCGCCTCCGTACTTACCAGACCGGGATAGGGTGGTGCCCTGCCCTGAGATTTCTTGCCTTGTTGTAGTTTCTTCAACCAAATGTCGAAAATTGCGCGCTACATCACAGATGCCAAAGAATCTCCCGAGATCAGCACGTTTAAAAAGAGGTTTTGAGTGCTCATCGAATAGAGTCTCGATGGCTCCAGCAGGTACGTCATTGAACAGGGTAAGTTGAGAAGACATTTTTATCTTAATTTTTTTGGAATCCGAAATTTTTGTTCATGGACAGTCCAAGAAAATTTTTTTTTTTTACATGAAAGTTAAAAGAAAAAAAATGGAAAGGGTAGAAACAAGCCGCTGCAGAATATGTAAAAAAGATTTACCACTAGATCAATTTAAAATAAAAATTAATAAACGAAGAAACATTTGTTGCATTTCATGTCTCGCTAAGCCAAACCTAAAACCTTAAAAGGGTACAACGTGGTAGTGCAGCCTGCGAGTCTTTTGTGGGTCAAATCGATCCGTAAAATCGCCTAATGGCACCCGAGAATTTTATAGGTTCTAGGATGCTCTAACTTTTTTCAGTTGATCCTTAATATTTTCCCAGTCATTGATCATATTAGTTTCTTCATCAATCAATTTCATATCCGACCGCTCATGGGGGTACCAGATGAACAGCTGCTTTTTTTGCCGTCGTAGAATTTTTGGTAAAGCGGTATACGATTGGGTTAACAACCAGAGACTATGCTTTCGATGCCGACCAGAGATCGCTAATTCAAGCAGGAACTGTCTCTTTTTATCGAGATTCTCGTCCGCTATACAGTCATTGATAATCAACAGAGTGTCTTCACCGGCTAGCAGTGACGATAATTTTTCAATCCATTCAAAAAGCTGCTCCTTGGGATTAATCAAGTACACATACTCATCTTGCCAAAGCGAGGATCTCTCGAGGTAGGTGGTAGGTATTCCATTGTATAGTTGGGCAGAGGATAATAATGTTGTGAAAATGCTTCTTGTACTCACCCTCAAGGAGATTAAGGACACGCTGAGTCTTCCCACAGCCTTTGGGTCCTGTAAATATCGCCGTATGGGGCTCTTTGACAACGTCTATTTGAGCCATTTATTTTAATATTCAATACTCCACGCTGTGAAATCGGTTGTCTAAAAAGTTAAGCTGGGCATCGCTCAGTAAATAGATAAAACATCGGATATCTCCAGTTCCGTCGGCCTTTTTTGTTATGTGGAGAGTTATACCGTCACTTACGTGCTGGAGAGTTCTTCCTGAACCATGCAGATTATGATCAGGAGTGCATCGAAATTCAACAAAAAGCGCGTACCTCTCGGTCATGAATTGTCCTATCGTGACTGTTGAATCGTGGCTACCAAAAAGGTTCACAATTTGCTCGTACTGGTCTTTTCCAAGCATTGCATGGGAATACAATTCGTTAGGCGAACTTTCTACAGTGACCGAGGTTTTTTCGATCTTCGGATTATAAAAATTTTCGTTAATACCGCTATAAGGCTTAACTTTCGAGGGGTCTATAAACAGTAATAGCACCCTTTTTAAACTTTTGGCAGGGGTATCAATTTGTAAATTAAGGCTTGTCTCTTCTTCTTTCATAGTCATCACTTTACTGCGAAGCACTCTCTCAAAGGGTAGTGCGAAATAACTGAACCGGGACATCATACTACTCGCGAGTTTCCGATGATTCACCTTGTCGAATTCAAGGGAGATGTTGGTGATTTTGTAAGCACTATCAGCAGGCTTTGCCGTAGTCGATCCAACTGCTGCTGTACCTCCATCCTTGATGACATCCGCATATGATGCAAAATGGAGAACGAATTGGAGCCGGACAGATTGTAACCCAGGCTGATAGAACGGTAAATCCCTAGTCAATTCGAACATTTTTCCAAGTGGGATACAAAACGTATTTCTGTACGCTGCAACGATCGCTTTTTCTTCGTCTGTACCTGCATGATCACCAGCTTTCACTTGCAATGCGCGAATAGTACCATCATTCGGATTAATCCCCTCGAGGATCAAATTATTTTCACGTTCAAATTTTGACAACCACAGATCGGGATAGACAGCGAGCACTTTGTAGTCGTTGATACTCTGAATTTCATTACCATTTAGTGTAATGCGCAGATTATGTACCAGGCTCTTGCCAATATTATTTGAAACGATAGTACGTTTCGTATTGGTGCCAGTCAATTCCATATCAAACAATAACCGAAGGCTTCCAGGGAAAATAACATCTTTAACCTCCATATTGGGAACATCCACATACAAGTCCTCATCCTGATTGATTGTCGATGGGATATGACTCACCTTGACACGCTGCTTTTTCGCTTTAATTAGCGAACATTTTTTTTAATTCGGGGTAGGGTTCCAATGTTTTTCCAAATATCTCACTATCATTCATTACTACTTTATTATTAGTTGTTTTTCGTTAAAATAAAATGGATAATCCAACATATGACCCAGACGGTGAATTTACAGAGGAGGGCGATATTGCTGATAATGATAGTAATGGATCTTTTAGTAATCCCGGGGACCTTGCCCAGCCTGTCACAACGCCAACACGGGAAGAACGACGGATGCGGATGGGCACCAAACTAACCCAGGAGGAACGGTTTAAAAGGTCTAAGATCGATTCTCTCTATGACCATCTTAAGAAGGGACTAAATATGGAACTGAATGCGAGACATTATAATGAATTTCGAGTGGAAGAGGGTAAACTTATCTTTAACGGTGTAGATATAACCAACGATGTGTATAAAAATAACGGGGAATTCAGATCAGTTGGTGCAATAACAACGAACCTGAAGGTCGGCCTTTGTAAGGGATCTAGGCTTCACAACTTATACTACTACGCCCAATAAAAGGGAAGTGGTTCAAGGACTCGCTAATAAAGTAGATAAGGTGATCAACAACGCGGGTGATAAAGAGATGGAGGACGTAAATAAGGTTGTGGATGAAACGAGTAGCCTTCTAGCGGAGACTTCCTTTAGCGGCGAAGTTTTTACCGAACGCGAGAGAAGAGGACTTAATCGCGAACTCCAAACCGTAAGAGGAAATTTAAAAAATTTGAAAAGTAAAATGATTTATTATGACGCCGAGATTGGAAAAGCAGAGGCCAAGGTGAAGAGACTAGAGACAAAACAACAGATAGAGATTTGGAACACAGATATTGCAAAGGCCAAAGAAGATATTGAAAATCTGCAAGATCAAAAAGAAGCTGTACAAGAAGCGCATGGTTTACTATCATTCGAGATTCAAGGTCAACTGAAGGCAATTAAAGGCACGCTGATGAAAATCGCGGGAGACGATACATCGCTCGTTGAAAAACTCAAGATCTTGTTTGAAGAGCAGGGAATCACTATAGCGAGTATCGTTTCAGCTGCTGGTTTGCTGATATCCACCATTGTTCTAGCAGTGACAGGAGGTGGATCGGCGGCTGGTGCTGCAGCAGGAACTGGCGGTGGTGGTAAAAAAATTGTACAAAAACAGCTCAAAAGACTTGGAAAATATTTAAAGTATTTGGCGGGGAAAGCTGGTGCGGCTCTTCCTGGAATAATAGGGACGGTAGTTTCCCTCTTTTTTCGAGTGGCCGCAAAAGTTGTTGAATTTGTAGCCAAACACCTATACATGGCGATTGCCGGCGCTGTTGCTCTTGTTGTAGGCTACATGAGTAGCGGGAAAGGCAAAAAGTCGTAAATAGAGTCTAATTTGTTGATCAAACACACTAGACTACATATGATGCTAACGCTAACACGACTCTATTCAGAGATATATCGATGACCTTTCGTCTGATTATCCGCAACCCACATAGGCTGCATGTTGGTATAATACAGCCTTGCAATTTGTTCTTCCTCAGTAGGGTATACCCCGTTCTCTCTGTATTTTAGTGGCACCTTGTCGTCAAACTCTCACTGCCTTCGGTTTCCCCAGTTCATCCCGCCTCTAAACTGTACTTGGATGTGTTTCATAAATGTTCCAATATCACATCCCAGATACTCTGTAGAGGCAATATCTCTATCATAATTTAGGGCCTTATTAATCCTGTCTAAAATTAGCTTATACAGATAGCCTGGGTAATCGCAGGTTGGACATTGTTGTCGTCGTTTTCCGTGTGGGCATTTGTTACGTTCTTTTGACGCCTTGTCGTCATCCAAGCACTTAATACACATTTTTGTCAGCTGTTCATTACGTTTGTTGACCTTGAAGCTGTCTAAAGATAAAGAGCGTTTACAAGCCGTGCATTTCTTACTTCCCATGTCTTTTGTGTTTGCCTACATGACAAACACAAATTTCGCTGGACGCTCCTAACTCATTTTTTTAACCATATGTAAAGCAAAATAACACCTATTCCTGCAGAAACTAACGCGGCCTTAGTGTCATCTTGTTGTTCTGCTTCTATGCCCTGTGTTTAGGGAGTATTGCTGGCACAGTATGCCGCTCTAACGTGTGACTCACCACATGTGTAAGACGCTTCGCCGGCCCTGCGTTGATCTTCGGATTTACACCAATCGAAAAATAATCCTTGTTGATCAAAATGTTATTTGTAAAATTCACGATATTTCCAATGTGAAGGTTCATATCACTTCGGATCATATTGACTCCATGAGCAATACTAAAATCGACCTTGGATCGCGCATATTTTAACACATTTTGGAATTGAGCAATTTCTTTGCCTGTATCGCTACCCTTAATTATTAAACCTTCAAATGTTGTTAGGTACAACCTCTGAGCATCGATCGCGCTGCCTTGATTCCCAATGATTCCTGATCTTGCGCTCGCCTGACTTTCGAGGATTAAATAGGCATAAAATCTCACACTTTGCGATAAGCGTTCGATACCAATGCGAGTGAGGCCTTGGCTATTTTCAATAACCCACCTACTCCACGAGTCTTCATCGAAATAACTTGGACCTGAACCAGGATAGTCCTTACGATGAAGTTGCCAACTACTGAAGATGGTTTCGTTCCTCCATTCCTGCTCACCACCAGATACCCCAAACTCACGAGCTAATTGCTGGAGTTTCTGTTGATTGAATGGATTGTTTAAACGTCGAAATCTGGGCGAACCTGGTAGTGAAATGCCGATAAAATTTTACGTATTTGAAAATAAGTGTGGAAGCGATATACGGCACGAAACATAGGCAACTCAGCGTTTAGATGTTGCATGGATATACCACAAGCAGATGTTGCGCAGTAAGCAGCAAAATTAAGTTGGGTTGACCAGAGGTTAAAGGGGTGGCTGTTCCACTCCTTCACTAGTGAGCTCGTACCAGAATGGAATTCATAATCAACAAAAATGTCTGGAAATTTTACAGTGAAAGAGGACATCAATAACGATGTTCTGCAAACACCGTAAGGTCATTTCCTTTAAGACGTTCCAGATATCTCCCATGATTTGGTGCATACTTTGCTTTGGGGTTGTATGAGTAAATATTCATCTTTTTTATTATAAGAAACATGAAGCAACTATTTATCACTGATATTGTTAACCCGACTATTTTTGATGATCACCTAGGGCAGTGCACGAGGATCGCTTTAAAATCCATCAGTATTCGAGGCGGCTGGTTGAACCTATTTAAGGATACCGCTTTTAATATCTGAAAGGAGAAAGCGGGATCTCATGACCCCGATACCCGGATCTTTATCGTGAAAGGGCTGTACAAAATCGAGGATCTGGCAGCTATTATCAACAAACAGGCCAATGGAAAGGTCATGATATTTGTATTGAATAATGGCTACTACCGGCTTCATGTGAGTAGTGGCTTTAATGTTAGTATTGATACAGCACTTCAAGAACTCATTGGTTTATCTGATCTACCCGATGGTGTAAAGTACTATACGACAGGCGACTATGATGGATACTATATGACCGATATTTATCAGAGATTAAGTTTAGTCTGCCCTCAGTTGGATGACGATGATTGCTTGTTTAATGGTAAAAAATCAAAAATTCTCGCGATACTACCCACCAAAGATTTAGATAATTGGGGAGATATGCTCACCTGGAATTTCGAGACTCCAATATATCTTCTTCTCAATGGATTGACGGAAAAGCTCGAGTTCATGCTGACCGATCAATATCACCCTGAAAAAAATGTTGTTTTTACAGGAATCACGATGCAAATACTTATAGAATAAAAGAAGATGGATACTATGAAATTATATCCAACCTTATCACCAAGTGCGCCTGAGGATGAAAGTCAGGTATATAGATTAAAAAAAATTGAAGAGATCGAACAGTATCTGCGAATGTAAATCAAAGAGCGGGATGGACTCGCGAAAAAGTTCAAGATGCATGGTACTTGGGTGCGCTATTGCGACCATGGACTGCTCAGCGTAAGCGTTATTACTACAGGCATTGGAATTGGTGTTTTAGCAACAGGTTTTGGGGCTCCTCTAGGTTTGCTATGGGCGGTATTTCATTAGCTATGGGAATCGGCCAAGCTGGCCTGAGGAATGCTTCAAAAAAGTTAAGTGTGAAATCACAGAAACATGAAAGTATTCGATTATTGGCTGAATCAAAGTTGAATTCTGTCGTTGATTTTATATCAAAGGCTATCGAAAATGGTGTTATCAGTGACTATGAATTTAGCTTAACCATGCAAGAAAAACAGCGTTATATGGTATTAAAGGAGCAAATAAGACAAAGAGTTAAGCGTATCGTCAATAACATCAATGAACAAGAACGTGCTCAGTTACTTGCAAAAGGTAGACAGGAAGGTAAAGATGAATTTTTAAAAAAACTTCAATCTGTACAGCATGCCAGCGGTACTTAGATTCTCCGCCTGCTTATTCAATATAGACCAGAAGTTTTATAGGAAATATTTTTCCTACAAAACTACATGCGTGTATAATCAATCTCGCAGCCGATCACATCACCAGTATCAGCATCGATCTGTAGATTCCCATCATGTACTATACGTCGCGATTTTTGAGCGAGTTATTGCAAATATTTTTCAAGATTTTTTTCATATGCAATTTCAACACAAGGTTTGCAATAAGGTCCGTCTGTTTGCGTTGAAATATCCTTGTACTTAGCTTTGCGGATTACCTCAACAAGATCGTCCTTATTCAGTGTAGAATAACGAAGAACTTTCAATAATTTTGCTTCTTTTCGAAGTGCGTTCATTTATTTCATATAGCTGTTATCAACTATATAAACCTTTACATACTACTACACACTATCATCATCGAGATCTTCCTCAGATTCACTCAAATAACTAGCGCCATACCTTTCAACCTCTTTATATTTGCATTCTTCCAAATAACTTTGTATGTAATAGTTGGACCCTTGCTTATAAATACTTCCTAATTTAATGATTGCCGTACATTCACAACCTTCCTGTGGTATCTTTTTTTTATGAAAGTTAGTTCGAATTTTACCTTCAAATTCTTTCAATTTTCGGTTGATATAACGATCTTTTTTCACACCTTTGTTGGTGAGCCCCACTTTCCCACTCAACTTTTTTCAAGATTTTCTCGTATTTTTCGAACCGCTCAGGGTAGTCACCAAGATCGAACGACATGGTGAACGCTGAATTCGGACTATATTGGGAGACACCCTGAGAGTAGATTAGATTTTTAGGTTTTTTTATAAGTAATGGGGATAGGTTGCCGTCCTGACAATGATATCCAATTACGAATCATTCATCTTTACCTTTGTTTGCTGGTATGGAATCACTCACCACTAGATTTTCAAGGTTCACATCTTCGATTTTGTACGGTATTACATTACTGTAAAATTCTTTTGATTTAATCATTTGGTCTCCAAATTTAAACATGCTCTTTTATTTATAAGAACAAATTTGATCAATACTTTTTTTTCGTCAAACATTTACAAAAACCACCGTTATATAACGTATATTCCTGATAACAACGCCAACATAACATTTTACCTTGCACCACAAGCTTTATCCCACATTTACACCTATCATAGGCATCAAGTATACACTCACAATCATCGCACTGTTCTTTCATCGTTTATCTTATGTTTCTAACGATACATAAAATCCCGCTGCATCATTACTATTCTAAATCACGAACCCGATCCTGCAAATTTTTAATTGATCTATTATTTTCCTTCTTCTTCTCGCTTTCTTGCACTAGAGCCATGGTCATAAGTGGTAGAGAGATCCCAATACCGGCAAGTAATATCGCGACCGCTGCATTTTCGAACATTTCGAATTTTGAATTACAGTTGATACACATTTATTATATAATGTTCAATGCATTTTAAATATATATAATTTTTTTGTTTTCAATACACCATCCACAAATTGAGCTTCTGCGCAACGGCTCTCGTTTCTGCAACGGCTCTCGTCCACCAGTTCAAATGCAGGAGATAATCTGGAACATATGCGACCATAGAGGGACCCTCTGCAACGGCTTTCATGCACATTTCCCGATACTTGAATCGATCCGGAACTCGAGCAGGAGGTGGTTTTTTTCAAAGGCTCTCATGCACATTTCCCGAGTCTTGAATTGATCTGGAACAAATTGGAGGCATTGGAGCTTTTCTTCAAGGGCCCTGTTACACATCTCTTGAGTTTTATAAGCGTCTGGGACACGGTGGAGCAGACTGGGATCCTCCTTAATTACCTCATTACACATTTCCTGGGTCTTGAACAGCCTTGGGTCATGTGCGATCATCTTCAACAACAATATTACACATGTCCTGCGTTTTGAAACAATCTGGAATATTTTGAAACCAACTCATTTTCTCTTTATTTATTATAGTAATTTTTTTATCAATAAATTTTTTTTTGAATTTATTGATTACTCCCATAATTTTGAAATGTATATATATATTTACCCATGAGATTATCCGGAACATACTCGATCATCTCAGGATCCTTTCAAGGGCTCTCACGCACATTTCATGCGTCTTGAATCGATCCGGAACATACTTGAGCACATAGGGATAGCTCTCGGCTGCCTTATCGCACATTTCCTCCGTCCTGAATCGATCCGGAACAAACTGGAGCATATGGGGATCCCTTTCAACCGCATAATTGCACATGCCCTCTGTTTTGTAATCATTTGGAACAAGCTCGAATGCCAGGGGATTCCTTTCAAACACCTGATTGCACATTTCTTGGGTCCTGAATTGATCCGGAACATACCCGACCATATAGGGATCCTCCTCGACTGCCTCATTGCACATTTCCTCCGTCTTGAATTATCTGGAATATTTTGAAACCAATACATTTTCCTTTTTATTATAAGATTTTATTTATCAATATGTTTTTGTTTTTTTTAAATTTATTGATTACTCCCATAATTTTGAAATCTCTTGCTTCTCGTCCTCCGGCATGCACCAATCCCAATGTCGATCTGGATGCCATGTTATCGGCATCAATTCATTTTTAATTTGAGCCTCTCCGCCTTTGATGATATGCATTGAACCATAGGTTGAGATTATTTAGATGTTCAATTCTTTTCAACATTTGAGATGTAATGAACCAGTCTGGAACATACTTGATCATACAACAAAATCCTAAAACCGCCCTATTACACATCTCCTGCGTTTTTAGATGATTTGGAACATATTGGAGCATCCAGGGGTCCTCTTCAATGGCTTTAGCACACAACTCTTGGGTTTTGAAACAATCCGGAAAATACTTGATCATATAGGCTTGTTCTTCAACGAGTTGGTTGCATATTTCCTGAGTCTTGAACCTGTCCGGAACATCCTTGATCATCTAGGGTTGTTCTTCAACTGCTCTAGCATACATCTCATAAGTTTTGAAGCAATCTGGAACATTTCTGAACCAACTCATTTTATTTATTAATATTTTATTGATCAATACATTTTAACACGGACAGAAATTGACACCTTGCGCCAGAACATCGTCACACTCTGTCGGATATCGTTGAAGTTTTACGCAGGAGCGGATTCTGTCGGATTTATCGGATTTTCCGAATTTATTTGCGCATGCGCAGAAACATATCAAAGGACTATGCTAGATGTGGTCAGTCACCAATGTTAACGATTTGAATTTGGGGGTTAACACTCGTTCACGGACATGAACATCGGGGGAGAGTGTTGAAGGAGTACGCTGGAGGTGAAATTTCATCGATATCGACGATTTTCTTTGAGGGGTTAACACCTTGCGCCAAAACATACAAATATATATCTCGACTATGCAGAAGTGATAAGAATATAGGAAGAAAACGTCAATACATTATAGGAAAATGTATAAACATTGTGGTTATGCTACCTACTAGTCTGCAAACAATATTATGTGGTATCACGTGATCCTTTAAATGTACATTTTACAGACCAGATTTATTGTAATTTACAGACCAGATCCAAAATACCGCCAAAAACTGAAAAAACTAAAATAAAGGTAAGAATGTGAATAAGCAGGATGGTATATGGCAACTGTTTTGCAAAATAAATTATTCTTACCACGTGATGTTCTAAAAAGTACATTTTGCAGACCAGATACATTGTAATTTACGGACCAGAATTGGAAAGAGACCTGAATAGCAAACAAAACCTTCAAATAATATGTGAGAATGTGACTAATAGGGTATAATTATATTGCTACAACTTAGCAAAATAAATTATGGTGTATCACGTTATATCTTAATAAACCAGCCGTCTCGGCAGGAAGTTCTACGGCGTATTGCTGATTTAGTAGTCCTCTACGGGGGAGTATTTGCTTTAGTGTGCAGAAAAAATGCTCACGTTAATTATAATTAATTATTTCAACTGGCACAGGAAAAGAGAATGAAAAACATGAAAGTAGAAAAATGAGTACAAGTTTGTAAACACTGCTATTATGAAACCTAAATAAAACGTAAAAAGCAATAAAAACAAAACTATTTTTGATTTATTTTGTTTTTTAAAACGAATTTTAGCCTGTTGAAGCTCGTTGTACAAAATACAAATCTAGCTTCGGTAAATTCCAGATCACTTAAAAGATAACAAACGACCGTTGCAGCTTGGTACTAGCGACTGAACATAAAATAATAATGCAAAACGATTAATTTGTAAAAAAAATAGGTGTTTGTACCTTGTGCTACAGAGTAGTCTGTTATAACACTCAACAACTAATAATTCCCGTACCGCTACACTAGACTGGTATCCTGCCCTGCTTCACTAGTCTCGGTAGTAAAAACGGCGACAAAAAAGAAGCCTATTTTAAAGTTCTACCGGCTAAAGCCATAGAACAAAAAGTACATTATACTGACCAAAACTCATTGCAATTTACAGACCAGGACTGACCAAAAGTCCAAAATAAAAAAGAAAAATGTGAAAGAAAAATAACAATACATAAATAAATAATTGATGATGTTCTGTAAACTTCATAATTCTACACATAGGTACATATACTAAAGTTTGTACTAAACAGGTACTGTTTTTCATGTGGTACTGTAAAATACAAAGGCCAAGGTCAAAAGTACAGACCGAGTTTGCGTGGTCAGTATTTGTTTTATTACCTGCCTGACTGCATCTTATGCAGAATATAATTTTTCTTGTACACAAAAAAATCGTAGATGTTTTTTAAAGTTGTTATTTCCAAGTCAGCAAAAGAAGAAAACAACATGTTCAATTTCAAAACTTTTGGAATTCAATATCGTTTGATTTTAAACATTTTTAAGTTTACAAAACAAATTCGAATCATTGTTTATATGAACTGAAACGAAGAGATGGTTTTGGTAGGTAAGCGATTTTTATATTTTCTTGTGTGCTATAGAAATCTCTTTTTAAATTGTTATAATGAGCAATAAACCGAACTATCGCATTTTTCATACAACTGTTGTTTTGTATAAGTCAGGTACCAAAAAAAAGGAAAACACCATCTTCGTATATATCATATATGTCATATATATTCATAACAACATCTTCCTGTGAAAAGTTCAAATTACATTCCAAGTCGTCAATCACTTTGTGCGAAGTTTTCTCTATACAAAAATAAATTTGACATAACAACAGGACAAAAAAATTGTATCAAAAAATAATGCGAACATGAACTAGAAAATTCTACTCAAAAACATCAAGACGACCTACTAAAACTACCAAAACCAGAAATTTCAAGATCTGTCAGTAAAGGAAACATGAACCTTAGCTATTTACTTTAAATTTTCATTTATATATACAGAAATCCTTGTGAATCACACTATTTTTAAAATTTAATACAATTAACAAGAATTTATTTCAACGAATCCATTGATATTTCTCAGAAATTTCTTTCCGCGACTACACTTTTTTTTGTAAGAAAAAATTGAAATTTTTAAATAAAAGTAGGTTAAGATACGTTTCCATTTATCGTATAGATCTTGAAAAGCTGATCAAGAAAATGTATAGCATCATATATCTTTGGCAAAGGTTTTATGATGACGTCATCAACCCATCCATTGCGAAACGGATTCGGGGACCCCAGGTTTGGGAAACTTACCCAAATTGGTCTCAGGTGGTCCCTAGTTACCCACGCGGTGAAAAATAACTGACGTCACTACCCCGTTTCCAAGTTATTTGGCCTCAAAGTTTTAAGTGCTTTGTAATGGCTTCACTAATCTTAATATTATTTTAACAAAAGTTTGGTAAATTACAAAACAAATTTACAAGTGAAGTTTTATAGAATTTAGTAAAGAAAATTGTGAATCCACTTTACAAAAGTCACACACAGACACACGGAAGCTCCGTATTATTATAGAGAAGATCAAAGATCAACAAATAAAAGGAGATTGCTCAAGAAGTAGACTTCGTTCGTCGTCACCCTGGAAAGCTATTTATTGACATTAGTGAGATTACGAAGAAACTTTGGTATTGCTCACCTATCATATTTATTTCATCAAGGAAGACTTAAACAATTATACCAACCATAAAAGCTTTTGGTGTATATTATAACCTTCATTTCTACTTAATATTTGAGCCATACTCCACTAAAGATTTATCTTGATAACAGAGAAAACTTCGTTTCCATCCCAAATATATATCTAAAACAGGCTGTTATAATTTGAAGCTGTCTACATATATCCAGAAATTATTGTACCCTTCTCTTCCCTCCCTTGTTTTTTCCATAGGGTTCCATAACGCCACAAAATTAAAAACTTCTTCCATAAACTGGATTTGAAATCTAAACATTGAACTACCTAACTTCAACAAACAAAATTTTTATTCAGGCAGTACTTGCTAGCTAAACTATATAAAAGTATTAAGAAAGTCCACTTCGATCGCAAATCACTGCGCCACTGGAAACAGAAATGCGCGCACAAATTCAAAATGGCGGCGATTCAAGCATATTTATTGGTCGAAGTCATGAAATTACGTCATTATACATACAGCGCTTACATCGCTCTTAAAAAAGTTAAATCATTAAAAATGATTTTGACTTTCAAAACGATCAGCGTGTGTAAAAGCGCTCTTGAATATGCGTGCGCCTTGAACCGACGTGCTAAAAGATTGAAGTCGACTTTCGCCTTACTTGCACATAAAACAGCACAACCTTTTCCAACCTTTAAAGACCGTTATTGCAGTCACCAAGATAATTTTTCCTGTATTTTTTACACGTGAGACAATACAATTGTTAGTACGTTTTCTGTTCCTAAAGCATAAACTTTCAAACCGTATTCCTTATAACATGTTCGCACAATCTGGCCATATACTGGACAAAAATCACTCAACGATACCAGGGTATTTTTCGCCGTCTTCTCTCATATCAAAAAGACAAAAAAACCTGGGGACAAGGGTGAGCCACATCATACACTATAACGCACTTTACGAAATCGCTGAATTTGTTCCAGGAACACACATTCACAATATGGAGGAACAAAACTGTCTTTTTATGATCTGCTCTAAGTAAATTAAAATTAAAAACACAGTCATCTGCCTGATAAATTATTTATCTAAGTGCAAATAAATACATCCTTATTTTGTTAACTTAAAAAAAAGAAAGAATAAAACCTCCAAAATATTTTCACAATAAAATGTATGATAACCATATATATCATTGTATATATTAAATACAAAAAAACACAGAATGGAACATTGCATAACTCTTAACAGTTCTTTAAAAATTAAATATAATTTTACAATCGTATCTGTAGTTAAGTGTTGTGATCACAAATCGTCGATGACGCCATTATTCACTAATTACAGTGTCTTATTTCCTCATACAATATAATGGTAACATGGCAATAACGCTAATCCACTGTACTACACGCGTATAATTTTTTTGAACAGCAGCAGGCAATCAAAGAAATAAGTTTTCATTTGGTCTTCTCCGTACCATCATCAAGGTTTTTTTTAATTCATATGTGTTTAGATCATCAGGTGCATTCCAATTTCTCCAAAAGAATCCCATCGTTGAAACATACGGTCCGTTTACATTGGCACGATTGCAGTGATCAAACCAAAAACCGGCTTTGAAATAGGAACCACAGTTTTTGTTGTCTTCATTATCGTTGTCTTTATCATACGTAGTGAATTTACTCTGATTAAATGATGAATACTTTGCCGAAAAGGACGGGCCAGTGCTGTCTCGGTAACTTACTTGGTAGAAATTATCTTCATCAGCGATTTTAAAATGTGTTAAAACTGAAATTTTCTCAATGTTGTTCTCGGCAGTAGAATAGATTTGAAGAGTGGTCTCTCCCATGGATGTCAGTTTATGTAGATGGTCGTTCCCAAGCCAAAATTCTGTTTCCACGTCCCCAAAGCCGTTCTTGTACTCATCCCAATTTCTGTCAAAATCCACAGCATTACTCGATCTCTGTCGCTTTTGAATCACAGTCCACCCTCCTCCGTCTGTTGTCATGTCACACAACACTCCCTCAGGTTGATCACCCACTTTGATGTTGTACAATCCATCTTCATTTGCACCTTTTTCTCGCCATTCCAAACAATCTCTTTCAGCACGAGGAATTGATCGGCAATCACAAATCCGAGGAGAAGAATTTTTGACAGGTATGCAACGATGATGGGAATGTACTTTAAAGTATTTGAAGCCAACTTGTGGAATTATCAATTCTTCTCCATCCAGTTTCGAAAATAATTCACACTCAACTTTTTTACTAGTCATATTGACGTTGTATGACAAACAGTAGTCATTATACAAACACAAATCAAAACATTTATTTTCATTTTTCACAGTTTTTGTTAAATACGGTTCAGCATTCAATTTCTTCTCACTCGCTACTTTCGCGATCTCCAAAGCTTCCCGTGCACAAGATAAAGGGGTACAGAAGCTTGTTTTTGTTAGAAATACTACGAAGAAATATATCGACAACATGTTTCTTCTTCTACCCTACGTAAATTCAATCGACGATACGATTTTTTTCAACGTAATAGTTCTTTTTGACCGCATTCTGGTCACGTGTTCGTACACCTTGTTTTATTTTTGCACAGACAGAGAAAGTAAAAAAATTGGCAACCTAGTCCTTAAGATTTCTTTAAGCTAAGTATTAGTGTTGTTGTGAATAACTTACACGGAGCCTGGGGACAAATTTCAATTTGGTAATTGATTCAGTTCGTTTCCATGGATACATTATAGAAAGTCATAACCAACAATTCTAAATTTTAAAAGGAAACTATGAATTACAATTTAACATTCAAGTCCTTCTATTTATTTTCTTTTATTATTATTTAATTTCTATGTATTGAACTTTGCGCTCTGTCGTTTGGATACCTTAAAACCTGAGATTTTGTGCAATTAAATTCTCGCAAACAAGCAGAAGATTTTTGGCATTTTCGCCGAAATAAGAACCATGAAAAGATTCTTCTTCTTCAAACTGAACTTCAACATACTTTTCTGGTTGACTCCTTTGCTGTCATTCTGATATTGGACAGTCTATTTTCATTGTATTGCTAAGGACGCCCATCTCAAGAGACATCTATACGCTTTACAACTCTTCTTTCTTTCCTTTGTTAGACTGGCTAGCTTACAATTATTCCACACTATGCAAAAGAACAAGATAGAAGCCTCATGATTTGAATTATCCCGGGTTACCAACTCAAAGCATCTGAAGTAGTAAACAAAATATTGGAATTTGGTAGTGAGACCCTGCCGTTAACTCTCTTTTCTTAATAAACCTGTGGGATTAACCAGACCAGACGATATAATTGCGCTTGAAAACAAAAAATAATTTTTACAAAGTTTTATTTTTTAATTCTGATGACGTCATCAAATTAGTTTTATACCTAGAATCTTCTTGTATTAAGACTTTATACAGGTGTGCCATGTTTGATGTTAATAGGGTTAAAGCTAATTTCCGGTCAAGCTGATCAAAATTATTATATATTCTTGTGTGGAATACATTAGCCTTATGTATTCAACTGTTTCATGTGGTTCTGTAGTTTAATCCCTCTGGTTAAAGCAGTTCCATCAAGCTTTCTAAAGATGACTTTCAGCTAGGCTAACCATATTACGGATATAAACCTCGAATTTTGTGTCTTTTGGATAGAATACAGTGCATAAACCATTAAAGAATACCCTTCTTTAAATTTAGTGTTATAATGTTAAAGCCACAAATTTAATTTTGTGTTAATGTTGTTGTGTTCTTCTTGTTGCGCTACCATTATGAAAAATGCTCTTAACTAATGCCCAGACTGCGCTGTGTGAAAGTTGGTAATGCTTGTGCATTATTTTGTCTCAATAAACCAGACAATGTTTTTACCTGTATTTTTGTTAAAAACAAACAGTGAATGGCTCTAATACTGGCAGTTTCTTAATTTTTTTGACAATTTTAGTACTGAAAGCTTCTTACTTTTTCTTAAACTCAGATTGCATTCAGATAAAATAAAAGCTGCTCTGACTTGTATTACTATTGTTTTATTGGATAGAAACAAGGCTTGGAATAAAATAAAATTATACAATTTGAAAACCAAATGTCTTTCATAGATACGTTATATGTTGATTGAAATTGACATGGATTTGTTTCTGTACGTTATTCAATCACACAAGCGTATGTTCATGAACAAATATTTCATGGAAAATTATTTTTATTATTTTTTTAAAGTCCAAAAAATCCAGTACTTAAAGTTTCTTATTTTTTTGAAGCCTCTAGTTCTTATAGACAGGTTTCTTTTTTAATAAATTACGTGTATGCTTCAAAACTCGTTTCATTTAAAAACCACGTATACTATGTGGTATATATTTCTAGTTCTTCAACCTGATGTTTTACTCGCATGAAAAGTCGTGAATAATTTTCTGCAATAGTTGAAAACTCGAAAAATATACGTTATATTTTACTCAGTACTGTGAAATAACTAGTGTATATTCAATAGACGCCTTCGGGTGCATAATATATGCGATATTTAAACAGATATAAACGTTGAACAGTATAGTGAAACTTCGCTATACAAACATTTTAACAACAGATATAAAGATAAAAAAAAGATAACTCTACAATTTAAGATGTAGTATATGAACAGTGCCGTAACCACAATTTTAATTATATTGAAAAATGAGATATATGAATTTCGCTTTATATAGTGGCTTGTCCAAATTGAATCAAACTTGGCATACTTATAGTACGTCACAAAAGGAACAAAATGGCAGCAATAAATTTTTGCTTGCGTCAGCACATTTTCTGTGACGTCATCAAAAGCTTGAAATTTCTTCAAAATGCCACTATCTGCTTAAAATTCAATTACTTTAGTTCTAGAGCGAATTTTTACATTCTGTTTGAAGTTTCTGAAAGCTAAATAAAAGTTATTTAACATATTTTCCGGTTTTTACATAGATCGTATGAAAAATTGCCAAATATTGCTCGAAAATCCTGGTTTTTCCGATTTTCGGGTAGAATCCGAAAAAATCGGGAAATCGGATTAACCACGTGCCAAAAACATGCAAAATGATTCTTCTTGATAAAACAAAGTTGTGTTGTAAGTTTCAATTTCTAAACATAATCCTAACGAAAGTTATTATATTTTCCCTATTATAAGGGTTTCATAGAGATTTTTAGGGGTAGTTTTGAGTAATAGCCAATATCAAAGCCTCTGAAAGGTGTGAGACCTAAATATTTTGCTTGCAGGTGTCTAATAGATAAAAATTGAAACTCAGTAAGTATTGTAGCTATGCAACATAGCATTAAAGAGTTATTAAAAAAAACCCGTCCCGGACCGAATAGGGTTAAGGGTGCTGCCACTTTTTAGAAAATTTGCATCCTATTTGGACTTTTTAAAATGTGCTGCCAGCCCCCTTAAAACATTCAGTGATTTTTATAATAATGATCTATGGGAAGGGTTCGAATATTCCTGAACGACTTTCTCTCTTTTTAATAAATTCGTTTGCTACTTCATATAGATCTGTATGATTTGTGAATATGTAATACCATCAGATCATTCATCCGTCTCCGTCTCTCTGGCTCTCTCTATCTCTGTCTCTCTTTCTCTCTTCCTTCCTTTCTTCCTTTCTTTCTTTTTTCTCTCTTTCTTTTTTTTTTTAGTAGTAAAATTACTGGGGGGGCCTGTGCCCCCCTGGCCCCCCCGGCGGTTAGGGCACTGATGAAGTTTCGTGGTGTTTGTGTAAGGGTTGTTACCTGAAGACAAAATCGATATTCTTAGTTTGGGCTTAATTGACAATTTACAGTTCTAAAACTTTTTAAATTAGCTTTAGTACACAACTTCCACATTTTTTTGGTCTAATCAGTGGATGGGTAAAAAAGTACAAGGGAACAGAAAAAACTCATATTTTACTTTTACTCTAGATACTTTTTAACAGCGTTGGATGCGGGAGATGTTACCCAGGAATCATTCAAAAAACAGAACAAAAGCCTTAAACCAAAGTTCATTTTAAATATGAAATAAATGAAAAGTCAGGAGGTGGTAAAACGTTGAAGCTCGTTAAAAAACAAATTTTCCTGACCTATACATTTTAACTAGAAATTTCTGCTGACTCAGCAGTTTAAATAATAAGTTCAAATTATTTTTACACATCTTGAGGTTCATACTTTCAAGAAATAATAAACTTGAATATCTAAAACACCTTACGAGGCGTCACATTGAAAACATGCAATATACTGACGGAATCTCATTTCGTTTAACCAAGAAGGGAAACAAAGCTGAAGAAAATATTTCATCAACGCAAGAAAGAAATTAAAACCTGCAAAACGTTTTGTCATAAGTTATCAATGGAGAATCAGTTTGCCGAAAGAAATTAAAATTCAATTGAACAATTAGAATCAACCAACCTCTCCTATGGTGTAATTGAACTGTCGTGCTCGTATTATCATCTCCATTTGAAAGATGTAGCCCTTCGACACACAAGCTTCACTTAGTTTTCCCAGTACTTCTTTTTTATATAATCTAAATAACAATTTCCAGTTATATTGGCGCCAAATTTAAAAAAATGTGCGTTCACAACCCTGAAAAACTAACGGCCTATGTCAAAGTAGACACTTTACGCTTTTCAACCTCGTACCCAGGGGTTTTAGCCTTTTTGACATCGGAGGCGGGCGGCGAAATTGTTTAGCCGTCAAGCGCTAGGGGGGCTTTGGATGTACGCTTTTACAAACATATATCGACAAAGCGTATTTTTTTGGCTATTATATTCTTATATTACATACTCCTAAAATTGACAAACATCATAAATTGGGCAAAACTTTGCAGCCGAGAGGCACGAGAAGGCACGATTTGAAAGAAGAAAGCAAACATGACAGATGAAGAAAGATAAGATGTCAATGTACGTAGATTTTGGATCCCTGGTCAACAAGAATTTTTAGTTAAAAGTGCTCTTAAACCAACACGCTTGAAGTAAGGACCGATTTATAACACTAACCCACGCACCAACGTGAATCATATTGGTCAACAAATTCAGCGCAAGTTTTGGAAAGCTATTTATGTTTTGATAAAAATTGTCGTTACCAAAACAATGGCGCCGTAGATTAGTGGTTATAGCTCTCGTACTCCGTGCGGGAGACCGGGGTTCGATTCCTCTTGACGGCGATTCAACATGGGCGAGTGAATGTTACCATAGCCCCGGGTAAGCCATGTGAGGGAAATTGGGGAGATGGCACAACTGTGTGGGCCGTTGGATGTTGCCGGGAGTTGTCTAGTAGAGCGCGGGCCCTAATTGGTTCTGCGTAGCTACGCTACAAAATGAGCATTAAATACTCTAGGACTCTCCATCTAAGCCATGGCCCCTCCTGGAAATAATAGACAGGGTATATCCCTCGATTGTGAGTCTAGCCATGTAAAATATGCACATCTATCTATCTATCTATCTCTATCTATCAAGTGCGTATTATGTGATGTTAAAAATGATGACGTCAGCATTGGCTTCCTTTCCTGATTTTAGATCATTTCTTCCGTTTTGGTTAGGTGCTGTCCCGGCGCTGGGACCACCTAGATTATAGGGTGATACAATTAACACCCCCTATGGGTGTAAACCGCCCCTCAAAATAAATTACGGCACGGAAGGCATCCCCTTTGCTTTGATGTTTTTACTTTCCATAATGGCGGATGTAGACGAAAACAACATTGAATGAAAATGAAAAAGACACGGAAAAAGAAGAAAATTCTGAGTGCTTGCTCACCCAATTTTTATTAGACACATCAACAAAATAAAACATAGGTCATGAAACTATCCCTTTCCTTTTTTCTTCTGATTTAGTACTTTATTTTTTTGAGCGTGAGCTATCTGAAATATTAGTGTCATGAAATACCCCTCCTAAATCTAATTCTAAAGCTATTCTATTTGTTATTTTATATAGCTAGCTAGCTAGATATATAATATTTTGTTCTTTTGACTCTGATGTCCAAAATTGCAATAAGAAATAGAGTCGATAAGGTGACTCTTAAACCAATTATTTGTGAGGTCTGATGTGTAACATGGTATAGTAGTTGAGGCTAGCCATGTAAAAATATGCCCATCATCTCGATCTACTGATCTATACCAGTGCCTTTATACTGTTATAACTAATATGGTATAATAGCTAGTGTGATTACTATCTTATGTGGCTATCTTCACTAATTTTAATAACAGCATTAGACAACCGGATTGAACTCACAACCTCTCTTAGACCCTCTTAGACATGAGCTGTTGTTCTATTGTCTTATGTGCTGCCCCACCTCTTATGTTGATGTCAGTTAATTCATAGTGCCTCCTCATTCCAACTCCACCCTTAACATCTTTTTTTCTGGTGATACTAAGTAGTCTACCTGACCGAGCTACCGATATGCATCCTTATTAGTATATATAGCTATAAATGCAACGCTGATCCTACATCATTATTTTCGAACCACGTTTGGCCATAAATCATCCAGTCTACACCATCCAAATTAATCCACTACACCCTGTTTGATATGCAACATTTTGATGCATTGTCAGTGCTCTATGGGGTCACTGACAATGGTCATCATTTTGTCTGAGGAAAGGTAAGATTTATTTTCATTATGCATTTTTTTTAACTTTTTTATTTTTTTTAGTTTAAAATATACTATATATAATGGCTACTCGCAGTCTCACTAGACTCTTTATCAGTTTCCGTAATACATCAGTAAATAATGCTACAAGAGAACCAGAATATAAAATTAAAGGCACAAAAAAACGTCAAGCGGTCAGTATGTTTTCTTCTCTATATGCAACTAACATTTCTGAAATGTTATTAAATGACATAACAATTTTGATAACAAATAAATCTAAATTAAAAGGTAGTTTTATGTATCTTATATACAGGATGATACTGTGGCACTTGTCTCAGATGAGGACTTGGAATTGGGAAGAAGCACGCAACACCCAGGTGTGGCATCACTTCCTCCAGAATGGTGGGTGCTTTTTTTTTGCTAACAATTTTGCTATATAAAACAAGGGTGGCATTTATAGCAAAATGGTCACGACAAATAGTGGAGACAGCTGACTTTAACATTGGGATATTTCCCTTTATAAAGGAAATAATTTTTGTTTGTATTTTAAGCTATATTAAGACATCTGTTAAATGCCTCATCTAAAAACCTTGATGGAAAAAACAATTATTATGTTGCTTTTTACTCAAAATTATTTAACATACATAAGAAATTGGCAATTTTAAATATAAATACAAACTTTATGGAAAATGAATTTAAAAAAATTAAATTTCTTTCTTTATCATTTAGTGCATGCAGTTGTATCTAAAAATATAATTAGAATTCTTAATCTTATTTTTAGGAGTGATGCCGTGGAAGAGGTAAATATTTTTTATTTTATTTTATTTT
This sequence comes from Hydractinia echinata, assembly GCA_030067915.1. NCBI lineage: Eukaryota > Metazoa > Cnidaria > Hydrozoa > Anthoathecata > Hydractiniidae > Hydractinia > Hydractinia echinata. Next base: position 925,368 of record JASGCC010000048.1, on the reverse strand, counting down.
CATACAAACCTACCTGCAACATTTAAATTTACTTAAACCAACGTACCACCCGGCACCAACAAAGAACTACCAATAACTACCAGTTAGTTCAAAAACCATTTTGGATCCACCATGTATGAAAAATGATGAAACAAAATCATTTCATTTATATACCTTGAATATAACAAAATTAAATTGATTTAAATTTAACCCTTACAGGTGATAATAAACACAATGCAAAAACATTTCTTGCACAAAAAACAACAATCTTTCAACTTCTTTTGTACAACATGTTTAATTTCTCTTTCTTAAATTATTCTCTACTGAGTAATTTCTAGTGATTTCAATAGGATTATTTTTTGCTTCAGTCAGTGTGGGTTGCAAAATATTTGTATGTATGATATTTTTTATGAAAGTGTAATTTCTTATAGGTACAATATGACATTTCAAAAATAAAGAAAAGAAGTAGGTTAATAGTTTTTGTTTTTACTTTACAAATTTTTTTTTGACAGACTTTCTATGGCACTATTTTTTACCTTATTCCAGACTGATTTAGACATTATATTTTAACCAGTATAACATTGTGTTTTTTCAGCGAAAGATTTAAATGCTCTTCATAATAAACATTTAAACAGACCTTCATTAGATGATAACGTAAACGAAGAACACACCATAGATGTTACTACACAAGAAATTACACAGGTAATAACTCACTAAACATCTTTTATCATCTGTGTTATATAAATCTGTTTGCATAAAAAATAAAATGTTTCAAATTAGTATTACAATAAAATAAGAATTTTTTAAGAATTTTCGATTTTTGCCCAAGTCATGAAAGATAAGCCTGTGAAATTTTTTAAAAAGGCTTGATCACGAACGTTTATTCCTTTAAAATATGTTAAAATAGGCTGTGTATTCACGAAAGTTAATTCTTTCAAAAATCAATGAACATTTAATAGAAAATAGCATTAAGAAGATTTCTTGGTGTATTTTCAAAAGTTTAATGAAATCTTGTGGAAATAATTGTATTTCTTGAACGATACCAGGATGAGGTGGTTTTTAACGCACCTTGAAGCATTACATCTGAGCGGTTTTTTTTTAATTTATTTTTTACTCAAGCAAGATTGGAAGTGAATTTTGTGCAAGTGGATTTTGCTGAGTTCCTTCACTGTAAATTTTACCTAAAACTGCACGCATAATAGCTTTATTGAGAATATACCTGTTTTCCATTTTTTTAGTTATTTCATCAATGTCAGCGGTGTATACAAACTATACAAGCAAAAGCACATGGAGCCAGCAAGTCTGAGCAAACTATAGTTCGTAATGTTGTATCAACTTTAGCGTCGCAATTACAAGAATTGTCAATCTCCTTTAAAAAGGGACAATCAATATATTTAAAAAGTAAGTTGGACGATTTCAAGCGATTACTCATTGTGATCTTTGCTTAAGTTCTGACTGAAATGTTCTTTTTTAAACCACGTCAGACATTTCGCAATTTTTTATTCTGTATTTTACTGTTAAAGTTGCTACTAAAAAAGAGCTTTGTTTATCTAAAGTAGTAATTTCCAATCTTAAGAATATTTAGTTCCCTTAACAGAGGGCGGGAATTACGTGTGTGGCATAACCTAATGCGTCAAGTAAACGCCCCCTTCTTTTAGACTCCCTCGAGTCTAAAAGAAGGGGGCGTTTAAAAAATGACTTTTTTCGATGAAGGTTCCTTCTAATAGGTGCACTATTCAGAGGGACTTTTGTTTGAAACATAGTGCAAATGTTGAATTTCACTGATATTCATTGTCTTCTCCCAAGGGATGAGATCTTCATCAAAATAGCAAATGCTCGAACAGATTCTAATATAATTGACTCGATGACGATATTAATAATCATGTCATTATGATGGTTAAGGAATATGATTTCTTTAGCCAAAGCAAAAAGATAAAATGAAATTTAATTAACACCCTCTTTTGAACACTCCCTCAAATAGGCACATCATCAAAAAAAATAGTAAACGCCCTGGGCGTTTATTTAAAACATTGCAGTAATCAATGATAAAGCATCAGTCGAAATAAAATTTAATATTTGTATATAGATAAATATGGCGTAATTTTTCCGTGATTATTTACACATTTATTTGTTTCAGAAATGAAAAATAGGGAAGAACGCGAAAAAAAATATTTTAATAACGATTTTCAACCAACCAATGCTTTCATGCAAGAAGAAGATGAAAATTTTGACGACTTGTATGACAAGGTTAGTTCTTCGATATCTGCATATAGTGTTATTGTCTTACAGTGTTATTGTGGACTAGTGTTCAAGGTAAGCGAGTTCTTGTTTGTAACCTATGAATGAAGAACATAATTCATGAAAATGTAATTAAAATAAAAAAAATTGATTTGATACAATTATATCTGTGCATTGGTAATTCTCACAAAACTGTAGTAGGTGAATATGTTTGTTAATTTGCTAGTAGCATCTAATTTGTGTGAGAAGTACCAAAATGTTAATATTGTATTTACGGCACAACGACAAAGTAAATTCGCCTTCCTAAAGAATTTACGAGAGTGTGTGAAGTGTACCCTTTCTCGTCACCATCAACTTATAATAACAGTTGTGTTTGATTGCAGGGTTTCACTACAGCACAGTTACAAATGGTCGAAGAAAACGAACAAGTTGTGAGGCAACGTGAAGAAGAGATTTCGCATATAGTACGATCTATTGGAGATTTAAACACAATATTTAAAGATTTAGCTATGTTAATAGTAGACCAGGTATGCAGGGTGTTTGTAATATAACTTAAGGGAATAGTTTTTTTTTTGAATTTTTGTTTTTTCATGACGAGAAATTTTCGCGAATTGTTGTTTACAAATTGTACAGGAGGATTAAATCCTGAATGAGAAAATTTCAAGTTTCTATTGAGATTACAGGGTTTAATGTGGTTGTCTATTAATGAGGACGATCTCTTATCCTCCTGGGATAACTTCGAGCTATCTATACCCTTTTTACTCGAATTCACAAAATAAGGCATAATAGCATGTGTACCGAAGACTTTGTGAATTAAACACGTTGGAGTGGTGCTGTGATAGTTCGAAAACCTTTGTCTTCGCTACGTAGTAACTTCATTTGAAATATGTCTGTAATAGCCGACTTGTGAGCCAAAGACGGTAGTTTTGGTATTTTCCACGGGCTAACGATTAGTATTATACAAATCTTTTTTTTGGATAAAATGCCAACACGTCAAGCTTAATCTCAACCATGAATTTGTGTGCTTTGCACTGCACACAACGCATTCTATAAAGGTTTTCTTTTTTTTGTTTTTTCCACTGACAGTATGTGATTCATGGCGTGACTGCTCCTAATCTTAACTTTGCTTTCCTCAGTGCTACTGCAGCTGTAATCTTCATGAAGGTTATTAGAATCTAAAAAAACCTGCTTTTCTTTTCACATTCATATTTTCAATATTTTTTTATATTTTTCTTTTAATATTTTAATTTCCTTTTTTTTGGTTTTTTTCTATATTTTTTCTATATATTTTCTATTTTTTCTATTTTTTTTCTATTTTTTTTCTATATTTTTTTTCTATTTTTTTTCTATTCTTTATATTTTTAGGGTACAATATTAGACAGGATAGATTATAATGTGGAACAAGCATCAGTTCAGGTTGAAAAAGGTTTACAACAGTTACAAAAGGTATGTTTCTTTCATCAGCTCTGCGATCAGTAACAAGATGGCGGGCATGTGGAAATTTTGACAACTTTGGAAATAATTGGCTATCTAGTCAGAGTTGTACTTGTAAAGCATGTCTTAATGCTGTTGAAAATTTGTTTAGGGTGAAAAGCACCAAAAGAGTAGTCGAAAAATGTTATGCATACTAGTGTTAGCTGTCGTCTTGATCATCATGATCATCGCACTCGTGCTCACCAAGAAGTAACCTTGCTGATTGTAACTTCACTTTACTGTTTCGAACAAACAGAACAACTGCGTGATGTTATGAGGTGGTCCCCAATCTAGCATTCTGTTGTGACAATGTTATTCAGCAGAGTTGATACTCCCAGTGAAGCTTCTACAATCACTCACTTCCGTACTGTTGTGATTGTGAGAATCTTGCTTGGAAAGTTCCTGATTATTGACATAAATGTGAGAGTTTAAAACTCTTAAAAAGCTAGTGTAAATGTTTTAGTTTTAGTCGTGTTTACTTGTCCAGCGTTTTCGCTTTTAAATTATTACCTTATAAATATATCCAATGACAAGAATTTTAAGTAATACATTAAGAATAGTTTAATCTGATTGGCCAAATGTTGCATTATGCGAAATCGACAACGTTTGTTATACAACGTCTCTTGCGTCACTTTGTTGCACAGCTATGCGTGTGTTTCCAACAAAGTCGTAAACAGTAACGTGTGTACAACAGTTGCTCGATACTTTTTTACGTTAATAGAAGCCAACCTTTACGCGTAACACTGGGTGTAACGAAACAATATCATATAAGTGCACGTACAGTAAACATCCGCTAGTACAAATTGTGTTACTATTTTAATCACTGGCGTTTTTATTTGTCTAGAAACTTGTTTCTTGTGCTAGTTGTTAGACCATGTGTCAGGCAGTTTAACTTTTACTTAATCCTCAATATCTGAATAATATTATTGATTTGTTTGTTGTTATTATCTCAGCTCTAATCTCAAAAAGTGTTTTTTATGCCTGCTGTTTTGTTCTTTTGCTAATCAATATAGATAATTTGAATTATTTATCATGTAAATAAATTATTCCTATGTTTTTGTATGCTGTGCCTATCAAATATATATATATATATATATATAACAGTTTCCAACTAGAGGCAATAATTTTCGCGAAGTTAGCAAGTCCTCCTATTTCGCGCATTTCGCCAAAAAAAATTTGCTGAAACTCCTTTCCTCGATTTATACCATTATCATATTATATTATAAAGAAATTATCCACCTGAAATGTTTTGAGATATTTCGTAAGTGAATAAATACCTCTCCATTTATCAATTGTTATAAAGGTTACAAAACCTAGCTAGTCCGTCAATCAACCTTAGTAGTTGTCACTCAAAGCTTTTATCACTACTCACGAATTCGATCTTAAACTTGACCACATGTCGCGACAACCCTTGCTCCAAATATTGACGCCCATTCTCTATAAAAATCAAAAAAACAAAATTACATCTTATTTTATCTACAGAATGAAGATCATTTTTTGAAACGCCATTTTAGCCTTCTTCGTCTCCGGAAAAAAATGAGCACATTTGTGAAATGTTAAGACGAAGACAGCTGCGAGATGTGTTGATACGTGAAGTTCTTAGTATAGTTTTTATTTCCCTGGACCTGACCGTGTATTGTTTGCTGCGAGGTCAGACTTCGTTCAGAAAACTTAAACAATAATAGAGAAAGAGAAAAGTCTGAAAATAGTCAATAGTTTTTGTTATGGTCTGAACTGCTTGTGAGATGAGGTAAAAATATGCTCAACTTTTTATATTTTTATAGCTATAGCTACAATCACCCACATAAATATTGAGACTTTTCGATTTTTGACAAAAAAAATTTCACAAACTCGCACCACAAGTCTTCTCAAACTCGACGTACTGCCTTCAGGCTCACGGAACTTCAGCTTTAGCTTCGACTTAAGACTTAGGAAATTCTGAATTCAACTAGTGAAACCGAAAAGTTCACTAGAACGAAGCCTTACAGTGCTGCTATAGGCTAATTAGAGCTTTTTACATGTTTAAACCGTCTCAGTTGGAAAAATGGACATTTGCGTCCACGGCCATTTCTGTTTTTTTGATAGAATTTCTAGTTTGTCTCAAAGATTATGTGGATGGTTGTAGCTAATAAATGTTGTGACTCACTAGCTAGCTAAGTTATTGAATATCTGAGTTAGCTGCTACCTAGGCTAGCAAAAAAGTCAGTATCTGACTTAAAAACACAGGTAAAGGCAGAGCTTGTTCAGGTTGACCAGCTAATATCAGTTGTGGGGAAAAAAAGAATAACATAATTCGCCAACTTAGGATTCCTTTAGATAAATTTAAATGCATTACAAAATAATGGAGTTTACTGATGTCGTCGTTGTTGTTGTTGTCGTCGTTGTTGTTGTTGTTGTCGTCGTCGTTGTTGTTGTTGTCGTCGTTGTTGTTGTTGTCGTCGATGCATGGAAAACATTTTAAAAGTTGTTTCGCTGTTCGGCTCTCATATTTTTTCCAAAAAGTATTTAGTTTTCGCGAATCGGTCCATTTCAGATATTTAGCGAAGATTTTTATTCGCGAATGGACCATTTTTAAATTTCTTGCAAATAATTATTTTCGCAAATCTAGCATTCTACATTTCCCTGCAAGCATAAAAAACAATTTGTTGATAAAAAGGTACAAACGCATAGTTGAAGAATTGTACTGCCATCACAAGATACGATGGGGAACAATTTGGGACTTACAAACAACTTCGTTCCCAGGGTAATTTGCCTTTTTGATGAGTTTGATAACGCCAATTTCATTATTGACAGGGGCTAAGAGACTCTAGGGACGAGGATAACATACAGATTAAATTTTGCGAAAGCAAAGTAGACGCTTTTACCGCGGTCTTGATATCAGAAAAATACAAGATGACCTGGAGAAGAGGTTGCATCTCTCATTTACGTCAGATGACATTTAGCGCACACTGGCTAATTTAAGAGTTTTTTTTCAGATGATATCATCTTCTCGAGATTTTAATGTCTTCTTGAAGTATTACACACATGCGCACTAGAATTTTCTTCGGTCAGTTTTTTGCCACAATATTATCTGCTGGGGACAGAATTATTTTCATTTTTCTAGATTTTTTACGTTTTTGGTTTATTCTGTTTTTAAACACCGTGAAACATAAATTTTTATTAAGATTTTTTTCTCCACAATCTCCACCCACTTTCTTTGTCATGTCTAAATCAAAGTCACTTTTTCTTTCACGCACATTTTTTTTTTTAAATTGTGACAAACAAAGCAATTTCGCGCTGGGATTTTTTATTTATTTATTTCAATAATATTTTTACAGGTTCTAAATATCAGTTAAAAATAAACTGTTCTTTCTACGAAGTCCTGTTTGTTAATAAATATCAAAAGTTAAAAACATTTTTATATGTACATTATAAACACAGTTAAAAATATTATCACAAACAAAAAAGAGAACCACAGAAAGAAAAAAAGAAAGGCACTGGTGTGAAATGGAAAAGACAAGAAGTGGGCAGATAGCACAAATGACATACTGAACTGATAGGTATATAAAAACTACTAAAAACTCAAATTTTAATTCATACAAAATAAATCTTTAACTTGGCGGTAAAGTCCTTTGTGTCAATTTCTGAACGTTGATCAAACACACCATGCATGTCGTCTGACCATTTAACCATTTACTCAAAAACATCCAAAAAAGCATCATTTTTCACCGGACAAACTTTCAAAATTGGTTTTATTTCAATATCTTTGCAAGCATCATTCAACAATTGTGTCAGTCAAAATTTTCAATTCATTGTTGTGTCTCTGCGCGCAAAAAACTTTTCTTGAATGACATTAAATGTCGATTTTTAAACTTATATCATCACACACACATGCAGAGAAAATTGGAATAGGTCATGAATATCTCAAGCATACTGCATCCCAGAACTACCCTTCTTCCTTCCTTATTGACTGTTTTTCGCTATACTTCTTCTTTCAATCCCCAATTCACTCAGTTCACCAAGAAACGTTTTTTTATTTAAATGACCTCTTGTGACAGCTGGTAAATGCATTTCTCAACATAAGGACCGAAACCGACGATAGTTCTTATGAAGTAAATTTCATTCCGAAGATATGTATCAGCAGCATATACTTCCAGAGGAGCAATCTTTTTGACAAAACTGCAATTCTGCAATTCATCTGTTGGCCAACATAGTGACATAGTTTTCTTTGTGTTCTTGACTTTCAACACTAACTATAAGTGTAGCTGCCTTACCAGTTTCTACCCGTTAATCATCAGCAAACGCTACCATTGTTACACCATTGCATTGTCCAATCAACATAGCATTGGACAAATGAATTTTTCCAAAATGTTGTCATGTCATAGCTGTTGGGTCACCTTGTGTGATCCTTTTCACTGACAACAAACAGAGGAACAGCAACGTTATAAAAGCAGGGGCGTCGTAATTGTGTCGAAAATATGGAGGGACTAATGAACAACTACTGTGGTGACGCAAAATTTGAAAATGTACGTCTCTAGAACGCCGGAAAATCGCTTTCGGAGACCAACTTTCTGTTATTTTCTTCAAGATTGTTATCATGTATATCCCAAGAAAGGACAAAAAAATTCAAATTAATGTTTCTTCGACATGGCTCTACAACATCTGGTCAGAGGATATTAAGCTTATATTTCTTACAAGAGTAACACAAATGAATTTTTGGGAAACACCCATATCTTTTAGACTCTGTCCATTAAAATACAATAATTAAAAAATAATTAAAATAATAATAGTTGAAAAAAAAAAAAATATTTAAAAAAAATTAACTCTTAACGGAAGACTTAAAAGTGCTACACTTACCAAAATATTGTAGGGGAGAAAGGGGAGAAATAGACTGTATGTTATGCAGTTCGGCAAGCCAAACTTTTTTATTCAGACAGTGATAAACAACATTTAAAGAAATTATATTTATTCTTTTAAAACAAACAAGAATTTGAAAATGAAAAGTAGCGTCGGGTGTATGGCTACATATTGTGAGACAAAACTTTAATAGTGCCGAAAAGATATTAGCGTCGGCAAGTAAACTTCTTCTGTCTCATCTGTCTGCAAATATCACGGACCACTCCTTCATGACTTGTAATCTTACGGCTGACTTACAAACATCATCTCTGAGTGGCATTAAAACGACATGCAACAGTGGTTATAGAGGATAGTCAATTTTAAAGACAATGCTTTCGTACACAGTTTTTTTCCGAAATCTAGAGAAGGTATGCATAAGCTACGAACTTGTTGGATGCATTCAATAATCACCACCCGGCCGTGCGCATCTATGCGCCAGATGATCCTCTGATATACCTAGGAGAATAGAATTAGAGATTTCTATTTCTATCCTCCTAGGAGGATACACGCAGCGATTTGTCGAACGTCGCAAATCGAATGCATAGATATATAGTATACCTTATCGGTAAAAAAAAAGTCGGCAAAAAGTGACCAAATTTTGGCTAGGTGACTAAATTTTTTACCGACCAATTTTTTTACCGACATTTTTTTTTGCCGACCGAAAATTTTTACCGACTTTTTTTTTACCGACTAGTAATATTTGCCGATTTTTTGAATTACTTTTTAACCTCCAATTTTTTAGTTTTTTGACTTTCCAAAGTGATTCCAGGGATTCTAATCAAATTTAGACTTTGTCGTTTTATGAAGCCTCATCCGCAATATTATACGGAGTATACACCAAATAGCGGAGCTCCGCTATATTATGTCTTTGTATACACTAAGTTTGAACCAATTGAACCAATAGCTTTCTCTTAAACCAATGATAAGGCAGAAGGGAGTGTTGAAGAAGAGAAAAATGATGAAAATGAAGAAGAAGATAATGCGAAGGAGCCGGGAGTTGTCCAAAATATTATTGATAAAATCATTAATAAAGATGTTATTGAAATAGATTAGATTGTTGTAAAATCTTTGTTCTCTTTTAATTCAGCGGTGTCAAAAAAGTCGGCAATAAGTGACCAATATTAAAAAAATTAACCGGTAAAAAGTGACTAATTTTTGCTAAGTGACTAACTTTTTTGCCGACTAAATTTTTTGCCGACTTTTTTTTACACCGACTTTTTTTTTACCGATAAGGTATATCTGAATCGAAAAATATGTTCAAATAAACGAATGTTCGAATTAAGCAGCAGTAAACAGAACAATCTCGTCCGCAGGGTCTCTTGGCCTCTGAGCATCATCAAAAAAACAAAAGGCCCTGCGAACGAAGTTGTAAATAAAAAACAATCACAAGGACCAAGATATTTGTTTAAAAATAGCAGATATTTGAATTAATGATATTGAAACTATCGAATGCGTACTGTATGGCCCGCTTCCAAACAATGCTCAAAGTTTTCTCGAGACCTTTGTTTACAGTTCTCGATAACCCAGTCTTGTCGCATGGTATTTTTATAAAAAATATATAAGAAGTTCAAGACAATGTTAGGTTGGCACAGTGCTTGACCAAAAAAAGGCGACCATTCCATGAATGTTGAACGATGGAAGAGTGTTAATTTTAAACTCTCCCCTTAAATGGTTTATTGGGTCTTGTAACACTTTCATCAACTGTTTGTTATTCATTCTTCAATCCCATCTTTCTTTACTCGCTTATACTTAAACAAATTTTAGTTTTAAGTGGTGCTCTGTTTGTTGTTTAGAGTATAGATTTTAATTTTGTTGGTATAGACTGTACAGGAAAAATCGGATTAGCTTTGTTTAATTAGGCATTCATGACAAAGATCTAACTTACTACTTTTGATTTGATATTCCCCCTTAATAATCCCATTGATATTATATAGTATACACTGGTTTTTCTAAACATAATTGATAGCTAGCTAGCTAGAGCTATATATTCTTGGATCTGGGTTAACATGCTTGAAATTTTCTGATCATTTTCAACAAAAATGATCAACATATTTGAATTCAGCATCAAAATTTATGGACACATGCAAATTCCTAAGTTTATATAGTAAGTAAAACTATAGATGACTTGCTGTAAACTTTGTTTACATTTTTTTCGGCAGGCAAATAGTTTTTAACCAATCAGATCTTCTAAAAAGACTTATTAGCCAATTGAATTGCTTTATTTTGCCTGCCAAAAAATAAAAACAAAAAATTTATCAAGATAGCAAGTCATCTATATTAGGTAGCCGTAGTTTAGTGGCTATAACTCTTGCACTTTGTGTGGTAGACCGGGGTTCGATTTCCCTTGGTGACGATTCAGTATGGACAAGTGATTGTTACCATAGCCCCAGGTTAACCCAAGTCATGTGAAGGAAATTGGGAAGATGACACACTGTGTGGCTGTTGGATGTTGCAGGGAGTTGTCTGGTAGAGCGTGGACCCTAATTTTGTCTGCGTAGCTCAAAATGAGCATTAAATACTCGACTCCCCCATCTAAGCCATGGCCCCTCCTGGAAATAATAGACATTGTATGTCCCTTGATAGATAGATAGATTGTGAGGCTAGCCTTGTAAAAAATATGCACATCTATCTCTCTACATTTGTTGTTTTATAAAGAAACTAGTCGATAAAGCCTGTGGAAAAATCCATTTAGGCAAAGGAAAAATTACAAAGATCTGTCATTTAAATTTTGATGATGTCAGCACTGTCAAGTTCATATATATAAAAAAATTGCTTTAGAATTTTGTTAACCCGCACAGCATCTATGGTGAAGAGCTTGAATCTCTGATCAAAGGAGATATATACGTTTAAAAGTTCTGCTGATGTCAGCAAGGACCCATCAATGCACAAATTTACGGGTTATGAACAACATGTATATATAGGATCATGCACTTTTGACGTAGGGTTAAGGTGTACAAAAGTTTAAAAATTTTGCTGACGTCAGCAAAGATTCCCCAAACCACAAAAAACTTTTCTTTAGAAATTTGTATACCTGTTGTATAAAGTTTTTTAATGACGTCATCAACCTGTTCATTCCCAGGTTGTCCCTAGCTACCCACGTGGTGAAAAATGACTGATGTCACCACCTCGTTTCCAAGTTATTTGGCCTCAAAGTTTTAAGTGCATTGTAATGGCTTTACTAATCTTATTAACTTTCCTTTGACGTCAATATTATTTTAACATCAAATTTTGGTAAATTACAGAACAAATTTGTAGGTGATGTTTTGTAGACTTGTGAAGAATATAATCCACTTTGTAAAAGTCACAGACAGACAGACAGACAGACAGAAGCTTCGTATTATTATATAGATGGCCACCCAAATCAACTATAGTGAAAATGTTTACCCTGCAGTTGAATATCAGGGGCGTAGCCAGAAAAAAATTAACCTTAGTCGAAACATTGACCCGCAGGGTCAACATTGCACCGAAGGTGCGATATTAAGCAACTGGGGGTTTGTGAGCCCCCCAGCGGGTCCAGTCAAGTCAAGTCAACACCTTTTTACACCCTTTAAGCACTAAAACGCCAAAAAACCGACTCTCTGAGATACACGATGCACGTTAAGTATTCTGAACAATTGATCAAAAAAGGGGAATAAATGACAACATAAAATACATACAATATTTATTAGCAAGGTTGTAATTAAACCAGTAATAAGACAGCATAACACCATCATAATGTTTTTTATAGATTGAAAGTTATTAATACAATAACAAAATCTTCATTCTTCTTTATTCATATTCAGCACCAAAATAATGTTTTTTGCAGATTATTATTTAGGGTTAAGGGCCATCTCATCAAAAGTAGCTAAAATGCCTACAAATAAATCATTAAAAACACTCATGCCAATAATACGTTCCACCCACCTAGTGTTACAAACATCAATAATATGGGCATAATTAGGATTGTTAGTAAAGTCAGCAACATTCTTTCGTAAAAGTTTCAATCTACTTTCAGAAAATTTGAAAAAATATGTTATCTGTTTGATTTGATCCATCATGTTGCGGACATAATGTACAGAGCACGAATTACAGACAACTAAATTTAGGCGATGAGAAGAACAGTGTGTGTATAAAGCTAATCTATTTTGCTTTAAAATATGAGCCTGACAACCATTAATTTTACCAGCTACATTCCCAGCACCATCATAACATTGACCTCGACAATTCTGTATGTCAAGAGAAAGTTCATTCAAGGTTTTTAAAATGACCTTTGAAAGAGACAAACCTGAAAGCCCTTCACTACAATGAACAAACCTTATGAATTCCTCTCACAAGTTACAATGTTGGTCTACAAAACGAAGTACTACTGACATTTGTTCCTGGGTAGATGTGTCCCAAGCTTCGTCACAAATTATTGAAAAAAATTTAGCTTGTTTAACTGCAGATATTATTTTGTCTGTTATATAATCACCACAACATGAAATAATTTCATTCTTTTTTTGTGGTGATAAGTAAGTTGCATTTTTTGAACAGGCTTTTAAATGATTACCTAAAGCTATATCACCCCCTCTTACTCTATAATTTAAAAGGTCAAGAAAATTGCCAACAGAATAAGGAGCATAGCCACCAACTTCAGGAAAATCTTTCAAGTTGTCTCTGTGTCCTCTCAGGGAAATGCATAGGCGGCCACAAAGAATAACTGTATCAATAATAGCCGCTAAAAAAATTCTGTTGGCTTCTACCTTTTTGGAATACATAGTAGATACCAGTTCATTAATTTTTTTGGTTGTACCTGACTGGTTAGTCCCTAAAGAAGTCAAAATAGAAGAGGTGTCCTTATGAAGAGCACTTTTTTCATGTTTTTTATAGACCGAAACACTGTCATTCCAGTAGTTCTGCCCCTTTGTAATAAGATTAGTAGCTAATGCAGATTTTGAATTTATTTTTTGATGCAATAATGTGCAAGGCAGACAAAATGCAGCTTCCATGTGATTAGAATATGCTAGCCACGGAAATTGAGCAAACCAAACATATCGAAATCGCCTATTAAGTTTGTCCCTAGGAAAAGTGAATCCTTGATCAGGTTTTGTTACGTTATCAACATATGTGACTATATCATGATCACTAAGGTGTGGAGCTTGCTTGTAATAAGTGCCTACATCATATTTTCCAATACCATCAATATAACCTGGGGGGAAAGAATTTAATAAAGGTTTTGCAGAAAAAACCTTTTCAGGTGTAATATAGGTTTTAACTTAGCATTTCCTTTGACAAAAAAGTTTTTAAAGTTAAAGGTTGGCTTTTTTGAAATGGAAGAAGTCTCCTCATTAGTGCCAGAAGTACCACATTGATTAAGTAATGTTGTTTGGCCTAATGAAGAGGAAAAATTTGGTGATGAGACACATACGTTTTCAGTTCTTTTTATTTTGCTCTCTGTCTTCATAAAGTATGGCAACCTAGCTTGAAAATATTGAGCAGGACGCTTTAACGTACAGCTTTACTCAATTTAATGGAAACTAAAGGGACAAAATGATTGGGTTTAAATTGCCCAGAATGTTTGCCATTATTGCAAAATAAAATTGAAACAGGCTGTAAATTTTTATTTGAAGGCAGACGAGGAAAAATATTCTGATTGAAAAGCGTCTTGAATCGTAGCTGACCACAATCAGGATAAAAAGTTGAAATATTTATTTTTAATACACTGGTAAGGGCAAGTATACAGATAAAAGATGACCATATGTTTTTACTGCACATAAGAATAGCTTCTTTCTGTACAAGATCTGCTGCCGAAAGACCTGTGTCTACAGAGGAATTGCTAACTGAAAACAAATCTGAAGATTGACATAAAGATACAAAAACTGGATGGTTTGAGTAGAATGGAGAATTTTCGAAAAGCTCTATGCAAGTTAAAGCTCCAAGCTCATCTATTAAATCATTCGTACCTGAAACAGCCAGAGAAGCACTGCTGTATAAACAATCACCGTCTGTCACTGACCTGAAGTTAAAATAAAGCTCTCATAACCACAACATACAAAATAAGTTTACTTTACAATTAGACCATTATTGTTAAGTGATTCCGTGTGTCGAATGACACGAACTTAATCACTGCATTGTTTAAACAATGTATTGTCAAAGGATTATAGCAATTATAAACTAACCTGAGAGCCCGAATAGAATTATCCTTACAGGTGATGGCTAGCAGATGATCCTTTGGGATGAAACTTTCAGCTTCTTCGTTTCGTTTCACAGCACCTTCATCTAATAAAACTGAGAAATCGGGATCTCTCAGTTTATTATCCAGCGTAGTTCTCAAAGAACTTGAAACTTTTTGAAGGCCGTTCAAATTTCCTGAAGCTAAATACGACTTCACGTTTGATAACAACATCATGCTTTCTTCACTCGCAACTTCACTGACCTTGATTTCATTTTTCATTTTTTCCCGTATTTTCATATAGCCTTATAAGGAGCAAATTTTTACCCTATCTGCGAAAGTTATTAGCCAATAGGATGCGTCCAAAATTACCATAAATGGAAGACACATGACTTTACATGGGCATAAATTTCGCATGTAATCCTGCGAAAAAACTATCTGCGAAACAAAGTAGAGATTCAACACCTCAGCCTGCAAAACAAAGTGGATACTGCTAAATCCTGCGAAAACGACGTGCGAAGCTTGTGTGCGCCGCCCAGGAAAAGATTTGTACCGATGCACAATCGGTGCGCCCATCCATGTTTGGCGGGGGCGGTGAAAAAAACGACGTGTTGGGATGAAAAAAGTAGGTCAGTCGATCGCAGAGCCTGACTGACGCTGGCTACGCCCCTGAATATTACGATCAAACTCTAACAATCAAAGGGTGATTGGATTCTACACAGAGTTGTCGACCCTAATTGGGTCTGCGTAGCTCAAAATAAGCATTAAATACCCAAGGACTCCCCATCCAAGCTGTGGCAGGGGATAATAGACGGGATATTCCTTGATATTTGTGAGGCTAGCCATGTAAAATATGCACATCTATCTTTCTTTTGAATTCTGTTGTTTTACTCACTTTAGTACAGTCACTTGATAGAATTAATACAAAAGTAAAGCGTTCAGTACTGAAATACACAACGATTTTAACTATATATATAATCATTTAAAAGATATCCATTTAAAAATGATCATGTATTTCAGCCTTTAAATACAAAGACTATCGACTAGTATAAGAATATTCAAAATATTAGACAAAAAACTTTGGAATTTTGTTATCCACATTTATCTCAACAATGGCAGTTATAAAATGAATTGCACATATTTACTTTATATTTTCATATTTCAAATGACCACCTGTTATTTGAATGTATATAGCCAAAAGCAAGTACTTATCTCGATATAAATTCCCATTCCTCTGTGGTAAGACTTATTACCTCTTCTCAGTGTACCTCTAACCCTTTGGTTAAGTCTAAAGGTACGCTGTGATTAAAACAATTTCGTACTTGATTGTTCTCTTTCATTATCTCTAAGTGCCTCAACCAACTCGATCTTCTTATCTGGATAACATCACTAATGCTACCAATATATTGCCTGTTTTTAAGCTGGAGTTACACATCTATACCTTAAAATTCTCATTATATATTCCTTTCTGAATGGTCAAGATCTTTGTGCTACCATACAACATAACAATTCTCACATAGGCCTGATACCTACCTTTTACTTTATTCAACAAGATTCTGCTAGTCATCAGGAGAAGTAACTGAATTTTATCCAAGCAAACTTATCCATCCTACAAATAACACTATTTCCACACTTACTATACTAGCCAACTATCATCTATGTAACAGAAGTTCTCACTGTTGCACCTCATTAAAGCTGGAAAAACTTTTTTGTCCATAGTCTAACCCGTACAATGCCGACATCCAAACTGAAGGCCAGTTCTTAACCTCTTGCACTTGTTATGTATGTACCCAATGTCTAGAAGACTGAAAAATAATCAAGTCAATACCAAACCCTTTCAAACTTGACTTCAATGCTACTAATCATTTTGTTAGACTGTGCTGCTTTTTCCCCTTAATCCTTTCTCTTATATCCTTGTCCTTTTTCCGCTTCTCATAAACTCTGATATGAGAACCAAGTCATGTACATGCAATAACTCCCAAGGACACCATATTGTGAACTCAATCATCAATAAAAACTAACTTATTCAAAAGATAAGTTTGCAACACTTTTTTGGTACAAAGCTGATATCTTACCACATTTCTGCTCGAAATTTGGCTCACATTTTCGAAAAACAATCACAATTAGGGACCGTTAACGCTTTGTAGGTCTCATAATGCTCAAAACGTAAAAACTTTATAGTATAAAATTAAGAAGTTGCTTTGGCTAAACGTTTGTAGTGACACTTGTTATATTTTTCCAAGTTACGGCATTGTCACTTGTTTAGGGTTGGCTGCTGGTACATAGAAAAGCGAATAAAAACACTTTTAGTGTTTTCTTATTTAGTTATTCAACAATACATTACAATGTGTTAGAAAAGTACAATCTGTTGCTTTATCTGCATATTGTGCTCAACGATTCACCTGGTTTAAATAATTCATTTTCATCAGTGATCTCATCACAGTGAAATCTAAATAACCATTCATTTTTTATCTTGGCTTAAAACCTCAATATACATACACTGTGGTTCCTCTTACCTTAAGAAATTTAAATTCTCTCTTTAGATAATTAGAAATTAGTTTGGCAAGCAAAAAAAGAAAAACTTGTGTAGTGTATGATATATTGCTATTTTTTAGCTAGTAATAATCCATAAAGATTTTGAGTTGGTGTCGTGGGTTGCTATTCTGCGCATCCCGTAGCAATTTAGCAGCCATTTTTAAACAAAAATACAGCTATTTATTAATATGGGAGATTCAATATTCTGGAATTTCTTGATACCAGCATATCGTGGTGACTACTTCTTGTTGAGGATTTCATGTGCTAATGAAACACACAGCATGTTAGCCTGTAATTGGCTTAGTAATTATTGTTACAGCTAATCTTTTTTCTCATTTTAGCTAGCTGACATAATTATTTTTTTAATTCTCTGTTCTATCGATAAGCCATTATTTTTTTTTAGGATTAAAATTATACATATATCAATCATACAATTTCTACAATTCATTCAATTTTTGGTGGTAAGTTTTTGGGATGTGCCGTTATAGCAATGTTTGGTCTAACTTCTCTTGTTTAAAGTAGGCGATGATCGCTGCAACGTGAAACTGCTTTTATGTAAAGAAAAATTTATAATGTATAAGAAAGAATCTGTAGATTTAACAACAAAATGCTTGCAATATTTTGATTTTTTTCACTCCTTATTGTTAATTAAGAGTTAGGTAACTTAAAGTACGAAAAATGTACGCAGTTGATAATATGTAAAAATGTGTTCCAAAATTTTCAAATGCTTTATATTTATTTTTTTAAGATGAGCTGATGAATGATGGGCGACACACAAATTCTATTTTATATGTAAGTTTCATCTTTTTTGTCTGCTATTATGGTGCCTGCAAGACTTTAAAAAACTCAAAAACATTACCTCGTAAATGTCGTATTTGTACTATTTTTAAAGAATGAACTTTCGATAGGTTTAAATGTTTAGTATTGTCATTATTATTTATTTTTTTACATTTGTGTACGTGTACTCTGGAACCTTGAAATATCACAAAAGATAATTACTGTCAAATCTTAAAAAACACCCAAAATTTGGTGAAAAACCCCTTGAAAACGTTCAGCCGGATAGTTTTCTCTTTGAAACTATTCTCACCTTCATGTGATCAGGTTCACAAAATCGGAAATTCGTTAAAGCAAGTAGAAAGTTCACATTGTTCAAACTAGAGCTTGAATATTGACATGCAACAGACCAACAAATATTACCAGATTTCTTCTGTGTTCCATCAATATTAAACATATATTGAACATCTTGCTAAAGCTTTCATGAGTTTTGGAGGTTTTCTTCTTTAAACCTTTGAACAGCCAGTATTATTATACCTCCAAAACTCTTGGCTGTACCCCAATTGTATGTAACTCCATTTCTTATTTCTCGTTTAGTATTATAATAGTGGTTGTAGTGGTAAAAATCTTATTTTGGACGATATATTTATGCATTCGTAAAAGAAGGCTTCGAAGACAAAGACAGGAATCAAGCAGGGTACGTGCTGTATGTTTTTTAATGCTCAGTGATAGGTTGTTTGCACCTTCTATAAAAATCCTTATCTGTCAGGATTTTGTTACCTTCGAGTAACCATGAGCACATAGAAAACTTTCTGAAAAAGTACGAGATACACTGGTGATTTAACCACTGAAGACCTCATATGTTAGTTTGCCTATGGTTAGATTCATTTTTAAGCTTTAAATACAAATAACGATATGTGTCATGCAATTTCCAGAAGCCATGAAAGAAAACAGGGAATTCAGACCTACAGGAAGCAAAATTTGATTTGATCAAGAAAAGAGAAATGGGAAAGTTATAGATTCAAGGGTCTTTTGTTTTTTTCTCTTTACATTGATAGTTGTTTTTTTTTAGTTATTTCAATTTTATCTGCTTCTTTGCTAACGAAAGAATAATTTTTTGAATTCGTAACCATGGAAAAAAAAATTCCCGTGTTTTATAAAAATCATAGAAAAGTCACGGACATTGCGGGGATGATTTTTTTGCGTCTTTAAATCGAAAAACATTTGTTGGGATGTTTTTGCTTTGAATTGAAATCATTTCTTTCGTCCCCGGACGGTGTGTTTATATGAAAAAAACGTGTCGCCCGAGACAAAATTGTGACAATTGTCTTGAGGTATTTTTCAGTCATTGCTAAATCGAAGTTTATTTCTCTTTAGGTTATTGACACGTGTTATGAAGAAGTACCTGCCGTGCCTCAACCTGCGTACATGTTCAGCGGTTTATCACCCGAAGATTTACGACATACCATACTTTGCGAATCTCTTCCGGGCTATCAACCGGATGATCCGTACAAAATGGACTTGCCTCCGCCATCTTACGGAGAGAACTTTCATTCTACTTGCGAAAATGAACAACAGCCTGGTACATCGAGACAAACGTTCGAAGATTTAGTCGGATCGTTTGATACAAATGATACCACGTGTCTTTTTGGAGACGATGATGAAGACTTCATATGCTTACAACAGATGACTTGATAATTTTTTTATTTGATTGAGCGAGACGGTGTGACAAAATGCCGGCAGTGGAATATGGTCACCATGTGTGTAACTGCTATTATGGTGCAATAAGTTATTTTCGTTCACCGTCACAATAAACACGTCGTTGAAGCATTTGGAAAGAGTCAAACCCTGTTGTTTATTTTTTTTATACATATGTACATAGCTAGGTTCCATGCTTTTTTCAAATAGTCTCGATACCTTAAGTTCTGATTAAAACAAAAAGTATGCGTAATTTTTTACTCTGAAAAGTTTTTGACCTTCTGGTGGTGCTTGTAGCTCGGTTTCTAACGTAAAAGACGTGACTATTTGAGCAAAAGCGTTTTATTTTATACGAAAAATTTGTTTTTATCAACTTTGTTTTCTTTTCATATTTGTGCACAATTTTGTACACGACATGGATCTGGGGACAATTTGAACCACGTGATAACAGTATGATCAAAAGTAAGTAAGCCTGTATGCACGAGCTGTGCAAATGTTGAAAAATGATGCATCCAGTGAGACTTGCACGCAAGCTCTCTCGTTGGTAGGGTGATTATCTAGTCATGTCTCACCTGTGCACCTTCAAACGTCAGTGCCATCTTTTGATGCTGTCCTATCTTTTCATTGTTGAGATGGAATTTTTCTAATGGATGAAGAAAGTTGCTACAAAAATATTTCGCCAGCTGGGGAGTGTCAACCAAGTAGGTATATTTACTTTTAATCTCGCGGATTTTTCAGGATCCTGAAAACAGTTATTTGCTATTTTGAATTTATTTTGGTAAATTTTCTTTTATCTTCTTTTTCGGGCGATTTTTTTCTCTTGCGAACTATTTTACTTGAGACAATCTATTAAAAGTTCAAAATAATAAATTTTCTGCGCTAAAAAATTTTTTTTAAAAGTTTTTTGTGAAATCTTGAGTCTGTTTTAGTAGCATATTTACAATATATATTGTCTTCAGGCTACTCTTTCAAAATCAGACTGTAAACAAATTTTACAGTCGATTTCACTATACCCTAACACTGCAGGGCAGATATTTAATAAGATAATTTGGCAAGAATCTCTTACTAGCGGACATTTTTTTGAGGTGGTCTCCGGCTATAGTTTTTCTGTAAAAAACTTTCTAAAAATCGGGCAAGAAATAAGCAGACACTACAATTAACGGACACATTCTTATGCACGAAAAGAGTCTTTTTGAACCTTTTCGTTCTAATTAGCGGGGACCTGAAGAAAATACTGACACCCTTTTTATAGGAAATTTATTGTTGTTGCTATGTTAAACATTTAGAAATACATGTTTTTTTATAAGCAATTAAAATTCCAAAATGAGGCTTACAAAAAGTACTTTTTCAGGCTCAAAATATGCTTGGGTTGTTTGCTTAATTATTGTAAAAAGACTTTTGGAATATGCTTATGAAAATCACATGATCAGGCTCAAAATATGCATATTTGAAAAAAAATATTGCATTTGAATATTAAACATCAGTAATTACAACTTAAATCTCACAACATACTGGTTAATTCAGAATTCAGAAAAACTGCGCACAAAAAACATAAAACTTTACAACATTTTTTTAGGCTTCACATAATGCGTATGCTTAGAAAATGAGCAAATTTAAATGCTTATAAATGTCATGCTTATAAAAAAAACGTAGTACAATTTAGTTCTAACAGGCCCCGCAATATCCCCGAAAAAGACATGAAATATATACTCCATTTATCAAAAATAAGCTTGAAAATATCAACTTTCCAAAAGGCGAACACCTCTAATTAGCGGACAGATTTTTTCCACCAATTATGTCCACTATTTAGAGAGACTGCTAAAAAACGAGAACAGGCTCTGGCTCACTTCTCGAATCGGGAAATAAAGTCGCTAAATATTCAAAGTAAGCCGCGGTAGCTTAACAAGCGCCGTTAATGTATGTTTGCTAGCCAAACATACATGTAGCCATGTAGCCATGTAAAATATGCACATCTATCTATCTATCTTTGCCGAACTTAAACATTTGTTACTTCCACTTACTTCAAAATCTGTTAGTCTAATCTATGTTTCATGACCAACAGGCTGTTGGTGTATCATAAGTGGCAGCAGCAGTCGGAAATAGCTTTACCAACTGGCTGCGCATTCGAGTGAAAATGCCATTATGTACCCATGTGTTTATTTAGTAGTCATTCTTATTTTCAACATGTGCCGCTGGCATTTATCAAATGCTTTTATCTACCTTAGTCCTCCACTTTATGGCTGTTGATGTATAATTTTGCAATCACATTAATTTTTTGTCCTGGCACATGGTCTTAAGAGTCACCTTATTACTAATTTGCCAAAATATCGGATATCAAAATCTTCTTCGGTATAAAGGTCTATCACTGCTTTCCATTGATTTGTCATTTGCAAGCACGGGGGCGCTGTTTTGCAGGGTACGCTGGTTCTTCCCAAAGGCCCCCCTGTGAGTTTATTTCATGAAAAAGAATGAGTAAGTAAGTTTTCTTTACGAAAAACATTCTTGATGTTTTCTGAAAATTTTTTAACTCTAGACCCCTAACTTAGGATTTTTAGTCAGATCTCAATTGCTAATTTTCAAATCAATATCTAGTTCTGAAGTTGCTTAAATTTATTCATGGAGGTATAAAAGATGATTTATTCGACTAATTTTCGTAATTTATGTAAGAAGGGAAAAGAAGTAAAGAGGTCATATTTTTGATAAAAGAAAGTTCTTGAAAATAAACTGAAGTGTGCAACAAAGAAGTTATTGTAGTTTCCTTTTCGTGGAGTATCTTGAGAGAGCCTTTTTCTATTTTCGCAACAAAAATGTTTTTGTGTTGCCTCTGCTTATATTGGCACAGAACTAAAGTTAGTATTGGCAATTACATAAAGACATGTCCAACATCATTTTATTTTACTCAATGATGCGCCTACTAAACTATCATGTTTAAGAAATGAGAAACCTTCAATACTAACATACCAAACAGACAACACAAAGCAATTATTCATACCAAGTTCAGTTGCTTATAAACGAGTTCCTTATAAAAATTCTGTATTTTGCGAGTTAACTGTTGTGAGCACCTAACCTGGAGCTAAGAAACATTGCATTTCTTATAAAAAAGATGTCAAGAGGTATGAATTTTGCAGGGATCAACCATGTTTTTCTGAGCAAAAAAGGGGTAACTAAGTTCCACACATCACGAATCAATATTACGAATTCTTTTATATTTCAAATATACTAAATAAATAAATTTATCCAAACTTCTCTCAATATTATTATTATACATTCAACAAAATTTCCCTTATTCCACGAAACGACAAAATAAAAAAATGTCTAAAAGCTAAAATTTAGAAATAATATAAAAACTTCTAAATTGACTGATAAAGAAACAGATTGTATAGAGAGAAAAAATGAAGCTAAAATACAAAACAAAATATCTCTTTTTGGAGACGATGATGAAGACTTCATATGCTTACAACAGATGACTTGATAATTTTTTTATTTGATTGAGCGAGACGGTGTGACAAAATGCCGGCAGTGGAATATGGTCACTGTGTGTGTAACTGCTATTATGGTGCAATAGATTATTTTCGTTCACCGTCACAATAAACACGTCGTTGAAGCATTTGGAAAGAGTCAAACCCTGTTGTTTATTTTTTTTATACATATGTACATAGCTAGGTTCCATACTTTTTTTCAAATAGTCTCGATGACCAAACTACCTTAAGTTCTGATTAAAACAAAAAGTATGCGTAATTTTTTACTCTGAAAAGTTTTTGACCTTCTGGTGGTGCTTGTAGCTCGGTTTCTAACGTAAAAGACGTGACTATTTGAGCAAAAGCGTTTTATTTTATACGAAAAATTTGTTTTTATCAACTTTGTTTTCTTTTCATATTTGTGCACAATTTTGTACACGACATGGATCTGGGGACAATTTGAACCACGTGATAACAGTATGATCAAAAGTAAGTAAGCCTGTATGCACGAGCTGTGCAAATGTTGAAAAATGATGCATCCAGTGAGACTTGCACGCAAGCTCTCTCGTTGGTAGGGTGATTATCTAGTCATGTCTGACCTGTGCACCTTCAAACGTAAGTGCCATCTTTTGATGCTGTCCTATCTTTTCATTGTTGAGATGGAATTTTTCTAATGGATGAAGAAAGTTGCTACAAAAATATTCCGCCAGCTGGGGAGGGTCAACCAAGTAGGTATATTTACTTTTAATCTCGCGGATTTTTCAGGATCCTGAAAACAGTTATTTGCTATTTTGAATTTATTTTGGTAAATTTTCTTTTATCTTCTTTTTCGGGCGATTTTTGGCACTTTCTCCTGCAAACTATTTTACTTGAGACAATCTATTAAAAGTTCAAAATAATACATTTTCTGCGCTAAAAAGTTTTTTTTTAAAAGTTTTTTGTGAAATCTTGAGTCTGTTTTAGTAGCATATTTACAATATATATTGTCTTCAGGCTACTCTTTCAAATTCAGACTGTAAACAAATTTTACAGTCGATTTCACTATACCCTAACACTGCAGGGCAGATATTAAAAGCAATATAATAAGATAATTTGGCAAGAATCTCTTACTAGCGGACATTTCTTTGAGGTGGTCTCCGGCTATAGTTTTTCTGTAAAAATCTTTCTAAAAATCGGGCAAGAAATAAGCAGACACTACAATTAACGGACACATTCTTATGCACGAAAAGATTCTTTTTGAACCTTTTCGTTCTAATTAGCGGGGACCTGAAGAAAATACTGACACCTTTTTTATAGGAAATTTATTGTTGTTGCTATGTTAAACATTTAGAAATACATGTTTTTTATAAGCAATTAAAATTCCAAAATGAGGCTTACCAAAAGTACTTTTTCTGGCTCAAAATATGCTTGGGTTGTTTGCTTAATTATTGTAAAAAGACTTTTGGAATATGCTTATGAAAATCACATGATCAGGCTCAAAATATGCATATTTGAAAAAAAATATTGCATTTGAATATTAAACATCAGTAATTACAACTTAAATCTCACAACATACTGGTTAATTCAGAATTCAGAAAAACTGCGCACAAAAAACATAAAACTTTACAACATTTTTTTAGGCTTCACATAATGCGTATGCTTAGAAAATGAGCAAATTTAAATGCTTATAAATGTCATGCTTATAAAAAAAACGTAGTGCAATTTAGTTCTAACAAGCCCCGCAATATCCCTCAAAAAGACATGAAATATATACTCCATTTATCATCACAAATAAGCTTGAAAATATCAACTTTCCAAAAGGCGGGCACCTCTAATTAGCGGGCAGATTTTTTTCCACCAATTATGTCCACTATTTAGAGAGACTGCTAAAAAACGAGAACAGGCTCTGGCTCACTTCTCGAATCGGGAAATAAAGTCGCTAAATATTCAAAGTAAGCCGCGGTAGCTTAACAAGCGTCGTTAATGTATGTTTGCCGAACTTAAACATCTGTTACTTCCACTTGATGTACTTCAAAATCTGTCAGTCTAATCTATGTTTCATGACCAACAGGCTGTTGGTGTATCATAAGTGGCAGCAGCAGTCGGAAATAGCTTTACCAACTGGCTGCGCATTCGAGTGAAAATGCCATTATGTACCCATGTGTTTATTTAGTAGTCATTCTTATTTTCAACATGTGCCGCTGGCATTTATCAAATGCTTTTATCTACCTTAGTCCTCCACTTTATGGCTGTTGATGTATAATTTTGCAATCACATTAATTTTTTGTCCTGGCACATGGTCTTAAGAGTCACCTTATTACTAATTTGCCAAAATATCGGATATCAAAATCTTCTTCGGTATAAAGGTTTATCACTGCTTTCCATTGATTTGTCATTTGCAAGCACGGGGGCGCTGTTTTGCAGGGTACGCTGGTTCTTCCCAAAAGCCCCCTGTGAGTTTATTTCATGAAAAAGAATGAATAAGTAGATACAAGTTTTCTTTACGAAAAACATTCTTGATGTTTTCAGAAAATTTTATCTCTAGACCCCTAACTTAGGATTTTTAGTCAGATCTCAATTGCTAATTTTCAAATCAATATCTAGTTCTGAAGTTGCTTAAATTTATTCATGGAGGTATAAAAGATGATTTATTCGACTAATTTTCGTAATTTATGTAAGAAGGGAAAAGAAGTAAAGAGGTCATATTTTTGATAAAAGAAAGTTCTTGAAAATAAACTGAAGTGTGCAACAAAGAAGTTATGTAGTTTCCTTTTCGTGGAGTATCTTGAGAGAGCCTTTTTCTATTTTCGCAACAAAAATGTTTTTGTGTTGCCTCTGCTTATATTGGCACAGAACTAAAGTTAGTATTGGCAATTACATAAAGACATGTCCAACATCATTTTATTTTACTCAATGATGCGCCTACTAAACTATCATGTTTAAGAAATGAGAAACCTTCAATACTAACATACCAAACAGACAACACAAAGCAATTATTCATACCAAGTTCAGTTGCTTATAAACGAGTTCCTTATAAAAATCCTGTATTTTGCGAGTTAACTGTTGTGAGCACCTAACCTTGAGCTAAGAAACATTGCATTTCTTATAAAAAAGATGTCAAGAGGTATGAATTTTGCAAGGATCAACCATGTTTTTCTGAGCAAAAAGGGGTAACTAAGTTCCATACATCACGAATCAATATTACGAATTCTTTTATATTTCAAATATACTAAATAAATAAATTTATCCAAACTTCTCTCAATATTATTATTATACATTCAACAAAATTTCCCTTATTCCACGAAACGACAAAATAAAAAAATGTCTAAAAGCTAAAATTTAGAAATAATATAAAAACTTCTAAATTGACTGATAAAGAAACAGATTGTATAGAGAGAAAAAATGAAGCTAAAATACAAAACAAAATATCTCTGTAAAAAGACAAAATCAGTAATGCCTTTGAGGGTAGATAGAACAGACTTATATTTGTTTCAGAGGTCAGTTTATAAGAGCTTTCTAGGTTTTTAGTTTTACTTAAAGACAACACAATGTTGTGGTTATAAATGTTTTTAACTATCAAGGTATCGACTGCAGTTATGTCCTTGCCCATCTCCCTTCTAATAAAAACATCTCTTTATCTGTATGAATACTGTTGCCTTTTCATTTTCCTTTCCATTTTCTTCTGTTGCTTTTCATCTAACTCAGGTGGTGGTGCGGCAAAAAACCAAGGACTAAGTATGTTTACCCATAGCATGTATACCCCTCTGCCAGGTACCTACAGTGAAGTTAGAAAGAGTTGTTCAAAACACAAAAATATGCTTAGTGCACCCTTGTTTTAGGTAAAAACACACAAAACCTTGTGTTAAGCCTTTTTATTCAGTGGACACTAACCAGAATTAGGTTATATTGGTTACATCAACTAAAAGCGAGCAAGTAAGAATCATAGTATCAAAGAAGCATATAATAATGAACCGAATCAAACAAGGGGCAGGGTACGTTTGCTTTCTAAAAAAATTTTCCTTTCAATTTTTCTTATTGATTGCTTGTTTACGCGATATATACTGTATTTACGCGATATATACTGTATTTACGCGATATACACTGTCATCATCATTCATCATTCTCGGCTTAACGTCCGTTTTCCATGCTAGCATGGGTTGGACGGGGTATATTAATGACCCTCTTCCAATCTGATCTAGACTGTGTTAGATCTAAACTCAACTTCCTCTGTATCAAGTCTGTCCTTATAACCTCCTGCCAAGTCTTTCTCGGTCTGCCTCTGGGCTTTGCCCCAGGAACTATCAAGTCTCTACACTTTCTTACCCAATTATCCTCCTCCATTCTTTCCAAGTGCCCCAGCCAATTCAATCTTCTTATCTGGATAACATCTTTAATTCTACGGATACTTAGCCTGCTTCTTAGCTCATCTGAACTCTTTCTGTCTCTCAGACTGGCGTTACACATCCACCTAACCATTCTCATATCATTCCTTTCTAAACGGTCAAGATCTTCCTGCTTCACTGCCCATGTCTCACTACCGTACAACATAACACTTCTTACACAGGCCTCATACAACCTACCTTTTACCTCAATTGACAAGACTCTGCTAGTCAACAAAGGTAGTAACTCTCTGAACTTTTTCCAAGCAGAACCTATCCTGCAAGTAACACTTCTTCCAACACCCCCTTCACTGCCCAACATATCACCTAAGTAACAGAAGTTCTCAATTATCTCTAACGAGCCACTGTTGTACATCATTAAAGCTGGAAATACTTCATTCTCTATAATCTCACCTTTGCAACGCTTGCATACAAACTGAATGTCAGCTCTTAACCTTCCACCAATACTACTGCACTTCTTATGTACCCAATGCTTGCAAGTCTGACAAAAAATTGAGTTACTACCAACCCCTTTCCTGCAAACTCCACAAGGCCACTTTCCAACTACAAGGTCACACTTGGCTGCAATGCTACTAATCATGACTTTAGACTTTGCTGTGTTCACCCTTAGCCCTTTCTCTTCTAGTCCTTTCTTCCACTTCTCAAACTTTTCAACTAATTCTTCCATCGACTCTGCTATGAGAACAAAATCATCTGCATACAATAACTCCCATGGACAACCTGTTCTGAACTCCATCGACAGCGCTTCTAAGACTAGAACAAACAACAAAGGACAGTACAGAACCCTGATGTATACACCAACATTTACACTAAATTCATCACTAAGTGAATCTTTAATCCTGACACGACTTCTAGCATTGCTGTACATAGACTGTACCATCGTAACTAGCCACTCATCCACACCTAATTTTCTCATAGCCCACCAAATAACTTTACGTGGCACTCTATCAAAAGCTTTCTCTAAATCTACAAAGGCAAAATAGAGATTCTTTCTCTTTCCTAAATACTTTTCCTGAAGCTGTCTGAGTAAAAATATTGCATCTGTAGTGCCACGCCCTGGAACAAAACCAAATTGCATCTTATCTATATCAATTCTTTCTCTAAGTAACTTATCAATCACTCTTTCAATAACTTTCATTACTTGATCAACCAACTTCAAACCTCTATAGTTACCTCTTTCTAATGCATCACCCTTGCCCTTGAAACAATTCACTATTACACTCGACTGCCACTCACTCGGAATAGCACCATCCTTTATAATCTGATTAGCAAGACTTGTAATAAGCTCAACTCCAATATATCCAGATGCTTTTACCATCTCTGCAACAATACCTGATACTCCTGCAGCCTTGCCAATCTTCAATTTCCTAATAGCCTCCACTACCCATTCTGTCTTGATCTGCATAGCTGGCCCTTCTACAACATCATCATCAGACAAATTATCCTCATCCCAATCAAACTCAGTGTTAAGCAACCTCTGATAATAATTCTTCCAAGCTACCCTTTTCTCCTCCTCTCTGCTAGCCAAAACACCTTCATCATTACGTATACACGATACTACGTATACACGATACGCGATACTGTATTTACGTGACTGTATTGGTTATTTTCGGCATGAAACTAATTAGCAGAAAATTTCTCCCGGTATTAAACTTACCACCAACCAAAGCAACCAGAAATAATTTGATACAAGACTAAGTGTTTGGATGATGGCAGTAACCAACAGTAGATCTTTAGCATGTTCAGCCATGCCTCCCTCCATGGTCAAATCCATGCCTCCTTGAACCATATGACTCATAAATTTATAACATGCAATATATATCAATGACGACAGGCATATTGCCAGCTAAAATGAAAAAAGATATATATGCTAATCATGAATATCTAACAGAATTAATGAACAATAACACTATGGCTGATTTTAATTACAGCAATAGTAGTGTTGCTAATGTTTTATGCCACATTTCCCCCTGTGAAAGCGTATATTACCTATTTTTAAATTAAACACTAAGTTAAACAAACTTACGTAACTCTTCCAATGTAATTCAAAAAATACTACAGTAACTCCAACATATATGACCTAAAACAAAGAAAGATTGATTCACTTAAATGAAACACTAATGTGGTGCTTCGAACATTCCCTTAAAAATAAAATTGTAGAATTGATGGACTTGTTTGTGTTTTTCTGCAATTTTGTCACATTACTGGTTCTGATGCAGGGTTGGTAGGTCACCAGATTATTTTTACTTTTCTGTCAGACAAAAAAAAATCATTTTACTGCCTACTCTGGTCTTCTCAAAAGCCTCAGGACATGTTAATTTCTATATATCTTGAAAAGTTTATTCTTCGTCTCGCTTTAGTAGCTTTGTTTTTAAGATGGAATGTTCTTGAAGCTGGACACTCAAAACAGTCACAGCAAAAATAAGTGTTTTGATTAGTCATTTGCTTCGCAATTTGTTTCTTACATTTTTATTTAGCTATACTTATACTTAAAATAATTTGAATTGGTACAGTTTAACTGTTTTTGGTTGGCAATCAACGAAATCCTGGGAAAGGAAGATTGTTGAAAAATCCTGACAGGAAGTAAAATATATATAATCATTTTTATTCTTTTTAAACAATATTATTATGTTACATTGTATGTATTGGTAATACACGATTGCGTGATTTAGAAGCATACGAAAAAAACTGGCCCAGAATGCTTAGAGAGTTGTAAGTGCCCTCAAGACCCCCCAACATTTTTGTCTTGGATTCTTTTTGGACAAGTCTTTTCATCATCCGCAAAATTTAAATTCCTGTCCAAATTATATACTTACTTTTTGCTTAAATTTAATAAAATTATGTCCTACAAATGTCAAAACGTAAGAAAAAATCTACATGTGCACAATACATGGAATCACAGTCCCGATATTTACGTAATGCCCGATGCGCTCACAGAAATGGAGATAAAAATGTAAACAAACCAAGCGGACACATTACCTCCATTTCTGCGCACGCAGGAAAACCACGGCACTATGATTGAGTGTATTCATGGTATGTTGTTTCGTTTTCATAGAATGCTGACATTACAATAGATGAATTCCGTTGTTTACATTTTCAGCGGTAAGCTCTTTTGGCTTTGGCATTTGCGTGGCAGGAAAAAAGATGTGGGAGCAAAGTAATTATCAGTCTATTACTCCACACAAAGGCGTTCTTAGAACTTTTAATGAACTTAAATAAATCAAAAGGCATCAACCTACTCTCAGTTTATTATTTGTGGGATTTTATTACAGCTATATTTATCGAATAAATGATATAAAAAACAGTTTTTTCAGAACTTCCACTGTTGAGTATATGACTATTAGTCTACCGTTATGTTTATGTTTGGTATTGGGTACCTTAACCATGCTGTTATGTGCCGATATGTGCAAATAATGCGCTATAATGGCGCAGTAGCTGTACTGTAAAGCATCTACGGACTTTGTTAAGGATACGGTAACCCCCTGAGGCACATACTCAGCATATTTAAAATATCTCCTCTGCTCGCTATATCAACCCTAACAAATATATATATTCTGAAAGCCAAAAAAATCATCTCTAGAGTGATGATAAAGTATTTCTATAAAAAAAATCCAAAATGGAGAAAAAAAAATTTATACAAAAATTCACCCTTCCAGTTCATTTTGTCGAACACTCCCCTCAGTAAAATTTTTGTTCGTTGAAAAAAATATGATTGCGAAGCTCTTATTCAGAAAAAGCAAAGTTTTGTAGCCAAAGATTAATTGTCGCAACAAACTTGTTTTCGTACAAATTCGACAAGATGGAGGGGAGTGTTCAACAAAAATATATACCGTAACGACTAAAAATTTTATTTCGAGAAAAAGCAAATCAAAGACCTTTGCTTTTACCTGCAAGAATCATGGTTACGCCCACTTAAACGTTATGAATAATTAATAACTCATGAATATTTTATTTAAAATTAAAGGTAAAGTGTTTTCGTAGAACTATGGGTCTAGTTATTGTTAAACAGACAACAGGATAACATTACATACCAGGATAAAAACGAAAAAAATAAGGAAATAAATTATAAAGGTATATAGATGATAAATAATAATATATTTGTATAGATTATTAAAATGTGAATGTTTCCTATGTTATATGTAGAGATGCAATTTTTTATTCGTTCTGCAAAACTCTCTTTAATTATTATACAGATTAAATATATTTGAGGAATTTTAAACTTTGAGCACACTATTGAAAACACTAAAAGATAAGTGGTTTTTGCGGCGTTTCCGGTGAGTCAGCACCCTCATTCTGGAATCCATCTAGCTATATATTTCCATCAATCTGTAAAATCATTTATCTCCAAAACTCTGCAATGACGTTTTTTTTAGACTTTTCTATCCACTCAAACAGAGATTGCTATAAAATTAACTTACACTGACAGCAAAGACAATATTTCTGTAAAATCCAAGTGTTGCAGTATTTTCCTCATTGATTTGTTTCTGACCTTTCTTTAAAACTTTGGGCTACAATATATTCAAATTAAAAAATACATTGAGTTGGAAGCTTGCACAGCTTTTTACGAAAAATAATTTTCAAATTGTATAGCCGGCTAGCCAACTCTTTCAAAAGTGAAAGCAGCAATTTATTACAAAGTTCCGTTAACAGGTTCAGTTGACATTTCTACGTTACAACTTACCGCCATCTTGAGGAAGATCGTGTGTTTACTTCTTCAACGGCCCCGATAACCTTCGTTTGGCATTTACCCCGCGGAACGAATTACCGCAAAAAAACGGGGCTGTCTTTCTTTGATTTTCAGGAATACAACTTTACGTTTTATTCGGCAACTGCTGATAAAATTTTATTAAACATCATATACCGTACAGGATATTTTTTTAAATTTTATTAAGCGGTGAAATTTAAAAATGAAGGCAACAACCTCGATCCCAGGGCCTGTAGCGTTTTTTGATATGAGAAAAAAATGCTACAGGCGTAGCGGGTTCGAGGTTGGACAACATTGAACTGTAGCTAATAAATTTAGTTGTCTGTATTTTCATACACCATACAGACAATTAAATTGTGAATTAAATCATACACCATCTATTTAAAAGGTAACTACTATGATGCTGCGGCGACGTTTGTCAAATATAACTCTGTTTTCGAATACATGTATGTAAACAGACAGACTATCCTTTTTTCGGACCGGCTTGTCATGACTCACCATTTTTTTAAAAAAAATGTGAATATTAAAGCGGCTAAAAATTAACATGCCACAACCATCTGATTGAAAAATGTTAAGTCATTTTTTATGATTATTATGTCACGATCGCAATATTTCGGTCAATCGGGCAGTTCAAAACAGGGTCGTCCTGAAATCTTTTATTTCGTGGTGCAATGCGGGACAAATATTTCGTTCTTGCCGTGCACGAGTCTTTATAAAATTGTGGCAGAAGAGGTTGTATCCTCCATCTAAAGAAGTCATAATGCAGATCTTTGTCCAGGGCCAATCTACTAATGTCTACGACATCAGCAGTTCAATTTCTGTCAGTGACTTAAAGGAATTGATTGCTTTCAGAAGTGGTGTCCCCGTAGAGGACCAAGTCCTAGTTTATGGTGGACATCCACTTCAAGATGAAAAGTCACTTTGTGAATGTGAAATCAATGCGTCGTCTACGATCTCCTTAGGCGTACGAGTTCTCGGAGGTATTATCATTGTTTTAGTTCCAACTTTAGCATGTCATATTTTATCTAAAATTTTGTATCAATTTGCCTCGTTAGCTAGCTAGAGTGTTGGCGACAGAGATTTTGTACGTTAAAATTTAGCTAGCACTTTTCAACCAGATTTCTCAGTCAGGGAAAACTGCTAACTAAGAGTGTACTGTTAATTAGGAGAATCTCTAAATTAGGCGTAAGACGGTAGACTAATTAAGCACCATGGCGCCTATTTAGGCCGTCATCAAAAATATGTTGTGTTCGCGTCCCTCCGACCGACTCACTTTTGGTAATAAAAACCCGAGTCGGTAAGTCGGGAAAAAATTTCGCAAGATATTTTTCAAAAAGAAAATTTTTTTCGCCAGAATTAATTTATGCAAAATTGACAAAAACTCGCGAAAATTAATTTCCGTAAAAATTAATTCCTTTAGGGCACTCCTGTGGCTACTGACGATGTCAAGTCGCGCTATACTGTTTTGACCCTGGGAACGAATTTGCTTGCTCCGATCTGAAAATCCCGGGGAAAAATACGCCCGACCGCCCGACCGACTCATTTTTGCGGGGTCTTCAGGACGCGAACACAACATATTTTTGATGGTGGCCTTAGGATAAATTAATTTTTTAAGGGCCTAGTTCAACCCTTTAGTACAAAATCGAGCCACCAAATGAATTATCTTACCTTCGTAAATAAGGCCAGGGTCTGTAATAACGCAATGTGAAAAAAACGCGGGAGCGATTAGTTGTTTTGACAGATTTTGTGCTATGCGCGCCTAATATTAGGTGACACATGCCGTCTTAGCCATAAATTCAAAATGGTGTATCTGTTCTGACCCAACTACGGACACCGGCCCATCTTTGGACGCGGGACTGGCCCGTCTTTAGACAGGCCGGCCCGTCAAAAGACAGGTCGGTGCGTTCGCAATCGGGATGGCCCATCTATTGACGGGCCTGGCCCAACTTTGGACAAATGTATGCAAATACGTCTTAAGTTAGTACAGGCCCAACTATTGACAAAGGAATTTCATGCTTTTAAAAGCTGTGTCATCAGATGGGATAAACTTAACTGTACACAAAGGTCTCTTGCAATTTAGAAAATGTGTCGTAAGATGGGACAGGCCTAACTATTGACAAACAATTCCCATGCCTTTAAAAGACTGTCATAAGATGGGACAGGCCCAACTATTGACAAACAATTTCTATGCTTGTAAAAGACTGTGTCATAGGATGGGACAGGCCCAACTATTGACAAATGACACTTCCCGTAGTAAAAAAGGGACAGATCCAACTATTGACACTTTTTAGAAACAGCCACAACATGGGTCAGTTTGAAGACTCCCAGACTAAAGTTAAGCCTTGTAACATGGGAAACACACTGTTTCAAATTTAAAAAAAATTGAAGACAGGTCTGACCCAACTGTGGACAAATGCAGTGTCTATAGGAGAGGACAAAAGAAAACCAAAAATATATGGAGGAAAATAAATCATGAATTCTCTAAATATAATCTATTACAAATATAGCTAAAGTAATGAGCAACACAAATACAATGTCATAATTTTTTTCCCTAAAAATTGAACAAACACAGACATAAATTCACAAATATTAGTAGCACAGTCGGTAGAGCGTACGACTCATGTCCAAGTGGTTGTGGGTTTGATCCCCACATAATGCTGTTGTCCAGTTGGGCAAGAATTTCAAAAAAGATTTCTGTAGCTCAAATGGGAGCTTAAGGACTCTGCTCGAAACTGGTGATATATACTGATCACATAAAATATAAATTAACTTATAATATTTCTTTAAATCATAGTCATAGTCTTTCTGTTTCTTGAATATATAACAAAATATTTCAATCATGGATGCCCCAGCCAAACGATTCTCGCTCTCAAGTTACGTAATAGGTCAAGTTGCAATAATTCCATCAAAGATTATATTGAAAATTAAACATAGCAAAATAGCTTAAACAACAGCTTAGCTAGCTATAGCTACCTGTGAATATATATAATATGAAATTACACTGAGCTAAATGTTATATTTTGATATCTGAGTCATAATTATTTAGCTAGTCATTATGCACACAAACATCTCCAATCATTCAACAAGAAAGTCTCTAACTGCTTTTAAAATGCATTCGCAGATATGGTCTTGCACCAAGAGTTGCCAAGTAGTGTTGTTTTTGCTACCCACAACAATCTTGAAATGCATAACTCTATTTAATCTCAGCCAGCCATATACAACAATACCTCGGCAAAAGTTGCAGGGTCTTAAAGTATGCAAACATCTTTTAACGCCGTGTC
Organism: Hydractinia echinata; assembly: GCA_030067915.1. Taxonomy (NCBI): domain Eukaryota; kingdom Metazoa; phylum Cnidaria; class Hydrozoa; order Anthoathecata; family Hydractiniidae; genus Hydractinia; species Hydractinia echinata. The sequence goes on along the minus strand of JASGCC010000048.1, from coordinate 889,843 downwards.
GCAAGTTGGTCCTGGCCCGTCAATTGACAGGGCAGCATGTCAAAAGATGGGCCACCGTGTCAAAAGATGGGCCACCGTGTCCAAAGATGGTCCGTCCCGTCTTAAGACGGGCCGTGTTCTAAGTTGGGTCAGAATATATCCGCCAAATTAAGATTATATCTGCCAAATTTGGATTAAATCACAAAAAGGTTATTTATTGATTTCGGCTCCGACAACACAAGACTGTTCATCAGTTTCTCAGAGCGTGCAACCTTGGAAAGGCATGCGGTTTTGGATTATCTGGGCTTATTTTATGTTTATGTTTTTATGTAGCTTAATTAGACGCCCTTTAACCAAATTAAGTTGGTGCATGCTCCAAATTAGGAGTAGTATGTCAAATTAGCAGTACACTCTTAGTTAGCAGTTTTCCCTGACTGTCTCCTCCTTAGCCGATTTTTTCTTACCAAATACTTTCACATGCAATGTAGGCCATTTTGTATTTACGTAACTCTAACGGAAAGTTGATATGACTGATATTATTGCCAAGTCGGTCCTTGTCAGGGTAAACACCTAATTAGGCGACATGGCCTCCTAATTAGGCCAGTCGTTTAGTTAGGCGACGTGATGCAGTTTAATTAGGCGACCTGTAGTCTAATTAGGCGAACAGAAACTTACTGTTGTAAATACGTTGAAATCATTGCGTTTCGCACTACAATTTTTATGTGAATCAAATCTGTCTACTTTGCAGCCAATTTTGACCAATTATCGTCTTATTTGCATCGCACATTGGCAACTTATGGCCCAAACCTCATGTGGCAATCTTTGTTGTTTGTAATAATGGACTTCAGCCATCCGTGCCACAGGGAAATAAATAAAAATGGTGGACAAAAACCTAATTAGGTTATATATTTTATTTTAACATAATTCTTACTTGCGCGAACATATCGAGGCACAAGTGACAATTTTGGAATCATGGTCGCGTAGACTATCCATTCTGAACAAAGATTTTTTGCGATTTTTTCTTAGGAGTGTGTGAAAAGCCAATAAATATTGTCATGTCTTAACTAGGTTATATATGGCCTAACTAGTCTACCATGAGTCGCCTAACTAGTTGGTGTGCCCTAATTAGCCTACCGTCGCCTAATTAGGTGTTTACCCTGACTGTTATATCACCACTCTTACATAAAGAGTTCATAAAGGAAACTTTTTCAGAATATGAACCTACCCTGTGTAAACATATAACGTTCTAATTTAAATAATTTGGGTCTCTCAGTTTGGGTACGTCTTGTTTTAAGTGTCTTCTAAAAGTTGATTACCTTTTGCGCTCCTAAAATTAGACTATATGATCAAATAACTTTAATATGCATCCTAGAAAACCACCCTTGTGATAAAAATTAAGGTATGAAACAGCGGGCCACAGAAACCTGCCTTGCTTTTCCGAACATTTTTTAATCATTTTTAATTCTCAGATCCGGGTTGACATGCTTGAAATTTGCTAATCATTCTCAACAAAAATGACCAACATATTTGAATTTAGCAGCAAAATTTGTGGAAATGTGCATATATTTTGGCTAATAGAGGCAGTACAACTGCCTCTATTAGCCAAACTTTATATGTTCTATAAAGAAATCACCACGTAAATTAACTGCACTGAAGGGAGTTGGATATATATTATGGTCAAACTCTTTAAATAACTTTGAATTACAATAAATCCTGTTCTAATAATCGTATGGTATTCCAATTATAATTTTTGCTGATAAATCCAAATAAGCCACTCATTTTCCTCAAATCTTTTTTCGTAGTTTCTCTTTCAAAACTTGATAATGTTAACCTGCATTCAAGAATAATCTAGCAAGTGGTGCAACGATTTTTTCCCTGGATCCTTTTTCACTCATATTTTTCTAAAAAAGAAATAGACAAATTTCAGAAGTTTTTGTCACAGAATGAATATCTTTTAAATGCATCAATCACTGTGCAGTTTTTTTTTAACCGGACATTTGGCGCAGGCAAAAACGTATTGTTAGGGCTTTAAATGAATAGCTCAGTATAATTGTTTATGCACTGAAATGTAATTTCAATTTTACTATTTATGATTTTTCAAACAGTAAAGTGAAAAAAAAATTAGCAAAGTAAAATTTCTTGACATGCCTCTGTATTAGGGGACATTTTCGAAAAATGCAGTACAATGCTTTAACCCTATTCGATCCACGGGGAGAGGCGGATTCCCCCCCCTGACGGGTTTTTTTAATAACTCCTTAATGCTATGTTGCATGACTATGATATTGAGTTTCAATATTTATCTATTAGACCTGCATGCTAAATTTTTAGGTCCCATACCTTTCAGAGGTTTTGATATTGTCTATTACTTGAAACTACCCCTAAAAATCTTTATGCAATCCTTATAATCTGGGAAATATAATAACTCTGAAACTTACAACACAATTTTGTTTTATCAAGTAGAATCCTCCTGCATGTTATGGACACGTGATTAATATGATCTCCTGATTTTTTCAAAAATTTCCCTGAAAAACAGGATTTCCGGGCAATTTTTTTGCATCTTTTTTTTTTGCAAAATATGTTAAAAAAAATTATTTAGCTTTCATAAACTTCAAACAGAATGTGAAAATTCGCACTAGAACTAAAGTAATTAAATTTTATGAGAATAGTGGTATTTTAAACAAATTTAAACTTTCAAGGACGTCACAGAAAATGTGTTAAAGCAAAAATTTATTGCTGCGATTTTTTCCTTTTGTGACATACTATAAGTGTGCCAAGTTTGATTCAATTTGGACAAGCCTATAAAAAGTTATTTAATCAACTGACACTTGATCGCTTTAATTATCACTATTGTATACTTTAAAGGAAGAAAGTGTTTGCGGAAGAAAGTTTTGCGGTTCGGTCGAACCGCAAAATTTTTGCATTTTGCGGGAATTAACTTTTGCGGTTCGTGAAAATTAATCCTTTTTGCGGGAAAAAACTTTTGCGCTTGCCAAATGTGAGTAATATTTTTCGGAGTACCTTAACAGACCAGATTATGATTCAAACAAATGCTGTATCGAAAAGACTGAAATAAAGAATGAATCGTTAAAGCTGTTAATGTAGGAATGTCCCATCACATAGCTTGTTCCAGCTACAATTGTGCACAAAATTTGTGGGGTCAGTTCGGCAAAGTAAATCCTCTCTGAAATATTTCTTTGTACCAAAATCTCTTCCCTTTCACTGTATTTGTGTTAAAGGAATGGTTCACTTTAAAAAAATCATTTTTTCTTTCTTTCTGAATTAGATCACAAAAAGTCTATTAATATATAGAAAAAGTAATTGGGTTATTCAAAGGAATTCGGAGGAATTTCTCTTCTAATAATTAAGGAAAATGTTTTGGAAAAAACTTTTGCGGTTGGGATAATTATAAACATTTTGCGGGAAAAAACTTTTGCGGTTCACTAATATCACAACATTTTGCAGGAATAAACTTTTGCGATTCGAGCCAAAACCGCAAACACCGCAAACACTTTCTTCCTTTAAAGTAGTTAGTTGCCTTGAAAGTATCGTCTTTGACTTGCTCCATGGCAGGCGCAGAGGGAATAATGAAAGTTTTCGGCATGGTACTCCTGAGATACAGATATTTCAGAAGAATATTGAGTATAAAGACGACCGGAGCATCAGAGGCAGAAATATGAAGGAATTATTGAATGTTCATAAGACAGTACTGCACTCGTTATGATGCTGCTTTTTTATTTCAGGTAAAGTCCATGGTTCTTTAGCTCGTGCTGGAAAAGTCAAGGGACAAACACCAAAGGTAACATGAAGTAGTAACTTGTTATTAAGACTTGTAAATATATTTTTGCAAAGAAATTTACAAGTCGGTATTTTTCGTGAAAATGGTAAAAATATATTGCAAATAATAATCTTGTTCGGTAACAAGCAACTTTAAAGCCTGTTAAATTGGTGTCTGTTGTGGTTAGTGCTCAAATGTCAATTGTACTCCAAACTTAACTAAAATATATCAGAAAACGCATCTTGTTGGATAAATTGTCTCGTGAAAAACCGATGTGTTTGCAGTCTTTAAATGCTTGAAAGTTTGAATGTGTGGCTATGCCAAAATTTTGAGTGTGTGCCTTAAATTAGGATTTTCCTGGTGTCGGTGTAAAGAACCTTAGTAGAAAATCTAAAAAAAAAAGAAGAGAAAAACAGTCAATGAAGTTGAAATAAAACGCCTCAGATTCTTTCTTCAAAGTTCAGAATGGTGAGTTAGAATCTAGAAATAAAATTCTTTTTCAGGTCGACAAGCAAGAAAAGAAAAAGCCAAAGACAGGTCGTTGTAAAAGACGACATCAATACAATTCTCGATTCGCTAATGCTGTCATCACACCAGGACGAAGACGAGGACCTAACTCAAATGCTTAAAATGTAAATGCTTACAAGTTGAATACTAAATATTCTATTTGTCTTGTTTTATTTGCCTCCATTCCTGCTGGAAGAAATAATTTTCACAAAAATTGTCAAATCATGGTAATCGCAAAGCAGAAAACTTCGTGTGTCTGATTTCCTGAAAATAAGTTTTTTTAATTTTTGGACTTATCTGGTACAGATGAGGCTTTATCAATTAACCTGTGTCCGTGCATCCATTCGTCACCAGCTTTTCTCAGAATTGGATCATTAGTTTTTTATTGATTCTCAAATGTGACAAAGTCTCCGGCCCAGTATTGGATGGATGGATGGATGGATGGATGGATGGATGGATGGATGGATGGATGGATGGATGGATGGATGGATGGATGGATGGATGGATGGATGGATGGATGGATGGATGGATGGATGGATGGATGGATGGATGGATGGATGGATGGATGGATGGATGGATGGATGGATGGATGGATGGATGGATGGATGGATGGATGGATGGATGGATGGATGGATGGATGGATGGATGGATGGATCATTAGCAAGAAAAAAAAATTAAAAACACTTTTGGCCAGTTAGTAACAGTTCTGGAGAATACTGGAGAATTCAACTTTGTCAACCTTGGTCAGTCCGATCCTGTTGACATGTTGATGTTTATAATGCCTCTCAATTATTCCTTTCTAGTGGATCAATTCTCTATTCAATTTTTATAGTTAGCCATAATCTCAAAAATATTATTAATCAGTTATAATGATGTTTAAGAAACAACGTATATATGTCTTTGTACGTTAAATACAAAAAAAACATCACCATAAATACTTGATTAGGCTACCTCCTTCCAATACAATCCTTAGGGGCTTATTTAAAGTATTTATTTACAGTATGACAGAAGTTTGTGTCTTCGTCAGCAAAAGAAACATTCAACTTAAAAAAATAAACAAAGTGAATTAAAAAATTGCCCAGTACTACCAATGTGGATCAAAAAGGGTGTCCTTTTTTGTTCTTATCGAAAGAGTTTATATAAACAATAATGCCAATGTAGATATCTATATTTTCTTGAGTATAAGTTCGATGTTTTATATTTTTGGTAAGTATAGCTATATTGTCAGTGTTGGAGAAAAATATATATAAAGCAGTTTTGGACAAAAAAATCATCGAAAATGCCATACTACTTCACTAATACTTCATATGAAACTTACACTGTCCCAATTACATGATTATCTTAAACTGTATGGTTTAACATCTCTTGAAATAACTTGTAAGTGAATGGAAAAGTCACGGTAAAGGGACTAGTAAAAAAGCGAATAGTTCAACATATTAAAACGGCTATATAGCTACTGTAATTGATACAGACAAAAACGTCGAATAAAAGACATATTGTCAAATAATATATAAGGGATCCATCAACATAATGCTAATGCTAAATTGTTCTAATAAATTCATTGTCAATCCCGTTGGGTTTAAAAATTGAATTTCAGAAATGTTTTCTAAATATGACTTTTTTTCTTTTGTGAACTTTTTTTTAGCTAACAGCCTTCTGTTCATGACTTTTTGAGAGACTAGCTACATTTTATTTATTTATTTATAATTTTTTGCATAACTCATTTGTTTTGCTGATGCTGATGTTTTGGAAATTTTGATGGAAAAAAAAATAAGTACTTTCAAATAAAGTAAACTTTATTGTAGACAGAAAATGGACTTTGTGGTAGAACATTTTGTGAATGATTGATTTTAATTTTTTTTGTGGATTTAGGCTTGAGGTATATCCAATTAACAGCTATATATATATAACAAACGTATTTACAGTGCACCATGATTTTTCCCTGTCCCTATTGGCCAGGCTAACTACAGCTAGCCGGGTGGCTAAACTATACCTACCTTTAGTCAGCTAACTAGCTACACATAGTCCATAAATATAGTGGTACAATACTTTTTAAACATAACTAAAAACTAGCAAAATGGTGCAACAATAATATGTCTTTCTAGACACCCTTGACACGTTTAGCTAGGCTGACCATATGACGAATAGCAAAAGTTTTTAGTCATATGGTCAGCCTAACGATTTTAGCTAATTGTCGTTTTCTTTTCGTTGCACTACCATTATTAAAAATTTGTCCCTAGAAGCTCTTTACTAGTACCCAGACTGCGCCGCTTTATGAATGCCGATAGTTACATTTGAAATCTTTTTTACAAAACTATACAAGTTCTGCGTGGGAATGCTATCATATTGAAGCAAATATGCTTATCTGAATGCGATTTTTTTTTATCTTTAATTTTTTATAAAAATGAAATATTTTCTAGATATTACATCCCAAAGACAGAAGTTTGAGTTCAGAAATAGCTTTTTGTTAAAAAGTGAAATAAATATAAAACGGGGATTTTGTGGAAAACAATTTAAAAACAATTTTGACATATACATCTATCTCATCGAATAAGCAAAAGAAGTCGTTTTTTACGCAAGGAGTGCTTTAAAATGTCTCTTTTTTTAAAATGTTAAAAGTCTTGAGCGTGATTTAAAAAAATATGATCAAATGGTATACCGTATCCTTACAAGGATCTTGGAACTGAAATTAAAATACATCTGAAATATATCCTAACATGCTGTAAAAAAAAAGATAATGTTTTTTTTACCGATTTATAATTTGAGACATACATTTCAGCACTTGTTTTTCTAGATTTCTCACCTCCGTGCTTCTTGGCCACCATGCTCTGTTTTGACGGGACTGTACAATTTGCTAAAATTACGGAAAACGGCAGTAACGTCACAAAATGTACGCGTAGTTTAGTTTTTCTTCTAGAAATTAGCTTTTAAAAGCTGAGAATGGAAAGTTTCTTTTGATTTTTACATTTCTAAATATTTTAATACTTTAATACAAAGAAATCCAGCCAGTAGGACGCAGATGAGGTGTGGTCCACCCCAACGAAAATATGCTTCCATGCCACTCCCAACGAAGGAAATGTTTACGTTGTAGGAAATTTTCGTCGACAAACAAAAGTTAATTTCGTGGGAACAGAGATAAGGAAATGTTACTTCTGGCACAGTCGTGTGCGCGTACAACAGTGACGTCACAGCAAATCACAGCACAGTCCCTATTAATCCGGCACCATCCGATACCATCCCATATTAATCTACATAGTACCTAGTATTCACCACAGATGACGTCACAACAATGTAGAATAAGAGGTCCAATATTTTCTAACACAATTCCCTAATAATCAACGCGCACATCTCAGGGAAATTCCCCTTACTCATTTGGCGTATGATAGGGAAATTCCTCAAGGGAAATAACTGTGTTAGTCGAGCAGAATGGAATCGTCTGGCAAACAAAAAATATATATAATAAATAGAATGAACACACACACCGTAAAACAATTACGTGATATTGCAAAAGGTCGTGGATTAACAGGGTATTATAAGTTACGTAAGGCCGAATTAGTTGATATGTTGGAGGAGCAACCTAGGGAGGCTATACAACCAGTCAGACCTATAGCACAAGAGGATATGGACCTCTTCGAGAAACAGGAGATGGTCAAGACCCGTCAAACTATGGGGGATAAAATCCAGGAATGGCACAACTGGCTATTACCCCCATCCGAGATGGATATATTTGAGAAACAGGAGCTGTCAAAAAATCGTTCCGTTATAAGAGATGGGATGGTTAGTTGATGCTGTCCCCAAATCTATAAAGGAGGGGGCTAGGAGGACCTATGCAGCTTTTAAACGTGGGGTGATGGGACTCTATGACATAGCAGCCAACACAAAACCTACACTTCATAATGAGGTAGAAAAGGAGGCCGAAGAAGACTATATTGAAAACATACAAAATCCCCACGAACTGCCGGGTAAAGATTTTATACCACAGGAGCATAAGCATGCTCTTCACAGAACTTTTAGGAGTTTCCGAATTACCGGTATAGGAAATGCCGATGTTGATGGGTATATCGGGATGGTTCGGCCAAACGTGAAAACCTTAGTTGAGGGGCAGGTAGAAGATATGGGATCGGCGAAGGTACAGCTGTCGTTATGGATAATGTGGAAAAAAACAACAAATATAGAGGGGGCTAATGTTGATGAGTACATCGAGGTGAAAAAAGTATTCCATAGCAATATGGCCTCAGTATTTCAGGGTAACGACGTAGATGACGTGCTGGATATGATGTTTGCTCAAATTAAAACACATGTGGAAAATCCGGCACTACCACAAAGTGGTTTCACCATTTCCGGAATACTATACCTTGATGTGAAATTCCACAAATTGAGACTAACAAGAGGTTCATCGTACATCTCTCTACCCAAATGGGTAGCATCCAAGAAGGCTGTAATTAATCCAGTGAATGAGGACGAGGAGTGTTTCAAATGGGCCATTATAGGATCGCTCCATCATGAGGAGATAGGGAAGAACCCAAATAGAGTTTCTCAGATGAAACCCTACGTAGGCCTTTATAATTGGGATGGCATAGAGTACCCAACAAGTATCAAAAGTATCTACAAATTTGAGGCTAATAACCCCAACATTGCGGTGAACGTCCTGTATATAACGGAAAAGAGGATCAATATCCTACGTCGATCGGTGCACAACGGACGTACCAAGGTGGTGACCCTATTGCTTATCGCCGATGATAAAAAGAGTCATTATACGGTCGTCAAATACCTATCACGACTACTGGGTAAGGAGATCTCTAAAAATAGGAATCCAATGTACTTTTGCCTGAACTGTCTACAAGGCTTTCCCACAGCTGAATCGAGGGATAAGCATTACAGATACTGCATCGATCACGGGGCTGTTAAAATTACGATGCCAACAGAGACCGAAAAATGGCTATACTATAGGGATGGCCAGATGCAATTTAAGGTACCATTTGCTATTTATGCAGACTTTGAGAGTCTACTCATCCCACTGGAAGAGGATGCCAGAGAGACCAAGACAAAAAAGCTTAACAAACATGTACCGTCAGGCTGGTGCACATATAGTACCTTTGCCTATGGGGATGTACCAGATCCCCTAACGGTGTACCGCGGCAAGGATTGCGTCACCCGCTTCGTCAACCATCTTGAGAACGAGGTGAAGCGTCTCTACTATAAATACCCTCAACAGGACATGCTTCCTCTAACAGAGGTCCTGGAAAGGGAGCACAACGAGGCATCGAAATGCCATATCTGCATGAAGCCGTTCGACGACGACGACAAGAATAACCGCAGGGTCAGGGACCATTGCCACTACACAGGCCTATATAGGGGTGCAGCACATAATAGCTGTAATCTAAAATATAAGATACCCAGTCATATTCCCATCATATTCCACAATCTCTCGGGATACGACGTCCATCTGTTTATTCGGGAACTGGGTGAGAAGTACAACATGCAGGATATTGGGTGCATCGCCCAGAACACCGAGAAATATATAAGCTTCAACGTGAAAATTAAGGTACCCCTTGGAGGCATGGGATATGGTGATGGGGAGGCGTATAAGAAGATTGAGATTAGGTTTATTGATAGTTGTCGATTCATGGCATCATCACTGGAGCATTGTAAAAATCTCCGTTGGTTTTTCACTGAGGATGACACGTTTAAGCTCATGCGCAGAAAGGGCGTCTACCCTTACGAATATATGGATGGATGGAGGCGATTCGAGGCATTCTATAGCAACCTCAATATGAAGGGTATCAGCGATGAAGATTATCAATACGCAAAAAGGGTATGGAATTGTATTACCCCGGAGGGTGATAACGTCACCATGGGTGACTACCAGGATGTGTACCTAACAACAGACGTCCTGCTTTTGGCCGACGTGTTTGAAACGTTTCGAGGCGTTTGCTTAGACAATTACAGCCTTGATCCTGCCCATTTCTACTCCGCCCCCGGCCTGGCCTGGAAGGCGGCCCTAAAATTTACAGGTATAAGGCTTGAGCTCCTTACAGACCCCGACATGCTCCTCATGTTCGAGAAGGGTATACGGGGAGGCATAACACAGGCTGTGCACCGATATGCCAAAGCCAATAACAAGTATATGGGAGATCAGTACGATCCGGAGGTTGAATCATCCTACCTCCAGTACCTCGACGCCAACAATTTGTACGGATGGGCGATGCGTCAAGATTTGCCAACGGATGGCTTCAAATGGGTATCGAATGTAGAGGCATTCACCGAAAAGCGGATCAGAAAGCTTGTTGAGGACAACAAGCATGGTTATATATTGGAGGTAGATATTGATTACCCCGAGGAGCTGCATGAGAAGCATAACGAGCTGCCGTTTCTACCTGAACGAAAGAAGGTCCATAAGGTCGAAAAATTAATACCGAATCTAGAGCATAAGCGTAAATATGTTGTACATATTAGAGCTCTTTACGAGTCTATAAAACATGGTCTTGAGCTCAATAAGGTGCATAGGGTCATTAGGTTCAACCAGAAGCCCTGGCTGGCCGGGTACATTGATCACAACACGAGGTTGAGAACGGCTGCCGGGAATGATTTCGAGAAGGATTTTTACAAATTGATGAATCTCTCAGTATTTGGTAAGACTATGGAGAATATTAGAAATCACCGCAACATCCAGCTGGTCACCAATGAGGACAAATATATGAAACTTGTAATGAAGCCTAATTTCAAGGGTGGAAGCAGGTTCAGTAAAAACCTATTGGGTGTAGAGATGGGTAAAACGGAGGTGAAAATGAATAAGCCAATCTACATCGGCCAGGCCATCCTGGATATGTCAAAGCTGATCATGTATGAATTCCATTTTGATTACATGTGGTCCAAATATGGTAGTAAGATGCAGCTCTGTTACATGGACACGGACTCATTCGTATACCACATTCGAACCCATGACTTTTACAAGGATATAGCCAACGACGTCGAAAAAAGGTTCGACACGAGCGCCTATAATCCCGATGATAACAGGCCCCTCCCCATAGGGAAAAACAAGAAGATAGTAGGTCTTATGAAGGATGAATTAGCAGGGAAGGTAATGACTGAGTTCATTACCCTAAGAGCCAAAGCATACGCCTATAAGAGCCTTACGCCGGAAGGTGGGGATCGAAAAGCGAAAGGCGTCAAGAGGTGTGTCACCAAAAAGTCGATAACATTCAATGACTATCAAAGATGTCTGGAAGAGGGTGTTGATATATACAAGAGCCAGGTCCTGATACAAAACAAGGGCCATAGGGTTTACACGCAGGAGGTGAACAAATTGGCTCTCAACAGAGCGGATGACAAACGGATTGTACAATCCGATCAAATTACGACGCTTGCCAGGGGCTACGGGGAAATAAAATGGAGGCATATCTGTATATAGCCTTGCTCCTACCGTATGCCCTGATCGCCTATATATTTTTTCGATATCGACTACTAATAAATAGAATGTCCGATCTTGCACAAGTATTCGACACAGCCTCTACAGAATATGAACATGTAGAGAAACCCATCGACAAACGCCAGGTTTTAAAGGAGGCCCTACGTAAGAGTAAAGGGTATCTCCTACCCAAAAAATGTACCGAGGGGTTTGTTGACAAAGCTCCGGAGGAAGCTATAGACAAAGTATACACCGAATATGTACAGCGGGAACTCCAGGAGAAGGGGGAAAAGACAGCAAAAGCACTGTCAACTCATGTTATTGGTTTATATGCAAATTTAATTGGAAATGTAGTGGACATTGATAGCGTTGAGGACCTCCGGAAAGATATTGAAGATGATCCTATTATCAGGGATGCCATGACAGACCTAGGTATTCTTGTACATTGCACCGTAGGTAGATGTCTGGCCCCAATATTGATAATGGGTCACACAACGCGGCATATGGGTAAAAAAAAGAAACAGGAGGAGGAGGAGGATAGGGAAGAGCCTAATACGGTACTATAAGATAAATGAGTGAAGTTGAACAAAAACAAGAAGAGCGAGTCATAACCAAGAAAAATGAGGGGCGTGTTGCCGCTGGCAAGAGACTTGCTGAATGGAATCGAAAGAACAAGGTCGGCCTACAGAAGAACGTGGGCAAAGAACCTTCGCAAGATGATCAAGAACCTGTCGCAGGTTCTAGCAAGTCAACGGATGTCTACATGTACGGCGTAGGGACGCTTGCCGTGTTGGCGATAGGAGTAGGGGTATACTACAAATTTGCCTCTAAAAATGGTGGAGAATCTCAAAACCCCACACCAGAGCCTCGGCAGGGGAAACAGGGCAAAACTCGGCCTAATATTGAAATGTTTAAAATGTTGTAACATAATATAAATGACCACAAGCAACATTAGCCCAAAAGAAAAGGAGATCCTGGATATGCTCTATGAGACCGTTGTAGACATTAGTTTCACATTTGCCTATGCAATGGTCGGGAAAAAGTTCCTTGGTATTACGAGGCCGTCTGCCAAAATGAATTCGAATGACGTTCTCAAGATGGTGGCGTACTTCGCAGCAGGCAGGGTAAGTCGTGAGATGGCTGTGATAAAATGGTGGTTGCCAGCAAGCATAGTCCCAAAACCAAAATAGACCGTCTGATAAAGTTTCTATTTGCCCCAAGGGGGTAAATAGAAATGGAGAACAATAAAAAATGCTCAAAATGCAAAAAAGTCTTAACCCTTAATAATTTCAAAATTAGGGGTAAGGGTCGAACAAAAAGCTGTATAGGTTGCCTAATTATTAGCAAAATATCACGCGCCAAACATCACACAAAATGTGAACATGTGGGGACTCACCCTCTATACGAGTTAATGAATATCTGTAGGGCCCATATTGAGGCCCAGTTTACCGAAGGCTGTACCTGGGAGCTTTATGAATATTTACATATAGATAACAAGATACCTTTTAGGTATGTTGAAACAGGTAGGTCCCCAACGCTTGCCGATGTTTCCAAAGCAATATACAGGGCTCGTGCCTTTAATTAAAAAAATGAATAGGACATGCTCAAAATGCAAAAAAGTCTTAACCCTTAATAATTTCAAACCCAGAGGTAAGGGTCGAACAAAAAGCTGTATAGGTTGCCTCGATAAAGCCAAGGCCAGGCGGCGTATCAAATGTAAAGACCCCCCAGTGATCGAATACTTAGACCCTCTTGCCATTGATAGGGAGATTCAAGGCCAAGAGCAGGATAAATATTACCTACTTCTTCACACCTTTCTGACCTACAACATCATACCCCAGTATATTGAACTCATCGAAGCACCTCCTGAGAGTCAGGAAAAGGCACTGCTCGTCGAGAGGTACCGCAAGGTACTGCGGTGCCTTGCAGGCAAATTAGAATATACTCCACCACCGCTTGAATATAAGACCCAAAATACCAAGCCCTGCCCTGCCTGCCGGGGTTTATTGGTAAACAATCAGGGTGGTGTATTTACATGTTTAAGTTGTGCCAATGTAGTTTCAAAGGTCTGCGATCAGAAGTGGGCATATTAGTAAATGGATATTGTAGGAGATCACCATACGGCCATTTTCACAGGACCGACGTCCTGTGGGAAAACGCATCCGTTGCTTGAGCTGGCCATTTCTGGAAGGCATCGCAGGCATAGCCTATGGTTGCTCACACAGTCGTATACAGCCATCCCCAAGAATTTGAGGAGGCAGAAGAAAGCCTTGTTTGCCTGGTATCCCTCGGAGCGGTCGGATATGAAAATGATAGACGAGGAAACCAACCTTATTTCAGACTGGGATGAAATCAAGGCTGAACTGAAAAAATCTAAACACTCTTGTCTATACATAAGGCTAGAATACCCCCGAACTTGGAGGATTATAGAATGACCATACAAAAAATCCAAATTCTACCTGGAAATGGAACAAAGATGTCTCTTACAGCGGTTGATTATTTCCAAGGAAAGCAAGTCCGATCATTTTATGCCAAGGATAAAGGTCAATATATTGTAGCCTCCGATGTGTGGAGAGCTGTAGGATATAAACGAAGGGCTGGGGTACAGACCATTCAGCGATATGTTCCTGGCAAGTATAAAATGCGATTAGGTGACGCTTTTGTAGACCCTCGGGAGGTATTCACCGGTGAGTACCTACATCCAGACACGGTTTTACTGACTGAACCCGGCCTCTATTGTTTTCTGTTGAGATGTGGTCGGTCAGAAGCAGAATCATTTTTGGAGTGGGTTGTAGAGGAGGTGCTACCCAGGGAAATGCGAAGCCTTGCTGTGGCAATTGAGGAAAAGGACGCGGCCATCGCCATCCTGGAGGACGATCTTGATGCCAGGGATGAACAGCTCATGGTACAGGCCCGGGAAAATGCGAGACTTAAAGAAGGACATGTCCCGCGTAGACCTCAATATGATACAGTACTATGCGTAGTTGATAAAAACGATCCCAACGAGCATGGAAGGAAGGGTATACATGAGCATTATATGATACGATGCCAACGCAAGCAGCTCGGCACAAGGGTAAATATATTAAAAACAATGTATTCCGACATGACGGTGAGAAAACCGGAATGTTATGATCCCAATGCTGTGCATGCTTGGTGTCGATTCAGGGACGATTGCCTTGGTACCGATAATTGTTACTTAAATCACTTCACGCTACCTGATGATGATACGCGGGAGCTCTTCGAGGGCATGTTTGATATATCAATGTCGTAAGCGGGGACTAATTTTACTACCCACAAAGGCGTAGTAAAATTACTATTTATGACCGTTGAAATCTTCTGGGTAAGCATTAGTATATAGAAAGATGTCATCGCAAGTTATGTTCAACGCAGGAGCAATTGAGACCCTATCCAATAGCCGGGATCAACCTATGTTTAAACGCGCCGATTTGGGACGTTTCCTTGGTATCGAAAAGGTTAAAAATATGACAATATCGTCATCATTCCTATCTACCAGGTCCGAAATAGTAGGGCCCAAGGGGGCATCTCAGCCGGACCACCTTGGTAGGGCGAAAAATGGTCATGACGTCTTTTTCACGCTCGAGGGCGCCTTGGAAATTGTGCGTAGATCAAAAAAGCCTAAGGATGTAGGGGTCATCAAATGGTTAGCCCGGGCAGGTGTCCAAAAATTACAGGATGAACTCAAGCCCTGGAGGACAGGGATGGGGCCCTGGCCTTTCTCAATGATGAAATTGAGGATAGGGATAGTCAGCTTATGGTGCTGGGGGATGAGATTGAGGAGCTAGAGCAACGTGCCGTGTCCCACCTTGAAGATCCTGGTAAGCATAACAGTATAGTGATTATCCAAAAAAACAACGGCGATCCCTTTCAATACCTTGCCATCAGTGGTAGGCACAGGAGGCACAGTTTATGGCTCTTAACGCAGTCATATACCGCTTTGCCCAAGAATTTGAGGAGGCAGAAGAAAGCCCTGTTTTTGTGGTTTGCCCATGAACGCTCTGATTTGAAGCTGATTGACGAGGAGACGAACATGATCCCCGATTGGACTGACATCAAAGCTGAGTTGAAAAGATCGAAACACTCTTGTCTATACACAAGGCTTGAACATTCCAGGACCTGGGAGATTTTGGAGTGAAATCTTCTGGGTAAGCATTAGTATATAGAAAGATGTCGTCGCAAGTTATGTTCAACGCAGGAGCAATTGAGACCCTATCCAATAGCCAGGATCAACCTATGTTTAAACGCACTGATCTCGGTAGGTTTTTAGGTATTGAAAATGTTAGACAGTGTAGCTTCGATAATGATACGATCTCAACAAGAGAAGAAATAGGAGGAGGAGGTGTATTTAGTATATACACCAGAAATGAAGGCCAAAATCCGCATGACGTCTTTGTCACCTTGAACGGAGCCTTGGAGATCGTTCGCCGTAGCAGGAAACCCAAAGCTGCGGGAGTAATCAAATGGCTGGCCAGGGCAGGTGTTCAGAAATTACAAGATGTAATTAAAGAGCATCGCCGGACCCTAGGGGACAGGGATGGGGCCCTGGCCCTACTTGGTGATGAAATTGAGGATAGGGACAACCGGCTCATGGTGTTGGGGGATGAGCTCGAGGATAGGGATAGACAACTTGCGGTACAGGCCCAGGAAAATGCAAGGCTGTTGAAAAGGCATATACCCAATGCCCAGGACCCTGGTAAAGACAACGTCATCATAATACACCGTAAGCACAGCGCACAAGATGATGACGAATACCATAATCTCCCCTATTACTGCACGCGTGTACAGAGGCGTAATATTAGCAAGAAGAGACTGTGGTTCGGTGACAACTACCCGGGAGCGGAGGAAATCGTTGTTATCGATAACCCCAACAGCATACACGCCTTTAATAGGTTTGAGGAGGAAGGACATGTAGAGCGTTTCAGGAACCATTTCAGATTGGTCGACCTTACCAGGGATGACCTGTACGATCTGGGTGTTCCGGCACTAGAGGACTAGGCAGACGATTTTTTACTACCTTGTGGGTAGTAAAAAATGAGGGCCATTACCAATCCTTAACCTCCTCTGGAGGTTCCTGAACATCAATGCCTGTCAGGATGTATTTGTAGGTATTTCCATACAGCTTGTCATGTGGCATGTACAGTAGATCGAACTGATGCATCTCATTAGGCCTCGTAACAGTAAAATGGGTGTAGTCTATACGTTTTGGGCCCTTGATGTGTCTCAACCATAAGAGTTGACGGGACAGCCAGTGGGTAACTAGTTTTTTGGATAGGCCGCTATCCTTCGCTAGCAGCTTGATGGCTTTTCGTCCGGTCCAGAGATGCTCCGGGGTATAGTAAATTTGGCTTAGCTTTTCGGCCTCCTCATCGGTAATACTATATGATGTTTTTGACATGTTTATTATATACATGTCAAAAACGCACGTTCTTACAAATACTTGTACGCTACGAAGCCTAGCAGTGATAGGGAGCCAACGATGAATGTGAGCTCACCGTCTTGTTGGGGTTTTGATGGTGTATAATAGTCAGCCAATGTTGGGGCCTTCTTTTCAGAGGCAATATAGTATTTATAAAGGTCGTCGTCGAGTTCACGAAGGCTCTTCCCGGCCTCTATTTGTATTTCCCGCTGCCTTCCAAACCAATCCAATTTAGCCTGTCGGTCTCTTATCCATTGGGCCTGGGCATCATTGAGCTTTTCAACGGCTTCATCATGCCTTTTTCTCTCTGATTCGCCGTGTCCTGATTGCTTAGAAAACAAAAAGTTAGTCCCACTGAACGCTAGAACATTTATAGCGGCGCCAGCGACGATGACAGCGATCGTTGCCATTTATTAGTACTCCACCGAGTGGAAGCGCCCATCGAGTATATTAAGTTGAGCGTCCATCAGTAGGTAGACATAACAGCGTATGTCCCCGCTTCCATCAGCCTTTTTAGTCATGTGGAGGGTTATCCCAACACTAAGCCTTTGCAAAGGCCTTCCAGATCCATGTGGGGTATTATCGGGAGAGGCCCAAAAGTCAATGAAGATGGCGTATCTCTGATCGAAAAACTGGCCAATCGTCACATTTGAGTCATGACTTCCGAAGAGATTGACAACCTGCTCGAGATGGTCCTTAGGGACCATGGCATGTGAGTACGGCTCATTCTGGGAACCCTCAACAGTGACGCTTATCTTTTCAATCTTGGGATTATAAAACACCTCGTTGATGCCTGAATACGGTTTAACTTTCACAGGGTCTATGAACAATAGCAAAACACCTTTCAATGACTTAGCCGGGGTGTCAATCTGGAGATTGTAACTTGTATCGGCCTTTTTTATAGTCACCACCTTACTTCGTAGGATCCTTTCATAGGGTAACGCGAGCCTGGCATATCTTGACATTATGGCACTCGCGAGACCCTCATGGTTGACTTTGTCAAACTCCAGCTTGATATTGGTGATTTTTTAGGTGGCGTCGGCTGCCTTGGCTGCCGTTGATCCAACGGCAGCCGTACCTGCATCTTTGATCACGTCGCTGTATGATGCGAAATGTAGGACAAACTGCAATCTGTCATGGAGCCCTGCCTGGTAAAACGGCAGGTCTCTCGTCAATTCAAACACCAAGGGGGATACAAAAAGTGTTGTTATACGCTGCGGCGATGGCTTTCTCTTCATCTGTCCCAACATACTCAGTAGCCTTTACCTGCAGGGCTCTGATGGTACCGTCATTAGGGTTAATACCCTCTAAAATTAAGTTGTTTTCCAGATCGAATTTTGGCAGCCAGAGGTCCCTGTAGACTGCTATTGTGCTATAATCAGATATATTTTGTACCTCATTGCCATTTAGGGTGATGCGTAGATTTTGCACTGGGCTTTTGCCGATATTCGAGACGATGGTACGCTTCGTGTTGGTCCCCGTTAGCGTCAGGTCAAACAGGAGCCTCAGGCTCCCCGGGAATATAACATCGTTTTAGACATGTTGGGTATATCAACGTATAAGTCCTCATTCTGGTTAATAGTGCTTGGTATGTGGCTTATCTGTACTCTTTGACGGCGTCCCTTGATACCAAAGAGCTGCTTCGTTTCTGCATAAGGGTCCAATGTGGTTCCGAAACTCATGTTTATTATAGGGGAAAATGTTCTAATAAAATGGATAATCCAGTATTTACACACGAAGAGGATCTTGGAAAGACTGGTGGGGATGATAGGCATGATGATGGTACACAACAGCTTCCATCAACCCCGGGGCCTTCAACCCAGGGAGAACAACGAGGTGCTACGGGGTCTAGACTTGAGGAACAGAGGCAAAAATTGCTGCAGGATAGGGTAACGGATTTATATACGAAAATTATGAATGATACGGGATATATATCTAATGCAGATCATTATGATTTGTTTTTTGAAAGGGATGGACAACTGCTTATCAAAGAGTTTAAAGTGGGTGGTGAAACATATATGGAAAAACGGATCACAAAGAAAAATGGTCAATTTCCAACCATTGGGGTGGTCGAGACAAATTTAGGCAAGGGGCGTATGAGAGCTATGGGTTTTGATATTCCTGAAACACCTAATAAGAGGGCAAGGTCCCGGGAGGTCATACAGGATATTGAACTCATTCAGATGAAGAAAGGGAATGGGGAAAAAGATGGGGAAATGATATCCCGGATCGAGAATGTTCTAGACGAGACACAAAGTCTTAATGAAGATACTTCGTTTGGTGGTGGTGATAAAGTTTTCACCAGGCGTGAATTAGAGGGCATCGATAAGGCAGCACAGACTATAAGGGGTGCATTGGACCTGTTGAAAAGTAAGATGGTCATAAACAATAATAAACTCGATAAAGCTAAGACAGATTTAAAAAAACTTGAAGATAATAGGGACTGCCCGGACGATGGTGAGATGGATAGACTTGATGAACTGATAACAAGGACTAAGGGGGATATTAAGGATCTTGAGGATGAAAAAAAGTTTTTACAAGAAGCCTATGATCTGCAAAGCCGTGAAATTTATAACCAGCTGGGAGTCATTAAGGAGACGCTGATGAAAATTGTCGGGGATGACACATCCCTACTTGAAAAATTGAAGATACTCTTCAAGGAGCAAGGTCTTACCATTGCAAGTGTGGTCTCTGCCGTGGGTCTTCTAATTTCCACCATCGTACTCTCTGTTACAGGGGGAAGGGCTGTGGGTGCTGTAAGAGAAAGTGCCGCGGGCGGTGAAAAAAGGTTCGTACAAAAACAACTCGAGAGGCTCGGAAACTTCCTGAAATATCTTGCGGGTAAAGCAGGTGCTGCATTGCCTGGTATCATCGGTACCGTTGTTTCCTTCCTTCTAAGGGTAGTGTCAACAGTTGTGGAATATGTGGCCAAACATCTTTACATGGCGGTTGCTGCCGCTGCCGGGTTTGTTATGCTCTATGTTAGGGGGGCCTAGTTATTTTTTCAGCCATATATACGCAATAATAAGACCTACCCCAGTCGTGATCAATACGGCCTTGGTATCCTCGTGTTTGTTTTGTAGGGACTGTTCGGGAGGATGAGGAGGCTTAGTATGCTTGAGGGGCTGTTCGGAAGGATGAGGAGGCTTAGTATGCTTGAGGGGCTGTTCGGAAGGATGAGGAGGCTTAGTATGCTTGAGGGGCTGTTCGGAAGGATGAGGAGGCTTAGTATGCTTGAGGGGTCGTTCGGAAGGATGAGGGGGCTTAGTATGCTTGAGGGGCCGTTCGGAAGGATGAGGAGGCTTGAGGGGCGTAGCATGCCTGACAACAGGCTTATTGTTCACATCAACTTGGGTACCGACATTGACATTGGCAGGTGCTATGAGAATGTTGTTGTTGTACCCTACAATCCTGCCTATGCGCAGGTTCATATCTGATGGCAGCATATATACACTGGGCATGACGGCGAAGTTTACTGGGGTCCTTGCATAATGCAAGACCTTCTGGAATTCTGTAATATCATGCCCTACATTTTCCTGACGTTGCACCATGGCTTCAAATTTATGCATCAGGATTTGTCTTGCTGTGTAATTATCCGCACCTGAGCCGAGTAAGGATGCCTTTGCCCCTGCCTGCGATCCAAGCAACAAGACTGTATAGACCCTAATACTTTCACTTAGCTTAGTCAGACCCTCCGATGTCAAGCCCTGATTTGCTGGGATGATAAATTTGGCCCAGTCGCCGTCAACTTGGGGCCACCATGAACCGTTGGTTAGTGATGCCGATACTGATTTGGTCTTGTATAGACCGTTAGGGTCCGCACCATATTCTCGACATACCTGCGCATACCCAGAGGTTGAATAGGGATTTTTGTACCGACTAAACCCATCATTAAAAGACATGGGTACTTTCATTCTGGCCAGAATACGCCGCATATGGTAGTACACGTGAAATTTGAATATGGAGTTCACAAGGGGTACAGACCCCGTTAGATGCTTGGCGGAGATGCCTAGTGCAGTGCTTGCGCAATGGGTTGCAAAGTTCACCTGAATATTCCAGTAGTCCAGGGCTTGTCCTCTTGTCCACCCCTGAATGACAGGGTCGTTCAGGTACGTACTTGTCACTTTGATGGGGTATTTGGTAAACTCGGGGAATGCCACAGAAATGTGTGAATCTGTCGATACATATAGGTCTTGATGCTCCAGGTTGGTTACACCAAGTGGCCATTCACCCCTGCTGGATTGGTACTTTGCCTTTGGGTTGTATGAGTAGATATTAATTCCTTTTGTTAGAAGAAAAGGATGAAGCAACTGTATATCACCGATATATACAAGCCTACCATTTTTGAGGACTACCTAGGACAGGACACCCGTATTGCATTGAAATCTATATCTATTAGACCTGGGTGGCTGAATCTGTATAGCAATACAGAGTTTACTATACGAAAAGTAAGACCCGATCAGAGGGTGACTCGGATTGAGATCCTGAGTGGTTTATACAGGATAGAAGATATTGCGAATATTGTGAACAGCCAGGCACAAGATAGGATTAAACTTTTCGTATTAAAAAGTGGCTACTGCAGGCTCCGTGTTAGTGATGGCTACACGGTAGTAATGAATCGATAGCTACAGGAGCTCCTAGGCCTACCCTACGACTCTAGTAAGAAGTACTATCAGGCCGGTGACTATGATGGTTACTATATGACCGACATCTATATTCGACTACGACTCGTTTGTCCCCAGTTGGATGAGGACGATTGTCTATTAAATGGTAAAAAATCTAAAATTCTGGCTTTACTACCCACCAAAGAGCTAAACGCTTGGGGGGATATGCTGACCTGGACTTTTGATACCCCAATTTACATGCCCTTAAAAGGCTCTACGGACCGTTTGGAGTTTATGTTGACAGACGAATTCCACCACGACAAAAGCGTTTCGTTCACCGGGATAACCATACAACTATTGATTGAATAAAGATGGGCGATATCAGTAAACTATATCCAAACTTACCGAGTGCACCTGCAGAAGGTGCGGACATGCAGGGGGAAAGTCAAAAGTATAGGATTGATGAAATAAATGAAATCGAGAAGTATCTACGATCTGAAATCAAGGAGCGGGACAAACTCGCAAAGAAATTTAAAATGCATGGGACATGGATCCGATACTGTGACCATGGCCTGTTGGGTATAAGTGTGATCACCTCAGGGATCGGTATTGGTACCCTGTGATCCGGAATCGGTGTACCATTAGCAGTGGCAATGGGGGGTCTTTCATTAGCCGTGGGGATGGGGCAGGCAGGCCTTAAGACTGCCGGAAGAAGGTTGGGGGTAAAGTCAAAAAAACATGAAAATATAAGACTGATCGCCGAGGCTAAATTAAACTCGATCGTTGACCTAATCTCAAGGGCTGTTGAGAATGGGGAGATTGATAAGTACGAATTTAGCCATATATTGCAAGGGAAACAGAAGTACATGGTCTTGAAAGAACAGATGAGGCAGAGGTTCAACCGCATTGTTGACTCCATCAATGAACAGGAGCGTGCTAAGCTAGTTGCCAGGGGGAGGCAAGAGGGTAGGGAAGAATTTTTAAAAAACGTACAATCTGCGCAGTATGCAAGCACTATGTAGACACTCCACCCGAGTATAGGCCTTAGTTTTATATATTTTATAGGTCCTGCAAAAGCCCTATAAAATATAGGGCTTTTTTTTTAATCCTCCCCTAGCAGCCATTTATTCAATTTTGTATATTTACATTCAACAATATGGACTTGTGGGTATATGATGACGTCATCAATATGCGCGTTGATTATTAGGGGAATTGTGTTAGAAAATATTGGACCTCTTATTCTACATTGTTGTGACGTCATCTGTGGTGAATACTAGGTACTATGTAGATTAATATGGGATGGTATCGGATGGTGCTGGATTAATAGGGACTGTGCTGTGATTTGCTGTGACGTCACTGTTGTACGCGCACACGACTGTACCAGAAGTAACATTTCCTTATCTCTGGAACTAATTTTCGCTGATTAGCCTTATTCATGTAACGCAGTCAGGCAAAAAAATAAAAATAAAAATAAAAATAGTAGCTTAAGGTGGATTCCTGGTTATCAAATTGAACTTTTGAGAAAAAAATTTTAAAAATACTTTTTTTAGTAAATCCCGATCATTATACATCTATCTTGCACAGAATTTATCGTAGTTTCCGAATATGAAATTCATTTTTTTCGAAAGGCCACCCATACTGAGTAATTAGCCTTAGATTGCACCTAACCAGGAAAAAAAATTAAAAAAACAACAACAATTTATTTTTCCTCTTTTTCTGAGGTACGTTATTCGTCAAAAGCGGCATTTACGGCAATCTTATTGAAACTGGGTTCATGGTCTGTAATTTGTACGGTACTCAGGCCGAGACTTTTAATTATATATTAAAAGTACAACTGTCTTTTAGCCTCTCACACCACCAGGTAAGCAAAATTAGTATAATTTTTTTCTTTTACTGTTTTGACGTGTGGTAGTGAAATGAAAGGTAAACAGCAGAGAAATAGAGGCATAGGAGATGCAGGAAGATGTAGCAAACAGAGGAGCAAGAAATTATATAGCAGAAAAAGAAAAACTCCAAGTAAAAACAACAAACAAGTCGTAAACATTGAGGACAACATTACTGGAGTAGCACTTCCAAATCAAGATGTTGACATGACTGTTTAACATGTTCCAGTCGCAAAAACAGTTTATACTGAAAAGGTTAAAGATATTAAAGCTTTTGAAATACAAGAAGGTACACCCATATCTGGGTTTAGACTCCTGGAAATGTCATTATTGTCTAGAATTATGTCGGTACTTGCGTGCCCCGACTGTAAGAACAATAGCGTACTTCACCTTACCGAAGATGATAGTAAAAAGATTGGACTCTCTTCTTTTTTGAAGATTGAATGTGGTGTTTGTGACTTTTTATATGAATTTTACACATCACCAGACGCATTGACGTCTCGAGATGACCGACGTAGAGGCAAGAAGTCAATGGAAATCAACATCAGAGCTGTGTATGGTTTTCGCCGTATCGGAGTCGGATATTCTGGTTTAAAAAAGCTATATAGCAGATATTTATAAAAATGACAGGAAGGAAATGGTTAAACGTGAATGTATAGGTCACTATAAAAAAATAAAAAGTTGTTGCAGACTACGAAAACTTAAAAAAAATGTTAAAGGCTTGGAAGATTAACAGATTCAAAGATAGACACATTGCAAAATTACTTTGGAATTGCTCTTCGTCAGAACGTGGGAAATCTGAAAGCTATGAAAAAAGCGTGCATCGCCTCTATGTATCATGTCGCTGGCTACCACGACTCGTGTCCGATATCGAAAGATTCTTGGTGCCAGTACCAGTTCGACAAAATTAATTGTACCAAGCTTAACAAACCCAAGCCAGGCTTACCACTTGATGTCAGAAAATAAATCCTTGCTATCTATCAAGACCTTTGCAAAGAGGAAATGCTTGAAAAGTGTCTTCACGGGAAGACGCAAAATGCGAACGAATCTTTCAATGGGATGATCTGGAATCGTGTACCCAAGGCCAATCATGTTGGGTTGGAAACCTTGTGCTTTGGTGTTTATGATGCGATTAGTCACTTTAGTTATGGTGAACAAGCTTCTTTAGACACATTACATTGAATAGGCATAGATGTAGGGTTTTATATGTCTAAAACGTGCGGATCGATCAATACCAGTAGAAAGCGGCATTCTATTTATCGTACTTCATCACATCAAAAAATAAGAAGAAAGATCTTGAGACATTCCAAAAAGAAAAAAAGTGACAAATTGGGGGAGAAGGAAGGAAATTTGTATGAAGCTGGAGGGTTTTAAGTATAATTGAAAGTTTTTTATTCACTATTTTGAAGAAAACGCGTTCTATTTTGTATATGTATTTTTAACGATTTTTGCACGTTTTTTTCTAACTTGACTGACCGGTCGGGCAATATCTCAAAAACGGTTTTTCGGTTTGACATTAAATTTGGCATTTCTGTTCTTTATGACCTTAGCTGTGATCTAACACTTAACCCTATTCATACCGGCAGTGTGCACAATGTGCACGGACCAAATCTATTTAGCCGCCGTTTCCAAAATTTTCACCGTAGCGTGTTGAAATTTTATGACTTTTATTATTTTTGTCTAGCGGTCACTTGTAAAAAAAGATATTTTTTTTCCGGCGTGCCGCGCGGTCACATCGGTCAGTCTGTCGGTCGAGCCCAAATATACAAATTTTCTGACTTTCCGTAATTCGTTATTGTTTGTTTGAAATAGATCTTACATGATTATATACTTCATAAAATCACATTTAGGAGTAAATAAAGTAGCTAATAATTCATTATACTATTCCTATTGATGATGACATGTATTCTGATATGAACATTTAAAACGACATTTTTATATTTCTTAGTACAAAGTTTCATATAAGTGAAAAAGGTCCATGAAGCTCTATTTTGATATGTAAAATGTAATAATCTATCTTTATACCCAGTTTACGTACTTTTGGACAAAATTTATATTGGTTAGTGTGATATTATTTGAGAAAATTTCTCACCAAAATGCGTGTTTTAGTGGTACATTAATGTTAAAATGTTATCCAGTCAAAATTTCAGAGCCATGGGACTAACCGAACAATTTTAAAGGACCCTGTGCCCTATGTGCACACTGCCGGTTTTAAGCGGCCTCAAAAAGGCTGGTATGAATAGGGTTAAATTTAAGGATTCGGATATATGGTTCATTATTTCCCACAACTTCTTCTGGTAATTTTCGGATAGAATTTGCTTCCGCTATAATTTTAATGCTAGCCATCTATCACCTAAATTATAATTTGAAGAATGTCAGATCACAAATATAGGGTAGATGGATATCCCTACCAATTTTCAAGTCTATATTATCTTGAGTTCCTGTGTCATCACCCGACCGGTTTCGCTCAAAATTGAACCTGATCGGTCACTGTATGGCCGTCATTATGGATTTTTTCTGAAATTTTATTATTTTTCACCTTTTTATGTTCCAATGATATATTCTAGCTCATAAAAGTACAAGAAAAGGTTTTCTTTAAAAAAGTGCTTGATAACCAGGAATCCACCTTAAAGTGTAAACAACTGTAACTAGTTGACTACCTCCCTTATTTGTGAATTAAAATGCAACTATAAATACTTTTCATGCTTTAAAATTTAGAATTTTGTTATAAAAATGAACCAAGAAACTGTTGTTTTTTTTGACTCGTAAGGAATGCATGGAAAAATTAAAAGAAATAGGCTAATATTAGTACTACAGATGTCATGAAAATAAAACTAAGAAAATTCTGATCATATCCAAAATGTTATGAAAGACTGAAAGCGAAGTGCAAAAGACAATACAAATTTAACTGTAGCCTAGACTCACTATATACAGTGAAACCTCCTTATAGCGAACATCATTTATAGGGGACACCTCTCTACAACGCACACTTTTCTTGGGAACGGATGAAACGACGGTCAAACTCTCATAACAAAATAGGGTTTCCTTCTCATAACAAGGTCCCTATTGACATTACCCCCTGGAACTGACCTCTGTACAGCGGACAGGCTGGGTCATACAAAACAAATTTTTTTAAAGAGTTTGTTTATATTTTCTTAACCCTATTTGGTATGGGGGGGGGGGGCATAAAGTGCCCGCGGCATTTTCAAAGTCCCATAACTTTTTACTTACTGGATGAAATTCCTTGAAATTTTGGCACTTTTCCTAACTTTTATAGGACTTTCGGAAAATAATTTTTTTTTTAAATTATTCTGTCAATGTCACTTTGTCCTTTATTGACAGGGGGTCATATCAACTTTTGCTGTAGTGCTAAAAATAAATGTTACCAGTTGCAGGAATATGTGATTATGCATGTGATAGTGACATAAAGTCATCATACAATATTGACATACACACTGTGTAATTTGCAGACCGGAATATTTGTAATTTACAGACCAGAATATTTTTATTTTCCTATTTTTATATCTATCGTCATATGATGACGTCATAGGTCATTTTGTCACATGTCAATCCAATTTGCCTTGATTGAGTAGTTACTAACATGAATGCGCATTGATATACCAAGTTTTATTCCATGACAGCTACTAACACCAAGGTTCTCAAATATCGATTTTTCAATAAAAATTGAATTCTGATCGATTTCCATTTTCTCCCTAGAGAAATCCTTTGTCTTCATAACACCTGTAAATATTCCTAATAATATCTTACATTCTTATATTAGTTTTTTTAATGACTAGTACTGTAAATAGTTTTAAAAAAGATAAAAAAACGAGAATTTCCAAAAAAGACATATTTTCTCCAACCATTGTCTCATTATGACGTCATCACTTCCTGTGATGACATGTCAACCCAAATATTTTGTCACTAATTAAGTCACAACAAATTGATGCTTCTTTGTGCCAAGTTTCGTCACTTAAAACCAAATAGAACAAAAGTTACAGCCCGCGGGCACTTTATGCCCCCCCCCCCATACTTACAAGGGTTAAAAAAGCCCATACCAAATAGGGTAAAGACAATGTTTTACATCATTGACAAAGTGGAAGATATTAAATTGTCTTCGCAAAGACAAAGCAATATCTCAATGTCTTTTGTCAAGTCTTGAGCTTGTTTTAGTTTTGAAAGAAAGGTGGCATAACTTCAATATATTGTCTTCACTGTCTTTCTTCTCCCAAAACCAGTCTCTTGATACACCTTACGGTCGATTTCAATACGCCCTAATAGCCCCGGGATGGTTTTTGAAGAAATTTGAGCTAATTTTAGGAAGAACCTCTATGTAGCGGACACCTCTCTATAGCGGACACTTTTTTGAGGTCCCGATGGTGTCCGCTATAGAGAGGTTTCACTGTATACCTCCTGTGACAGCCAAAAGGGATAGCGATGGGCATAATTATCCAACAATAAATAAAGAAATGTTCAAATTGTATTGTTTAAATAAATCTCATGGAAGTAAAGGCCAGCTAGAAAAGGCAGTGCTTGTTGCAAAGCAGAAAAATCGTTTCTGTTAAAACAGTAAATAAACCTAGGACATTTATGTTAAGGGAATGATTAAAAAATACTACGGTACTCAAATAAGACCAGCAGTCGTTTTATTTAAAAATTCAGTTCCCCAGAAAACACATTGTTTTTGTGTAAATTAGTATTAACCATTTACTATGTAAAACCAACTTTAAATAAATGAAATAATAATAATCTTCATAATAAACTCAGTACTCAAATAGAAAGTAAAGCATCAGTAATCGAAATAGATTTGTGCTTTTTGACAGCACCTAAACCGCATGGTGATAACTACCAACATGTGACCCAAAACACAAACGATTGGTTAGAACTGCTGAAAAACAAAGTTGCTGGAAGCCGTTTGCCAGCTCTTTCATGACTGTACGGGAGTTCAAAATATGAGTTGACATGGGACTTGATAAAAAAGGAAAAATCGAGCCGAATCAAATTAATTTTCGAAACATAAAACGTGGCCATTATTTTGAAGACATTGTAGTTGAGCATTTTGAGCATGTTGCCTATTGTAGCTACCACAGAGAGGTGTGGATATTTTCATCACCCAATAAATTCAAGATATGGTTCAATCCCAGATGCTCTGGGCCCTTTTGGTACATTACTAGAAGTAAAAACAAGGGCAGAAAATAGCCTTGAGGCCATTAACATCAATGGCAAAGTTTCCACAGTACTATATTCAATGCCAACTACAAATGAGTTGCACTAATGCTGAGTTTTGTATCTTGCAGTCATACCATCCTGAAACTGCCACTTCAAATTTTATTTTCATAAAACGAAACAATACAATGATGGACTGTATTTATGATGTGTAAATATTAGGCTGGGTTCACGTAGATGTCTTAAAACTACAATAATTTAGAAAGGCGATTGTTGGAAAAATTCCAAACTTTCAGATGCTAAAACCTGTGAGGACCTATATTAAAAAAATTGCAAAAGTGTTGTTGAAATTAAAGCAGTTGCTATTTCATATTTTCGTTTAGCATTTTTGTATCGATTTTTAATTTGCTGAGAAGGATTTTTATAAGAAGATAGCAAGTCCTTTGCATTTATTAATATTTGTCGTAACTTCTCATATTGTTCTTCTGGAACTGCGACGTCTGGTAAATCAGAGGATGCCATTCGTTTCCCAAAACTCCACCGAGCAGCACAAATATGTCCTTTCATAAAATTTAAGCCACATGTTTTGAAAATTTGTTTGTATTTCTGGATTGTAAAAAGGGTGCAAATATGTTTTACTAAAAAAATATGTTTTACTAAATTTTCTCTGAAAATTTACCATACCAAAGAAGGTGTCTGAGGAACAAAATAGGAGAAATTTTTTTAGAAATTCATGCTGAATTCATTTTTTTTTCAATTTTTGACTTTTTGGACTTTAAATGTAGTGTTGTCACCCCATTTGGAACCATCTTGTGACTGCTAATCGGCTTGTGTGGCTAGCAACAAGTAAGAGCGATGCTATACGTATCTCTAGCGAGTGATGTAACTTAGTTATCGTCGGATGGGAAGAAGAGCCAGCCATTAGGATAATTCATCAAGAAGTTAAAACTTCCTGTTACTTACTTACTTATTTAAAAAACTTAAGCCTTGTCTAAATCAAATAATATTCTATTTAGCTCTCCCTTTTACCTTACCTCTCTGACCATCGTCCAAGGTTTGCAGCGGGCAAGTCCTACATTTGTAAAATGAAATTAATTCGCAAGTTTCGCTAGTACTAAAAGGGTTAAACACATGACCAAAAAATATTTTTTTGGACTTTAAATTGTTCAACTTTCATTCTGATTAGGCTTTTGTGTGGTATCAAAACGTTTCAAATATTTTTTTCTAATTTGTTTTTATCAGCTGCTTCATAACAAATTGGTAACATGCTAATAAAAACAATGTGAATGAAAAAAGAAAACTCGATTTGCTTTTATTTCTTTGAGCAATTTATCAGACCGTCAAAGCACAATAGAATATCTTTAATATGATTTATTGATTTTGATAATAAATACAGTGAAATCTGAATATCATATTTATATAGATGACTTGCCAATGTTTACAAAAGTTAAAAAGTTTGCGGGTTTTTGCACATGCGCAAGCATTTCTGTATGCAGCAAAATATAAACAACAGACCACAGTAATCGAAGAAATTTATCCAAAAAAGAAATAATTAGTGAAATTTTTTAAGAAGAATTAGAAGAATATAGTTAAAATTTAATTCCAGTTCTTAATCTTCATTAATAACCATTTTACCCTGTGCGGGTCCTGCTTTTTTACCTACACAAAAGTGCGCGCATGCCCATTGTTCTCAAAATGAAATCAAAACAACTACGTCACGCGGAAAGTGGTCTATAGTTTAAATTTCAAGATTTCTACAATCTTGAGCAAAAAATATCGATAATTTGCTGTTTTTGGATGTTCTTTAAAATGGGCATGACGGCTCACATTGTTTAAAATCACTAGTTGCGCACTCTAACAAGTCCATTACGAAGAAATCTAAATAACGGCCTGTGAAAACCCTAGAATTGTACAAGGACGGCGTCAGCGACGTATCATTCAAGCTCGGCCACTTTGGCTTGGTATAGCTTTGGTTGTGCTAAAATTTTGTGATTTCTACTAACTTCTTTTGGGCCTTGTTTCATAAAAAAACATAAGCATAATATTGTTTATGCTTGTTACCAGGTAATTATGAAAGTGTTGCCAATGGGATATATGGGTACTAATAAATGTTAACTAAGGAACATATTTAAAGAAAATATCTGCACAGTGAAATGACGTCATTTCTAATAACGCCATCGTAGTGTTTTTTCGTCTCGATGACTATCCTACAGTAGTAACGGAATAACTTTAAACCCGCTCTAAAAGTATGAACATTCACGAGATCAGTATGCGTGTACTACGTCGAGAGTTTCCTCCTAACTATCTATGAAATAAAAAGTGACATTCGCGCCTTACGATGACGTGCCAATTTGTTCAAAAATCTAAAGATTTCTATCCGTAAACTACCTGTTAGGCCGTACTAAAATTCACGACAATTCTCCGCTCGAACATACTTCCTCAACCGACATTTCGTGTATTCTTGTTCGCTTCTTAGCGTGAAAATAACGAAATTACTCTTCGGGGGTCCTAAATGAAACTGTGGCGCAACCATTTTGAATTGACAGAAAACGGGTATTATTAATATAGAGATATAAATTACATACAAACAATGTCACTATATGTTATTACTAGTCTAAACAAGCGCTTTCGATTTTTTTGTCATTTTGAGCATAATTTGATTGCGAAGTACTGAAGTATTGTTCAATTCTGGTCGGAATAAAATCACATACGTTTTATAACTATGCACCATATAATTAATATCTGTTAAAAAAAGGACGGTAACCGCAATTATAATGGTCTTGAGGTAATGATCTTGTTGGCTGTGGTATATTACAGATGTCACGCCGATTATCACAACTGACAAAAAGGACGTGAATGTGAGAAAGTTCGTTTCTTTTAAATGAGGCTGGGAGTTTGCGCGCTCGAAATCCTTGCACTGCTGTGCCAAGCAGTAACAGCGTGATATAGCTAAATTGTAGTTGTATATGCCAATCTGTTGTGCAGTATACTATGCGCTGCATGTTTTCTGAGAAGATTTCTTTGACTTGACTTTCTCTGCTTTTAAAGGAGACAATCAACAACACACATGAAACGCACACAAGCAAACTTATGGAGAAGATTTCAACAGCTCTTGTGAATATTATTTCTCTGCTGTTCATTTTTACTTTCGCTTGAAATATTCTCAAAAATTTCTGCGTCTTACTCAATGTTATTGATGTGGTGAAAGACAACAGCAAGCCAACAAAAATTGGTCTGGAGGTACAAATCGCACTGCTAGGCTTACCTATAAACAACACCACGATGGAGAGCAAAAGCGTCATTTGCGTTGTCAACTGCAGTAGCGTCCCATGTTTGTCGGATGACATTACAATGGGTGTCTTGTGATGTCTCAGAAAGACAAAAATAGACGTAGCCATGGCAACAAGCGATAAGATGATGGCTGTTGTAAGCAGTAAACCTGATTTATCGTTATACTCCAAAAACACATACTGATATGGATCATAACATGTTGTCTTGTTTTCATTCGCTTTCAGGTAGTTTGGACATTCGACACAACTATAATTGCCAGGAAAGCTTTTGATTTTGTTTCCTGGACATTTTACACACGTCCATCCAATACTGGTATTCCAGTTTTCTTCTGAATATTTATCAAACACCAATTCTCGCCCTTCCATGCAGACAGGAGAACGACAATGTCCTGTCAGGTACTGGGACTCGTTGTTTACCAGAGAATAGAATTCGTTTGCATTTACGATCGGCACCTGAGGGTAACTGTTTAATGATCCAATTAAAAAATATATCAAACTTAAAACAAAAAAGTTGGTGCTGTAATAATCAATAATCAATGTGTTGTTGTCGCAATTTGCCAATGTGTAGAAGTGGGGAGCATTTTTATGAGAGCTTTTACAATACGTTGGCACATATTGCTCCATGTTGATTCTCGCAAGTATCTTCTTTTCCGCGGTTGCACCTTTTATGATTTTCAAGTACTCATCAACATCGTAGATATTTCCACTAACAAGGACCGCATCAGAATATGTATGATTAATCACCCTGTTCATCTTCTTGATGTCGTCTTTGTTATTCAAATTCAGTCGCCTCTCCTTTAAGCAGACTTTGGAAGAAAAAAGTACTGACACGGACACGGAGGGATCTGTGCTATAACAGTCAACGCTGTCACGGCAAATAATTATCAATAAAAACGATGGAGATGCAGAATTCTTTGCCCGAGGTGGCTGGTTGTCATATTTGGTAAATATCTCATATTTAAATACGTTATTTGGATTGTCCAGCAATTGACTTGGAATTATTGGTCTGTTGGTATGGGCATAAAGTGGAACGTTATAAGGATACAAGATGGAAGCAGCTAGCTGGGTCATTTCAAAAGATATAACTGAATACACAGCAAATATGTGTGGTGAATTTGGTTTCAGTAAAAACGTCAACAACACGTCCAACAAGACATCACTACTACCGCACACATCTACAGCAATGTAGCCAAGCAAAGTATTGTTTTTAAATCTAGCAGCAAATTCTATCTCGAACATATACCCCAGTACAATCGATTCCACGTTATGTTGCTTACCATTAGGTGTAGATAATGACATCAAAGAAAGCACGTTAAATCGTTTTGCAGCTGTGATGTTGCTACCACAACCTCCGGTGACTGTTCGAAAAACAAGTTGGAGTAAAATAAACACGAAAAAGCATTTCATGACCTTCATGACCATTTCTTCTTTCACATATAAAGTTTCATTCTTCTGATTTTATTTTAGAATCAGATTTAAAAAAATGAATTTGTTTGTTTTGCTAACAAGACAAACAAAAGTGTTTTTGTTGTTGTTGTTGTTGTAACATATTTGTTTCACTTTTATAAGTTTATGCACCTGTTTTCGATCTTTTGAAGTTTCTATAAACAATTATGCCTTTTCCCTATGATTTTTTAGGGCTCTAGGTTTTGTTGAGATGTCAGTGGGATCATATTATTCATTTTATTCATCTGCACGAAGACAATTGTACTTTCTTTGTTAACTTTCAGCTATGTTGATTCAATTTTAATATTTTAATTTCCTTTTACATTATGTCGCCAACGATTATAACGAAATCAGAAATGGTGCCCAAAAATTCTTTGTACTTTATTTCCCGACAAAAGAAACACTTCTATTTAAAAATTTTTTTGATTTAATAATATTTTTATATCGATTCATCTTTTCAAGTATACATTGCCTTAACAACTTTTGTGATTTAAAACAAATATTAAAGATTTTCTGAGCATATTTCCCATTGATGAATTTGCAAGTAAAATTTTAAAGTTTGACGTCAGAGGATGAAAAAGAAGAATAAAAACAAGATAAGTGCAAAAATGGAACTTGTCCTGGCTTCCACAAACACTACGTATTTTCCGAAAATCTCAGAATTTACAAATTTGCAAAAATATCAGCTATCAAGTTGGATGAGGTTTTTGCTTTTTCTTATTTTTTGATAAGGGTATTATGTTGTCTTTTGGTAATTCTTCATTTTCTTTTATCTGTCATGCAGTTCTAGTTGCTCAACCTCGTCCCCAGGGTCTTGTGGCCCCTGAGCCGTTATTGCGGAGTGGCCGCTATCAACTTCATCAACAAGGCAAAATGCCGTGGGAACAAGGTTACTATTTGCTGGCTGGCGGAAATCTCCATAGTTTAAAAGCAGAATAAGCTTCTACATTTTGAAAGGCGAAAATTTTCGCGGGCTTAACGAAATGTTTGACTATTTTGCTTCGCGAAAAATATTCCGCCTAAGGTCGAAATAAGCATTTAAAAAACAGATGGTTGTTTAACTCATGTAAACAATTTCTACAGTTGTTAGATTAGGCGGAAAAATAAGTTTTTTATAAGTACTTCTATCATGAAATTTTCCTGATTGGAAGCTTTTTCTGCTTCAATTTAGCTGCATATACGCAAAAAGCCTCATCATGGTTGAGGCCTCAGGTGTTATAACCTTTTGTAGCTACTTTTATAAGTACCACAGTGACTTAACAAAGGTTGGATCAAGAATTTGTTTGGAAAAAAAAGTTGTAAAATGAATATTTCAGATTGCTATTATTTCCCACAAAAAAAGGTGTAGTAAGTCAACCTCGTCCCCAGGACCTCTTTTCGCTTTTTTGATATCGGGGACAGCGCGAAGAAGAAGTCCCCGCCGGTCGGATTTGCAAAATGATTGGTAGCCTCAATTTCACTAATTATGCTTAAAATTTGTAAACATTCCGCGAGTGACAAGAGTCGCCTGTATCATCAAGTTATAAACAAAAATGGTAGCCCCTCTGTCTGGTGCGCACATGGGAAAAGAAACTTGGATGGAAAATAAATTAAAAAGAAGAGGCTGTTTTTTCATTCTGAAAATATAAAATGTTATAATTAGTTTTTCTAGAGAAAGAAATAGAGATATTTATGTAGCTAGCTATTTCCTGGAGAAATAATGGTTTGTTGTTGATGTAGTTTTGCAAATATATACATCATTCATATATATATATATACTATGTGGCAAGCTCAGCACTAGCTAGCAGTAAAAATATTTTGCCAATGTAGGTGTTGTGTTTAGCTAAGTGATAGTAGATCTATAAAATAATAATTAAGAGTAATTTAACGAGAAATGGTAGATTTTGTGTACTCTGCAAGGTGTAAGTGAATGCTTATTTTCAAATTGGTAATCCCAAAAATTTAATACAGAGTGAACAAAGAAAATAACAAGGTAAAGTATATAAACAAATACTTCTTGCCTATAGCTTACATTTTTCTTAAAAATGACGAAAAAAATTACAAAAAAACTACACACAAGAAGTTATATGTATATACGAAAAGAATACAATGAATGTCATTGCAGGGTATGTGTCAAAGCCTGCCAAAAAAAGCATATGGTGAATATATTTTCAAATAAAGCAAAAGAAAAACAAAATTTCAACAAAAAATTATTAGAACATGTGGACTTGATATTACACAAGAGGATTTTTTAACACAATATGTAGAAACTGTCACACGTTTTTAAATAAAATGTGGGAATTTCGAAGGTCATGCCAAGCTGCGACATTAAGCGGCTGAACACTTTTTAACCCAGGAAAGATCAGGACAAAAAAAAGGTGTTATTGGACACTACGCAATGTTTAAACCAACCAAGAAAAAGGTTACAAATGTCTGTTTCTGACAATAAATCTGAAGAAAAATCAAACAACAATATAGCAACACAGGATATTTACAACAACACATCAACAATCAATATTAAATCTGTATATAATAAAGACAGTGACATACTTTCATATGAACCTTTTAATATATATCAGCAAAATGCCATTGAGAGAGCAATCCATATACCAGATGCCAAATCAGAAATGTTGATATACAAAAGTGAATCACAAGCTACACAATTTCTTCCTCCTCTTCCAATTTCTTGCACAAATGACTCTTTCAATATATCCTTTTTCATTTGTGTAGTGCAAGAAGCATGGAACTGTGCCAAAAATCTTTAGGACTAAATATTGTCACCAACATAATGATTTCAAATAATTTATACCCATATCCACAATATCTTAAATACATGTAAATTATTGTCATGGGATAGTATTCTCTTTTAAACCCAAGTTAGTGTTTGGGCGTCTGTCTTTCGTATGTTTGAATACACATTTTTTCGATTTGGCGATACAGCAATGACTTTATACGTAATAAGGGCGAGCGATTTAATCAAATATTCTACAGTGTCGGGTGCAGCAGTAGCGGTTAGAGCTAATGTAACGGCATCTGGGAAAAGTGCCTTTAACGTAGATAACTCGCCAAATTTTTTTCGGAAATCCTCACCCCTTTAAATCAAATAAAGCACATTAAAAGTTTATATTTTTATATAAAGTACACATATATATAATATATGTTATTTTATGTAGCAATATACAAAGTTTTAAATTTACAAATTTACTAGAACGGCATAGTTTTATTTATAATATATAGTACGTATGTATGTAGTTTTAAGTAGAGAGAGAAAAAATATTTGTTCATATATATATAATAGCTAGTTAGCTAGCTAGAAAAAATACAGTACACTGGAAGCTTGAGTTCGCCATTGACAATGTCAGAGTCGGCGAATTGATTTGTGAAGTGGAGGCAATATCCAAAATAAAGTCTTACATTGTCGCATAACAAACATTTTAAAATTCGTTTCTAGCAAAAAAGTGTTCGCCAGCCATGAAAGTCTTTTTCTTCGAAAAAAAAAAAAAGATTCACTGAGTGTTTTTACTCACCACGTGCTTACACAATGTGCTTCATCTATAACACAACTGACAACATTTTCTTGGTAAACAGAACTTTTTAGCAATGCTCGTCCTCTGACACTAAGCAGAGATTCATGGTGGGCAAATACTAGTTTTAATTCGCCATTTTTAATTGAAATTGGTATTTCAGGCTCACCATTCTTACCACATGAAAACAATTTTTCTGGCACAACTGTTTGCTCCAAATGAAGCACCCCAGCACCAATACCTCTCACTTGTAAAACTTTAAACTGGTCCTCTATGATAGAGTTAAGAGGGCACACCACCACCAATACTATATTTTGGACACTCTTTCTCTGGGCAAAAAGTCTGCCAACAAATGAAACAACAGGGATTTCCCAAATCCAGTAGGTAAAACGCCAATAACATCATATCCATTTCGTAGTTGATCGTTGGTCGTTGGTTGAAACGATTCTAACGTTTATTTAGTAGGTGGTATTGTAAAGTTGCTCCACGTGTCTAATCGTGGCGCCGTAGATTAGTGGTTATAGCTCTCGAACTGTGGCGCCGTAGATTAGTGGTTATAGCTCTCGAACTCTGTGCGGGAGACCGGGGTTCGATTCCTCTTGACGGCGATTCAACATGGGCGAGTGAATGTTACCATAGCCCCGGGTTAACCCAAGCCATGTGAGGGAAATTGGGGAGATGGTACACTGTGTGGGCCGTTGGATGTTGCCGGGAGTTGTCTAGTAGAGCGCGGGCCCTAATTGGGTCTGCGTAGCTCAAAAATGAGCATTAAATACTCTAGGACTTTCCATCTAAGCCATGGCCCCACCTGGAAATAATAGACAGGGTATAACCCTTGATATTTGTGAGGCTAGCCATGTAAAATATGCACATCTATCTCTATCTATCCACATTGGCTAGGCTTAACTCGCCGTTCACTTTTGAAATAATTTTAATTTCTTAGTTTTACTCCATATATGGATGTCACATATCCATATAAAGAACTAGCGACATTTAGCAAAAGTGCTGACGCTGCAGTCTACACCCAAGATTTCTGGGTGTAGAAAGCGGTCGGGTCCAGGGCCTTCTTCTTCGCGCCGTCCCCGATATCAAAAAAGCGAAAAGAGGTCCTGGGGACGACGTTGGTAGTAAGTAGACTCAGTATTATTCTTAAATCCCTTTCTTAAGATTTTCAGGACAATTAAAAAACTCATGGCAGGGGCAGACCAGTGCAAGTCAACGGCGTCACGCGACTGACATAAATTTTGCTAGAGGGGGTTAAAAAACATTAAGGTACCGTGCCCTGCGACCGTTAAACATCTTTGCGGACCTTTTTCTTCTGTGACTGAGTTGGTGGATACGACAAAAAGAGACTGACTTGCGATCAATTTTCATGTAATTTAATTGGCTGGTTGACTCAAATAAAACGTGTCCTAATTGGTTTAATTGACGACTTTTCCCATATTTACGGTATTCGAAGTCTAGCACAGCATGTATTTCCCAATAATCGTTTAATTTTTTGTAACCGATACCGTGTAATTTTTTATTTCGGACTAAACGAAAGCAATTAGGAGAGTTTTCTCGGACAAAACAAAAGCAATCAAGGGCTTTTCGGACCAAATAAAAGCATGCAAGACTAATAAGTAACTGGGCATATTTTTCTCTTTCCGATATAAAATATGGTGTTCTAGCCCAGATAACTTTCTAAGGTCTTTCGTATAAATTAATTTGTTTTAACAGTGAAAACACCAACAACGTAATTGGAACGCAACATATTTAAGGCTAGTCTATAATTCCCACTAGTCTTATGTATTTCGAAATACCCAGTTGAAATTCACTCTATTTTAATTTTGCTCATGCCGAAATTGCTCAATATGCTCTCAATTCATTCCCACGCTTTTGTTGTTAATTATTCAGAATGTGGGCATAATTTTGTGCACAAAATCAGATAATAGCTAGTCGTTTTTCTGAAAGTCAGATTTTCAGTAAAAAAAAACATTATCGTAACGGATTATTTTAGCCTCAATCATTGGTTCGCAGGTTAATTATTCTTAATTTATTCTTTTGTAATATTTTTCGATACGCGCACACAGAAAAAAGTTCAATTCAATCATAATTCTCACATGGTTACCAAAAAGATCAAGCTGGTGAGATCAGATCTATTTCGGTATGAAACGTGTATCACACCGAAGTCATTTTCTGAAGTGAAGTCAGTTGAAACTAAAAACGATAGAGTTCACAAGCATATGTCGTTTCTTCACATTTCAAGATGGCGCCCAACGAGGGAGATAATGTGTAACGATACAATGCTGTTGGTAAATACTTTTTTGAGTTGTTTTTCTAATTTTTTTGACGCTACATATTATTGAATGCGCGGCGGTTATCCAACGCGTTTCTGTAGTAACCGAACATGTATACTCAATCGTATTCTTTTAAATTCTGTTGGGAGATATTGTTGTTTACTATGGTATGGGCTATTTAAGTGCCTAGTGAAACAATTTCTTAATGTACCCCTCTTTTTCGATAGTTCTTTACCTTTGATATCTGCACTCAATAGGACGATTGCTTGAATGAGTGGGTTGCTAAAACATGAAGTGATATTATAACAGAGACAAGACTGTAATGAGAGTAAGTTAGTTCAGATAGTGGTTAGTCAAATGAAATAGGCAAATCCAGTGAACTTGGTTAGTTTACAGGCTTGTCTTTAGAACAACAATAGGATTGTATTTGGAACACCGGCATTTTGTATAAACTTTAAAAAACAGTATTCTAGGTTTTCAGTGTTTTTTTTTTATTAAATATTCGTAGAAATTTCTCGTGAGTCGTAAATGAAAATATTGTGCAGTGAATAAAAGAAAGTAACCATGATTTCCCTGTTGCCAATGTGTCGTTAATTTATGCTAATTATGCATTAGCATAAATTAACGACAGTTCTTATTTTTGTATAATTTGGTGTTTAATAAACCGTGAAAGATGACTGGTATTGTTTAGTTGCTAGTTCGGTTGGGGATGATTTCAGGAGAATAAAAAGTAAATTAAAACACTTACTTTCGTAATAATCAGGCTGCCTCTATCTAAAAAAAAAGAAGATTTTATTAAAAACAATGTACCTATAGGTTTTTCAAAAACTTATGATGTTCGCTATAAAATATGTTAGAATTACAAATTTAAGCTTCTTGACCCTTGTTACCAACACGAACTCAGTATAACACGAAAGTAATAAAAACAAGAAACCTTGACGGTTTGAAACACTCGTCGTTTCTGTATATGTGCATGTTCATGAGTATTCTATTACTTATATTTTGATAGATGGGATTGCTTAAGCCATAACCGCTTCCATCGATACCGGTTACCGTCTGTGTGCTACAGTCTCACTCACTACAACTTGTACATACTGCATTTCAAACTGCGTTTCAACAGAATTTTCCATTTTATTCAGATACAAATCCTTAATGTACTTTTGTACGTTTGTAAAATTCCTAAACTTCAAAAGAACAGAAAAGCCATTCTGACAAATCTGACCACTTTCATCCCTGCTATGAGAGTCAAACAGATAAATGTAATTTTTATCCCATATGATAGCAACACTGTAACCACTTGTGGTAAATATTAAACCAGTACCAACTGTTTCTGAATTCATTTGTCCATGAGCTAAGAAGTAATGTTCATCACCCAAAAGAGCTGACGTACTACTCAGGAGACTTATAGCAATTTGAAAACGATCAATATTGATAGATGTTGGTAACTCATAACATGCCATGGGTCTGTTGAAATTTGACTGCTTAAAATTAGCATCGCCATGTCCTAAGATGTTATCTAAATCAAATGATTTCCAAACAGAAATTCTTTTGAGTTGGGACCAACATATAGCTAGAAGAGCATTGCACATACACTGAATACCAGCAGTTTCACCAAACTTTTTGTCGCCTTGATTAAATGACCCATTAACTGATTTAATATGGTAAGCCGGACCTGGATTAGATTCAATATCCCCGCACAATAATAATAGAAGTTTGTGCAAGAAAGAAGATATCGTAAAAACATGGCAGAAAAACATAATTAGCTAGTTACATGAAATAAAATAATACACTAAGTCAATGGAATGATGAATAATATTCAGCACGACGTACCTTGGTACCTAAAGCAGCTTCCCCAGGTATTGAAAGTCTTCTCGATCTAGCAGTTTTAAATTTCAGTGAGTGAAGGCAGACTTTGCAGAACAACAACACACTAGGCACACTTTGTACAACAACAGTAGGTCAGTAAGTCTAGCAAGATAGCAGATTGCATGAAAGCAAGATAAATATTCCAGCGATACTTCATTTATATTCCGCTACTATTTTTTAAAAGAATTTCGTAGAAATGTGAAAACACAGCTAAGAGTGCTTCGATTCTCAGCGGGCAGAGCGCATGCTTCGACTTCAGCGGTAGCGATGCATAAACGACTGGTCTGTGGTCTGCAAAATACGGGTTAAGACACGCACAACATGATAAGAAGCGGGAAATAGGGTCGCGGAAAAAAAGAAGAATTATGGCGCGGGGGAGCGGGTAAGTTACGATATTCGGTCAGATCGCATGTCACTTTTGGTCGCACAAGCCGAAACCAATACACTCCTCTCCTCCGGGACGAGTGTAATAATAAAACTGGGGCGAGAAATGGCGCACATGCAGCAGTAGAGAGCGCCAACCGCCTCTCCATCACCTTATGTACTCCACTTCTTACACTCGCTACACTCGCTACACCTAGCGATTTTCAAACAATAATAAGATACTGACACTGTGTAATTTACAATGTAATATTTATAACACAATTGTTACAAAATAGTAAATGATTTTTTTCTTTTTTGTGAATATATATGCACAATCCTAATATTTTCCCTATTTTTTACAAGCCGTGATAAAAAAATTAATAAAATTAAAATTAAAATAAATAAATAAATTCTCAGGTGCAAAATGTTTATTTGTTTATATAGAGAGATATTCGATATCCCTCTCCCAATCTTCCACCCATTCATTATTCTTTTTCCACAGCATGAACCCATCCTGGGTTATTTTGGGTTCTTTCTAAAGTAAAGGAAAATTTAAGTTTTCAGAGGTACTTCATTTTCATCAAAAAATAAATAAAGATTAAATTATTACTTGTTTTGTTCTTTTGAACAGCTTTTTTAAATTGAAACAAGCCATTTTTCTTTTTTTTATTATTAGTCCTAAAAAAATAACAACAGTAACTTGCGCGCTACACCATACTCGTTTGACTGGTAAAAAACCCATTAACAATTGCAGTCCGTAAAAAAAAACTTTTTCCAGAACGCAGTTGGCCGACTAGATAAATATTGTCACCTAAACGGGCAGAATACTCTCTCCTTTCTTCCTTAGCTATAGTTGAATAGACAAACTTATTATCATCGCATTTTTGAACAGTCGCTAACTTGGCATTCCATGCTGCAGGTGTAGCGGTATCGTCAGCCACAGAGTCGTCCATTTATTTATTTCGATAAACTGTGATCATGTCAAAAGAGAAATTTAATAGTAAATGATTTTTTTTCTTTTTTGTGAATATATATGTACAGTCCTAATATTTTCCCTATTTTTCCAATTTTTCACGTAATTGTATAGGTAAATATTTTTCCTTTTGGACATTTTTCGCTCCACGTAAGAACGACTGACATTTCGAGCCCATTCATTATTTCTTGCTTTTATTTCGCTAAATTCCATAGCGTCATAATCCGCATCAGGACCGATTAGGGAAGCTACATTCTGGTAGCGAAAATCGCGATAAATCGCACCACTTTTTTAGACATGACTTTGTAATCGCTGTCATCGCACACACTCATCACAATGACTTCTTTAATCTTCATATCCTTATATGAGGATAAAATGTGGCTATCCCTTTGTGGGACATCATCTAAAGGCTTGAAGGTGGCGATAAGCTCCCCTTTGCCAAGAATGATCCCACAATTTGGTTGAGTTGATATGCGATGTATGGAAAAATCGTATCTTTCTTTTCTGGGCGGCCTGATTTTCTCAATCTTACTGCCAAAAAGTTTACCTTAGGTTTGACGATAAATTCTGCTTTTTTAAATTGTCCGTTCTGGTCCATTCCAGAAGTGGTCTGACAAAGTAATGAATGGCCTTGATAGTGTCCTCGGTTGATTTTTGATTGATTTCGGGAAGTATAAAGCATATATTAGAGAAAAACGATTTATTTTTTATTATTTATTTAAAACAAGAAAGACTATTTTTCATTATAAGAGCTATTGTCCATAGATTCTTTTGTTTTTTCAAAAGAATCTAAATAGCCTTCAATACCATCAAACCATTTTAAAGTAAAAAAACGAGAACCTTCCCCTTTTTTACATTAAGTTCACTTCCCGAGAAAATACCCTTATGACTAAAGGTATATTCATCAAATGGCAAACCTAATAAAAAATCCAAAAGTTCTTGCGCACATAGCCACACAACTTGTGAGTATTTGAGCAATACGCAGCTATTCACAAGCTTCCAGCATTGTCTATAACTTAGTTTTTTTCAAATAATTTTTTGCATTCTTAATTAATTTAACTCCGTAAGCATAAAAACCCATAATGCGAACAAATATTTTAGTAAATACAGCATTATTTGGTCTCAATTCTAAACAGGCTGTAACGGACATTTTCTTTTTAATCAAGTTGACCGCCTCTTTAGAAATCGTTAGCTGATTTTTTACATCAGAAGATATTTTGCGTTTAGAACTTGTAACATTTGTAGAAGTCTTATCGACTGAGTGGTAACTTAGATAGGAAGATTAAGGCACTTCCTGTCCGTCGCTGCCTTAGGAGGTTTGATTTGGAACGAGTGAATAATACCTCCATGATGCGTTCCACAAAAATATCAACCGATCCTACCAGTTCCTTTTCCCACACGCCCCTACTCTTATCAATAAAGTCTTACCATTTTTCGCTACCTGGAACATACGTCCCACTTCCTCCTTTAATACGTCCGTGGACTCCTTGTACGCTGCCAGAAACACGGTCAGGCCCCCTCTTAGGGTTAGTGTCCCTGAAAATCCCTTTATGTGAACGGTACAGATTTCCCCCTGCACCTCCACCTTCTCCACAGACACTGCCAGGAAGTTAGGTGGCATGTATTCTAAAACAAAGAAGAACAGCAAATTTTTATTTATATTGAAGTTGGATACTTATTGTAATTTTTATGGAGCCTGTTATAGGTATTAAGGGAATTTAAGTTTTTGCTGATCTGACCCAAAGCTGACGAAACCTACGAAAGATTACGACACACACCTTAGAGACAATATTGCAGTTAGTATGAACATTTCTATTGGTATTTGAGCAAACCTACCAAAAGTATTGACTATTCTCTCCTGATGCTTTGTGCGCGCCTTTATTAAAACAAAGACTCACGGAACGTTAAAGAAAACAAAGATTTTGCTCATCAACCTATCTGTTATGCAGCAACATCGTGCTATTTCATGCAGAATTCCTTTCGTATCTTAGACGACGGGGACGCAGTCTCAAACCAGGTAGGGTAATGTTAAAGGGTATTGCCCAAGCCCAAGCCGAATTAAGACACCTCGTACCCATACCTCCTAATTCCTGCAAACATGCTCAGATCCCTAGATATTTCGCGAATGGTGTCAGCTCCCCAAATTTGAATAACGCATGGTCCCTGCCTAGTATTACCATGCCATTTTAATTGCCCCTCCCTTGCACAAATATCCCTCTTAAAAGTCTAAATATTATATAAGTGAATGGGCGATTCCAAGTCCTGTGAAGTATCTCCCGTTCGTTGTCAAATCAAGTAAGAACCGTCCTTCTATTCTTACTGGAAAATTTGCCCCATTTTATGTTTGCATATGACTTTGGATTCTTCATAAGCCCCCAAGAAGACAACCTTTAAATCCCCTGACAATGTTAACTTGCTAGTAAATCCCTTCATCTAGATGGTGCAAAAGTCCCCT
Source organism: Hydractinia echinata (assembly GCA_030067915.1). Lineage (NCBI taxonomy): Eukaryota > Metazoa > Cnidaria > Hydrozoa > Anthoathecata > Hydractiniidae > Hydractinia > Hydractinia echinata. The sequence goes on along the minus strand of JASGCC010000048.1, from coordinate 844,912 downwards.
TGCACCTCCACCTTCTTCACAGAAACCGCCAAAAAGTTGCATACCACGTATTCTGCAAAATAGAAGGACAGAGCGTTGCACAAAATGTTATTTTGCCAGCCGGTGCGATGTATGTCAACAGATACTTGAGGGTCAATGTGTCTTCACATTTTAACTTTTCTCTATTAGTGTATAAATGATTTATTTTATTTTGTTTTCAATTTTGATTTTAATCCAATGTCTATCCAAATTCAACACTGTTTGACGACATACTTATGCGGTTATCACAGACTACCGTAAACTCGGTTCTCTTAAGAATTGGATTTTTATTGAGTTTCCTATCTTTTTTAAGAGGTGACAACCCTTTTTAAGAACATGTGACTTGTTTTTCAATACTTTTATCAAAAAGCGTTAGATGATTTTTATAGTAGCAGAGCATTATTGCAGTTTATAATAGATCGGATCCAGAATGAATAACTATTCGTAATTATGGTTTTCAATATATTTTCAAGTTACCACTTTTTCAGCTTTAAACCAGTTGTATTGTTTTTATTAGAGCTTTTTAATTGAGAAGTGTGAGTTATGATTATCATTTTTCAAAATGGCTAGTCCTTACACCACCGATGCCTCGACACAACAAATTTATTTTTTTCTCCCTCCTTTTATTCAAGAAGATAATGTTGTTTCTTATGTTGCTCTTTGTGTTCTAACGCTGCCGGGTCCTGGCTTCTGCCTATTGTTAAGATAAGGCTTAGTGGAAAAATGTGTAAAGGGACCCACTCCAGCGGAGCAAATTAGAAGACAGAAAATGAAATGACATAAATTCAAAATAATAAAGCAGATATCTGAGCTAAATTCTTACAATGAAGAATGAAACAAATACACGAGAAAAGAAGTCAATGAATACTTGAATACCACCCGCCTCATGTGACCCTGTGAGACAATAAGTGCTATACATATCATTCTGCTCCAATTCTTCTAAGATTGATTTATTATTTTCGTACATGCGCTCAACAAGATCAATTTGCGTTATCTCAACCGTAGAGAAATCTGGTATAACATCAGCAATGTTGATTATAGCTCTGCGGTTCCAAGTGCTTTCATTCAGGCTTGCAAGGCTTAACAGTTGCCCCATCTTATTTAACCAGTTTAATAAGTAGGAACCATGATTTGAAAAATGCTCCACAGCAGTAAAGAACAAGTGCACTATTTTTGTAGCCATTTTGTTTAAATCCCATTTGCGTTTATTGTACACTTTAAGCACTATATTAATAGAAAAGTCATAACGGTGACTTACATGTTACGAAGAAGATAAATTGCAGTTTTAGTAGTGGGCCAGGCAATCTTGTACAATTCGGCTGACAACATATCCCCTTTTCATCCATACTCATCATCGGATTCACAAGGATCATGAATCGATTGCATAGGTTCAAAAATGGTTGGATACGATCCATACCTCCAAGGTGGAGTTGGAGGCAACACAGGAACTTCAAAACAATGTTGCCTTTGATAACCAGTTCGTCTATGGTAACCTGGTCTAGTTTTTGCCCTCGGTGGCCGGTAATAATTTTTGCGATTAGCTGGTCGAGTTCCGTCATCACATCTTTCGGGATTTCTAGAAGGTTCTTGACAAGACTCCCTTCTACGGGCGGCGTCAGTGGTTGACTTCTTTGACTTTCCATATCTACCATCGTTATCCTTTTCTTCGTTGCGTGGAACATTATCGAACAATAAGTGCCCATGTGCTGTACAACCAACTACTGATTGGTAGAGCTGCCCAACAGCTGTTCGAACCTGCTGAGAGGTCATTCCCTCCAAGTTACGCAGCATTTCACCAACAGGATGCTGTTTAACAAAGTTTATAAAACATTCTAGCATATTCATTCTAAAGAATACAACTTGGCTCATTGTTCCAAGCAGCTGTTGGGTGCGCACATTTAATGAAAATTATTGGCAAGTCAAGCATATTGAGATATGCCTATGCCGCCAACCACAACACATTTGCATTATAAAATCTGTTAATTTGGTTTTTTGAATTACATATTGTTGCATATCATCTAAAACTAAGACAGTGTCTTCTTTATTATTCGTAGTCATATCATCAATTTTCAGGAGATTAGTCAACGTCAAAATCGGGAGATGGACAACTGCCATAAAGCAAGCTGATGCCGTGATTCTTGAGCATGTAAGCTATTTGCGCCCTCTCTTCTTCAGTAACTTGCGCGCTACACCATACTCGTTTGACTGGTAAAAACCCATTAACAATTGCAGTCCGTAAAAAAGAACTTTTTCCAGAACGCAGTTGACCGACTAGACAAATATTGTCACCTAAACGGGCAGAATACTCTCTCCTTTCTTCCTTAGCTATAGTTGAATAGACAAACTTATTATCATCGCATTTTTAAACAGTCGCTAACTTGGCATTCCATGCTGCGGATGTAGCGGTATCGTAAGCCACAAAGTCGTCCATTTATTTATTTCGACAAACTGTGATCATATCAAAAGAAAAGTTTTATAGTAAATGATTTTTTTTCTTTCTGTGAATATATATGTACAATCCTAATATTTTCCCTATTTTTTACAATCCGTTATAAAAAAATTAATAAATTAAAAATTAAAATAAATAAATAAATTCTCAGGCGCCAAATGTTTATTTGTTTTTTGGAGAGAGATATTCGATATCCCTCTCCCAATCTTCCACCCATTCATTATTCTTTTTCCATAGCATGAACCCATCCTGGGTTAGTTTGGGTTCTTTCTAAAGAAAAGGTAAATTTAAGTTTTTAGAGGTACTTAAATTATTAGAGGTAGATTAAATTATTACTTGTTTTGTTCTTTTGAACAACTTTTTAAAATTAAAGCAAGCCATTTTTTCTTTTTTTTTCTTTATTATTGGTCCTAAAAAAAAAACAGTATTATTAATGTGCACTGTACTTGTACTGTAAACGAGAAAGAATTAAATACAGCACAGTCTTTCAGAAACACTTTTGTAACTCAAAACGAACAAAGCATTTTCAACACAAAAAAAGGGCCACAGAGTCGTCCATTTATTTATTTCGATAATCTGTGATCATGTCAAAAGAGAAATTTAATAGTATATGATTTTTTTGTTATCGTTAATATAAATAATAAAAATACAAATACATAAATAAAATATATATATAATTAAAAATTAAATTCATGTTTATTAAGGGTTATGGGTTAGGGTTGTGGGTTATGGTTGGGGTTATGGATTATGGTTAGGGTTGAGGTTGTGGGTTCCATGTCCTTCTGCTATCTCTTCTACGGTTATGAAGAGAGATATTCAATATCCCTATCCCAATCCTCAGCCCAGCCATCCTCACATTTCCATAAGTAAACTCCGTTTACGATTCTGGGTTCTTTCTAAAAAAAAAAATTATGTTTTCAGAGGTACTTCATTTCCATCGAAAAAAGAAATAAAGATTAAATTATAACTTGGCTTTTTCTTTTTCTTTTAAATATTTTATTGAAGTCGAAGTCGAAGTAGAAGCACGTCATTTCTATTTTTTGTTATTGTTTGCACTAAAAAATAAAACAATACTATTAAGGTGCGTTAGACAAGAAAGAATTCAATACGTTTTTCAGAAACACTTGCAATGTAAAACGAACAAAACATTTTCAGCACACACACACACACACAAAACAAAAGAATACAACATAAATGAAATACAATCATAATATTTCACAATAAATATTTTGAACCGATTTTGATAATAGCTTAAAAAGTGGTTTAAAAATGTCTTTGGTACACGTTACCTGACCGTGTGGGAGTTTTAGGTGGAATAGCTAGTGGTTTAGTCCTTAAAAGGGCGCTCTAATGCCTTGGCCTGATGCCTCTTTCAAAGGTTTCTTCCCCAAAAGGTGAATAGATACTTCCTTTCCCTCCTTCGCTATCACTACCTCCCATCTGCCCAAGTCAATCCTTGCCTCCATTTTCCTTAGGATATCCGTACCTAGGATGACTTTAGTGCTAAGGTCTTCTACCAATGTCACACTGTGGTTGAAGGATAATCCTCCCAGGTTAAAGTCGACAAGCACCTCGCCGTGAACCGACAACGGAGATCCGTTAGCACTTATTAATGCTGATCCTACGTAACAAGTGACCTTCCATTGTGGAAAGCCATTGTTTCTATAGAAGTCTAAATCCATTAATGTGACAGATGCGCCCGAATCTATCAGCATAGGGGACTGCATGTTGTTTACTTTACCCTGAATAACCCTTTACCCGGATCTTCGGAAAATGGATCAGGATTTACGGGTCTAGTTTGGCGGTTCTGTGGGATGTTAGATCGTCTAGCATAGTATTGCGAGCTCTGTTGTTCATTTTGGTTTGTAGGTGGATGAGGCCTTCTGTCTTCCCTATGTTCTACCTCATTCGGTCTGTGGGGTGGTGGTGGAGGTTACTGTTCGTACTCTTGTGGTTGGTTTCCACGACTTTCCTATGGAACCATTGCATTATTAGGAATAGACTGATAGTAGTCCTGAAACTGCCTATACTCAAAGGGTGGCCTTTCATAATGATTTTGGTAGAGGGATGAATTCCTATGGTTGCCAAAATGAGAATTTCCAAACCGTTGTGGTGTGCTACCTTTTGGAGGATATCCTCGCCTATCGGGACACACGCGCTGCATGTGACCTACTCGTCCACATTGGTAACAAACCGGTTGTCCATCCGTAGTTCGTGTGTTGACGTGACGAGTTGGGAAAGGGTGTTCCATCCTAACCTTCTTCAGCCTCTTTACTTCCTTCTAGCCGTTGTAAATTTCCCTCAAATTAGGATGTGTCTTCGGAAGTTGCAAAATACTCTCTCCTTTCTTCCTTAGCTATAGTTGAATAGACAAACCTATTGTCATCGCATTTTTGAACAGTCGCTAACTTGGCATTCCATGCTGCAGGTGTAGCGGTATCGTCAGCCACAAAGTCGTCCATTTATTTATTTCGATAAAATGTGATCATATCAAAAGAGAAATTTAATAGTAAATGATTTTTTTTCTTTTTGTGAATATATATGTACAATCCTAATATTTCCCATATTTTTTACAAGCCGTGATAAATAAATAAACAAATAAAATAAATTCTAATGTAAAAATGTTCATTCCTTTATGGAGAGAGATATTCGATATCCATATCCCAATCTTCTACCCATTATTTTCCCTTTTCCCACAGCATGATCTGTGATCATATCAAAAGAAAAATTTAATAGTAAATGATTTTTTTCTTTCCGTGAACATATAAAATAAAATTAAATAAATATATTTATATTCCAATTGGAACGTGTCCTCAGAAGTGGCCTCCTTCGATTTTGCGAAACTGACCGCGGCATCGTACTGTCGCGGTTGCTTAAGCCTAAGACTATTTCGGAGTCTCGGTTTAAGACCGTTTATGAAGAGATGGAGTTTTGTGTCCTCCGAGACTCCCATTTGATGACTTAGTCTTTCTAACTCATCAATGTAGTCCGCCAGGGGTCCTTCCTGCCTTAAACTATATAGTCTTGACCCGGTGGTCCATTGTTTATCTTTTGAGTTATATTGTTTCTTAAGCGCTACGACTAGCTCTTCCCAATTTGCCTTAGTACGCGCAGGCAATCCGTTGTAGAAGATCCGTGCGAAGCTTCTTAAAAAGAGGGGCAACGCTTGTACTCTCTTTTCGAGATCCCACCCATTATATTGTGCCACCATTTCACAATTTTCTAGGTAATCTACCACGTTATCGTTATCACTTCCCGAAAATGAGTTTGGTGTCATCTCTGCGACTGGTTTCTGTACCAGGGCACTTACCAAATCGCGAAATCGGTCGCCTTTTTCCGCGAAGGGGCTGTTTTCCTTCATGTCAAAACGTTTGTTCAAGTACATTGAGGGTGGGGGACCATCCTCTCTTATATGGACATTATCCATTTCTCCCTCGGCCTCTCGTTGGTCTGACGAAGAATGAGTCGGGGAGGGCACTCTTTTACCGGTGACATTAAAATCGGGCGACCGCGCACGAGATTTCTGCGCCATACTCGCTCGTCTCTCTCTCTTCGTCAAACATGCGGTCTCGTGACCGCAATGCGTACATGTCTTATAAAAATTCAAAATATATCCTACTAGTGTTTACTAGATGGATATATTTTTCAAACACTAATTTCCCTATCAAAATTCCCCCCGAAATATTACCCATAATAAAACCCTACGTTCTTAATGACAATCCTATGTTCCTTTTTAGATACTCGATATGTACACTTTTAATAAAAATCTCGGCTGCCCAATTCTGCAGCAAATTTGTAACGTAGTACTTCCAAAAAACGTCCTAAAATTCTCGTTCTATATTCCTGTTTTTCAAACCTAATTTCAAGCAGCTTTCTCGGCCTAAGCATAAACAAAATATAATTTCTCGCGCAAGCAGCAACCTCTGCTCAAGCGTAAACAATTTCTCAAACTTGACTTAAACAGCGTAATTCTTCGCGCAAACAGCGTTCTCTGCTCAAGCATAAACAAAATTTTAAGCAATATAATTTCTCGTGCAAGCAGCACCCTCTGCTCAGGCGTAAACAATTTCTCAAACTTGACTTAAACAGCGTAATTCTTCGCGCAAACAAAAACAAAAATCACAAGGTGAGTGGATTTGTTGTTTGTTGTCTTCAGTGTCTTCAGTTACTGTGGCTGTCCTTTATCACTCTAATATCAGTTGAATATACGTTCTTGATAATACTAATATAAATACAAATGTCCTAAAATAATATAAAAAATAAAAACTATCACCGACCCTACCGACCGAGATGTTCCTGATGAACCGTACGTCCTGTCTTCTTGTTGGTGTTCAAACATCTCTTGTTTCTTGCATTATTCTAAGCAAACGTGCGTGTGATTAATAACAAAGGGGATGCCATTTCTGCCATACATGTCGTTCTTTTGGTGCTGCGTTCAGGATATAGTTGAGCGCGTTTGAATAAGTGATGGGAGACCATCCGTTATTCAAGTTTGGGGAGCTGACGCCATTTGCGAAATATCTAGGGATTTGGGCATGTTTGTAGGAATTAGGAGGTAACCACAATCATCAACTAATTCACAATTGTTTTTTATTTTATTAATTTAATTTCTAAAAAGAATGCAATAGGTGAAATCTTCAGAAACTATTATTCTATTAATCCAGACATGTCCGTTCTATAGAATTGAAAGACCTAAGGATCCCGGTTAAGCATGGGAATAAAATAGTCTTAAATAAAATAATATGCAATACAACGACCCTACCGATTGAGATGTTCTTGGTGATCCGTAACCCTGCCTCTTTAATGGTGTCAAAGCATCCTGTTTATTGTATTTTGGCACACAAACTTGTGAAAATGTTGTGGACTTGCGCGTATGGCCTGTACTATAAAACAAAGAGAAACTGATGAATATAATAAGTATATATATTTATAAAAGCAGGGAGGTTGCGCAGTTGGACGCAAGCCAATATATATATATATATCTCGTAGAGGCACATTGTATCGGCTGGCAACTTTCCCACAGCAGCACACTTACTGCTATAAAAGGTTAATTTCTATCGTTTTTTATTTATCAAGATCACGCAGTTTTAAATCAGTCCATTCAAATTGGTTATATTAATACATAATACTGCTCCGGCGGGAGTTGTGTTTATTGTCAGCCGATACGACGGTCAACAACTGCGCAAACTCCCTGCACCGCCCAGGTCCACTACTTAAATGTCAGCTCAATTTCTAATGGTACGACCTTACTCTGGTATATCGAAAGGCCTAGAAGTGCTAAACACTTCAAGCAGCGGGGGCATAAGAGCATTCACAAAGCACTCGAATTATTGGTTAAAAACACGTTCGTGATACTAAATATATGAATACAAATATCCTAACAATAATAAAAAAATATAACTACGTTCACCGACCCTACCGACCGAGATGCTTCGGGTGATCCTTACGTCCTGCCTTCGTGGTGTTGTGCATCATCTCCTGGTTCTTGTATTATAGTGAGCAAACTTGTGCCAACGTTGTGCACTGGCGCGTGTGATTACAAACAAAAAAGATGCCATTTCTACCATACATGTCGTTCTTTTTTTTCACTTTTTTACGATTCACGAAAGATTTTTATGAGAATTTAACCAGCACAAACCTATACTGGCAGAATGTACGAATATGTTAAAACTTACGCAAATTATTTTAGATTTTCTAAAATGATGTAAAATTTTTGATTTCAGGTTCTTTGAGCGTGGCCGAGCATGAGAATATTTTCTGTATTTGTTTAGCCATTTCTGAACTAATTGTGCTTAAAATAGTTTATCGCCCATGTCACCTCTCTGGTTAAAACATTTTCTCATGTACTTCTTAAAGACGGTGTGATTGACTAGTTAATGACTGTCTATTGAGAAAGAACTTTTAGATAGTTGTTGTTGTTAGAGTTTAGTGTTCACTATAGTACCTGTGTATGAGGTGTGTTGAGTTGCTACCTTTGAATTTTGTGACAGTTTGACTCAAGTTTACTGTTCTATATATTGTGCTTACATGTAGTGACGTCAGTTGAGACAAATGTTTTGTAGCACTTATAATTAATAAAATGTTCCAATAAAACGTTAACTATTACTATGTGGGATTAATCCTACGAATTTAACAACATTTGACATTAAGATATTGTTTCGCAGGTGTAAAAGGTCCTAAATTTTTACGTTCTTCTAAAGTTAGGACTAAAAATCATAATGCCGGAAGAACTAAAATTTATTGACGCATAGTAGAGTCCAAAACAATGAAGGGTTATCCAGGGTGGGAGATGAGATTCTAAATTGTGCGATTGAGTATGTTATTCTCGCTTACTACAGAAAACGTTGGGTCACTGTCATGCGCATTTAATCTATGTAGTGTCATTGATCTTAGAAGATATAATTCATTAAAGAAACTGCTTACAGCTAGCTACGTATTTCGATTTTTGGAAGATTTGCGAAAAATAAACATTGGACAGCATAGCCAAATCTCTCAAACAATCAAACAGACTTTAACAATCAGAGAATAATGCTGACGCGTGCTTCAAATGGATCTAACATATACAACGTTGTAAGAGATTCAAGAAATGAAAATTATCGTTAAAACTATTCACACACAATAAACTTATCACGCTTCGGCAAAGATTTGGAGTTATTGGTGTTCTCCTTCGCAGTGGTAAAGTTTCTTCACAAAATTGGTTAGAAGATATCATATAATAGAAACATTGCGAAACATTGCGAAATATTGCGAAACATTGCGAAACATTGTGAAACATTGCGAAACATTGCGAAAGATACAAAGGAAGATTTGTATTTAAAACAGAAAACGACGAAAGAGATTCTATGGACATATATTGTTTGCAAACGTTACAATGGAAAGACTTTATTACCTCCCCCAATGGCTGACTTATCATGATTCCAATTGAATAACTTGTCACATATGTTTTAAACCGTTGGATTGGATCACACAGGACCCGTATATTTGTAGGAACTATATAATATAAACAGCTCTAACGTCTATAATTTGCTACTAGCATGTGTGTACAGTCAAGCAGTTCATTTCGACTTGGTTACACAAACATACAATTTCTCGCGTTTATTCGTCCTTCAAAACGTTGTATTTCGCGAAAAGGTCGTCCACATATCATCGTGAGTTACAACTTTGTTTAAATTGAATAAAGTGAGGAGAGTTATGCTCTCTGTTCGTATCTGCTGCTCCATATTGGTGAAAGTCGTTAAAACATCGTTACCAGATATCCTTGAGAAGTTATATATTCGAAGAGATTCAAACGATGTTGTGTGAGATCGAGTAACCTGTTAGTCCACTTTACTGAAGACGATCTCGACATCCTATCTGAACAAACTTCATTAGTTTCACATGTACAGACACAACTAGACATCATATCTAAATGTTTATCATATTTATTAAAGATAACGTACTGGTATCCCGTAGTTGACGAAGAAATGGTAATATCAGCGAGTTGGTTGTAGGGTACCATGCTTGTGGTGCTTGCTTCTGAATTGATTGTAATTTTCAAGCGAGAAATGTTGGTTTTGCGATACTGTTGTAATAGCTAGTACTAAGTTATTCATGTTCAACCAAATGAGATCGAATTGCACGACAAAACGTCAGTTAGTAGCGAGAGAGTGACAACAGGAGCTGCAATTGAAGGACTGTGTGGGCTGCTCGAAGGAGGAGATATGAAAGGAAGACTCATTTTGGAGGTTTTTTTGTGTTTGTATCAATTGAATTGTATCACGTGACTTTTTTTCACGAGTAATTCTTTTTTGCTTGTATAATTTCTTGAGAGCTGTGTAAAAAAGAGTCGATAAGATTGCTTGTTATTTTTTTGTTTTTAACGATTGTTATTAAAAAAATATTCTATTGCAAAGAAAGATTGAGATGTGCGTCAAAAGCTGGAATAAATCGGGAATTTAATGGCTACGTTACAATACATTAATCCCAAAAAAGTTTCGGCGGAAATAAAGAAAGAAAAGAAAGAAGCTGAAAAAAACAAAAAAAACAAAAAAACCTTAAAGAAAAACCATTAAAACAACAACTAAATGAAATAAACAAACATTGATGATGAAGATAGATATGTTTTTTTAGAACAAAAAATTACCGGCCGTATTTACCCCAATATATACAGTAGACTCCCGGTTATTCGAAGCTCCACGGGGGATAGGAATTTACTTCGAATAACCGAAATTTCGAATAACTGAAAATTTTCTTATTTTGGTCCAATTTTCACTCTGACGGATTTTTTGGAGGGATTTGAATAAAAAAGTAGTCATATCAAGTTTCTACTCTACAGTTTTAAACGCAACGAGTGTTTCAAACGTTAAAATATACAAATATAATGTTTACTTAAAACAAATATCAACAATAACCATTCTTCATATCTATATTCTTATGAAGTGTTTGTGAAATAGTTTTCAATAAAAGTTTGCTTTTTTAGGAATAAAGACTATTTTTCTTTTATAGAAAGTGTTTGAAGTTGAAAATTCTCACTTTTACTCCAGCTATTGTCAAGAATTTTGAATAACTGGGAGAATATTGAGCCAAGGGGGGTAGAAAACCACTTCGAATAAACGAATTTTCGAATAACTGAAGTTTGAATAACTGAGAGAGATTTACTCTAAAACGAGTTAGAAAATTCAAGGGGAATGAAAATCGCTTCGAATAACCGAGAATTTCGAATAAGTGCAGGTTTGAATAACCGGGAGTCTACTGTAGTTACAAGTTTGTCTGGGAACTTTGGATGTTTAATTGAATCTTTCCTCGATATGTGAAATATTTACCGTTTTCCACCAACTTTCAATCCGTATAAATTTCCTGCAAGAACATATACGTGTTCTTGTTTCGCTATTTATCAATTTATGTAACTATTTATGCACTGTTGGAAAGAGCCTAAAAAATCATTATTTGTTTGTTTCTTCGCTGTACTTTCAGATATCGTAAGACTTGTAGTCGCAATTTGTGACTTTTTCTTTAACGCTTAAAATACTTTAGAAGCAAAATTTGTTTTTCAAATTTTTGTTCTTACGACGGGAAGGCTAAAAGCGAAAAAAATAATAATTGAATTAGACATGCTAAAACATTAAATTTGGCGTTTAACTCATTTGCTGTGTCGAACCTTTGCTCGATTTAATTTAATTAAATTAGGCAGAAATCAGGCGTATAAAAATTATGAAAAAAAACACATGTATTAGAAACATACAAGATTTTAAAATAGGTCTCTAACAGGCGTTTAAGTGGCGCGTAATGAGCGTCTAATTCGCGTTTAACTCGCGTTTAACTCGCGCCACAGGTACGGTTAACACACTAGGTCCTAAGACACTAAAAATCATACTGGAAGGTTAACGCCAGAGACACGTCTAGTAAGATCCGAGCTTTATTGTAAACATTGAATACCTGCTTATTATTGAGTTCACTTTTTTAAGAGAGTTTAAAGTGGCTACAAAACGGCTGTTGGTTTTCGACTTTAGTGGCTTACACGGAAGTCAACTAATGGTGGTGATAAAGTTTATGATCACTAAAGACAAAAACAACAAGTTAAATCATATTAAATATCATATTGGGCATCTAAATATAACTGAAAATGACAGAAAAGTTCCCTACATATATTGGATATCCATGATTTATTCGATATAAGTATTTACCTTGCTTTTAACTGAAACTCTTTTAATAAAATAAACTTCAAAACTTTTGAACTAGCTAGCTAGCTATATCATTCGAAAATTTGCAAAAAACATAAGTTTATTGTACATAAAGCCAGTTTAAGCAACAACAATGACTGTGAAATCTTTTTAGAAGTATTAATTTCCTTCTTAAAGCTAGTAACATAGCATTCTTTACAAAATACGACTCCTCGTGTTGTCTCTTTTCTTCTTCAAAACAAACTTTCGATTTATTGATATTTAATATATTTTACAGACCGTATCTTATTTTACCGCCAAAAAGAATACTGAAGAAAAGTTCTTTATTTTTTTAGAAAATAAAATAAAAAGGTAGCAAATTCATCATAAAATAATTTATTATTCATAAACAGATTGTTTGACGTCTATGTGGTTCTAAAGTGTGTATAATTTCTTGCATTTTAACCTTTTGAGTGGTCCGTTTATTGCACACCATTCTTCGGAAATTGAGGGAATTGATCGTTTCGTAGCCCCTTTAAGACACATGTTAAAAATGTCAAGAAACATTTCAGTCTCAAATGGATGATTTTATGAAACACTTAGCGTACCTTGCAAAATCAGTTTCTTAAAAAAAACGTAAAAAAATGTGCATTAAAGTGTTGAAATTGACTAAGGTAACGAACTAGTGGCATTAAGCAATATGCTGAAATGTTAAAGAGTTCACATCACTTCGTTTGTAGCTACACATAGAAACACAACCTTTCGAACACGACTACATCAATACCGTTATTTATTTTAAAGACTCACTCAAGAAACACAACACGAGATAAAAACAAAAAAACTACAAAAAAAACAAAAAACTAAATTACCCACATTTTAGTAATTGTCTTAAAAGATCTGTAATTTGTGCAATAGTTTTCCGATCAGATAATGAGATAATAAGTTGCCTTTGGCCTTTATTTTTTTAAAAGATTTAAATAAAGAAGTAAAAAGCGTAAATGTCTCATTTCCACAGTATGAATGATTTTACTTGAATATAAAGTGTTAGAACTAGAACAGAACATGGATGATTTTTCTTAAATACAGTAGTCTCTTCAACTAGCTGACACGGTAGGTGCAAGAGCAAAGTATCCGCTCATTGGAGGTGTTCACTCTTTGAAAAGTTTTGCAATGTAAGCCCCAAATTTTAAAAATAAAGCCGAGATTTGTATGTGAAAGGTGTAAAGTCTTTTGCTAGAGGATATCATGTCTACATAAACATCTCGACCCTGGGGGAAATGTATGCAACAGTTGTGCACTGTGACGCGTTGTTTATCGGGTACAGCCGTATGTCTGTATCTCTGGAGATAGCTGATAATGTTCTGCCCGGATTGCGAAAACGGCCTGTTTATAAACAGGACGGCCGGATTATGTACGCATGGCCCGATTATGTTTTTTTTGCTCTGGTTATGTCGTGGTAACCGGGTTATGAACGCTGATATAATGGCTGGCTAGACAGGCTGTGATTGGCATTTTCTTCGAACTTTTGTGAATCAAACATTCTCTGTAAGATAGAACACCCTTAAAAACTAGACATGGCGAAAGAAAAAAGTCTCGACGTAATTTTCATCTGCAATATAGAACAACCATTGAAAACTAGACATGGCGAAAGAAAAAAGTCTCCACGTAATTCTTAGTATAAAGTACTCTTGTAGTAAATACATTTCAACATAATATACTTTGAAGTAACTAAATTTCACGGAACCTAAATTATTCTTTTTGCGGGAATTAAGTTTGGTGAAAAGTTATTAAACTGCGAATCCCAAAATTTAGTTGCCACGAAATTTCGTTTCATTTGAGAACAACAACAACTTTGCCACCAGGGCTATTTGCTTGTCAAAAGTGATGACGAATGATATAAAAGCGGTCGGCCCCGATTATGTTTGTTCTATAACTGAGAAATAATTTAAAAACATAAGCCGGCCTGCCCCGATTATGTTCGTTCTATAAGTCTTAAGTAATATTAGACTGTGGTACATAAGTCGGCCTGCCCCGATTATGTTCCTTTTATAAGTGCCAAATAATATTTTTTAACTGTCGTACATAATTAGTAGCCGGCCTGTTCTGATTGTGTTGCCCTGATTATGTATTTTCTGCCCTGTTTTTAACCAGGGCAAGCTGCCGTACATAATCAGGGCAGCGTTTATTATTCGGGGGCAGCCGGTCGATGATATTCGAAATACTAAATGGCCGGCAGTTAAAAATTTGTACTATGTTATGCCGGCCATCGATTCTCCATATGCTGAATATAGGTAACTTATGTGCCGGTCATTGTTATCCTATATACTAAATGGCCGGCAGTTTAAGATGTATGTGTTTTATGTGCCAATCATTAAAGTTATACATACTAAGTAGCCGGCAGTTGAAAATGCTATGTGCCAGTCATTAATTTCCTCAATTTATTTTTCCATTATATCGTTGGTGAATAATTTTCATTTCATTAAAAAGGCGACATTTTGTGCTATATCCTTTCTTGCTACATATGTACTCCCGAAGTTTGTGACAATGTATTCTATTAACACTTAAGTATTTTCAACGCAGGGTTTTGTTGAGACAATAAACGAAACGAAAATATGGGAATTAAGTTTGTTATTCCGTTTATCAATTTCATATAAAAATTACTTTTCAGAGTATTTCTTTCTACAAACGAAACAAAACCAATTCGACGCCTTTGGTAATTTTTTCAAAGTTGTGTGTTTAAAACTCACATTGTTTTTTTTTTCTTTGCTGTTTTGATAATTTATTTTTTTTTATCAAGAACGTTCTCCTTGTATATGCAATTGAAAGATCGAACGATCAATGGAAAGATCAAACCGTTTATGAATGATGTAAATTTCACAATCGAAACAAACTTTATATCATCTTAGGTATATGGGAAATCCATTTCCAGCACTACAGATATAAATTTTCAAACTGTCAGACATATAATTTATGGAATATCAGTCACCGGCATGAGAGATACGGGTATTATAACTGCCGGTCATTTAATGTTTGGAAAATCGATGGCCGGCATAACATAGTACAAATTTTTAACTGCCGGCCATTTAGTATTTCGAATATCATCGGCCGGCTGCCGGCCATGCAGACACGGCGTAAAAACAAAATGGCGACTGTAGCTGCAAGTGATTCAACACGATTCTTGGAAAGTAATTTTTCAGGTTAATATGGACATTTATCTTTATGATGGAAGATTAACTTAATTTGCGAGTTCCTTATTCTACGACCAGACCAGCCAAAGCATCAAATTGTTGACAAATGGCCTAGGTAGTGGTGGTGTGATGTATAGCTAGCTAGCTAGCATCAAGCTGGCTCCTTAGGTTCTCCCCTTCTCAAGGGATAGGCTAGCTAGCTAGCTACATAACTACCTATCTACCTTCTCTCAAATGGTTCCAAGAGAGACCTTAAAGACGGTTCTAGGGTATATGTTTAAAGCTCCCATTTAAGCTAGCTACAGTAATCTGGAATTTTTTCCCACTAGAGGCAATGAAAGGAGCTCTGCCAGTATATACAGTAAAGTGGCTATCAAAACCCACAAATTTCTGCAAAGCAAAGCAAGCACTGTATTATTATTAGTAGTAGTAATAGCAACCCATGCAACCGCCTACAAGATTAAAAACAAAAATTTATTTAATTGATCGATATACATTTAATTAAGCAGTAACATAATTAATTGGTATGAGGTGTAACAAAGTCAACATATTATAGAGATATATTTACTGTTAAGACCTTATAGCTTACCTCTCGTGGAAAAAAAAGTTGATCTAAATCAGATAGGTGTTATATAAATTAAGTTATTAAATTAAGAGTTAGTCGACAAGGCTTCCTTTATCTATCTTGGGTGGTTTTAATCCTGCTCAAGGATCTTTTATTTAGACACGTGGAATCAAGTCAGAATGGCTGTAGCTCCCGTACTTAAAGGCAATTCCAAACAAAAGCGACCTGTGTTAAGAAGACTTAAAGAACAGCTGGAGGTATTGTAACACTAGTTATTTGTTTATATATTTTTAGAAAGAATGGTTGCTGTACTTCTCTGGGAAAGTTCTTGCCAACAATAAAAGAACTTCGTTCCTTGCGCATTTAAAACAACTATTTTTGCAATACACTATCTATATATATAATTTGTTCTTTTCAGCGAAAGGCTAAATGTATGTTAAAGACATGCTCGGTAGAAGAGAAGCTTTTTAAGGAGAAAATTATTTTGTGTATAACTCGGCTGTTACTATTTTTTATCTTCAGGTTGACTTTCATTTAACACTTGGAATGGCAGCATTGAAAAATACTCTGGTAGGAGAAATTTCATTTCCATATTTCCACTTCTATGGCAATTATAATATGCTCATCACTTTGTTTCCAATTTCAACATACATAGGCACCTTCACAAGAGGCGGATTCCTCAACTGAATGTAATTCTTTACAAAGCGAAAACGACATAGCCGAGGTACATAATGATTTACACTCTGGAGTACAAACTAATGAGTTGGAAAATTCTACAAAATAGATATTGTTTTTTCTTGCTCAAAAATTTCTTTAATAAACATTAATTTTCTTTTTCGCTTATTTTACTTAAGATTGTTCTCGTGACTCAAAAAAACAACGGCTTACCTTTACCTTTCCGGTGTCCATAGAGAACGAAAAGTTAAAAATGGAATTGAATAAAGGAAAAGAAGATGTTGAAAGTTATAAGCAGATCGTAGCGAGTCAACAGAAGACTATACACATTCTGAGAGAGAAAAATGCTTCGATGATGCTGCAATGTGCGGATTTCACAAAGCTAAAGATGTTTGAACAGCTTGGACATTCTCGATCGTCACCAATGGTTGATGCATCTTTGTTTTCATCGTTCTTCCATAATGGCGATCCGTTGTTACAAGAACAAACGCCCACAATTTTGACAAGTGAGGTAATCTCCGGCCTGGCTTCCAATGTCATATTTTCTGGTCATTTAGCAGAAGTGACCCGTGCTGTGTTTGACGATGGAGATTCTGTAATTTTAAAAAGTTACTTACACTTGGTAAAGAGGAAACATCTCTGCGCAAACTAGCTTATGTTAGCCACGAAGCACGACTGCTACAGTTTGTTGGGAATCATCCCAATATTGTACAGGTCTCTGGTATTGTACACACCAAAGGGAAATTTCATTCTGTGCTTAGCTATGAAGGGGATAGCAGCATTAAAATTTTGCTGAAGCGGAAGGTAATATTTCCCACAGAAGACATAATGAAACAAATGATTATTGGGCTAGCTAAAGCACTCTCTGTGATTTCCGCCAGCAAAGGCGAAATCTTTAAAATCGCCTGAGGAGATAGATAGAGAGATAGAGAGATAGAGAGATAGAGAGATAGATAGAGACAGCGCAGTTAGGCTAGACGCCCGAAACTTATCCAGGCTAAAGCCTAAATCCTCGTTTTGACAGATTTTTTTCTGAGAACGAGGCTAAAATGAGTTTTAAGCTAATAAGAATCCTAATAGTGCAACAAATTGTTTTGTTATCCAATGAACAATACTTTGCTATCAAAAGTTAAAGCTCGTGCAGCTTAGCATAATGAAGATCGTCTTATAATCCGCCATGTCCTTCTGTACAATTTTGCAAGCACGTAGAGAACTAATTAATTATTGATGAATTTTAATTTAAGGAGGAATTGTTGAGGCTGAATATTTTTGGTGAAAGATAATGTATTATAGCTATAAAATCGTGACAAGTGTGTTATAAAAGAAAAAATAAGAATATGGGGGGGGGGGGGGGGGGGTCACACTAGAATTTTAAAAGCATGCTCTAAGTTTAAAGCACCATTTAAAGCGTGCTTAATAATGTGAACGCATTTTTGCTTTATTAAAATGTTATTCAAATTATGTTTGCTTGCTTTAAACATGCTTTAAATAAAGCAAAAATAAAGAGTGCTTCGAGGCACTCTTTATTTTTGCTTTAGCTGCTATCAGTTCATGAAACAATAGAATAAAAATTATGCACAAATTTTTGAGTATTAAAAGTGAGGATTTTGAGCGGGTATTATGAAAGTGAAAGTTCATTCGCATGTGAGAAAAACAACAACATGAACGTTTCGTTTTAAATTTTGTTTACAACTGTCCCTTTGATGTTACCGGCAACTTGCTTTAGTCAAAGCATGCTTTATTTTAACCCCCCAATGTAGTCTGAAAATAACCTTTCGTAACTGATTATGTAAAAAAAAATTTGCTGCCACCTTTAAAGATATTTTCCAAGCTGTTTTTCAAAGAAAAAGAGAAAATAGATAAATTTTCAGCCTTGCCGTTGTTCTTATTTTGTTTTTATTGTTCATCAATTTTCAGGTTTATTATTTTTCTTAAAATTGTTCTTATAGAGAAATGAGGTTTATGTAAGTTAAGTTAGCTATGATTTACGGTTGCAATAATAATCAAAAATTGAATTTTAAAATTTTAGAATATTCAATGATTTTGTTCCCCCATATTACTCAGTCCTCTTCAAATTTCAGTACTTTTTCAGATTATTGGTAATGGCGGAAATCTTTAAGCCGCAGGGCTTCTTGTTTTTATTTGATAAAGGAGTGTTACACAACAACATAATTCCTGAAAATGTCATGGTGAAAGGTAGTGACTTCACTCCGGTCATCATCGGGTTTTCATTCGCATGTCGAGCGTCTTGTGCGAAATCTAATGTTGAAGACGTTTTAAAGAAATTAACCGATCATCATCACGTGGCACCAGAATTGTATAGAGGAAGAGGCGTGTCATACATGACCGATATTTACGCGTTTGGATTTACTATTGCGACAATTATGGAATTAAAACTGGTACTGGTTCTTGGATGATGTGGTGAAGTATCAAAATATGTTGCACTGTGTTTTCTGTTGTTGTTTATCAAACTTATTATTTGTATATCATCATCGATGTCACTACTGCTTGTGTCTGCACTAAGCCAAGGTCTAAACAAAAAATCGTAAAGTAGACTTGGTCACACAATCTAATTCGGAAAACTAAGTTCTTGTAAATAACGGTGTATACGAAACATCTTAACTCACCCAAATGCGGGTTTGGCAAGAAATGATTCGATGGAGCTATTGGATATATCCATACAATAATTTAGATAGATAGATACATAGATAGATAGATAGAGACAGCCCAGAGTCTGGACGCCTAAAACTTGTCCAGGCTAAAGCTTAAATCCTCGTTTTGACGGATTTTTTTCTGAGAACGAGGCTAAAATGAGTTTTAAGCCAATAAGAATCCTAACAGTGCAACAAATTGTTTTAATACCCAATGAAAAATACTTTATTTTAAAGTTTATATGCTATCGAAAGTTAAAGCTCGTGGAGTGTAGCATAATGAAGATCGTCTTATAATGCGCCATCTTTGATGTTATTAACGTTTCCCTTTAATAATTTACGTCGTTTCCTTTTGTACAATTCCGCAAGCACGTAGACTAAAGGCTATTTTCCACTTCAAGAAAATCTTCCGCGGAACGGAACAGACAGAAACAGAACAGGACAGAAAATTTTCTACAAGTAAAGCGCGGGGCAAACGAACGCAACATTTGATGCAACATCACCCAAAAAATGTTGCACGATGTTGCACGATGTTGCACGATGTTGCACGATGTTGCACGATGTTGCGATCAAATGTTGCATATCGTTTGCCCACAACAGAAAAAACATGCAACATTTTTATTGAAATGAGAAATCAAAACATTTCTCGACCTAACTGCACTCTCAGACTAGTAATCTTCGCTTTAATAGCACTAACAGAAGCACCGATTTGCTCTGCTATTTCTTTTATAGCAACATCTCTCTTGTCTCGATTTTTATAATCTTCAATAAACACATTCCATAGACACGGTCTTTCTTTGTATAATTCGATCAATATCCCTGTCTCTTCATCGGTCCAAACTTTATTATTCTCTTTTTTACTTTTTTTAAAATCCGGAGTTTCTGCTGCCATGTCTTTTTTTTTTAAAACAAAAAGTGCTGTCATAATCCTTTTTCATGTTCTTGATGTATGATTTCTCCGAAATTTTTTAAAAACAAGTGGTGTGAAAATTTAAACAATAGCAGGATTAACTTAAACAAAGAAAATGTTGGATGAAGTGGCGCAACATTTTTGATTGAGTTCAAAAATGTTGGGTGAGCTCGCAACATCATCCAACATCGTCCAACATCATGCAACATGTTGCGTGTGAGTGGGCAAACGATCACAATATTGTTGCAATAACAAATGTTGGATGATGTTGGATCAAATGTTGCGTTCGTTTGCCCCGCGCTCTTCAAAATCTTGCGCACATTTCAATACAGAATGTAAACACACTTTGCGCAATTCTCACGAAATAAAATAATCTGATTGGCTAAAAAGTTTTCTACCTGTCGTTTCCGTACACAACGCAAAGAAAAAGTTGAACTCGATTCTACTTTGCTGGGAACGGAACGGACAAGAAAATTTTCCGTTCACGTGATGTAAACATTTTAAGTACGCATGCTCAGAGGCTTTTCTGTTCCTTTCCGTTCCGTTCCGCGGAAAATTTTCTTGAAGTGGAAAACAACCTTAAAGCTGTATTCAGCAGAACTAATTAATTATTCATGAATTTTAATTTAAAGATGAATTGTTGAGGCTGGATATTTATTGTGAAAGATAATGTATTATAGCTATAAAATCGTGACAAGTATGTCACGATTTTATATCTTTTTCAGATTATTGCTAATGGCGGAAATCTTTAAGCCGCAGGGATTCTTGTTTGATTGTTGATTTGTGCTGACTAACTTTGTTCTTCTAGTTTAATTAGAACAATGTAGAAAAATAATTACTAAAAGAAAAATCTCCGCGATCATTTTGACTGCGTGATTTCCTGATTCATTACTGTTTTCGTCAAAGTTCCTTTCGACATTTGAAAAAGACTTTTAACTATTGTACAATCTTTTATTAAATTCTTTGTTGCGAAGTATGTTTGGGATTGTTGCGAAGTATATTTGAGTGTTTTTCTCTTGTCAAAACTTTAAACGATTCAAGGATTTGTGATAAACGATAACAGAATGAGCGACCTTGATAGTTGTTATCTTTTGCAATTTTTTAGAGCGGTCACGTGTTTATTTGAGGAGCTTATTTGTGGCACGCCTATTATTGAAACTATAGTCGGTGGCCCGTGAAAAAATTCACGGGTTCGCCTGTTCTTTTTATACCGCATTGCGTGCGTTTGCGGTACCATTTTGCGTGACAGACAGACAGACAGACGTATACGGGTAATTTAATATAGATGCTGGACCGAACTCTTAAAATATTCACGAGGCCTCGTCTAGGTATTTGACTTCATACACTCGAGCCAAGCACAGCTGAATATTGCTTTCATAAGCTGTGCAGAGTCGAACTTAGTAAAAATGTTGCGAGTTCCGCACGGCGCTGCTTATAATGGGCCTAAGTGCTCATCAGGTCAAAGTTGTTGCGTCTTACTCCATGCCACTGCAAGAAGTAACTGGCATGAGAATACTTTTTCTTAAGATCCTGTTAATAAAAAGTAAAAAAAGTATATAAATTCAAATATTTATTAAAATGATAAGTAAATTTAGAAAATATTTACAAGTATGTACAATTGCATTTTCAGTAAAACTACACGTAAAACTACACGACAAAATTTAGAGGTGATAGTGAGAACATACACAGCGTTTTATCTGACACCAAGAATTTTTCCATCACTGTCCACTTTTCTATAAGCTAATTTTTCACTAAAGTCCCATAGTCTTTTTGCTAGCTCTTCATCGTTGGCTAAACTGGATGGATGACATCCACAGCAGTTATTGAAATAATAGCCCCCGACATTTTCCATTTGCGGTGAAGCGGCGCAATATACAGTGGTTGCAGCACCTTGGGCCTACAAAAAGAAAGATTCCTACTGCAGTAATCAGAATAATCTGCTTTGCATCATGGTTAACATTCATATGGAAGTCATCGGAAAAAAAAGACATTTTAGAAACTATGGATGCTTGACTTAAAAATTGTGAATGTACTCTCTTTTTTTTTAACATTTACGACTTTTGTGACGTTCGCTGTGGAAAGAATCAAAGGGAGAAAAAACTCAAATTATGTACGAAGCATAATTATTGAAAGGGAGACTTACCTGCGATTTACTGAACGGTCTGGACAGTGTAAACAGCACCTTACAAAAATACGAATGGCGGGCAAGTTGTGTATAGACTAAATTCCCAGGATGCACCGCGTTGCAGAACACACCGTACGGGGAGAGTCGGCGGTTCAGTTCGAATGTAAACAACAAATTGCACAATTTTGATTGGTTGTATGCAACAATCGGCCAATACTCCGACTTTCTCATTGGTAGGTTAGGAACATCAAACGCGTTGTCGTATAAAGATGGATACCTACGATAAACAATATAAGACTAAAAAAATCAGCATGGGCGCCCACTGAATATTAATGCCTAACATTTTCGTCATCTCGCCAGCTATTTTAGGCCAGAACAGATTCCATTGATATTGCTAAAACCAAGTGTAAGAAGTTAATGCTAATTCCTCAAGAAAAGATCAGAAATTCAATCGACCCATTTAAATGTTTCGAAAAATGAAAATAGTTTGGACTGTTAAACATCCAATTTTTTTGCCATCATGACAAGAACTAGTTGGTATTCATGATTTCCCCGACATTTTGATGTTTTGTAAATGCATAAAATTCCTGACAGTCCGTATTGTATAGCATAAGCATCTTCACCCAAAATGTATCCATTTGTTCAAGTATAATAAAGGATTTCTTCAATCTCTTTCGGAGTTTGGTAATAATAAAACAAATTCATCCATTTTGTCTTATTAGTACACCGTTTTACAGCGTCGGTCCCGTGACCATTTCATTCCGCAAAATAATTTTGAGTAAAAGCAACCGTTCTGCGGTAGGTAAACGATATTGTGGCTAAAGTTTAGTTCGTGAAAAATCTCAACAATGCCACACAAAGGTTTTGTCGTATACGTATACGTCTATACGTCCATCTGTCTGTCACGCAAAATGGTACCGCAAGTAGTGAGAGACACGCAATGCGGTATAAAAAGAACGGGCGAACCCGTGTATTTTTCCACAGGCCACCGACTAGTTTATTATGAATATCCTCAACAACAAAGTATTGCATATGGCGGTAGTGTTCATGAGTAAGAAGATTATCATGAATATCCTCGCAATTTTATGATATGTTGTTAAGTTTAGGAAAACATGGTGGCTGCTAGCAAGAAACAACAAACGGAGCAGACGCTGCAAAAAATTATGATAAAGGATATCGTTGTTACTATATTGCTCACTTTTCTATCATTCTCTTTAAGTAAATTAACGTTTACCTACCGCGCTAAATATATTTTTTCTCGCGCATGCGTGATTGATCGTAAAACCGTGTATTGGGTAACGATCGAAATAATTAAAATTCATTGCAACCTTTCTTTAATCTTGATGAAAAATATTTTGTACCTGTGAGATTCTGATGACACCACAACAACACGCGAGGGTGCTGATTCAATGAGAACATCTTTTAACAGGTCTGTCAAGTAGAAATGACCAAGATGGTTCGTTGCAAATGTTGTCTCGATGCCATCGACTGTTTGTGAGTAAGCGAGTCCCATCACACCAGCATTACAAACCAAAATGTTAAGTGGACTACAGAAAATGTTAACAAATGAGCGAGACAGGGCTACTTTTACAAAAACTTATTTTCCTTAAGGTAACGGTACTTAGAATGCCTCGATGAATCAACACGCGTGGAGTATAACAAAATACAATTCTATAGGGGACACTGACATATCCAAATCGATAAAACATTTAAAATCAGCTTACATAAAAACCTAAACATTAAGATTCTATAAACGTGCAGTAAAAAAAATAACTTTTTAAAGGAGAATCATGAAGATTCTTGCTTCAACTTTATCCTGTTAACCTTTCTCTACGCTTTCTTAAAAAAAAGAATCTTCTTGTTACAAGATACATCGACAACAGCAGTCCTGTATTTTAACTAATATTTTGGGGCAGTATTGTCGCTGCATCTGCATTGTCATCATAGAAATTTTTTTTTCACAGAAAATATTAGCGAAATACATTTTTAATGAAAAACAAATATGTATGCTAATGGTACTAAAAAAAGAACAAGAAAAACAAACCATTTTAATTGCAGAAAGCACTCCGCACATTTTTTCACACTGTCAAGCGAAGCCAGATCACATTCCAGAACATCCACTGGCACAGGCAAGCTCTAACAAAAGAATGATGAAACAAAAGAATTAAAAAAAGCAATTTATATTTCATTTAGTTGATACAACTGAATAAACAAGGTCACACTGAAAATTTTTTAACCCGAAAAAAGTGACAATTGAAATTCGAGACATATTTTCAGGGTCCATTTTAGGAATGGTTATAAGGTTTTAACTATATTCCCTTAACTATAAAAGCAGTCAACACAGTTAGATTTAAAATATATTTAATGAAACAGTTCCTAAATCTTTAAGCACAAATATATGTTGCAATAAAGTTCTCGAAACGGCTACAGAATGCATACTGATCATAAACATAAAAATAAAAGTTCCATGGAGCATGCCTATACCTGTTTCACTCTGATGAGGTCAGCTGCTTTTTTTGCTTTGTTCAAATCACGACAAGCCAATACCACGTGACAACCATGTAATGACAACGCTAAAGCAGTTTCGTATCCTAATATTGCAACAAAAGAAGAAGCTATTGAGGTCGACTGCAGAAAAGTAGAAGCTATTGACGTCGACTGCAGAAAGAGTGATGATAATATTGCAACAAAAGAAGAAGCTATTGACGTCGACTGAAGAAAAGTAGAAGCTATTGACGTCGACTGCAGAAAAGTAGAAGCTATTGACGTCGACTGCAAAAAAGTAGAAGCTATTGACGTCGACTGCAGAAAAGTAGAAGCTATTGACGACGACTGCAGAAAAGTAGAAGCTATTGACGTCGACTGCAGAAAAGTAGAAGCTATTGACGTCGACTGCAGAAACAGTGATTATAATATTGCAACAAAAGTAGAGGCTATTGAGGTCGACTGCAGAAAAGTAGAAGCTATTGACGTCGACTGAAGAAAAGTAAAAGCTATTGACGACGACTGCAGAAAAGTAGAAGCTATTGACGTCGACTGCAGAAAAGTAGAAGCTATTGACGTCGACTGCAGAAAGAGTGATGATAATATTGCAACAAAAGTAGAAGCTATTGACGTGGACTGAAGAAAAGTAGAAGCTATTGACGTCGACTGCAGAAACAGTGATAATAATATTGCAACAAAAGTAGAAGCTATTGACGTGGACTGAAGAAAAGTAGAAGCTATTGACGTGGACTGCAGAAAAGTAGAAGCTATTGACGTCGACTGAAGAAAAGTAGAAGCTATTGACGTCGACTGCAGAAAAGTAGAAGCTATTGACGTCCACTGAAGAAAAGTAGAAGCTATTGACGTCGACTGCAGAAAAGTAGAAGCTATTGACGTCGACTGCAGAAAGAGTGATGATAATATTGCAACAAAAGTAGAAGCTATTGACGTGGACTGAAGAAAAGTAGAAGCTATTGACGTCGACTGCAGAAACAGTGATAATAATATTGCAACAAAAGTAGAAGCTATTGACGTGGACTGAAGAAGAGTAGAAGCTATTGACGTGGACTGCAGAAAAGTAGAAGCTATTGACGTCGACTGAAGAAAAGTAGAAGCTATTGACGACGACTGAAGAAAAGTAGAAGCTATTGACGTGGACTGCAGAAAAGTAGAAGCTATTGACGTCGACTGCAGAAACAGTGATAATAATATTGCAACAAAAGTAGAAGCTATTGACGTCGACTGCAGAAACTGTGATGATAATATTGCAACAAAAGTAGAAGCTATTGACGTCGACTGAAGAAAAGTAGAAGCTATTGACGTGGACTGCAGAAAAGTAGAAGCTATTGACGTCGACTGCAGAAACAGTGATAATAATATTGCAACAAAAGTAGAAGCTATTGACGTCGACTGAAGAAAAGTAGAAGCTATTGAGGTCGACTGCAGAAATGTAGAAGCTATTGACGTCGACTGCAGAAAGAGTGATGATAATATTGCAACAAAAGTAGAAGCTATTGACGTCGACTGAAGAAAAGTAGAAGCTATTGACGACGACTGAAGAAAAGTAGAAGCTATTGACGTGGACTACTGAAACTGTGATGATAATATTGCAACAAAAGTAGAAGCTATTGACGTCGAATGAAGAAAAGTAGAAGCTATTGACGTCGACTGCAGGAACAATAAAGCGACATTAAAAAAAGCGACAATTTAACTTGCGTTTTGGTGTGTACAAACATGCGTACAACTAACCTATGCCAGAGTTCGCACCAGTTATTAGAGCTGTTTTCCCTCGCATGTCCTGTCCTCTCATGACGGCCAGAGCTGAACTGTCCGCATCAAACTTCAACATCGCCTTTTTCTTGTCTGACATAGCATATGCAATACGTGGATCAACATACGTATTCTTTTTATTCACGCGACTAGAAAGAAATATAATTGTGTGAATGTTACCACATTACTGCTAAATGATTGCAATGCAGATTCTGTGAACATCAACGGTTATTTTTCAGATCATAGGATGAAATGCTATACGTATTGCACGCTCACTCTCCGTATTTATGTAGCACTAGCTTGGAATGCCGCACGGTTCAAGTTTTGAATCTGCCAATTCAAACACGGACGAAATCGAGAAAATGTTTGAATAAACGTGCGAATAAAGCTGCAGTAAACAGAAGAGTTTATAATAACAAGTGGCCAAGAAATTTCTTCGACATAACATACGGTTTGAATTACGGGTGTGCACTGTAATAAGTTTAGAACGATTTATTCTTAGCACAGGATGCGAGTGTTACTTAAATATTTCGGTAAATGTGAAGATGACGAGCGGCGCAATACTTAAATGTGTAACTGTCTTGAAAAATACAATTTATAACATAACATTAAAATCTTTTACTGTGTTCATGGTAAGTAGAGAATCAATAATTGCAGCCTACATACTCTAAAAACAGTGTCTTTCCTTCTTCATCTGTTGCTTTTTCCCAACCAAAAGGTAACACTATAAAAAAAACACAATAATCTTAAAAAATGAAAACAATTTATTTTTTTATTTATTACTTTCTTATAGCCTGCAAAATCAATCACCAACCTGTTGATAAATATTTTTCGGTACCAGTTTTCGGATGTTGCCACTGTGTCTGTTTGCTTGAATGACTAAACAAAATATAGGTCTGTTTTGTGTTTATGACTAATCAAAATACTAATATAATTATAGAAGCAAAAACTTTACAAACACAAAACTGATGATCTGTTTAACAATAGAGATGTCAAAGTTATTTTTTTTTGTAGTGTCGCTCTAAGGATTTTTATAATTTACTTAGAATATTTTGTTATGATTTTGTACCTTCTTACCACGCCAGGGTAGCCATATGGCAACTTGGGAGTTGTAGGGGAAAGGACCCCTTGCCGTCTTCCCACGTGAGAGGAACGCAGCGTTGTAGCCACGAAATGAAAGAAAGTGTCTCGTGAACGGCGGATTACTTTTTGTCTCTAAACGTCCTGTGAAGGAGAGCAATTAGATCACAGTTTGAAATTTGGTTTTAGAAAAATTGCGGCTGTTAGGGGGGGTTAAATTGAGGTTTCGTGGGTCAACGCCCAGAAAATAAAGAAAACAAGAACTCTTCTTAGTACTGTTTTTGTTGACATTAAAATTGGTTATTTGTTTCTCCGTTTTAATGACAAAAAAGTCAGTTTTAAGGATTTATTTTTATGAATCTAATAGCCAGGTTTTGCTGAGACGTTTTTAGGAAAAAATCCTGCACAGGAAATGAAATACACGCTTTTTTTTATAAGAATAGTGTTTTTTCGTTGAGGGTGAAGTATTCTTATGATTTGGCAAAATATGAGGGTGAAGTATTCTTAATGTATTCTTATTTTTCAGAGTAAAGTTTCTGTCACATGTATGCACAAGAACAACTATTTCGCGACAGCTGAATATGTTTCTTTTGAATGAGATGTTCACATATATTTTTTAGTATACTGTTACGTATTTACAGCATGTTTATGTTTTTCTCCCCAAAGATATTAATCAAACCAAATATAACAGGTTAAAGATTTGTCTCATTTTGATTTCCCTAATCTTTTGGCTAACTAAAAACAATTTTATTCTAAGCAAACTCACCCTGGAAATATTCTTAAGATATTCTTACAATTTAGGCAATTCAGGCAACCCTGATATTCTTATAGAAGTTATTCTTATAAAAAAAAACCGTGTAATTTTTTATGCTTTGTGTTTTGTACGATGTATTTTTCTCCCACAATTTCTTCGCGATACTTACAAATCCTCTCTTTCTATATAACTTGTGGGGAATATTTTTGCGAATTGGGTCCAGTTAAATTTTTGTGGGAGTTTCTTTTGCGGGTATTGGCTAAATTCACATAAATAAGCACTCTCAATCATGCATAAAACCAACACACAAACAAAATATTCTTACTCGACATAAAAAACTCTCCCAGCATCTGCCACTCTCATTTCCCAACCTGTTGGCAACTCATCTTCAGAATCTGTAAACAATTCCTCCAGCTGTTGGTCAGCCATATTGAATTGAGTTTATCTATTCACTAACAGTATGAAAACAGCATCAACATGATAATTTCCAGGCAGTCTTCAAATAAGTGAAACTTAAATGCTAATACAGAAACAAGTTTATTACATTCTAATTTAGCACTGCCTGATCAACTTGTGTAAGTCAATCACTTTAGATAGTTTTTCACCTTCAAACTTTCGTGTTACTCCTTAATTTATATATCAAATCAAATCATTGAATGCTTGATAGAGTGTATGCATCAAATATACCATACATTTTTTTACACCTGTTAAACACTTCTTAGAAGAAAAATGGTTTCAATCGAAAACGAAAAAAAATCAAAATCCTCTCTTTTTCATGTTTTTCAATTCCCAGTAAAATACATTTAAAAAACAAACAAACAAACAAACAAACGAATAAACAAAAAATTAGAAATTTATTATACGTTAAGTATACATATAAAAAAATCGATTCCCATAAGAAAGCAAAATTAAAAATGAGAAATATTCGACCAGTTAGTACTCGTGTAAGAAGTCTTGTATTCGCAGTAAAAAAAAGGACAGATAGATAATGTGATCAATCTGTGCTTTTTGTTTTGTACACGAAAGATGTTATTGTTCACACATGAAATAGAACTATAAAAAAAGAGCTGTCAAAACGAAAATGTTCTCTCCAAGTAATAAAACGAGCTTTCTAATGGTTTACTATCCACTAAACTTACCTATCAACATGATAACAAAACATTCCAAAAATGTAACACATTATTAAGCACTTCTAATGCAACGAGGCGTATTATTTAAAAAATCTTCACTTTATCCGCATTGGTCTGGAACTGGCATTGGTGATTTTTCTTGGATCAACGAACTGAGATTCCGCACACAAACAAACAAGCAAAAAGCATCACTGAGGAAGTATGCTAATCAACCAAATACGGCCTTCTATAAGCATTTTCAATGTATTTCACTGGTT
The DNA here is from genome assembly GCA_030067915.1 of Hydractinia echinata. Lineage (NCBI taxonomy): Eukaryota > Metazoa > Cnidaria > Hydrozoa > Anthoathecata > Hydractiniidae > Hydractinia > Hydractinia echinata. The sequence goes on along the minus strand of JASGCC010000048.1, from coordinate 815,218 downwards.
TGCTATAACCCTCCATCGTTGGTAGTATATATAATATTTATATATGACATATAAAAATAATATAGGGAGTTTAACATCAACCATGATGGATCAGACAGAAAGAAAATATCTTAACATAACATAAATAATATCAATCCGGACGCACGACTATTATTTGTAATATCGGCGTTTTTTTTTCAATCATATTTGTTATCTGTTCTTCACTTCAGCACGAACACGCTTTGTAAACCTTCCAAATAGTATTCCACCTACGAAAAGTATGGTTAAAATGACCATCAACGTCATATAGATGTTATTTCTGTTGGGTGATTGATGTACAGCATGTATCACTGCAGATATACTGTCGAAACCAGCCAGCTCCTACAAAAGAAGTGATAATGGTAAAATGGTGATGTTACGCAAAATACTACGCGCATAGAAATGCATGCACAAAAACAATCATTCTCATATTAACAAATCAGGTTATCAAGTAAAAAATACAGAATAAGGAGTTCAGTAATTAAAGCAGCTAAAGTTAACTCATTCAATTTGTTAGCAATTGCTTGTGATAATTCCAGAAAAGGATTTTCGAATTCAACTTCACAAAATCTTAACAAAAATGATGATCTAAAGGATTCCCTACAACAAGGTTAAAAACAAGTAAACATGATATTATCAACGTACCACCTCTGCAGCATTGTATAACTGCATTCGTTTAGAAAGAAAGTTTTCACATCCTGGTTGCAAGTGTAAATTCTTTGCTTTATGGACATCAATGAGACAGAGTACGACTATGAAAAAAAGACAGACATGTTTGAGCAATGGAAGCACACGGCATAAAATATAAGCAGCATTCAACCTAATGAGGATTATAATACTGTGAAAAATTATATTTAGCTGCTAAATATAATTTTTCACAGTATGTTTAGCTGCTAAGCAGCTAAACATTCTAAGAAAACAAAATCATATATACAACACCTATAACCTCATATATCCCTGATTTTCATTCCACAAAATGTACCCAAACATAAATTAAATTTTATAAAAACACACCAAAATATAATTAAAAAAACAAACCATACCATTTCCACTTTTTCTGGGCATGTCGCTGCAGAAGGTTCGAATATCTCTTGCACATTGTTCTTGAAGATGCGGATCAACATGAACGTCTTCTATACCTTCGACTATCAATTTTCTCACTTCCTGTACACAAGATTGTTCAGTTTAAAGTAAAACATTCTATAAATCAAGAAGAGGTGGCCTGTCTTTACAAACTTCTCACTATGGGGCGGGGTTGGATTTGGGCGTTAAATCAGTTAAACAGAGTATATAAAAGATAGAAGCAACTTACACCAACGCATTCTTTAGATCTGATTTGTGGCAGATTTAGTTTCATACAATCGATGACGTCATCGTGTGAAAGACCTCCACATAAACGATCCACCTATGAAAGAATGATATTTCATAAGCGTTTTGCAAAGGGAAATTTTTAAACATAATATTGACACACAAAATAAATTGGGGTCATTAACTTAACTAGCCGTAAGCGCGTAGAATTTAACCGTATCTACACGCAGATCTTTGGCTCACGGACGGAAAGTCGGGTTTTTAAATAGACTAGTTGTGAGCCTTTGAAAAAAAATGCACAAAAAATTACCCACACCCTATGTTATTTGCCTACATCATATGTGACATGTCCGCAGTTACAGAATACCGACTTGAATTAGAATGGAGGACTAAGTATCTAAAATAGTTCTTATTTTTTTCTACCTAAAGTAGTTATTGCAGTATATGCACAAGTTAAAAACAATATGAAAGGCAAGTACACCTTTTAATGACTTTACGCACACAAATAAAAAATATGTGCACCCGATGAATACAGCAACAACAACAATCATAAAAACATTAAAAGTGAAAAACGAATTTGCTTTTACTACTTTCATCGCATACTCTGGATGGACGCAAAAAAAAATACAAACAAGAATAAAATACTAAGTGTTAATAGTAGCATCGAGATCCCACTGCAATCACGTGTACATACCTCTTCGCGACAAGATTTAAGAAATTGAGGATTAAGATTAACTTCCATTGCTGCTTCTTCTTCTCTTCTTCGAACAAATTGCTCACAGTCTGATTTTAGTTTCTGAAACAAAAGAAAACTTCTGTACTCACACAGTTCCAAACAAACAACCCTCCTCTTACCGTCAAAAGACACATACCTTCTTATTCATAAGCGCCTGAACCAAACAACCGAAAACAGCTCCATTATCTACACCTCTTTTCGCATCCTTCATTTCTTTGCGACAATATTTCTTCGCATCAGACTCACAATTTTCTACTAATTCATGATCCAATTCGAATGATTCAGCCTGCTCAATTTGTCGTTCCAAAACAATTTCTTTACACTCTCGGCTCATATCCTGATCATGTGTAAACTGTCTCAAACAACTCATGATATCTGACATTTGTGACATGCCAGAACAGTATCGTTTCACCATGTTGGCACAGACATGCACCAATCTGTAATCCAACTCAGGATCTTTTGCTTCCACCTTTTCTTGGTCATAAAGCAATCGTTTACATTTTGGATTCATAAGCTTGTGATGGTTTTCACGTAAACATTCTTCCAACTTAGAAAAATAAAAAACACCAAGGTACAAAATAACATGCAACATACAAAGGACGTCTGTTAAATAACATTAACGGGGAGGAATTTTGGCCAGAATAGTGACTTTGGCTGAAATACGCTAAATTATAATTACATACTTCATTATTTGCTAAATTAAACCACTACTGAGTTAAGTAAAAATTCATAAAATCCTTCAACAGGAAAAAAAACTGATCCAGTGAATTTTGAGTACATTTTTGACAAAATAATCAATGAACAGGATAGATATTGTACTTTTGAACCACCTCCTTTTGCAAAATATAACTTATTTTTTTTAGAAAAGTAATGTTTCTTTGTCAGTTAAGCTTTTCGTACACTAAGTACATCATCAGATTATAAACAATTGTAATATTTTAATATGTTATTTTTCTTTATCATTCACCAAATTAAATTTATGCACAATTTTTGTACATTTAAAATTAACTCAATCTAGCAAAGCCGAATGTAGCTATGTCAAAAGCATTGCGCTCAAAATCCACCAGATCAGGTTTTTGTTAATTTTTGAAGTCAATGAATTTTGTTCTTACTTTGGGGAATGATCAAATATATAAAGTTGGACTCAAGAGCATATTTTAGCAAAATTCACTGCCCAAAGTTTAAAAGAGGCATGTATATGCTTTACTAATAACACTGTGTATGCAAATATGTACTAGTTATTGCACAGTGCCGAGAAAAATATCGGCAATATTTTTTGAGTGTTTTATGTTCTCGTTACATATTTCATGAGCCTTTAGGCGAGTGAAATATACGAGAACATAAAAAACGAAAAAAATATCAGCCGATATTTTTCGAGAGCATGTGCGATAACTTGTTTATCATATACTCGGTCTTATATCATGTTAATTTCACAGTCGTTCACGATATTGACAAGCATTGTTATGGGGGCCCAATAAAATCACTGCAAGGTAATTTATTTCATTTATATTCATGAACTTATAAATTATTTGAATTTATGAAGTCGCGTGCGATTTAGATCATTATAACAAATTATGTTCATGTCATGCTTGAAAGAATTTGAATGGAAATAAAAACTACGAATTTTTAAAAGAATAAATTATCATTGTGAAGCCAAATAACACAGAACTCCATCGTCGTGCTATAATATAATTCTTCCGATTTGACTGATATAATTCAATTGTTTTTCATACCCGGTGGAGAGCGCGTGCTCTATGATTAATGAGTATTTAATGACTGTTGAAACAAAAGAAAATTTTCGAATCATAAAATGTATATTTGTGAAAATAAATTCACTGACAAGTTTTCGTTTTTAAGAACATAATAGGCTGTTCCTACGAATTTTTAACCAATCAAGGGGAAAATATAAGATTTTTGCACGCTAAATCAGCCAATCAAAGGAAGAATATAAGCTTTTTGCACTCTGTATAAGTAAAAATTGCACTCGTTTCTCGGTTGAAAAACAAAATACAGCATATATTTCGTGCAGATTAGCCAATCAAGTTGCGAGAAAAACTCAAAGTATATGATAATCACATGTAACAAATTTGCATATAACCTTTACACTTTGAAACAAAAATGGATGTTAAAAAAATTCTCATTTGAATGCTATTGGATGCGTAAAAGAACAAGAAGCCCTGCGGCTTAAAGATTTCCGCCATTAGCAATAATCTAAAACAGTACTGAACTGTGAAGAGGACTGAGTAATATGGGGGAACAAAATCATTGAATATTCTAAAATTTTAAATTTAAATTTTTGATTATTATTGTAACTGGAAATCATAGCTAACTTAACTTACATAAACTTCATTTCTCTATATAAGAACAATTTTAAAAGAAAAATAATAAACCTGAAAATTGATGAACAATAAAAACAAAATAAGAACAACGGCAAGGTTGAAAATTTAATTATTTTCTCCTTTTCTCTGAAAAACAACTTGGAAAATATCTTTAAAGCAAATTTTTTTCACGTAATCAGTTAAGAAAAGGTTATTTTCAGCCTACATATACTTATTTTTTCTTTTATAACACACTTGTCACGGTTTTTTAGCTATAATACATTATCTTTCACCAAAAATATTCAGGCTCAACAATTCCTCTTTAAATTAAAATTCATGAATAATTAATTAGTTCTGCTTAATATAGCTTTAGTCTCTGTGCTTGCAAAATTGTACAGAAGCAAATGACGTAATTATTAAAGTGAAACGTTAATAACATCAAAGATGGCGCATTATAAGACGATCTTCATTATGCTACACTGCACGAGCTTTAACTTTCGATAGCATATAAACTTTAAAATAAAGTGTTGTTCATTGGATAATAAAACAATTTGATGCACTGTTAGGATTCTTATTGGCTTAAAACTCATTTTAGCCTCGTTCTCAGAAAAAAATCTGTCAAAACGAGGATTTAGGCTTTAGCCTGGATAGGTTTCGGGCGTCCAGCCTAGCTGCGCTGTCTCTATCTATCTACCTATCTCTCTATCTCTCTATCTATCTCCTCAGGCGATTTTAAAGATTCCGCCTTCACTGGCGGAAATCAATAAAGATTTGACAGTTGTAACAAACAAAAGAAAGCAAAAAAACTAACAAACGTACCCGTCCTGCAGTTGGTTCCACGTGTTGACAAAATTTGCTGATATCGCTTTCACATGCTTCAAATAATTCTGGATTTAATCTCAAGTTTTCACTCTAAACAAATTTATATATTATTTTTAATTCGACAGTAACATACTTGTTTTTGTGCCCAATATCCATTTGACCATTTTATCACAAAACGTTACATTTAGGGGCTGTTCACATGTGAAATAATTCATCCAGAACTTGAGCATATTTCTGGTAATACCTTGTTTTGTTACAAACTGCTTTCAAACGAATTTTAAGGGCATTCAAAATATTGGTGCACATTTTTCCAAACGAACACAACTTTCCTGGGTATCAGTTAATTTTATGTTGATTCAATTCGTTGGAAAAATGCCCTACATGAAATATTCTCATTAATAACATTAGAACTGTTACCCCAATGGTCCTGAAACTTTAAGTAGCTGATTTTTATTATTTTGAAATAGAAAGAAATGTTTTGGAAAAATCTCAAGCAGGCGGTATGCAACTCCTATTTTTAAAGGCAGTATAAAGTAACCTAATACTTAATTCAGAAATTTTTAAGCAAATATTGCCGAAGATTTTAAAAACAAGAACTTCAACAAAAAAATGCAGATGTCAGCAAAAATTATTGGTGACAATTATCATTTAAGGCATGATTTTAAATTGTTTTAGTTTACAAACCAACGCAGGGATATTTGCCTCATTTCCTGGCACTCCACATTACCTAGTTTCACTACCCTGTTTTTATCACTACAAATAACAGACACTTATCATGTGCTATTTTCTCACGCAGGACTTCATGCCATATGAAAAGAAACATATCGATATCGACACGATACGAAATCATCCTTAAAACATTTCCTGCTGACCCAGGGAAGATTAACAGCCGCATAGTGTTAGCTTAGTCCACACATGTGATGAAAATGCTCTGTGTGAAAAAGAACTGCTCTAGCAATTGTTACGCTGTACAATACAGATATATTTTTACGACCCACAATCTATTAGATCATTTTTATAAAACAATGCATCCTAAAATAACAAAATAACATTTCATAAAAAAAAATATGGCAAAAAGCAACTAACCTGTACCATCAATTCATTCTTGACTTGAGCACGACAATGTTCGCTAACAGATTTGAAGTCGGTTACAATCTTTTGCGACAAACATTTTACAGCATCAAACCTTAGAAAAGTATTTCATGCAGTTAACAAAAATAAAATAAGAATTTGCACCAAGTGATTACCAAATTTGATCTCGTTTCAGGTTTATTTTCTTGTAAATTAAGAAAATATCCTAATAACAAAAAGACAAATTAGAAAGAGCCTGGTAACAACATACCAGCCTTTGTAATAAAAGTCACACTTGGCGAATGCTGAGGCAAAAACTGACATGTTAACAAATTCCTAATTTACGTCGGCTAGTTTTGCTGATGTGACTTTCATTTATGCCACATGTAACTTGAACTTAAAAAGTTATGATCTCATTGACTCTCGAATTTAACTGTTGTTCATGTATAGGAGTGTGCAATCGCAAAAATATATAAACACTGACATGAAACACAACTGCGCTGACATGGAATGGAAAGGCTGATAACTACATAAAATGTTGGACAAAATAAACTTTTATGTACATACTTTGTTCTTTCGTTTTTACAATGTATTGAAATGTCTTTCATGCACATGTCTTTTAAGGCTGGACTGAAATTGTAATCCTTCATTTCCAACTACAACAGAGAACAGGACTCATTGCATACAAATAAAAACAATACACATTTATTTACTTTTAAAATAGTTAAAGTAAAAGCTGCCACGTTACTGAACTGCCTTTTCGTAAAGTCGAGTACATGCAATATTATCTAAGTGTTCACAGTTTAAAATCCATCATGACAGTGATAACAACTTATCAGTACAAGCATACTATTCCTTCAAGTCGCTGTTGTGTTATGAAGTATCATATCACAGCTGTCATAAACTACCTAAGCCCATGAGATCATGAAAAATCAGAAAATATTTTTGGGTAGCCTACAAAATATTGCTGTGTTTTGTCAGAAAACAAAAATTTTGATACCAGTTGCCAGTGTTCAACCGCACTTGCACACTGGTGATCCATGTTAACATCGTTCTTGTGTTGCACTAAACAAGGTAGAACTTTCTCTCCATCTCCTTCTTCCAGTTCTCTCTGAAAATTTAAATTAATCGTATATAAACAAACAAGGTTCACAGTGATGACTCAACCTTTTAATTAAAAGGATTTATTTGTACGGTACCTGACAAAATTTTGTGACCATAGATGCACATTTATCAACTAGATGCTTGTCCAAATCAAAATCCTAAATAATAAAACATTTACATAAAAAAAACTGAAACAATACTCCTTTTAAAAAGATCTATTGTTTTGATATTTTACCTTTGATTCCATCTCTGTAAACTCTTGAATGGCTTTTTTACATTTCTCACTTAGATTTTCATAATTATTTTGAAGGCAATCGATTTCCTAAAAGAAAAAGCAGCATACAGGCATAGACTTGTTGCAGTATATTTATAAAACTAGAAGGGAAACATTTCTCTCAAAAATTCTTGGCAAATTGTACCTCGTTTTTGCCAGTTTTATCCAAACAGGTACTTCCCAATTCTCTCATACATGCACTTTGTATTTGCGGTATTAATTTAACAGTGTCTGCCCTACTCGCCATTATGCGATGAATATGAGCAGAGCAATCTTTTGATACCTGCGAGAAAAAATAAAACGAAACTGAAAACAACATACCTCCCCTTCGGCTGTTGTTTTATCAATACAGAGTTTCCCGAGGTCAGCCAGGCAGGGATGTTCTATTTCAGGCATTAGTTTGATGTTAGTGGCTCGTTGGTGCATGACACGGCGTATGTGATCAGAACAAACGGACGATACCTATGAAAACGATTATTTGATATGTTTATGGTAAATATTTGTTTTAAATCAGAAACATTCTATGTTAATCTGAAATATTTAAAATTACTATATACATTACTATACACAAGTTATTCACAAATAAATTTGTTTAGGTCAGCAATAAAGTTGTTTAGGTCAGCAATAAAGTTGTTTAGGTCAGCAATAAAGTTGTTTAGGTCAGCAATAAAATGGTTTACATCAGTAATAAAATTGTTCACGTCAGCAATAAACAAAATTGCTTACATCAGCAATAAAGTTTTTATTATCGTTAACAGACTGCTATAACTATTTAGAGTTAATATAAAAATTTTTGACTGTTTTATAATTAAAGTAAATAATTTGGTTAAATGGACTCAATACTTGTTATTTGTATTTATTTGAGAAACAAGGTTTTATAACAATGAACAATGTAGAGCTAGGGTTAGCTTTACACCAAACAACACAGATTTTGAAATACAATTTGCTACCCTTAACCCATAATGGCTGCGTCATTTTGGTGTGATTGATTGGCTTAAAACATGTCATGTGTCTTTTTAAGTTCAAGGATAGAATTTAAGACAGCAATGTAGCCTTGGATATTCCTTATTATGAAATATGTGTCACTGTAATTGGTTCACTAGCAGTAGTAAACATCAAAAAAAAAAATTTTAATTCAGTTCCTACTGTTGACTGACATTCTTACAATTTAAAAAGTAACAGATTTTGTTGTTGTTAAACAATAGCTACTAGAGAGTATAAAAACAAAATATTTACTGCACCTTTGGTTCAACAGCAAAAGAATTTCTATAGAGACATGCAATGACAAAGTTATCTGGTGAATTGGTCTCTGTTTTAGAATCAAAATTATTTGCTTTACAAATTTCTTCAGCATCCTGCTTACAATCTTGATAAAGAGAAGCGTCTAACCTGTAAGATAAAAATAGTTAAACTAAAATACTTCAAAGAAGAATTGATATATTTCCATACACAACAATGAATTTTAAACGATCTAAAATATTTTTACATTTTGCAACATTAGATATTACGTTTTTGGTATGTTTTCAATAATTTTGCGATATCAAATATTGTGATTCAAAAAGAATGATTACATTTTGTGACACAAATTATTGCGATTTTGAGCAAAAACTGAAATAATTTATGTCTGAACTATTTTATTGTTCAACTATAACAGACACAAATTTGTGAAATGAAAATTATTACTTACTATATAAAAGTCGTAAAAGACAAAGTAGGGTTTCTATTTTGTCTTTGATTTTGAACTTTCGTGAATGACATGAAAACACAAAACAGGTCAATAGGTCAAGGTGAGAAAAAATTATAAAAATACTTAGAACGTTTGCAGTTTTACAAAAACTTTATTTCCTCATAACTTCAAAAATACTTTCGAAATATTTCAAGAATCAGCATTTTTATGTCAATTCTCATATAAGGTGGCAGTAACTTTTTTAAAATTGAAAAAAAAAAAAAAAAATTAGATACTGGGATACATCCAAATATGCAGAAAGAAATGACGTAATTATTAAAGAGAAAGGTTAATAACAACAAAGATGGCGCATAACATAGAATTTTTATAGTACTGCACTGCGCAAACTTTAACTTTCGCTAGCATTTGTAATAATACATTTTTAATTTTAAATTACTGCTAACTCAGCAATTTAAAAATCATTTTCATACCTGTTAAAGTCGATTTTTTTTAGAGATATAGTAAAGAAAAACTTGTATTCATAAAACACTTAGTAAATAATGCAGCTGTTTGGACAGCTAAAAAAGCATTACTGCCACCTTAAGATCACACCTACGTTTATCCCAAAGTTTTACTGCCTGGTGTTAGCATGTTCAATTTCAGTTAAGATCAGATACAATACAAGACAATAAAACTTAAGCTTAACCCTTTAAAACCCAGGCATTTTTAGTATTGCGTAGTCCTGGGGGATGCACATAAGGCCCATGGGGATATTTCCTGACGCAATTGTAGTTATGTGATGAAACTTGCACAGTTAAAGAACATTTGGATATAAACATGCTCAGGTAAAAATTTAATTTAATGATGTCAAAGAGAACAAAAAATGACATCACATGTCAAAAACAGGCACTGTTTTACTAATACTATAGCTCTAATTCTTGACTAAATTTTGGAATAAATTGAAGAAAAAAAGCAATTTAATGTTTTTTGGTCAAAAATGATATTATGTTTGCAGAAAAGTTATTTATTTCACTGATAAAATTATAAAGATTCATTTTCTGGAAATATTGGTCCTAAGTTTTATTGATGCTCATGTTAAGTGCATCAGTAGATTAAAAAAAAAAAAATGGTAGCATCTGGGTTAAAGGCAAAATTGTGAAAAAGTTCTTACCGAAAATCTCTTGATAAAAAGTATTGCAAGTGGAAAACTTGTGTGGCGCATACTTCTGGCATTTTTGGGTTGTGAGCATGATCCATTAAACATCCCAAAACCCTTGAAATAAATATAAATATAAATAAAAATTAATAAGCACAAAAAAATAGGATATTCATTACATTTAATCTGACAGTATTTGAGCTGTTATTCGATATAATAGAGAAGATAAAACCCACTAATCTACAAAAGTTAGGAATAAAAAAAGAGATAATAAAAAATCTTAATAAATTAAAATAATTTTACATAGCGTCTTCTTTTCCTTGACATAGTGAAGATATAACTGGTTCACAAGCCACATATAATGCTCTGTCAACTTTATAATTATTTCCAGCATTGGTTTCTTTTAATACTTCACCAATCTAAAAAAAAAGCAACAAATCTGTAAACCAACCTTCTAGTCACAACTAAAAAACAAACAAAGTTAGCAACAAATACATAATTGTGCAACAAAAATTAAACATCAAAAAATTATAGTGGGCAACGATAATTTTTTAAGACATCTAATTTTGATACTATTAGAGAGAGGAACAAAGATAGTATAAAAAAGATGACCAATAAGGTAGTGGCAGCAGTGAGGTATTGTCAACTTTGGCCTAAGGCCAAGAAAAGTTGATCTTCTGTTTAGTGTGTCATGTCCTGACAGTGTTGTGGCTTGCGTTTAATTAATGAAAAAATTGCAAATGTCAGAGGTTTTTCATATTCAATTTCCAGATGTGCTTACATTGTTAATCTTCTATGCCTCATTATTTAAATGTTCAAGTTGATCTTTAACTACCACATTTATTATAAACATCAGAGAAAACTTCACAGCAACGTCCCTCGAACTTTTATAGTAAATAAAACATAAATGCAAATTAGATAAAAAAAAAATAAACTGATGTCCTGCATTATTTTGCCTGTTACTGTGACCTAACTTGACTTTGCAACATCACTGAAAGCCATCACTAATTTATTTGAGAAGAACTTGACCACATATGGGTTAATTTACTTCCAAACATTGATTGAAATAACAAAAAATTAAATGACAATGTTGGAAATAAATAAGTCTTATTTCTCACCGCTTCAAAACATTTTGCACCTAAGGAAACATTAGTTGTAGCTTGCGTCATTAAGCAATCCATCATGTCACCATCATCTCTCTTGCCAATTAGGTTACTGCAAAAGTTGTGAATTTCGACATCACAATGTGCAACTATAATAGGGCTGATTTGATAATTATCAAATACCATTGTTGCAAAATTTCTCATTTCTGCTTGACAGTTTGGAGACACAGGTTTTCCTAAAGATGAAAAACATATATAAAACATATAAATTTATTAAAACAATAAATAGATATATAGCTTTACACAAAACAGTAACAATCACATTCTTCAGTGACAGGTAAAGTCAACATTTTGTACAATACAATAGAAATAGGCATTTCAGATATTTGCCACATATCCATTTCTTCAATTTTACAAATCTCAATATAAGTGCCCCCCCCAAAAAAATAAGGGCAAAATAAGGGCATTTAATACATTTAACAAGTGTGCTGCTAAAATTACTGTCCTGTCTGAACAAAAACCCCAACAGACTCAGAATTAATTAAGAATTTATGTGATATGGCTTATTTAAGAGTAAAAACTTTTTATCAAAAGAGAAAAGATGCTCAAGCACTTATAGATTTTGGCTTTGACGGGAAGGTATTAAGTTTTGACAGCAAACAACAACCTAAATTGATCATTTTAAAAGTTATTCCGTGTCTTTTTTTAACTTGCAGCAAAAAAAGCAAAAATTATTATCATGTGTTTACTACCAAGGGGCATTGTTACATTACTTTAATTTTTATAATAAATTTTTTTAAGCTTGAGAGTTTAATTGAGGTTCAGTTCTTATAAACTTCTATAATCCAAAAATTACATTAATATCTCTATAATAATACAAAGACTGTGAAATTACATTAATATCTCTATAATAATACAAAGACTGTGTGGGTGTGTGGGTGTGTCTGTAACAGGCAAAGTGGATGTGTACATTTTCCTTTCATGACGCCGAAAAAGGTTATGTCTGAAATGTTAAATGTTAAACATTACGGTGCGAAGTCAATAACGCTACTTTAACGTCAATATTTTATATTAAATTAATGAAGCCATTACAATGCAACTAAAACTTTAGGGCAAATAACTTGGAAACAAGATGGTGACGTCAGTGATTTTTCACCGCATGGTTAACTAGGGAACACCTGGGACCAAATCTGGTAAGTTTCCAAATCCGGGTCCCTGAATCCGTTTCGGAATTGAAGGGTTGACGACGTCATCAAAAAACCTTTCTGTAACCGTTTGTCAAAAGCTCATGATCCTATACAATAAAATATATATACGATAAAGGCAACGGGTATATAAATTTTCAAAAATTTTTGTGCTATTGCGGGTATTTGCGTCAGCAAATTTTTAACCCTTATATCTCCTCAGGCGTTCGTCGAAAATATATGATCCTATACACTGCTTTGATCAGTGTCTCAACCTCTACTCATTAAAGTCAAGGAATAAATTTTTTTTCTATATGCACTGCTGACGTAAGCAAAACATCTAAAACAACCTATTTTCCATCGGCCTAAGTGGATTTCTCCACGGGCCTTATCGACTAGTATTTTATATAATAATATGAAAACTGTGTCTGTCTGTGACTTTTGCAGAGTGGATTATATTTTTAAAATCTGCTTTCACGCCTTCTACAAAACATCGATTACAAAACAATTCTGTCATTTACAAAACTTTAACTTTACTACATTAGATTGACGTCAATACGTTAAATCAGATAGGTGAAGGCATTGCATTGCACTTTTAAGTTTGAGGCCAAATAACTTGAAAAAGAATAAATAATTTAACTACGTAAAGTGATGCAAAATATTGTATTGCTTTTCTTATCCTCAAATAAAAATTTGCTGTTGTTTTTATAAATGAATTCTCACAATGCCAGAGAATTCATGCCATTAAAAGGAGACATATAAAGAATGTTACCTTCAGAAACTTTTCCTTGCAAACATAACAAAAGATTGGATCCTTGCCCAATTTGTGAAGCTCCATTCTTTTCACACTGATACTTTTCAAAATCACCTTGGCATTCCTTCCATAATGGATAGTTTACCTACACAAATACACAATATGTTGCAAGCATTGGTTGAGATAACTAAAACCCGGACAAAACAAATCCTAATTATCAATAAGTAAATTCATTTAACGCAATTTTACCTTTATGTCTTTTTGCATCATTTTTTCACGAGCCTCTAATTTCGTAGAACACTAAAATAAATAAAAGGAGGACACTGAGAACTCAATGTTGCAAAAACGTTAACAGCTACTAAATAATAACAATAAAAAAAAGTTTTGCAATGAAAGCAGAAAAAAGTAAAAAGTAAAAAGGAACTCTAATGATAGAAAGATTAGTATTAATGAAATTAAACCCTTGCACCTGCAATTAAATAATTCCTGGAATAAGCAAATTTGGTTAAAAAAGAAGGGAATAAAAACTAAAAAAAGAACTTTGATCAAACCTCTGCTGGCATCATTTCATCAGTAACATGATTCAAAAGACACTTGTATATTCTTCCCTCACCAGCTTTTACGTCTGGACAGTATCTTTCTCTAGCTTCCTGACAAGCGTAGAACAATGGACGATCCAGATGGAAGTCATCTGCTTGAAGTTCAGCAATACGTAGCAGTTGATGTTGACATTTATCACTAACACTATCAATACTTGCTTCAAGACAGCTAACTACTTCCGCTTGCTCATGGCGAGGCTAAAAAAATAAAATAAGTCCATTCAATTGGTTAGCATTCACAATTTAATAGTAGTCCCACTAATATCCTAAAGGTCCTATATCCAGTTAATCAAACAATATAAACACTGGAAATTTTCTGATGATAAATTCTTTAAAAAGCATGCAAAATCTTTTGTCCATTGCAGTTTAAATTTCTCACAATTGTCACCTAAACACTTGCATAAACTCAGCCCTCGTTATGGAGTTGGAATTTTTCTGCAGACCTTACACAGTTTTGACCTTTTGAAAAGAATTTCATTATTTAGCTTTCAACAAAAATGTGTATCACAAGATATAAACTGCAAAATCACACTAAAAATTGTTAAAAATATCAACTTAAATTTTAATGTAGTCATGTGATCAGGAAGTTAGCTAGTTTTATTTTGTCTGTTAGACAATTTTCAATTAAGAAATACTAGTTGCCAATCGAGCATTTATTTTTCTATGCTGCTGTAAAGAAATTCCCAACTGGCCTAATGGCCATAATTTCTAGCCGACACCCTGGTGATTCACTTGATACAATATTGGGGCATTATACTCACATCGTCCTCCGTTGTTGCGGCTAACTGACCACAACTCAATGTCTTCACGTCTTTATGACAGTTCTCGTAAAAACCTTTAATAAGACGATAGTCAGAAAACACAATACTTGACATTCGTGTTAAAAATGAAGAACACTTTTGATCTTGAACATCGTGTCTGTGTTCAATAAGACAGTTCATAAGAAATCCTGGAGTGTGATGTGTATCTTTGCAAACATCTTTTAACTAAAAAAAAGTGGCCTAAATTAAGAAATCTTGACACCTAAACTTAACTTTAAATAATCTTTTAACTAGGTTTTACAATTAATTTTGTGAAAGTCAATGTCAATAACATTAAATACTTTTTTGCTGTCAAGCCAAGACAACCAACCTGTATGGGAATTGATGTGCTGATGACGTCATTAAAAAACCTTCAAACCCTATACAGCGTTCAAATTAATGGTCCGTGAATCGCGATTCGCAAGTTGTTTTTTTCTCAGATCAAATTTACCTGACAAACAAGAAATTTGCGGATCGAAACTCAATATTGAAAAACGTGTATTGCGCATAAATTTTATTTTCAGTGTTTTAAAGTTCTATTAATTTTACAAATTTTTTTCTCTTTCTTCAAAATAAGTTTAATTTTTGCTCAAAACACGTGGCTGTGAAAATAACTTTTGAAGGAAAGAATGGGCTTCATGAGTAAAAGTAAATTAAGTAAAGATAACAACAGGCTTCTCATTTTGAGGTACGCGATCGCGTTCCTACACCCCATCACGTACCTGAATTACGTGAGGTACGGGAAGAACCGCGTACCTCCGTTGACAGATTACTTTTAGATCTGAGAATTATTGAATAATCCTGGTCCTTTAAATCCATGAGCAAGCCTATTCATAGCCAACCTGACCATCCTAGCTAATTCACCGACTCCTGACTTAGTTAAAAGTAGACATAAATCTCTTTTGCCTGGCCCCTTCGTCGTTGGTAACCAGGTCTTACACAAGAAATCCAGCCATGCAGTTCCTAACTAATGCGGAGGTGAACGCCGACGGAGCACGGATGAATCAAGTCTGCAAAACTGCACTTACAGGCGGAACAAACATTTTATCATGGATTTAATTGTAGATAATTTCTTCATTTGACAAAACAATGCGAACCATTTATTAAAATGACAGTATAGTCATGCATACTATTTCGGACATGTAGAAAAGGAAGTTAAGATTGAGAGAGTCGCTATACCAGTAGACGCTCAATCATCGTGTTTGGGGTTCACGATTCAAAACGTCCCCCACTTTTCTACCGCAAAATGAATGCGCAACAAAGATTAACCTTGGAGCCCGTATCGCACGTGTAACATCCTTTGCACGTGCGTTGTTAAACAAATATATAGCCATTTTAAAAATCGCGTACCCGGAGCAAATTACGTACGCTACGCAATCGCGTAACGTGGTCAACTGACGTACGCGATTGATCACGTAAGCACATATTTACAAAATGAGAAGCCTGAAAGCCAGTCACAAAACAGTTCTAAAATGGGAAAAAGAATTTGAGACAAGATGTGATTGTGATTTTAATGGTAAAGACGTGGTTCAACTTCGATGTACACTCTGTAAATGTGAGAAATGGATAAGCAGCAAAAAAAAAATTCTTATAACTTTATAATATAATATTTTGTTACCTTTTCAGGTCATTTCCTTGAGACAAAGTTTTCACATCGTCGTATTTTATTAAAAACTATTAAAAAACTTTCTTACAAATCCTACAGAAAACCATATCGCAAAACATTAAATATCATTAACATCCGCTATTCAACTTTCCGTAATTTAATATAATTGGAAATATTGTTTGTTCCCAAAGGAGATAGAAAGTTTAATTAATGACTTCACTTAAAACGTTTTCTACATGGGTTAAAATTCCCGGCCGTGACTTGGAAGTTGCACTATGTGCGTTCGCCTTGCCAAAACAGTAGCCCTTGTGGTGTACTGGGGTAAAGGAATATTGAAGACACTTCCTAAAGTGTACTTCTGCAAGCGAAAAAAAATGAAAAAAATGCTGAAAAAATTATCATAATTTTCATGATCACTTTCAATATTTAATTCTACCATAATGTAATATATGTTAACTGTTATTGGTTAAACAAATATCTAAAAAAAATTGTTTTTTTAGACAGGCTATTTCTGACATTTTTAAATTTTTAAAATTATTGATCTTTAGTGGCCTTAGTGCACGTTTTCTCCTTACTATACAAATAATAAAACCAACTACAAAATGTTTACCTCTTCTAGAGTTGATTCACAAACTTTGAAAGCAACTTCGTCAAATTGAGGATTTCGTGTTAAATTGTATTTGTAATGCCATAGGGTCTAGATACAAAGTCATAAACAGATTAAAACAGTCACAGGAAACACATAGGATTATTTTATTTGTATTCATATGACAGAATATTCTACAGTTAGCAAAGTACATACCCCATGACATTCATCGGAAACATCATCTTCATCTTTCTAAAAAAACAGGTTTATCATACAGCTTTTATTAGCAATTTTAGTTGAAAAACAATTCTTCAAGTTTAACTATTTGTTTATCACTTTATATTTTTTCGTTAATGTTGGGTGTCTTTGGGTTGTATTTGTTTCAACACCTTCTAAGACTTTTCAACCTGCCCAACCAAATTCTTTTTGATTGTTTCAGCTCCACTGAAACTTCCAAAAACAAAGCGAAATGTTTTTGGAGGAGAAAGATAAGGTCCTACTTCCCGCCACGCTTCTATCCATTTGTTTCTGCCTTCTTGATCTTATCAAGCTTCTTAAAAGCTACCAAATTTAATCCAGTAAATTTATTCTCAAAAAGTAAACAAATGCACAATGTAAACAAAGATGGAAGACGAAATCTTTAAAGTTTTTCAAAAAAAGATACTAATACCATTCCTGACGTTCAAAAAAGGTTTTTATTATAATATAGGAAAAAAACAAGGTGTCTTCAACACCTCCATATTTGTTCACATTTACCACATGATTGTAATTTGAGCGTTGGTGCACGCATAATGATATAGCCCTGGCTGTGAACTTCCTATTTTGTTTCGTTTTGGTCAAGTTGGCCAATGACAAAGCTTTAACTTGGAGTGTTTAAAAGGGTCAGTAGTTTTGGAATAGCTCAAACAAATGTACCCTTAATTAAAGAGTACAAACTTACCAGTGCAGCTTCTTGCAAACACAGAAATATTGCAAAGTTGTTATCTTTTTTAACTTTAGGACACAGATTTTTGACATCATGTGCACAGTTTTCATCTTTAGACAATATATATTTCTCTTCCTCATTATCTATAGAAAAAAGTTTCAAGTGTTATTCACAATGTCAAATACTAGACTGCAGCATTCACTCTTGTTAATTTTCTTACCTATTTGTAACTTGAACAGTACTAACTTAAATAAAATGCATGTTTGTTGACATTGATTTGTTAGATAAAATGCGCTGGGGAGGAAACTGAACTGTTAAAAGTGCAAACTAGCATTTGTGGTATATATGTTGCAATTGACAAACATGAGAAATTAGCAAATAAGATCTTTATTATGCATGATAGAGCACACTGATTTCTGCACTCTCTATGGTTGTGTGCTATGGTTTACCTGTAATAAGTGCTCAACTTAGTGTCACTCATGGTTAACTTTGAACTTTCGCAAGGAATTCAACAAAATAACAAAAAGCTGGCCGACTGTTTCTTTATGACAGGGTAACAACAGGTTGAAACAATACATCACACCCAAAAGGCAAATGCTGTGTGAGCTTCACTAGATTTTTGACATACCATATACATGTACTACAGTGGTCCACTTGGATGTGTGGCATGGCTAAGGAAGGTATTATTGCTGTAAGTGCTCCACTAGATTTGTTACACACTGTATGCCTGTACTAAAAGCCCTTCTATCTCCACTTTAAGTGCTTAACCCTATTCGGCCCGAGAACATATTATGATTAGGTTGATTTCGTCCCTCTTCATAACTTTTGATAGGTTTGTAGGAACAAAATGGCAGCTATAAATTTTTGCAGTCTATAAACGTTAGCAGTCTTTCTGTGACATCATCTAAATCTTGAACTTTGTCCAAAATACCACTATCTGCCTAAAATTCAATTCCTTTATATCTAGAGCGAAATTTCACATTCTGTTTAAATTTTCTGACAGCCAAATAAATGTTATTTAACATATTTCCCTGGTGTAAACGTTTCAATTTTAATAAATATAAATTTCTACACATTGGTGGAACAATCAACACAGTGAGTGCTATATTGATAACCACCTAATTAACGCTGTGGAAGTAAAAAAAGACCTTGGTGTGTATGTTGATGCATCTATGAGTTTTAGTAAGTAATGTGCAGAAGCTGTGTCAAAAGCAAACAGAATGCAAAACCAAAAACAACTTTGTATTTATACATATCCCCAGTGAGATCTCATGTTGAATACAGCATACAATCATGGAGACTATTCCTGCAAAAGGACATTGACAACATAGAAAACGTCCAGAGAAGATTTACTAGGATGATCACAGGTATTGGTCATCTACCATACGAAGAAAGACTTGAACAATGTAATTAAGAGCTGACCTCATAGAAGTGTTCAAAATAATAAATAGTGATGAAAATGAACCGCGTGAGAATTTACTGACAAGAGGACAGTCAAAAAAGATATTGAAGTCTCATAGTAGGCTGGATAAAAGAAAATTTTCATTTGTTCCTTGCGTTATTAATGAATGGAACATTCAACCAGAGAAAACAGTGTCTGCCATCCACTTCAATAAACCTTTTTAAAAAGTTTATTTAACCGCATTTCGAGATTGTTAGGTGGCTCTGCACAAGTGTGAAAAAAAGACTGCCTGCCCTAGTTCTGAAAAGACCACCGATGTTGGCCTATTAAAGACCATACAGGTATATGCGGTAAGTTATCCGGTAAATCAAAACTTGAGTAGGGGGTTATTGTCAAGATTTTTTTCAGGAAAACAAAGTATAACTGAAGCTGAAACTTTTGGAATGTTTTTTCTTTTAAGTACTGCCTTGTCTTCCCTCAATAATTTAAGGTTCAACGCAACGCAATACTAATTAGTGCATTTAGCTATATCAATGAAAAACATAAAATGAAAACGGAACCACTCGTTAGAATTTAAAAATCCAATGTAAATATTTTTAATTTTTTGCTGATTTTATTGGGCAAGGTTAGAATATGCGGAAATAACGTTAGCACTGCAGGGCCTGAAAAACTAAAACTGGTTTCCCGATCATATCATTAGGAAAAAAATTTCCCCATTCAAAACAAGGATTTTTTTCTGCTAAAGAAAAAGTTTCCCGATATAGAAATAATCTTTACATAACTTGACACAAAATAACTAGCTAGCTAAAAATTTTAAAAAGCTAAACAGAAGTATAGCTGAGAAAAAATTACCAGCCTGGTTGAAATTTATACTCTAAGCGCTCTAGAGTTTAGCTAGCTAGCTATAGCGAGTTTTCGAGTTTAATATCCACGCACAATACACAGCTAGCTACAATGCTATTTACCTTACCTTTTTTAGGTACATTCCTGCTACGAGTATGGGGTACTAAACACAAAATAACCACAAGAAAAAATAATATTCCAATTTTTTTCGACGACATGGTCGCACGCTTCGATTTCCCACAGCTATGGTCTGCCATTTCTAGAATACCAACACGATAACAAAAGAACTTTATCCGCCCTGGTCAAATTTCCCAAAGAATAAAATTTAAATTTTTAAAATGTTAATATCAATAATGCGTTAATTCTTATTTTTACTCTTGATTTTTTTAAAGTTGGTTGACCTATCACGAGTTAAATTTTCTTTAAACTTAAATTTTAAATTTTCCTTCTTATGGGTTTATAAAGTTAAGCTCAATCATGGAACCGAAAGTGCATGAAAAACTTCCGGCTTTTTGTTTGACGTCTACATTTAGTATATAAGGCCATGATTCTTGAAAACGTATACTTTACAGAACATCAACAATCACGGAGAATATAAAAATCTTTCAGCGAATCGACCAATCACGTGAACCCTCGTCACACCACTTTTATCGGTCATTCATTTTTAATGAAATAATAATAATAGAAAGTATCTAGCAGCGAACCCAGAAAATCACAAAAGCTTTTAGTTAAGAAGTGGATAGGGACAACAACAACAACAACAACAACAACCGGACAATATAATGACAGGAGTCCCGTAAAAAAAGACACACGGAACGTTTTATCCCGCGTGAGATTGTTAGAAAGCTAAAAAGAGCGCTGGGGCAAGGTTGTAATTGTAATTCTCTTACGTTCCGACGATGCAATGGCTAGTCTTCTTCGGTCTTACAAACAAAAGGTTTTGTTTGTAGAAACTGTGCGTAAGACATCAAGGGGAAAATTAAATAAAGAAAAAGCGTCCGAATAGTATTCGAATGCGTATTTGGAAAGTTAACCATTTTTTTCGAAGCATAAAAGTGGGGATAAAAATAATAATTTTTATAAAAATTACCTGGAAAACTTCTCTCTCATATGACTTTGCAGCTAGAATTTTGTGAAAAAGATTCCGTCAAAACGTAAACACTGAAATTCGTCTATTGGTTTGGGTACTAATAACTATCGTTGCCATCGCTACACCTACCAATAGACAAAAATATACATCTGTCGCTACCCCTAGCTGCCATCTTTGGCTCACAAAACAATCAATACTGTCGTCGTAACTGTAAATATTTTTTCTGTTATTAATGTACACTTTGAAAAGCTGCTAAAATAATAATGTTAGACTATTTTTCTCACTTGCATGATTATTAGATTATAGTAACAAAAATGCGGTTAGCTGCCAAGAGAGGAGTTGCACGGTAACAGACTGATCGTTAAACGAAATTTGAAACCTTCTTAATTATGCATTCTTAATGTTGGCAAGCCTGATCTGATAGCAATAACTAGCCTGAACGCCCTAGTTGGGTTGTACAGGAAGCATCGTCAAATTAAGTTGTTTTGGCTAACTATCATATTACAGGCTAAACATCATATCCCCCTAACTGTGTCATGTGGTCAATATTACAATACACATGATCAGAACAAAATGGCGTTCAAAAGCCAGGACCAGGGGCAACATCTACTACTACAGTAATTTTTAAACCAACATACCTGAAACCGTCGATCAAGCAAAAAATTCAACAAAAGTAGTGGGGTAGATGCGACAACCAGTAATCAGCAGTCAATTGTACTGCGTTTATTGTTACATTTATTAATAATAAATACAATTATAAACTATATATATTTCGCAGTGGTAAAGTGACAGCACTTTTTGGCTATCTAGGGATTTTTCTCTCGTTGAGAGGTGCCTTAACCAGAAATTCGTTGCGTTTTTATTGGTTGATAGAAAACGGTGCAGTATTTTCATTGGATAATAAGACAATTTCTTACAGTCGAGCCTGACATACGCGCCAAATCTCAAATGTTCCTTTTAGAACATGTTGTACTAACGTCCTATAATGCCGTATTATTTTCGTAGAATAAAAGGGTTAATCTTTATTATTTTTCATAAGTCATATTTTCAGATGCCGGGATAAATTCCAAAGCTGTTCCCGTGTAAATTAGGCTTTACCGCGCCATCAGCCTAGATATTCCATTCGTCAGCGCATCCGGACTTCTGGTGGTCTCTTTCTGTTTCTCTGGCTTCTCAAAAGATTACCCTCTGAGGGCGGAAAGCAAAAATTTGGACATAAATAGATTATTGTTTTCGGTAAATAAATAGTCGGTAAAAGGTGACTAAATTTTGGCTCTATTTTGAATCAACCTCAAGTCACGCATATGTAATTTTCTAAATTAGATAGCCTTATCCACACTAACGTGGCGGTGACCGTGGTAACCCTTTTTAAAAAACTCGTGAACCAATATTCACAACCGAAGAAAAAAATTTGCACAGTTCATGTTATATTATAGCTATCTTATCGTTACACAAATCGGTTAAAGAACAGGTCGATAAAAATATAAAGTCACCTGCGGAAAAATTTAGTTAAGTTTCACCAAATTTTAAAAAGAACCAAAACGATAACTCAGACTATCCAACTTTTGTAACTTTTTATATTCAATTTTTATATTCAAGTTGTTTTGTTTTTGTATACTAGAAAAAGAAAAAAAAATAGTCGGAAAAAGATAAAATTGGTGAAAAAAATCCGGGAAAAATCCGGGAAAAATCCGGGAAAAATCCGGGAGAAATCCGGGAGAAATCCGGGAAAAATCCGGATTCTATCTGTTTAACAGAGCCAAAATTTAGTCACTTCCGCAGCCTTCTTGCTGCATAGTTTTGGCAGTGTGATTCTACCGTCTCAGTTGAAATCATCTAATTATTTCATTGAATAATATAAAATAATTATTTCATGTCTACAATTGTAGACCCGCACAGTTTATTCACAGCAAACTCAGACTAGGTAAGTTATTTGGCTATATCCGTGTAACTATATAACTCTTAAAATTTGCTAATTGTATCTGACGTCAGCATGGCCAATACTTTTGAATTTCAGAGCTTTTGCAAAGGTGACACTTTTGCAACGTACCTGCTACGTAGACTTCGCGAGTGGACACATCTTAACATTCTAACAAAATGGTTGTATAAAACGAAATTTTCAAAGAACTTTCTAGCTACTTATTTTTTCTAACGAAAGTGCTAAATCTAGCGAGACATTCTCTTTAACACTATTCAGGCCGGCTATTTCAGGGCTCCGTATGACCAGAGGGCTTAAAAAGAGTGACGAAGGAGACATATGTTGTCAAAAAACTTGGCCAGAATGTTTATTATTAGTACAATAGGAAAATTGGGAGCCTTGAAATAAACCATTGTTTAAAAGCATTTTGGTGTGTAGAACTAATAGATAAAAAGCATAAAAGGAATAAAATCAACCTCGTCCCCAGGACTATTTGCTTCTCAACGGCGCTGCGCTTTCTGATAGTTTCCGACGCCACGGTAAAAGGTGCTGGGGTCGAGCTTGGAATAAAATATGACTTTGGAACTCTTGATAAGGATATATCAAGAAAACAAATTTTATGTCTGGTGTTTTTTTTTCATAGCACCTGTCAACCGTCACCATGGAAACAAACGTGACGTCATACCCAAATGTTTCCTAAAGCTAATATCATGTTTTTTTTTAATTTTAGAATTTTAATGTTTTGACTTTAAGATCATATTCAGCAGCATTGAATTGGTGTGTGTAAATTTTGTGAACATGTGAAATTGCTGTTTTGGTGGTGTTAATGTTACGGTCAAAGTTATTTTTGACTTGTACTTATAAGCTTCTGTTTCAAGCAGAGGTCAATTAAATTAAAAAAAAACTGTTTTAACAGGTTGTTTATTTGCTGTATGAATCTTGAAAATTTTATCAAGTTTCAGGTGACGATTTTAAAAATCACATCTATTTTTTTGACAAAGTTGAGAAATAGCATCAGCATACCAAAGAAAACTAATCCTGGAAAGGTGTATCAAAAATGATAAAAAAATTTCATCTTGCTTAATTAATTTTTCAAGATAATAATTGTCTTGTTGACGACATTGGAAATAACTAACTTCTATTTTAATGTGAAGTTGTTGTTTCAGGTGTTCACTTTTCATTTACTGCTTCAGGCCAGAAAAAATAAATTAACAGATACTGTACACATTTGAACAAATTTTTCTCGTTATGACAATTTGTTACATAATATGAATAACTTCGCAATGTGAGAACAAGGTCAGGAGAACAGGTATTTGCTGTTTCACCTCTTCGAAGGTTATAGCTACAATCCCGGACAAAATTGTTGAGAAAAATTGCAATTCTACAATTCGGTTGGAAACCTGTCCCCTCCCTCCATTTCAATTTTGAAGTCACACTACAAACATGTGTCTAGAATTTAACATTATATCGGGAATGAAGAGGGCCTAGAAACTGGTCTATGGTATACCAATACCTGCTTGGTACATTGGCATATACTTGGTATAAATTTGTAACTGGGTTAGGTTGGTAAACACACATAAATCTGCGCAAAAACAAAGATACAAACACATGAAACAAAAAAAAAAGTGCTTTGTTTCTTTGTCTGGATTTGTAGCTACGATGAGATTGATCTACTTGTTAACGGATAAAAGTAACTTCACTGCAGTTTTGGCTATTATGGCGTCATTTTTTACGACGGGCAAAAGTTAGTTTCGCTGCTTTTATAAAAGTATACAATATGTTTTGGGTATTTTAGTCCTAAGTTATTTAGGTATTTTGAACAATATCTTAGTCAAGTTTTATAGTGATTAGACAAATTGGGCGATGATATCTGACCATTTTAATAGGCGAATGCTGGGGTAAGCGAAAATTGTTAAACCTTTGTCCTATACCTTAAATCAAAGACTTTTACTGCTGCCAAACACGTAAGCCTTTTGTACAAGCCTTGATTAAAAAATTTGCTCCTAAAAAGTTTGCTTTCATTTTACATAATGCCATTACAATTCACATCTTGAAACTAAAATGGCTATCTCTTTGTACGTAAAAACTTAACACGTAATAAGAAAAGAAGTTTATGAAGGTGATGTTACTATTTGTTCGTGCAAATACACTTATCCGTAATATTAATTATAGTGCAGTGTCATTGCATACATGTTTAGAAGTGTCAATCCGAATTCTGTTTGTGGTGTGCTTCACTAAAATAGTGTTAGCCTTGTTACATTGGTTCCAACGTGTTGCAAAACATCTTCGTCCAAGATATCTTCCAAAACATTGGCCAAGGTTTCTTCCGTGCTGTCTCCAAACGCGCGTACTACAAAATAAAAAGAAGATACAAATATAGCCTTGCAATATTTTAAATTACAATTTAATCGCTGTATTGCTTTTCGGCTTCCAATATCACTAGCAGGAAAAATAAAACTTGTCAAGTTAAAAGAAAAAAAAAATTAATAAAGTAAATCTCAGATGTCACGGGACTCTTATGCCACTATGAGTTTCTTTAGAAGAAAATTATTTTTAATCAACTATTGTCTTCTTTTAAGAATGCGATACAATTGAAATCTATTGCAAACTATTTTCAAAATAGACGAAAAATATAAGACATACATTCTGAAAAACGTGGATATACATTTGAACACTGATACAACGTGTTCAATTGGCCAATATCAACTTTAGATAGTTTGTCGCCTCCTAACTTCAACAATCTGTTTCTTTTCCATACAATAGTTGGTCGACCATTCTTGCTGAAGGAGTATCTAGTTTAAAGCAGATAATATATCACAAATACAAATTTTAGATGAATAGTGTATTTCCAAAAACAAATTACTCTGAATTGGTCACGGCTTTTACATGGTAAAAGATTCAAATATAGATAAGAACGTACTTTCCGTATTGCATAATGCTCTTTCGATCGTACGGATATCCAAAAGTATTACCATTGGGATTCTTATTGAATGCGTACTCAAATCCTTAAAATATTACGGCATTATAACAAAGCAGAGTATTACCATCATAATTTGATATTTTAATCTCAAATGAACCAATTATTATATTTTCTGTTTATCATGATTTATCAAAAAGGTTTCTCTCTATTTAATGAATTCTTTCCTATACAGAACGTAAGAAGTTCTAAGTGTAAAACATATTCATTAAACTACCTGATTCCACATTTTGAAGTTTAACATCAACATAACTGTCACGATCTGGTCGAGACTGCTCGTGGTGAAAACCTGAAGTAGAATAAAAAGATTACCCATATTGTAATACTAAATTTGGTATTAAGATTTATTAATTAATATTAAAACCAGGGAGTTTTTTAATTGATATCGCCATTACAATTGCACCTAAAATCTCAGTATTAACCCCCGTCGAAGTAAACGTCATTACTACATACCAACAGGTGGGAAAAGATGCACGAAATATGGCGATGCAGGGACTATGTACGATAGAGATCTATTGTGGAATTTTCCACGGGCTTAGTGAAGACAATATTGACAAAAAGATTACCCAAAGCGTGGTAAACTTCATGCGCAATAACTGAATGTGTGCCACAACCAGATCCTAGGCTGATAGAACCTCCAAAATAAGTCATACCAACATAAGAGTTGCAGCTGAAATTAAAAAGCAAATTTGTATTACAGAATGATTAAAGAGTAATTACTTTTAGAGATTGAGTTAAGATTGTAATTTACGCTTTTCGCCCTTGTATCGAGTTCTCATGCCACAATAAGATACAAATAGGTTTGTTTTGGCTGAAAAAGAGAAAGTATACCTACCCATTTCCTTTATAAAACCGAATATATTTTTTATCGTTGTCGGTTTTTCGTACCAACCGAATGCACGATATTGTTTGCAAAACATGCACTACTTCAGCAACACGATTTTCAGCGGTCTTACCTAAGAAACGAATGAGTAGAATTTGATCGTGGTAGTTGTACACATACGCAATTGTGAGTAAGGTAACGTATATTAAAATAATAAAACTTGCCTAGCTTTTGAGCTCCATCTGCAAATCCATACGGCACACGAACTAATCCATCATCACCCTTCGGCCATAAATGAACTGCAGATATAGTATCACGTTTCATTTCTCCGTTACGTATTGCTTTCTCCCAAGATCTTGGCAGAACAATATCTCCTTCGAAGTTATTGCTTCTTGCTATACGAACATAGAAGAAAACGCTGAAATGATGAATATCTCACTGCATGTGTCTTATTAAATTATTTTTACTAAAATCATGCTGAAATTTACCTTCGTTGTTGATTTTTAATATTTTATCGAAAACAGATGCTCCATGACAGCTCAAGACAACTCCAACTATCAAGAGAAATGCTAAAAGTAAAAAGACTAAATTATAGGACCAAACATTTTGATAATTTTTTACCCTAAAATAAATTTTGTGAACTTACCTGAAAAATTACTATTTATCATGACGAATCTTCACTTCAATAAAACTTATCTTGTTTGCTGCAATATTTATACTCCCCGTGAAAAAGCAAACGTGCTTTTCTTAACAATAATATTCTGTTTATCAACTGGTTCTCTCTTTGCTGTTAATTGAAAAGCTATTTTTATCAAACAGTATCTGCTTCTTCTTCCCCTTTTGTCTCTGCCATTCATGATGCACCCAAAAAAGTGATGGCAGAGGAACATGACGTATTATTCATTTGTTTACTTTACAAAGCAATTGACAGATTTCTTTAAAGAATATACAATAATTCAGTATACGTGCTCAATTTTTTGATTATTTCATCTCAGCAACGATTCTTTACTGGTAGGAAATTCCCATTTCTAATACTCGCGGCTTGGTATTAAATAATTATCGTATGCAGATTATTACAATTGTTACTTAATTGAGAACGTACCTTCAAACATGTTTACAAATCAAAGGGAGTAAATACGTGAATATAAATCACAAAATATTGCATTAAACTTCCATATTTTAATAAATGAGTATAAAGATGAATTAATGATTGTTAGAACCAAAGTTTGAACACATGAAACATATCTCATTTAATGCAATACAGATGATCAAATATTTTATCAATAACCGCTTAGCTGGTCTGCAAGAAAAAATATAAACCAAGTGTACGTTAGGTAACTGTTGGGACATTCTGAGACCAGAAATCTTAAAAAAAGGATATTCTCACCGTAGTATTGCTACTGCTACCGCTAGCGATGAATGGAAATGAACTTAAATATATATCTGATATTGAGTATAACATCTGTTTGTGTATTGAATGATTTTGATCACTTTTTGGGAGGGAAAAGGTGTAAATTTTCTGAAGAAGAAATGGAGAGTGATCAATAACAGTTTAAAGAGCACATGAAACACTACTTTACGCTACTAACAATATTCAACTTTTAGTAATTGTCCGAAGGGAAATGGCTTTTAGGGTTAAAGAAAAGTGTGTCCTATTTAAATGTTTCTACCTCACTAAAGTTTCAGATGTAATAAGGTCGCTTGTGACAAAAGGTCCGCTAAACCGAAGTGTGTGCTATAACAAAGTGCCCCTACGAAAAGGTGTCCGCTTTGAAACGGAGTAGCGTTCTATAGAATATACGTTCAAACGTTTTACTTTTGTATATGTTCTTTTCTTGACTAACCCTATCATTTGATTAATTTTTTGAACATGCGCAATAGCTTTGTACACATGCGCAATGGTTTCATTTCAGATAAATTCGTGTTTACATGAATATTTTGAGGGTGAAATGAAATTTTATTTCAGTATTTTTATACCGAAGTGAAACAAAAACTGAAATGAGTTTCATTTCGCTCGAAATTATGTAAACGTTATAAAGACAACAAAAGAGACCGAAATGAAATTTTCATTTCGCGACTGAAATAAAATTTCATGTAAAGATTGCCTTAATAGATGTAATTATCAGGATTATATCACGCACAAAGCTTGGCGAGATACTGTTTACTAAATGTGAAAGAAATTATATTACTAGAACCCACTCCTCCTATTTCTTGGAAAGTGCCCTACGTTATACATTCTCTGGTAATCATCAAGTTTAAATGAAATAATATTAAACAAAAATAAACATATTTAGAGAGCTAAAAATGTAAAAATAATAGTAAAAAATCACCGTCGATAGGTTTAACCCTATTCGGTCCGGGGAGGGGGGCCGATTCCGCCCCCCTCCTGACGGTTTTTTTTTAATAACTTCTTATTGCTATGTTATATGGCTATGAAACGTACTGAGTTTCAATATTTATCTATTAGACACCTGCATGCCAAATTTTTTAGGTCCCGTACCTTTCAGAGGCTTTGATATTGGCCATTACTCGAAACTACCCCTAAAAATCTCTATGAAATCCTTATAATGGGTAAAATTTAATAACTCCTGTTAGGATTTTCCTTAGAACTTGAAACTTGCAACACAACTTTGTTTTATTAAGAAGAATCATTTTGCATAATTTGGACACGTGATTAATCCGATTTCCCGATTTTGTCGGATTTTACCCCAAAATCGGAAAAAACCGGATTTTCGGGCAATTTTTGGCAATTTTTAATGCGATCCACGTAAAAACCGGAAAATATGTTAAATAACTTTTATTTAGCTTTCAGAAACTTCAAACAGAATGCATAAATTCGATCTGGAACAAAAGTAATTAAATTTTAAGCAGATAGTGTCATTTTTAACAAATTTCAAGCTTCTGATGACGTCACAGAAAATGTGCTGATGCAAGCAAAAATTTATTGCTGCCATTTTATTCCTTTTATGACGTACTATAAGTGTGCCAAGTTTGATTCAATTTGAACAACCCTATGAAAAGTTATTGAGGGGGGGGGGCGGATTCCGCCCCCGGTCATAATATGTTCGAAAAACCCCGGACCGAATAGGGTTAAGGTGGTTTCATCCTAACCAAAAATCTATTTCAACTAAAAAATTTCTTAGTATGTCCTTTATGATACATGTTTCTTAATAAATAAATCGTAGAATCCGAATAATACCTTCTTCTCAAAATATTATCCGACCAACAACTCATTTTTTACGCCATAGCTCAGGCTACCATTATAATTTTTTTTAAAATTTTTCTTTTTCTACTTATTAATAACTAATATAATAAGTAAACGTCAAAGTTGTCATTGGTTCATTTTGTTTTATCAAAAACACCCTGGTTAGGATAAGTCCACTTTAAGTCTCTGTGTATTCTCAATATAAAAGTAGAGATGGATATCGGCTAAAAGCATTCTTTCCGAGATATAGCACTTTAAAATAAGCATACACACATGTGAAACAAAATTATGCTATTTAGATTAATACTAAACATTTAGAAGAAAAATCCTCAGTTGTTAATTTTCCAGCGCTATAAAATACAAAAAATCAACGAAAAAAATAATCAAATAATTGTTAAACGTATCCTTAGAAGGTATTTTATAAAGCTGATTTGTCATACTTCGATTTGCATAAATTTTGAATCCTTGACCTATTTTAATTGAGTTGTAGAATTGAAAAATAAAATACTCTTAAAGATTGCGCCGTTAAAACACATTAGAGCAAGTCCTAATCGGGCGAAGGTATAGGAGCTTCATTTTTCTCCAAGATTTAAGCCAATTAGATGGAAAAGACTCCTTGAAAGGACAAAATGGAATCTGGAAAGACGCATTACCTAAGTATTATTGCAAAATTAAATTATATTAGTCATATAAATACGTTAAATAATACATAAAATACACATTACATCAACGAATCTTTTTATTTTCCTGTTGATTCGCGTGAACGGAAATTCTCTCTACATGACATGCCACGTATGTATGAGTCCACATTATAATTTGATAATATGTTAATATATTATAACAGATCAATTCATGTTTATCATTATTTCTTCTGCTATTTTAACAACACGCACGTTCCTTATTTCTCTTTTATTCCACTACAAGAGAATAATTATTTTGTACCATAGAAAACGTAAACATTCCAGCTCATAGCAAGATTTGAAAATGTATTGAAATAATCCATCGAATTATGCTGCTGTAACTAATTGTGTTGCTACATATTCATACGCCTTTACAATTGCTTTAGTCGCGTTTTAACCTTGTATAAAATGTGTAACAGGACAATTAATGTACTATATTGGGTACATTTTCGGCTCTCTAGATATGTTTATTTTTGTTTAGTATTATTTCATTTAAACTTGATGATTACCAGAGAATGTATAAGGTAGGGCACTTTCCAAGAAATAGGAGGAGTGGGTTCTAGTAATATAATTTCTTTCACATTTAGTAAACAGTATCTCGCCAAGCTTTGTGCGTGATATATTCCTGATAATTACATCTATTAAGGCAATCTTTACATGAAATTTCATTTCAGTCGCGAAATGAAAATTTCATTTCGGTCTCTTTTGTTGTCTTTATAACGTTTACATAATTTCGAGCGAAATGAAACTCATTTCAGTTTTTGTTTCATTTCGGTATAAAAAGACTGAAATGAAATTTCATTTCACCCTCAAAATATTCATGTAAACACGAATTTATCTGAAATGAAACATTTGCGCATGCGTACAAAGCTATTGCGCATGTTCAAAAAATAAATTTAATGATAGGGTTAGTCAAAAAAGAACATATACAAAAGTAAAATGTTTGAACCTATTTTTTATAGAACGCTACTCCGTTCAAAGCGGACACCTTTTCGTAGGGGCACTTTGTAATAGTACACACTTCGGTTTGGCGGACCTTTTGTCACAAGCGACCTTATTATATAGGACACGTTAGTGAGGTAGAAACTTTTGAATAGGAGACACTTTTCTTTAACCCTAATAGCCATTGCCCTTCGGACAATTAATAAAAGTTGAATATCGTTAGTAGTATAGAGCAGTGTTTCATGTGCTCTTTAAACTGTTATTGATCACCCTCCATTTCTTCTTCAGAAAATTTACACCTTTTCCCTCCCAAAAAAGTGATCAGAATCATTCAATACACTAACAGATGTTATACTCAACATCAGATATATGTATTTAAGTTCATGTCCATTCATCGCTAGCGGTAGCAGTAGCAATACTACGGTGAGAATATCCTTTTTTTAAGATCTCTGGCCGTAGAATGTCCCAACAGTTACCTAACGTACACTTGGTTTATATTTTTTCTCGCAGACCAGCTAAGCGGTTATTGATAAAATATTTGATCATCTGTATCGCATTAAGTGAGATATGTTTCATGTGGTCAAACTTTGGTTCTAACAATCATCCATTCATCTTTATACTTTCACGTATTTACTCCCTTTCATTTGTAAACATGTTTGAAGGTACGTTCTCAATTAAGTAATTATAATAATCTGCATTCAATAATTATTTAATACCAAGCCGCGAGTATTAGAAATGGGAATTTCCTTCCGGAAAAGAATCGTTGCTGAGATGAAATAATCAAAAAATTGAGCACGTATACTGTATTATTGTATATTCTTTAAAGAAATCTGTCAATTGCTTTGTAAAGTAAACAAATGAATAATACGTCATGTTCCTCTGCCATCACTTTTTTGGGTGCATCATGAATGCCAGCGACAAAAGGGGAAGAAGAAGCAGATACTGTTTGATAAAAATAGCTTTTCAATTAACGGCAAAGAGAGAACCAGTTGGTAAACAGAATATTATTGTTAAGAATAGCACGTTTGCTTTTTCACGGGGAGTATGAATATTGCACCAAACGAGATAAGTTTTATTGAAGTGAAGATTCATCATGATAAATAGTAATTTTTCAGGTAAGTTCACAAAATTTATTTTAGGGTAAAAAATTATCAAAATGCTTGGTCCTATAATTTAGTCTTTTTACTTTTAGCATTTCTCTTGATAGTTGGAGTTCTCTTGAGCTGTCATGGAGCATCTGTTTTCGATAAAATATTGAAAATCAACAACGAAGGTAAATTTCAGCATGATTTTAGTAAAAATAATTTAATAAGACACATGCAGTGAGATATTCATCATTTCAGCGTTTTCTTCTATGTTCGTATAGCAAGAAGCAATAACTTCGAAGGAGATATTGTTCTGCCAAGATCTTGGGAGACAGCAATACGTAACGGAGAAATGAAACGTGATACTATATCTGCAGTTCATTTATGGCCGAAGGGTGATGATGGATTAGTTCGTGCGCCGTATGGATTTGCAGATGGAGCTGAAAAGCTAGGCAAGTTTTATTATTTTAATATACGTTACCTTACTCAATTGCGTATGTGTACAACTACCACGATCAAATTCTACTCATTCGTTTCTTAGGTAAGACCGCTGAAAATCGTATTGCTAAAATGGCGACTGCTTTGCAAAGAATATCGTGCATTCGGTTAGTACGAAAAACCGACAACGATAAAAAATATATTCGGTTTTATAAAGGAAATGGGTAGGTATACTTTCTCTTTTTCAGCCAAAACAAACCTATTTGTATCTTATTGTGGCATGAGAACTCGATACAAGGGCGAAAAGCGTAAATTACAATCTTAACTCAATCTCTAAAAGTAATTACTCTTTAATCATTCTGTAATACAAATTTGCTTTTTAATTTCAGCTGCACCTCTTATGTTGGTATGACTTATTTTGGAGGTTCTATCAGCCTAGGATCTGGTTGTGGCACATATTCAGTTATTGCGCATGAAGTTTACCACGCTTTGGGTAATCTTTTTGTCAATATTGTCTTCACTAAGCCCGTGGGAAATTCCACAATAGATCTCTATCGTACATAGTCCCTGCATCGCCATATTTCGTGCATCTTTTCCCACCTGTTGGTATGAAGTAATGACGTTTACTTCGACGGGGGTTAATACTGAGATTTTAGGTGCAATTGTAATGGCGATATCAATTAAAAAACTCCCTGGTTTTAGTATTAATTAATAAATTTTAATGCTAAATTTAGTATTACAATATGGATAATCTTTTTATTCTTTTTCAGGTTTTCACCACGAGCAGTCTCGACCAGATCGTGACAGTTATGTTGATGTTAAACTTCAAAATGTGGAATCAGGTAGTTTAATGAATATGTTTTACACTTAGAACTTCTTACGTTCTGTATAGGAAAGAATTCATTAAATAGAGAGAAACCTTTTTGATAAATCATGATAAACAGAAAATATAATAATTGGTTCATTTGAGATTAAAATATCAAATTATGATGGTAATACTCTGCTTTGTTATAATGCGGTAATATTTTTAGGATTTGAGTACGCATTCGATAAGAATTCCAATGGTAATACTTTTGGATATCCGTACGATCGAAAGAGCATTATGCAATACGGAAAGTACGTTCTTATCTATATTTGAATCTTTTACCATGTAAAAGCCGTGACCAATTCAGAGTAATTTGTTTTTGGAAATACACTGTTCATCTAAAATTTGTATTGGTGATATATTATCTGCTTTAAACTAGATACTCCTTCAGCAAGAATGGTCGACCAACTATTGTATGGAAAAGAAATAGATTGTTGAAGTTAGGAGGCGACAAATTATCAAAAGTTGATATTGGCCAATTGAACACATTGTATCAGTGTTCAAATGTATATCCACGTTTTTCAGAATGTATGTCTTATATTTTTTGTCTATTTTGAAAATAGTTTGCAATAGATTTCAATTGTATCGCATTCTTAAAAGAAGACAATAGTTGATTAAAAATAATTTTCTTCTAAAGAGACTCATAGTGGCATAAGAGTCCCGTGACATCTGAGATTTACTTTATTAATTTTTTTTTTCTTTTAACTTGACAAGTTTTATTTTCCTGCTAGTGATGTTAAACGCCGAAAAGCAATACAGCGATTAAATTTTAATTTAAAATATGGCGTTGCTATATTTGTATCTTCTTTTTATTTTGTAGTACGCGCGTTTGGAGACAGCACGGAAGAAACCTTGGCCAATGTTTTGGAAGATATCTTGGACGAAGATGTTTTGCAACACGTTGGAACCAATGTAACAAGGCTAACACTATTTTAGTGAAGCACACCACAAAAAGATTTCGGGTTAACACTTCTAAGCATATATGCAATGACACTGCACTATAATTAATATTACGGATTTTCACATTTTAACAACTGTATTTTCACGATCAAATAATAACATCACCTTCATTTAAACTTCTTTTCTTATTTTTCTTAAGTTTTGACGTACAAAGAGACAACCATTTTTAGTTTTAACTTTTTGTTAGAATGTTAAGATGTGTCCACTTGCGAAATCTATGCAGCAGATAGCTACGTTGCAAAAGTGTCACCTTTGCAAACGTTGCAAAAGTGTCACCTTTGCAAACGCTCTGGAATTCAAAATTAACAATAGCCATGCTGACGTTGGATGCAATTAGTAACTTTTAAGAGTTTGGATATAGCCAAATATCCTACCTAGTCTAAGTCTGCTGTGAATAAACTGCACGGGTCTGCAATTCTAGACATAAAATTATTGGGTGATTTTAGCCGAGGTAGATTTTTAGTTATTTTTCCACATGGCTAAGTAGAATCACCCTGATAAAACTCCGCGGCTAGCACGCGAAAGCTTTGCTTTTGCAGACCAGGTAAAATGCTTAAAAATGCGCCAGTTGCAGTTTTAGCCATGTCTGCATTACGGAACAATCCGCTCAGCATCCTGCTAATGCTCAAAACTCGTGGCTTTTCGTGACAAAAAGGACATGCGATCACAGTTATTTTGAAGGAAAAGAACACATCTAATTTGCTTGTCAAAAACAGCAGACACAGTTAGCGTATTTTTATCAGAGAAAAAGTCTGTAGTAGCCATATTTATTTAAGATATTGCTTTTAAACTTGTAATGAGGTTCTTTAAGGCCAATCTGATGAAATAATCTGTGTTGACTATACTTTTTTAAAGAAAATTATGAATTCTGACCACATAACAACAATCGGCAAACTATTTTTATGCAAAACAGTTTGTTTATAGTCTGGAAATTGTGCTAAGGAAGTTACACACAAAATGGACAGTTCATCATATTTTTAGGTCACACACAATTAAACTGGGTACATGATAATTTTCAGATGCCATCCCATTCACAAGATATGTTTCTAGGTTTATTTTACGCATATTTTTGCTTAATTTTGTTTTGTGTGTGTGTTATTTAACATCTAAAATAAGTTGACTAAGAAGTTTGTAGTTGTAGAGATGAAGTTTTGTAGTTTGTTTTAAGAGCGTTCGTTGTTTTCAAAATAAATCAGCTTTCTACAAATCTATTTCAACATCTTAACTTGGCAGAAGTGTGTAGCTACAGCCCCATGTTTTTTCATACAATTCAACAATTAACTACTATTCTTGCAATATATTTTAATATATTAATATCATGCTATAACTAAAAAGATGTACAGTTAAAAACAGTTAAAATTAGTAAACATAAATTCAGACTAGACGTACAAAAAAATCTTGTAGTGTATTATAATTACAATTTCAAAATTCGTCATTTGTATTTACTATTTCATTTCATTAATCCACAGATGTTGAGAGTCATTAGATATGTCAATGATCGAATTGTTGATGCAATTATGTTGACGTTGTTCATGGATAATTCACAGTTACAAGCATCCAAACAAGACTGTTTTTGCGTCGATGTTCACGCATACGGCAAAGTAAGTGTCGACTTGTTTGGCTAACATAGCATGCGGACACGCATTTTTGTAAACAAATTTTCTTTGTTCCATGTTCGTCCAAGTTAAATTTGGATTTTTTAGAGGGATGATTAAATCATAACTAGAATTTCTTAGAGATAATATTGTCTTAGTGTTGTGGTTGTATGATAGA
Organism: Hydractinia echinata; assembly: GCA_030067915.1. Classification (NCBI taxonomy): domain Eukaryota; kingdom Metazoa; phylum Cnidaria; class Hydrozoa; order Anthoathecata; family Hydractiniidae; genus Hydractinia; species Hydractinia echinata. Next base: position 778,187 of record JASGCC010000048.1, on the reverse strand, counting down.
CATTTTTTTGCAAGTTGACATTTGGATATTAGCGAGAAAAAAGATTGAATAAGTTTCGTTAACAATTTAGACGTCCTGGTAGGACATGCGTGGAATTATATAAAAAAAACGATCGTAAAAATGTGTAACATAGATAGTTGTTACGAGAACATTGTACTAAGTATGTCATCATGACTTGCGTAACTGTACCTGTGGTTTATGTTGTGAATAAATTGTAAAAATATGGGATTTGAAGTAAAATTAATAACTTTGCCAACTCACATGGACAAGCCCTTTTTTTAACTGCTGTGAGACGTTAAAGGGCGTTGGTTTGGCGTACAACTTCCCCACACCCCAGTTGCCGCCCTCAGTTGATTTAGTTTCCTCAAAGATATTTTGCACCACTCAAAAAAATCCCAAATCCCCCGCTGGTTCTTTTCATAAAATAACTTTCCAACAAATATGGGTTGAATAAAAGTTAAAGAAATTCACCCAGCAATTGTATTCAGCGAAATAAGTTTTCGTGAAAGTTCAAAAATTAATTCGCAGTTTAAATTAAAACAACCTGTACTTACAAAATTAACTGTGCGCAAACAAAAATATATAAAAAATTAAAAATGTTACAGCAAACTTTTTTTGTCTACTTTCGTGCTTAACAACGAATAAAAATATGTAAATGTAAGCCGTTTAAAACAATTTGTTTCTTTTTTCAAAGTCATCTGGTCAATCTGAATTTTGACACATGTATATTTTTCATCAATGCGTTGATTGCTCCTGAAAGTAAAAAGAAAGAAAAAGTATTTGAGGTGAACGTTAAAACAAGCGTGTAGTGTGACAAAAAAAGGTTTTTATCGAGAGATGGAGTTAATGGCTAGTAAATTTTTACTTAGAAAAGAAAGTTATCATTCAAACTTACTTTGTGCAGATTGAGAATTTCTTCATTTGAAAGCAAACGATTATAATACACCACGTCATCGAACATTGCGTAATATCTTTTACCATATACGCCGACGGAAGCCAGTTTTATATGAGTTCCATGATATAAACCTAAAGTGTTTTCAAATAGATTTTTCTTAAATAAATAAATAAACACATTTCACGTCTCAATGCAGTAGGCAAACCAAACAGTTTGTTCTAACTCCATCATTAAAAATGCTGTATAGTTTTGTGAGAGTGACTACCCAAATAAATTCTCATATTCTGAATGCTGTACAGTTTTGTGAGAGTGACTACCCAAATAAATTCTCATATTCTGAATGCTGTACAGTTTTGTGAGAGTGACTACCCAAATAAATTCTCATATTCTGAATGCTGTATAGTTTTGTGAGAGTGACTACCCAAATAAATTCTCATATTCTGAATGCTGTACAGTTTTGTGAGAGTGACTACCCAAATAAATTCTCATATTCTGGGTTCTTGAGTAGGGAACTGTTTTATATCGATTAAAAAAAATGACTAGAAAATGAAAATGAAATACACATCTTCAAAGAAACAGATTTGAAAGAATAACAATAACAAGACATTAATTACAATGCAAAATATATCAGAATCATTCATCAGTGATAATTCTTTTTTTTTTGCACTCAATACCTTGATAAAGTTTCTTGACATTTGAAAAAACAAAACTAACTTGAAATGGATTTATTTTAATTACCTTTCATATATTTTAAATAGCGTTAATTAATTCATTGAATTTTGACAAAATAGAAAAAGCTTTTGTATAGACCATCGCGAAATGTTAATTTTGCTTCATTGTGTTAAAGTATTATCAAATGATATATTAAAGGATTATAATTTACTGTAAATTCTTACCACCGCCCAATCTTTTCCTTTTTATCCCATCGATTGAATGGTTGCCATTAATATAAACAGAAAACAAGTCATTCGCAATATCGAATTTTAGAAGTAAATGCACCCATTGTGAAGCGTCAGGACCTTGGTAATTCAGAAAACGGTATTCATGTTCGGTAGTTCGAAGAACAAAAATCCATGACGCAGTTCGTGCTTTTGCATTTCTCTCCTTCAAAGTTATTAAAAAACCGTTTACTAAATGATCTAAAACAAACACTGAACCAAGCGACCGCATGAACGTTCTGTACCAAAATGAAAATACGAATCCATCACTGTCGCATTTGCCAGGAAACGCAGGCGTTAAATCTCTAAATAAAGTAATTTTTTTTAAACTGAAGTTTGTCAGTTGGTCTCAGAGTTGATAATTAATTTGGTTACCTAATTTCTCCCGAAAGATTTGAATATCTGGATATTGATATTTAATATAAAGGGGAGTGTGGAAAAAATGATTAGTTGCCTGGATAGTGTTGGGATGAGCCGTGATGCCAAAAATTATTTCCCCAAAAATGGATTTAAAATCACACAATATATTACAAAGCTAAACTTTTGCACATAGGTGCATCACTGCTACAGAGTTGTTTCGCAGTAACAACTTACAAAAATTCCTGTGATGTGGACCAAGTTTATTCGAAATATTTTCCCCAATACTTCTGGAACTTATCTTGTAATTTTTGCTAGAATTTCACTAGGACATTGTAGAACACAGATGTGACAAAACTTAACTTCCGGGGTAAGAACCAGTCATATCAAGCACTTTTAGTTTGGATTTTTGAACATTTGAGTATCTCTCACTTAATTGAAAAAAAAATTATACAGACTGGACAGTCCACAGCGATTCTTGAAAATACGCTTTTTTGAGGATGTCTCCTTTCCTTTGTCGATTTTGCTTTATAATAATCCGCGGCAAACTCTACGGAATAAATTTGTTCAATCCTTCACTTTAGAATTGTTGAAGCATTACGAATGTGTTTCAATTTATTTATCATGTGTATAATTTTATAAAACATTTGCTTTATCAAACGATATTTAGGCATTTGTACATATTGACGTGATCATGGTGGATTGTTGAAGCCAAACGCTTTGAAATATATTACGGATTTCGAACCATAAACTTAGATATTCAAACCTTCTGAGGAAAATAGAGGAACCAAATCAGTTACGAGCTCTCAAACAAAGACATGTAATTTAAAACTGCAATTTTTTATTTCGCTCTGAGAAAAAAATTCTTCTTGTTTGTAAATTCACTTTTAGCACAATAATATATATGTAAATAAAAACATCCTTACCTAAAGCATCCCCCAGGAAATAAAAGCCTTTGTTCTCCCTCACTTTTTTCAGAAAAATACAATACTTTTTTGATTCGATCAGGAACATTTATTCTTTTTCCATCTCCCCAATATGCTGCAACTTGACAACCAGAGCAACCAAAGTCTTTATCAAATGTGAGATTTAGTAAAGGCCGGTCATAAGCTACAGATGCTAATAAAATACATGAATTAAACTTAAGAAACAAAACAAAAAAAGAAAAAAGAAATAAAACAAAATAAAATAAGATTTCCAAAAAAAGTCAATTCTATACTAACAAAATTAAGCACATAAGGACAAAAAGCAGCTAATGGATCAGACCTTTAAGAGACCAAAAGAAACAATTTGACATGGCGGAATAAATAAAATAGCAATGAATGAAAATCCCTAGCGTGTCACCATGCTGTTGACATTAAAACAGAATAAATCCAATGAATCAATCATGCATGTGTATCAATATGCAGGAATTTTCCGAGCTGAAGCATCAATCATATGAATTGGTGCACATATTTCACAAGTTATTTTTCAGGTGAGAGTTAAAAGAAGCTTAATCGTTTAAATAAATTTGCCATGACTCAACTTATACACGTTTTCTCAAAGGTGTTAACTTTTTTTAAAACTTAACTTACGATTTAAGGAAGCAGCGCTTTTAAAGGTTCCATTTTGTGGTAAACATCTTCCAATGCATGGATTGTTATCGCATCTGCTCTGAAGGTTGAATATAGAAAGATGTCAGGTGAGAACAGCAAGAACTTTTAATTAAGTCATTGAAAATTTTTGTGAATATGTTATCGAGGTGAAAATATGACGCTACACAACTATTCAGACATATCACCTTACCATCTGTACAATTATAAAACAGCATTAAAAAAAAACGAGACAATTTTTTGAGGCTCAATTAAACTTGAATATTATTGGTGTACAGTTGCCCAACCGTTTCTCCTATTATCTATCTCTGGTCGATCGGTCTGTTTTTTGCTCCTAAATGTTGCGTCAAAACTATTACCAATGGATTTGGAAATGATAAATCCCTTACATTTTCTTTCGTTGTTCATCCGCTTTAGATACGTGGATAACAATTTTTGTAAACTCGAACTTTCATCAAGTACTCTGGATTAGTTGAACCTTTGTTGTTGTTGTTTTTTGGGGGGGCAGGGGTTATAGTTAAGCGACTACACTGCATTGCATAAAAAGAATATCCCAGCGAATTTCTTTTTTTTTCTGCTATGTTCTAAATCTTAAAAACTTACAGCTGTCGTAAAGAACGACCATCCAGTAGCATTGACAAGTAGAGTTGGAATCGTGTGTCTGTCACCACCAAGCAATTGACAAACAAAAGTTGATCCGTTGTTTGGACCAATATTGGTTGAAACACATCCATCATGCAATGCGCAGAGTTTATTACATCTTGTTGTATTTTCAACATAATGTGTTGATAGTATGTTTCCATTCAACTTTGTGTTGTTGAGTTTATTCATGCTGATGTAAGCAAATGCAGCGGATGTGTTGGTTTCTTTGCATTTATACTTTGATTTGCAAGTTGATGCTTCACTGGAGTCATACCTAAAAACATGATAATACTGAGATAAGTGCTTCCAGCTGAAATATATCTGACGATATGTTTTACAAAACCATTCAAAATATGAACACTTGCGCTTAAATTTAGTGATTAAGGTGACAATAAAAAAATAAAAAATAATATGTTTTAAAAAAACATACAGGTATAGTATGATCATTAACAATACAAGAGACATCTTCACTCTACACTTTCTTTTTATTTGTACTGTGAAAATTTGAGTTTATAATAACCCCCAATTGATTTTAGAATGACATTCATAAATTATTTAAATCGCCGCATCGTATTCGAAATTCTTATGATAAAAAACGTTATGCAACATTATATCACAGCATTCAGTCCAATTCACCGCCTTTCTTAACGCCTGGTTACAGTATACTGTTTTTGAACGACCAACCACAAACTTGGTGTCACATACTTTATGAATGCAAACACCGCCTGTCAACGCATAGTAACATTATATTTTTTAGTCAACCAACCAACTTGGTGTTTTTGAATGCAAACGCCAAGATACCGAATAATTTGTTGTAAGAAAATTGACAATTAGAGCAATCTACTTTTCATCTTGTCTTTTGTTCAAAAATTTCGTAAAAGTGAAAGTGAAAGTAAAAGTTAAACAATTCTTGATTAAGCATGGTGTTTTACAAATTTACAAATAGACCCATTAGGGACATATTATACTCCATATTTAGTTTACACTACGATCTTAAGATTTGGCAACAGTTTCAAAACAGAATGAAGATTTAAGCACGTCAGTACAACAAGATTTAGCAAACTTTTTCTTTTTCCAACACAATTACAAAATCGAAAATTTTAGTTATAAAGTGTTAGATTTTCGGCATTTTTGTGAAAATAGAATCAAGTGTTCTGCCTTAAAAGCACTGCATGTATAGCTACGTATCAATAGTATCATGCATAGTTAGCTAGCTTTATGCAAAACCCTTATAAAAACGACTTCACTAAGCATTTGTATGGCTAGCTAGCTACTGACAATTTTAAAGAGATGTTTACTAATATTCAGCTCTCTAAAGCTTTATTAGATTAAGGAGGATAGAGATTAAGGAGGATAGAGATTAAGGAGGATATTTTCTAGTTAAAAATAAAGAATCCCAATCTTGCCAACATCAATCACAAGTAATAGTGCTTTTTAACTAGTTACTAGCTAGCTATTTATAGCTTCTTTTAAAACAAACATTTGCCGTTTTCTGTCACTGCACCTGCTTTAATACTACCATAAGGATTAACAAAACTTGTATTCTTTTCTATCAATGCAATTTATTGAAAATAAATTATAATAATAAAGCTTTAAATGTTGTAAACAACCTATCTGCCTTTATTTCCGTGCATCCCAAATAAAATGCTCAACACTTGCCTTGTTTTAAAAAATACAGCCTTGTTTTGGTTTGCGGCAAAAAACGGATATGGAAAATGGGGTATTATACACATGGTGATGAAACTATTGAGCCAGATTCGATACCTGCGGGACTTGCAGTCCTAAAGTATCAGCGGAACAGAAGTGAAAAATGTTCCGATTTGGATGAAATTTGTTACACTGATCGAAAAGACATGCTGAACATGCTGGCTTCGAAACTTTGATACCTGGAGTAATCTGATTTCATGTCATTATGACTGTCAACGTCTGTGTTTTGCGAGCTAGTTTATATCATTTGTCTTGTTAAGCTTTCTTCGAAGTTATGAAGATGATCTTCTCATACTAAATGATGGATTTCCTGCAACTGCATTGCTATAAATTTCAAAACGTCCATGTTAACCACATCTGTCTTCTCGACAAGTTTAGATATTTTTGCAATAAATTTGGAAAATTTAAATTTCCATTGATCATGAAACCTTTTCTCAATAAGATTAGCGAAAAGAATGTCCATTGCAGTTAATTTCGAACAAACATAACTAAAATACTGTTAACTTATATATTTCACGGCTGCGCCACCATTTGTTTTCTACTTAAAAATAAGCCAGGCTATTATTAGTGTTAGAGCAAAACATCGTTGCGTGTATCTCTCCATATTCGGGCCTGCTTCCAGATTGGTTCTTGATGGGACAATGAAAATTTGTGACTGACTGACAAAGAAAGATTGAGCAATTGTGATGTCCCATTAAACCTTTACGATGTTTCATGTACTGTCTCGGAATTTTATCGTTTAAGCAACTTTCAAGATTTCTCGAAAGGATTCAATTTGGCGGATTTAGTTAAAAAATTGGCGTTAAGTTTGTTGTTCAACGGATATTACTATTGCAATGACTTTTATTTCTTACAAAAGCCTCTTTAGCTCCTTTTGGTACTGTCTGCGAAGGGTATTTAGTGCATTTAAAGCTACCATTTAAGTTTCAGAAGCAGTGCATGCACAGCAATCGCTTAGCTAAAAAACTACCGAAGATATCAAGTCTGTTCTCATGCTGAACAATGAGCAGTAAGCATCGCTTTACATTACATTACTCTCTGGCATGACTTTGCCTGAAATTGGACCTACAACGTTTCGAACCGAAAGCGAACGTTTTTCCAGTAGGAATGGAACACAAAGTTACAAGTCTAGAATTGTTCTAATCATAGAAGCTTAGCCATTTCATTTGCTTATTAAAAGGGGTAATTGGCTGGCTTCATTTGAGTATTTTAAAGCTGTCATATTGGATCAATTAACAATTAACAACGTATTATTCCCAATTTTCTCATTTTATAAGAATGCATTACGAACATAATTTTATATAAAAGCATTAGGAATCACTTCATACTTAGGATATTACAGGAATATTGCTTAACCTCGATTCACACTCTCCGAGTTTCATTTTTCCTTTTTTTTAAAGAAATCACTTGATCACACTTATTTTATACCTTACAACTGTACATAAAAAACTAGTCGTTTTCCCGTGAAGGTGCCGGGAAGAAGCTGCGCAGACATTTTGAACACACCAAATACTATTATATAGACTAGCCGGCGGACTCGTGTCGACACGCTGTGTTAAGCCACAAGTAACTGTGCAACCTGGCGTTGAACCCCATATTGAGCGCTTAATAAAACAATCAATAAAGCAATTAATAAGATCCGTGAACTGTGCCATACACCTAGGTGGAACGCTTCAGCAAAGATATACAGTATATGTTGTAAATGGAGCAAGCATACAGTATTAGAGTGTTTTAGGTGTAATATATTGTTCATAAAATAACTTTCCCGCAACTTTAGCTGCAATAAAAACACAGTTTACATCCCGTTGTTGTTACCCCGTCATAACAAAAACAGTCCTTTTCTTTTTAAGGCTAATTATTTCTTTGCTAGGCTAAGTTGTTGCATTGACAAGGAACTTTTTTAATAATTCTTTTATTTATTTACTAGTCGATAAGGCCCGTGGAAAAATCCACTTAGGCAAAAGGCCATTAAAAAAATAGGTTGCTTTAGATGTTTTGCTGACGTCAGCAGTGCATATACAAAAAAAAAATGTTCTTAAAATCTTACACAAAATGTCAAATGTCAAATCTTACACAAAATAACAAAAGAACAGCTTGCAAGGTGCAAAATCTAGTTGATAAAAAGTTACAACAACGACACTCACAACATAGACACTCACAACACCAATACTCACAAAACCGACAGTAAGAACACCGACAGTTACAACACCGACAGTCACAACATGGATAATAACAATGTCAGAAATAACGTATCTCAAATATGTACATCTTATAAGTGATTATGTTGAAAACTCTCAGTATTTTATTCGGAAATGTCAAAAAGTTGGCCTGCAAGAGTTAGCACAAATCAACAAAAATAAGTTCTTTACATATTTTAAATATTGTCTTTCCCTTAAAAGCTTATACAAAAATATGAAAAAGCCATAGTTTAGAACACATCAAATTTAAATCTACAAAAATCAGTCATTTAAGTTGCATACCATTCTCTCCCACAAAAATTTAGACAAAATGTAAAAATCAACCGGTTAAGAACACAAAAGATTTTCTTTTTTAGTATGATGATCCGTACTGCCCTTTACCAACAATTTTGAACCTAAATGTCAAAAAATCAATAAGCAAAGAATAAACTTGAATAAAAAAAGATCATTATTTTGGAAACATTGTATATATACGGTTCGTAAACAAAAGTTTACACAAAATGTAAAACAGATTGGTTTTTGAGAAACACATCTAAATCAACAAAAATAATTTCATTCAGCATGTCGTATATTGCCATTACCCATCAATCTTCCACAAAAAGGTTATGAAACACATCAAAATTTAGTCATTTCATTGCATATAGTCATCACCCATTAGATTACAAAATCAGAAACAAAACAATAAAAAATAACTTAACACACACACTTTAAATTCTATAAAATTCGTTCCACTTGTCATAGTGCATGTGGTCCCCCTTGTAAAGTTCACAGGTAAAATGTGAAAAAAATTATATATATTCAATGGGCATAAAAATACATCCTACTATCCTGCAAAAGTTCAAGTCTTTGAAAGATTTTGTAGGTAGCTAGCTAGCTTGTTACATCATAATTCGTGCTCATAAAAGAAGAGAAGTTTGGAAACTATAGTAGCTAGCTATAGATAATTAAAAAAGAGGAATAACAACAGAAGTCATAGCAGGTTAGAGCTAGCCATGGGATGGGGAGGTGGACTTGGAGGCTAACATTAGCTAGCTAACAGTAGCTAAGACACCCAGTTAAATATACTTAAACTGGGAACACTTAGCTAAAACTAAAGCTAGCTATTTATGCTTAGTAAAACACATATAAAGAGAAGCAATACAGTTCAACAAACCAAAGTTTTCCGTTTGTTAGTCAGCTAACAGCTTTATGTAGCATTTTGAATTTTAGGACAATACATTAGTTACGCGCCAGTGCATCATGAATTATGCAAAAAAGCGTAAACAAATATGGCTACATACGCGGTAAAATATAAAACTGAGGCTTTTCCTGGAAAATGCGAGTCTGCTTGCTCCAGCGACATAAAAACCAAACAAACGTCTAAAAATATCAAAGTTCTTACTATTTGTGACTTCAAATCCACTTCAAACTCTAGCCTTTGTTTTCTACTTCTAACTTTACTTCACATCTAGCTCCACTTCTCACTTCACTTTTCTACTTCTTCACTTGGTCTCTTTTCTTTTTAAATATATAGCTATGCTTTTTTGAACCACTTTTTTTTCCTTTTTTTCAAGGTAAAGGGATCGTTCTTCTGTGCTTTTTTTTGGTGGCCTTTATTTTCTACCTCTAACTTTACTTTACTTCTAGCTCCACTTCTCACTTCCAACTTCACTTTTCTACTTCTTCACTTGGACTTTTTTCTTTTTAAATATGCTTTTTTGAACCACTTATTTTACTTTTTTCAAGATCGTTCTTTTGTGGGTTTTTTTGGTGGCTAGAGGACACCATTTTTCAAAAGTTAGCCGTTAAATTTATTTCAGCAAATCAAATTGAGTCATTTTCATCACGTGATATAAACAAAGTAAACCCGCTAGCAAAATGGACATAATTTTTTCGGCAACTTCAAAGAAAATTTCGGCGACATAAAAGGAAAATGACGATATCCACCATGACCGTCACATACACTCCGTATTATTATAAGAGATTTGCTGAGAAATCGACTTGTTGTCGTCATTATGCAAAGTATCTGCCTCTGCAGTATCTATTTATTTCAACTAGAATAGTGTTGTCCTAAACGTGTTTTAACGTGCTGTAGGTCAACTTGAAAGGTGATCCACCTTAAATATCATTGCAAACATTATAGAATGTCAATACAACCCTCCCTCCACCACTGCAATCAACTGCTTTCTTATTGCTTCTCCTAATATGCTTTCTTTTACTTGTAATTAGACCCTTATTAACTTTGTTAAGGTTAGTCTTCAGAATTTTCCTTAGTGTAATTCTCGTCCTTAATTTTGTCGTACTTGGTTCTCAAACTCTTTCCGTCAACACCTTGGACTTCACATTAAGCTTTAACTATTTTTATGCTCTCCATTTACAGTTCTATTCCTTTCTCTGTGTACAAAAGGATCTCAATACCTCGTGATCTCTCCTCAGTCTCCATGTTTGAGAAACTACAATGCCGTGTGTGTAAACACGGGGGTAATTAGTCAACCTTGTCCCCAGGGGCTTTTGCCTCTTTGACATCGAGGCGTCAAGTAGGCGCTTGCGACTCTGACATAGGCAACAAACCCTGGGGATGAGGATGTGAATTAGTTGTTCCGGATAATTATATTTCGGTATGGACATAACAAACTGGAACACTCGGTTTTTAAAATTATTATTTCGTCTGCAACGCATTTGCTAAAAAAGATATTCTGTACATAGCTACGCTCTTTCTAAAAATCTTCCTGGGGAAGAGGATGTGGCGGCGTGTTAGCAATGTAAAAAGCGTGGTATATTGATGTGATTATATTTATGTAAAAAGAACGGATTAAATTTTACGAATTAAAGATTAATTTTATCGTTTACTTTACTTAAGTTACTTAAAAGATATAATTATATGGCCAATTGAATGAAGTTTCGTTTCATCAATAAGTTAAACTTCCTCCTATCAAGCTATTCTTTTCTTAAAAACAAAATCTGATATTGACTGACTCATGCCTACAAACTTTCTGTGATACTCAAAAAAAAGGTAATTTGAATCTTCAGTAGGGAACTTTTTTTCCGTGACTTAGATACTGGACTTAACTTTACTAGTGTGTTAGGTAAGGGGCTGATTATATGGAGCCGAGCTGACCCGGCAAGCTGTAAAAAGAACGGATTAAATTTTACGAATTAAAGATTAATTTTATCGTTTACTTTACTTAAGTTACTTAAAAGATATAATTATATGGCCAATTGAATGAAGTTTCGTTTCATCAATAAGTTAAACTTCCTCCTATCAAGCTATTCTTTTCTTAAAAACAAAATCTGATATTGACTGACTCATGCCTACAAACTTTCTGTGATACTCAAAAAAAAGGTAATTTGAATCTTCAGTAGGGAACTTTTTTGCCGTGACTTAGATACTGGACTTAACTTTACTAGTGTGTTAGGTAAGGGGCTGATTATATGGAGCCGAGCTGACCCGGCAAGCGGGCTATCTGGCTTACCGGACTGACTTATTTTTGCGATTATATGGCGGAAATAACCACAACTCGGTAGGTGATCCAGCTCGCTGATGCGCGGGAAATTTATAAAATGGCGAACACAGAGATGTTTGTTTTGTAAATAACGTCAGCCAGTAACATATGAAAAATGACATCCCATTTAAAATGCGTATGATTTACGTATGATTTACTAAACTACGTCACAAAAAAATAGCAACAAACAAAAGCAAATGTAACAATATGCCAACAAATTTCATTTCAAAACTTACAGAAACATTTCAAAGTTCTTAGAAGGAATAAAACTCTTTCTCAGATGAAATATTTCCTATTTTATCGATGGTCGACATAATGAGCACCGAAACCAAACATTCCTATCAATAATTATTTTATTTTAATTTAATTTAATTCAATTTAATTATTATCTGATAACGCATCCCACTACCCATTGTTTTCTTCGTTTCTATACGAGGTGTAGTCACATTAAGTAAACTGTACGTAGTCTTTCAGCAGTTTTGTTTGAGACATTGAACGAATATGGTGCTGTGTTGAGGGTAAATATTCTAATACGTAATGTTTATTTATCGCGTTATATTATATTTATTTATCGCGTTTTTTATCGTTTTATTATCGCTTTATTATCGTTTTTTATTTTTTACCTATATTAACGCCTAGATCATTAGTTGACATTTTCAACAATTAGCCAAGAATCGCATTTAAGATTTATTTCTCAAGATGTTGATGCTCAAAATGTCGGGTTTTTTTTAAGAATCACAAGGATCAAACAAAGAAGTATGATTCCTATTAAAAAAAGTATGTAGGAAAACTCATTTAGATGTTTATCAAGTATTTCTCAAAAATTTTTAGACTGATGCAAAAAAGTATATGACCTAAAAGTTCAATGTCTTGTAACAGGTGTTATTATTTTTCGACAAAAAGAGTTCTCTGATTCCTTTTGTAGTTGATTGTTGTAATTTACAGAACAGCTACGCTTAAATACGGAAGCCGATAGGTGCAAAAAATCTTTTCCGAAATTGTGTGAAAATGTTTGCCGAAATATTAAAAATGTTATTCAAAATAGTAAAAATGTTATTCGAAATGGTGAAAATGTTTGCCGAAATAGTAAAAATGTTCCGTTCCGTGCGAAATTCGACCAAAATGGAAATCAAAAAGAAAATTTTCTAAAATGAATGTGTCTTATTTGTGTGATATACATTTTTAAAAGAATCAGGAAATTCAGCTTTATCCTCGGATTGTTGTTTCTTTTTTAGCTTTCAAACAACATGTCAAAGAAACAACCAAGCAAAAGCACATTTTACTCATTCTGTTTTGTTTCTGCGCTCGTGGGAGCAGAGTATGCTTTGATCATACCTTCATTGTGGTACTACTTGAAAGAAGTGATTCAAACGCAACATCCTGATGTTTTCTATTCGCTCACCATCGTTTCGTTCTACGTCATAGCGATAACTAGTAGTGTCACTCTACCAAAATATGTGAATCAAACAAAAAGCCATCGGAAGTCATTATTGATACTCTGTGGATGTGGAATTGTTGGTAACGGCTTATATGCAATTCCAATCTCTGTAGGGTTTCCTCTACTTGGTAGAACACTCCAAGGTGTTTGCCAGGCTTCTTTACCAATTATGGCTGGACAGGTAGCAAGAATTTATTCAACGCAGGGTACCATTGGAAAGGTAACAGCTTTAAAATTATGGAACTTTATTCCATTGGTATCTTTTCCTGCTTTGCACATAATGCTTGACCATGTGGACTTGCATGTTCTTGGTATGAAAATCAACAATGCAAACATCACAAGTTTGTTATTGTGCGTGTTATGGATCTTATGTTTGCTTGTTTCCTTTTTTAATTTGGATGACATTTCAGCTGATTACAACTGTTTTGAGGAAAAAGATAATAATAGTTCATATTCCGAAACTGTGTCGGAACAAAAAAAGCAAACGGATATGGAAAATCTTTTCGCTGAAAATAATTCTAAAATTTGTTCTGACGACTATGTTGTCACTTCGCAACGATACAACGCCAAATCTGCACAATTGTCTATTAAGGAAAAACCGAATGCCGGTGGAAATACTAATGCTGAAGTTGCCACTGCTAATCGTCAGAAGGCTTTGCATACCATAATGAAACTATTCTACAATTTCGAGCTGAATTTTATTATTTTTACAATAATATTAGCAAGGCTTCAATCTTTGTATTCATCGGATATAGCAATCTCCAAGAATAAAAACTACAATTTGTTGGAACCAAAAAGAATGAGCTTAGTGCTTGGATCAACTGGTGTATGTTTCATCTTAGTGTCGTCATTTGTGAGAAAATACGCAGTTGTCAATACCAGTGAAATATATATCCAAATTGCTGTCATAAGTTTTCTTGCAAGTGCACAGGCATTTCTCATTTCATTGTTAAACCACGGCGCTTTCACTTGCCCTGTTTTCACAGCTCTAGCAATTATGTTATGTTCGGCAGGGTTTGTCGAGCTGGTTTCACTTAGCATATTCCTCGCAGATATCTACCCTCCATCGAAAGAAAGTCACGCGAAAGGCAATGGTCACTCAATTAGTTTAGTGCTGTGTCTTGTTATTGGTTTTTTCCCGTCATTTATTTATCAGTTCCAATTGATGTATATCACGTTTGCAACACTTGTGCTGCTTTCTTTGTTTCTTGTGGTGGCAAGACGAAAACAGATTTGTTCCTACATGAGACTTTAGATTTAGCTCTAAATTCTGAACTCGTTTTCAAAAGGGGAATGAACCGAAGTGATTATTTGTTTTCGAACTGGATGATGTTTTTTTAATTATATAAATAAAATATTTCTTTGCACGTATTTTTATAACAACGAGTAATGTCGGACCATTTACAATCAGTAACTATGTGGGCAACAATTAGCACAGCTTAAGAGTTTGAATTTAATAATTAACCTAAGTCCTCACTAAACCTACTGTGAATATAGCGTTTTTAATATCTCGCTGGTAAATATCCCACTGCGAATATCTTTCTGTGCACATTCCACTGTGACAACTTTTACAAGTTCAAATTTTTTCAATCTAATACAGAAATACCCTAAATTACTTCTTGTAGCGACTGACTTCAAAATTTGCGGCCATTTTTTCTTACTGATTGTAGAGTAGCCCATTTTTAAGTTGAAGTTGAAAAACTGTTTACCCTGTTTACCCAATAGATTTGCTTCGGCCTTATTTAAATATAATTTCGGAGGTTTCGGCATAATATTAATTAATATTTTTTGGTTGTAGGTTTGCACATATACCACCAGTATCATGGACAATTATATTGTGAATTTGGTGAAATAATATAATGCACTATTTTTGTATAATTCTATAACGAAGGCTAAATAAACTGGATAAAGTAAAGAAGTCTTGTTTTCACTTTTTTAATTTTTGATTTTATATAAAAAATTAATGGACTAATAGCTTTAAATGTTTGCCCGCAAGTCCCAAGCTCCAGCAATCACTGTCAGCGTAATAAATCCTCCCTAAATGAGTTAAACGCCCCCTTTTAGTACCAAAATGTATTAATTTGGACGACGGGGCGCCCCAATCGACAGGGGTGCTATAAGTCTTTATAAAATGAAATCGTTTATTTGAGAGGGGAGCGTTAAGCAAGCATTTACGGAAGCACTGGTTGTACAGTAATATTACTTGTGAGTAAAGATTGCATAAGATGATTTACTTGCTTTAATCTTGGATATTGTAGTGCTTGAATTTGGCGATTCGAAGGTAAAATATTTTAAAATGTACTTAAAGAGATTTCACCAATTAAACTTTTGGTACAAAGTTTTGTGGAAAAGGCCGAAAATCGCAATTCGAGAAAGTTGCTGCTATTAAAGCATTTCACACGTTTAAATCAATCGTTAGTTCGAAAAAAATAAATAGAGCTTCAATCATTGTATGAGCGCTGAAATTAATAACATTATGTTTGGCATTTCTTCCTCGTCTGCGGACATGAGTTCGTATATATTTGAAATAGTCGCAAATCTTTCTTTTTTCTTTGCAACTTTTACGGGCTGATTCACACTCCCGACTGAACACAACAGTAGCTTTGATGATTAATTTTTAGGAGAAGTGACCATTACAGACGTCTCAATGAGTATGTTTGTAATCAAGGCGTGCGTTTTCTCTGCCCATCTTCAGGCCATAAAATATTTTTATCGGGCACGAAAATTCGTGGTAAATTTAAGAATATAAATCAATTTTCAAAATCTAAAATCATGTGCATAATATATTGGGACAAATTCAGCCTAAAATTGTGTCATAAAAGCCCCTATTTCTTAATGTTGGAGACCCAGGTGTTTTAACTTTGAGATAAGGGGAAAGGGGCAGGCGGAAAACGAAGAATCAATGGAGGACAAAATGGTGACTCTAAACGAAATCTTCAGGGATTTGTTAACTGTAAATGCTGAAACTGGGATTACAAAATTTTATTGTGGAAGGTTTCGTGATAGTCAGCACATTTATTAATCTCAATTTGTTGACTCAGCACATTGTTACTACGCTGGTTGCGTCTAGAAAGTTCTCGCATTCGCGACACACTCACTAAGTTTTAAATAAAATGAACTCATTAACTTCTGAAATTTCTGAAATTTCAGGTTCAGGCAAATTGGACATCAAATTAGTGTTAGTAAGAGAAGAGGGATTTATGCTATAGAAAGTTTGTAAAATTGATGGAACGCTTTGCAGTGTTATCTTTTCTTTTCGCAGGTTCTTCACGCACGGATAGTATCGGTTGTGTTGTTGTGGAAAAAACAGAATTACTTAATTCCAAGGTAGAAGAACTTATCAAGCTTTTTCTGCTGCTTATGTCCGTACTCATTTCCGGAAATACAGAAGATGTCGATATTACGGTTGAGGACATTTGTTCCAGTGAAATAGGATAAATAACATTTCCTAAAGTAACAGCAGATGAAAAGGTGCAGCTATTTCCCAAAATACTTTGAACAGCTTTTCTAGGAGGTTTTATCACTTCTTTAGGCATTAATTCTTTTTGGAATTTTGGTGCCCGTTTTAGCAACTGAAAGTACGTGGGACCTTTTACTAATTTGTGGTACTTTTAAAGATGATAAGGTATATTTGATTTCACAAGCATGCAATCTTCGGGGCACATTCGAATATCTCAGCAGATATCCAATATCTAATATCAGCTCGAGATATTCGACAGTTTCTCCGGCACTTATATTTCGTTTATATATAGTGCTTTTATAAAATTACATGCAAGTCAATGAGATGGAGAGTTAAAACTAATTAAAAATAAAAAAGTTATCAAACAAAAGATCTATTATAACGCACTCCATATTTTATTTTATTTTATTTTATTTTTGTCTTCTTTTTGTTGTTCTTATTTCTTGTTGTTTCGGTTATTTTTAGTTCTCCATCTGATTGCTCATCTTTTGTGTACTACTATGGAAACAATTATTATGTGTATATATGAGATAAAAAATGAGGCATTTATATATCTATGTTTAGAAGGATAACGTGGAAAATTGAGAGTTTATTACTTACTTAACCGCGCTTTACAGAGGCAAACGAATAGAAATAGCATGACTAGAGAGACTATGGAAACCTTTGACATGGGTGATACACACAAACCAGCAGGCAACATCAGTGTAAAGTGGAAACCGAAAATAGCGACTGGACCCCGCAGGAATCATGCCTAATGAGTAAAAATGATGCATAAATGAAATAGGTCTTACCTATCGAAACTCTGACGCTGTGGCCAGTTGAGAGTAATTATTTTAAGAAATGTTCAAAAAGGGAGTATTTCAGTTGTGATTTTGACAGTGACCGGAAATTTTTTTTAAATGAGTTTGCATAGAATTCCAATCATTAATGCAGTGACAAGTAACGGATTTCTTCCCATAGGCAGTTGTATTAAAATATGGTAAAGTCATATTGTTTTTAGAGAATCTGGTTCGATGTTGGTGGGATTAATTAGCAGGAAGAATAAATTCATCAAAAACGTTAGGCAGCTTGTTGTTAAGAAAATCGTAGACGAACAGACAAATTATGATAGCTACATAGTCACAAACTCTTAGGATGTTTGATTGTTTAAATAGTAGTTTGGCAGATTTTGTTTTAAAATGTATAATTTTAAGAGCTTTGTTTTGAATAGATTGAATTTTCAACTTTAGATTGTTATTATGACTCCAGATTTGCATCCCATATATTAAGTGCGATTGAAAAATGTCATAATAAATATTTAGTAAAATGCCTAGGGGGAACGTAGTGGCGAATTTTCGCTAGCATACCAATAGCTCTGCTAAGTTTTGGTATAAGGGCGTTCATGTGAGGGTTATACGTTACGTGTTCGTGACTTTATGCTTACAAACATGCCTACAAGTTGTTGTGTTGAAAAATGTACAAACAATGTTAAAAATAGCCCTGATTTGAAGTTTTACGTGATTCCAAAAGATGAAAAAAGACGTAGGTTATGGTTAAATGCAATAAATAGACGAGCACAAATAGACGTGTTTGGTAAGGTACTGGACAAAACATGGTCGCCCAAATCACGAAATCATCGTGTTTGCTCTGAACATTTTACAACTGCTTGGAGGACCCTTTGGGTGGATAAAAAGTGGAAATATCATTTATCACAATGATTCTTTCTCTCATTCATTTTTTTATTTACTTTTAGGGAAGAAAGAAAACTTTGAAAAACACCCAGATTACGTCCCTTCGATATTCCCTGGTAGAGCTAAGAAAAATGAGGGCCTAGCCGACGTGGGTCGTGTTAACAGAAGAATTAAAAGAAATTTGAAAAAAGAGTGTGAGTGTTCATCTCTTAGTTCACATAAGAGGGTATTGTTTTTGAAAACCAGTATATGTACTTATTTTTTAGACCCCTCTGAAGCTGTACCAGAAGTTAAGAAACCACCAGAGTCTTCCCTAGCTCATCTCTGGTTTAAGAATCAGCAGAGTCATCCCAAGCTAAGGCAGAATTTTGTAGCCCATGTAGTTCAAGTTCGACCCTAACTAGTCCTTTGACAGATACAGAAAGAAGTTCGTTGTATATGGAGACATTCCACCATCGTCAATTTAAGAGCTGAGCTTAACTTAAAAGCAGTTAAATCTTTATCGTAGCAAAGTTTAAATTTTAACAAAGAAAAAAGTCTACAGCTCACTGGCTTAGAGTTTACAATGCTTGACAAAACTATATCCTACTTAAAAACGTTTAGTGCTCAACAGGGCAATCCCAGTGTGAACACAGAAGATCAAATCTTAGTAACACTTATTAAACTGAAGCAGAATCCAACATTTGAATTCTTGGCATATAATAACAAATATTGGAAAAACGACATGCATCGATTACTTTTGGAAATGGCTGAACATAATGTATTATAAAATGAAATTTTTGATTCAAACGGCAGACCGTGACAAAATATTTGAAATCATGCCAGCCATTTTTAAAGAAACGTTTCCTAGACAATTATCATCGACTGTTTTGAAATTTTTATCGAATCACCACGTAATTTGCTAGCCCGGGAAAAGTGTTATAGTCAATATAAAAAGCACTGTACCATTAGGGTATTTATTTCATGCACACCATTAGGTGCAGTAAATTTCATTTCTCAGTGTTATGAAGGTCGTGCCTCCGATGTACAAATAGTGAAAGAGTCTGGTTTCACAACAACAAAATATCACCTTCCAGGACACCAAATTTTAGCCGACAGAGGTTTTACGCTGAAAGAAGATTTTGCACTTAATTCTGGCACCGAACTTTTAATTCCTGCTTTCACAAAAGGCAAAAAACAACTTTCTGCAGAAGAAATAGAATGTACCAGGAATATTGCATCAGTCAGAATTCATGTTGAGAGAATAATTGGACTCATGAAAAACCGTCATAACATCCTTAAACGCATTCTACCAATTAGTATGTGTAAAAAGCATGAAAGACGAAAAACTCAAGAGACTTTGGCAAGTTGCGACAAAATTGTAACTGTTTGTGCGGCTTTAATTAACTTGAGTGAAAGTATAGTTTTTAAAAATTAAGAAAAAATTTAAGCATATATATATATATACAGTAGCAAATATATAATATCAAAGTTTTGGTTAAACATGTAAAGCGTTTATTTTTTTCGGCAAGATGGACAATACCATACTTTTTGATTTGGAAGTTTTTTCAGTTTTAAAAATCCAGGGTGATACCAATTATCGCATTTGTCACATGCCACCATTTCGCCTTCACCAGTCTTAGACTTACATATGCAATAAGTTTTGTTTTGTTCGTGTACAGCTAAAGGTTCTGTTTCGCTACCATAAGATCTTGTTAATATTTGCGGCAAAATGTGGTTTTTCCAAAATGCAGTGGCCTGCTCTTCCATCATAAAAATGAAATCTTAATTTGCGGGTATTCGTACGACTAACATTTCTTGAGAAGTCCAAACAACAAAGTCACCATATAGAGTATTTGTTGCCGACATTTCCATCTGAATTTGAGCACAGTAACTATGTGTAGTATCAAGTTTATATTGACCATGTACATATTTAACATAAAAATTATTTAAAATAATAACATCTTTTAAAGAATCTTCCCTTATGCTATAGGGGCATTTAATTTGCACCATAGCCACAACACTCGCAATGTACTAATGCATCAGGAGATGCAGCCAACCAGGGGCGTTTCGGATTAACATATAATCCCACATTCTTGCAATTAAACTCTGAATGACTGTTGGGCTCTCCTAAAACAACAATTTCATCAGTATCTTCTGTTGATGATGACACCTTTTCATAGAGTATTAATGCTTCATGCTCATGGTCACGACCCCATTAAGAGATGGAACATTCATTGGCAATCAGTATGTAAAACAGAATGTACAGTGGAACCAGTTATTCTCCCAATTCTTTGATTGTGCCAAGTAGTAGAAGCAGATTGATTCCTGGTGACTTCTTCAATGTAGCACAGCTCTTCATCAGTATATTTTAAGGTGTCAATAATTTCAGTGCAATTGCGGTTGAGCTCCTCTGGTGTAAGACTAATGTCTTTTTATATAGACTTAACAATGATACTGGTAACTTTTGCTTAACAGGTGGACATTCATTCACCACAAATGCATCTTGATGTAAACTGAACAATGATAACCCTACTGCCTTTTTACCAGTGGAAGATATCGCAGATAAAAATGCATTTTGCTCCTGTGATGTAGCTGGTAGCATGTCCAACTTTTTATCTGATGTAATGCCTGACTTTGCTTTCTCGGAATAAAATAAAATTTCACAAATTTTAGAAGCTTTGACATTTCTTGTAAAGTTTTGATTCCACTTACAAGGAAGGTCTGACTGTCTGTACCCAACCAGAAATAAAATACTGGTATGCTTGCAATGATTTGTAATTTTTCATAGCTTCTGGGCTAAAAATCCCTAGTTCAAAGAAAAAATTAATTAAAGAGCTGCAGCATTATTTTTTACAAAATGCATAGCTATATATGTTCTTACTCGGGGATTTAATCAAATAATGTTAAAGGTTGTGATACGAAAGTGGTGGCCACTCTGTTGGATCATCTAACCAATTGTCTGCCGGATATTTATAAGGACATTTTGGCAATCCAATCAACATCACTTTTTTGTATCGTTTAGAAGCTTCTGCATTTAAGTTTTCCTCGTATTCGTACATTTTTAAACTAAACTATAACCTGAAAACACGTCTTCTCTCACTAAACGCTACGGAAAGACTGAACTCGCTTCTATCATTTCATAATGGCTGCTCATTCTATTCTAAGTTTTGATTCTGTGACAATTTTAAATTTGGATTGTTATTTTAACTTCACAAGATGTCTTCAAGATGTCTTGATTGCTTTTCTCAAATGTTGTAGCAATATACCTAAGAAATGGTTTTTATTCATCCAAATAAACATCCAAGATACAAATCCCAAATGTTAGCAAATCTATTTAAAAGTGTTCGAAAGTTCACATATTGGCAAAATATATATCGCTACTGTATCTTGCCTAAACGATGTAAACAACAACATGATTGGCCATTAGTATTAAGTTTAATTAACTTTAATTACTAACAATGAATATCAAACAAAATTAGTCATGCTTATTAACGAGTGTTGTAAGCTTTTGCGCTCAATTCTACATGATCCTGTACGTGGTGATATGCCAAGTGATGAAAAACAATTATATCAAGCATTGTTACCTTTCAAGAAAGATTTAAATCGTCTAAAAAAAGATCAGTTGGACATAGTGTTTCCAAAAAGTAAACAAAAAAAATCGGAACTGTTTGATATTTCTATTTTGTGTGATATTTTAATTAACTGTTGTCCTAAGATACAAAGTCCTATTGGTGAATGAAAAACAAAAACAATGCAACCAAACGATTTTAGTGATGGTGCTGAAATTATCCGAATAAAAAATGCAAGAAATTATGTTTTGCATGCAAGAGCACTAACGTTAGCACAATATTATCAATTATGAAACACCATAACAGGTATAATGAGAAGACTTGGTTACAATATTACCAACATAATTGACCTAAAAACTCGCTCGTTAAAAGACTTATTGCTAAAAAAAGAGTTGATTAAAATTAAAATAATGCAGGCAGAAATTGCAATTCACAAGAACAATATAAAAGTAAATGGAGATGACATCAAGCAAAATTGTGATGACATCAAGCAAAATTGTGATGGAATCAAGCAAAATTGTGATGGCATCAAGCAAATTGTGATGTCATCAAGCAAAATTGTGATGGCATCAAACAAAATTGTGATGACATCAAGCAAAATTGTGAAGACATCAAGCAAAATTGTGATGACATCAAGCAAAATTGTGATTGAATCAAGCAAAATTGTGATGGCATCAAGCAAAATTGTGATGGCATCAAGCAAAATTGTGATGGCATCAAGCAAAATTGTGATGGCATCAAGCAAAATTGTGATGGCATCAAGCAAAATCAACAAGATATCAAACAGAATCAAGATAACATCAAATGGTTAGAGGAAGACATGAAGACTGTCAAAGATTTCGTCACTTCATCATCGTGCAATTTTAAAACTTCTATTTTCCCTGAAACTACAAATAAGAGTCTGGGTAAAATTCACTTGTTTTATTACTTGTGCGTGTAACATTGTTTATGTGAGAAATTTTTATAATCTTTAATAACTATACATTTTAGTTACATGTTGTTCCGAAATCATCAAAGTTATCTGGTTATACAATACAGCGAAAACTGTTCTGTGCAACATATACAAGTCAGTATTACTGAAAATTGGGTAAAATATTCGAAGCAGCTTAAGGTAAATATGGATTACATTGTGGAAAGCAAAAATGGTAAAGTAATGCTTATCATTTACAATTCCAATGATCATATCAATGACTTGTCAATCTCTTTAATGGACGATGAAAATAAACTAACATGTGTTTCAACTCCAGGTTAGTCATGCAGCTATATGTTATAGAATTATATATATTTCATATTCATTAATGAAATGAATAATGGTATGATATTCTATTGCAGTGCCCGAAAGTCTACTTGATGACGTATGCAATGACCCGTTGGTACATAAAAAATTTAGGTGCTAACGACGAAGATTTAAGGAGAAGCATTTAAATATTTTGCTGACGTCAACAAAATCCGCAAATTTGCCCCAAAATTATTTCTTTGAAAATTTTTTTGACAGTTACTTTTATTGGTTAGAGCTTGAAATGCTGATCAAGGAGATCATCTTTTATAGGAACATTTTCTTTTGACGAACGCTTACAGAGATTTGAGGCTTAAAAGCTTTTTTGATGACGTCATCAACCCGTCGGTTCCGAAACGGGTAAGTTGACCCAACTTTGCGGGACTTATCCAATTTGGATGAGGATGAAATGACGTCAGTTTTTTCCTTCGTTTCCAAGTTATTTGGCCTCAAATTAAAAGTGCAATGCAATCGCTTTACCAACTTTAATAATATCATCAACGTTAGTCTTTGTAATTACGTAATGTTCAAACAGCCTATAAACAAATTAGACAAGAATGCGCATTCTTTAGGTGAAAAAAACATCTCTTTTGGAAAGCCGAATTTTTGCCTGGTTTATTATTTTCAGTCACAGACAAACTTTTCGTATCAATATAAGAGATTTAAAACTAGTTAGCAGTTTTCTGGTAAGTTCGCAAATGTCCCTTTGAGCGAGAAGAAGCTTTATAACTGAGAGGCAAAAATAACGAAACAGAACACTTTGCGAATAATAGGACAATAGGATGTTTAAGAGGTTTGTAGAATTTAACTGATGTAAGCATATTTTTGTATGTATTAATTTTTAGAAGTAAATTATTTTGTGATTTGTGAGCACAAATTTTTTTTTCGTAAATTATATATTTTTTCACAAATGGCAAAATTGTAGAAAATTAAGATGCATAAGTTTTAAAAATAGTCGATACACACGAAGATAGGTACCAATGCTTGAGATAATGATTTTTTATTAGATATTGCAATGGCGACCGCACATCTGTGTACAACCAAGCATGTATATGTTATAACTCACAACAGTAGTATTGTATCTAAACAGATCGAGACTATAGTAAACAGGCAAACGGAAGCTACAGATGTTGAATTTGTACGTGGTGGAAAGCTTACAAGAATGATACCTGAAGAACACAAAATATTTAAGAGGGATTACACACGTCGTTATTTTACCAACGGAGAGAGATGCATGGAAGAACCACTTCAGTTCCCACCTCCAATGCCAAACCAAACTTCTTCATTATTTGCAAAAAGATGTTATGACGAAGTATCGTTTGTTTACCATATTCACAAACTATAGTACAAAAGAACATATTACATTTTCAAAATTGGACCAAGAATTTCCTTTAAACCTTAACAAAACTATTTCAGACGATAACAGAATCCTGCTTGTGTTCTTCAACACAATTATAAACATTAGATACACCGACACAAATAATTTAGGCAGTGGTAAAACCGTTTTAGCTTTATCTCATTTGGAACTTGCCGTCACAAGTTCTGGGACTAAATCGGTTATCTAATATGTCATATGGGATGACAAAACGCTTTTAAAGCAAGATTTTGTCAATCATGGTAATAGGTTTGATGGTAATGCCAACGTTACGGTCCTAATTAAAGATATTGTTGAATTGGCAAAAGGTTTAAAGATGGCAAAAGTACCAACGCCTTCTCAGTTATTGAAATCATTAGTTGAGAAACATGTAGGTAAAAAACTGCATGTTATAGTTGATGAATTTAATGGAAAGATGTTTGGCGTGGAAGAAGCATCACCACTAAAACGGTACTTGGAAATAGAAGCTAGTTTGAAAGACTCTTTTGTCGTTTTCTTTCCACAATCAATTGAGAAGTACAGATCATTTGTTTCGCCTAAGAAGGTCACGAAACATGACAAATATAAATATGAAGAAACAGGATTGAACTTAACTTGACAAGGCGATGAGAACATCTAAATCAATCTTTCAATTTTTAAAAGCTTTTGAAGATAAGGCAAGTGAAGGAAAAACAGCGATAAAACTTCCTGATCAAAAAGCACTGAAAAATGATAATGCAATGGTTACAGTAAAAACTTTTCGAAAATATTTAAGAAAGTTTTTTTCAAGTAAGAAAGTCACGCCTCAAATACAGCAAGACGAACAACTATCAGAAAAACAACATCAACATCAGCCCCAACAGCAATCTCTGCAACAACAAAGTGAGGTTACTACACATGACAAAAGTTTCGTGGAAAAAGATACAGAGGAAACTTTTGAGCCGCTAATTGATATTGATGTCGTTGCATCTACCATCCAGGGGGAGGACTATCTTTCAGAAGATTTTAGAACTGACCTAACTTTTAACTTTAACTCAGCAGATTTGATTGGGCATAATATAAAAGGTACCAAACAATTGTTGATACATCTGGAAACCAAGAAACTAAAAGAAGAAGAACTCATTGCAATGTTTACGTTGGTTCTAGAAGACATCTGTTTGCATTATGATGCTAAACGATTGTTCATTTATAACACATTTTATCAAATGACTCTATTTCACAGATTGCTGAAGCTATTAAAAATAGAGTTCTTTCACTACGATGAGTCCACTAATTGGAGTGTCTTAAGCAGCGATGGAGAAAATCACAGTCTTTCATACCGTTCCAGTTACAACATGCTCACCACCCCGGAAGGCATTCGTGGCACTGAAGCGACCGAATGCATCTGCATAATTGAAAACGACGATTATACATTAAAACATATCACATTAGAAGGAATGTCTAGAGCAACACAAAATCTGATTGTTATTTCAACGTCCAACATTCTCCGGTCTGGTCACATTCTCCGTGAACTTTTGTCTGAGTATTTAATGGAATGTCTCGTAACAAACTATAATGACGTAGACAAAGAGTTACCCTACACTAAATCCACCACAAGTGTCAATAAAATAATTTTTAACATAAATACACAGTCTTGGCAATATCAAGAAATGCTGCAAGATGTTCAACAATTTTATCATCCCAAAACAACGCCCAAAATCACAAATGTACATGAGCTCATTTTAAAAAAGTAAGTCATCGATATAATATTTATTTCAAACCGTAACTAAAATAGATACACGGAAATGGCGTGCAATAATGTATTTTTCCTTAAACATTCTTCTATATCTCTATATCTTAATACCCACGTTCTGTCTTAGTGTTTAAAACAGTAGCTTATATTTCTGTGATCTTAAAAATTTTCAGAAAGCAAGGAATTATTAAATTGAAAGTCGCATTAAAATAGCACCTATAATCATAGTAAAACCCCGTCCAAGTAAATTTCATTACTTCATACTAACAGGCAGACAAGGATGTGCGAAATAGCGATGCGGAACTATGTACGACGGTGAAATTTCCCACGGAATAACGACTAGTTTATTACAACACTGGTTTCTTTTCATTTAGCCTTCATCCTCCTGGAAATGTCATCAATATAAGCTGCTCATATTTATCAGATACATCATGTAAAGTAACTTGGGAAAAAGATGCTGATAAATACACAATTACAAACAGAGACAGTAACAGTTCAGATTGGAGAATTTTAGCAAGTGATATTACCTCGAACACATACACTGTGACTGGTATAAGGGTGGAAGAAATGTGCAAATTTTGCATAGTTGCAAGCAACCAAGTTGGTCAATCTGATGACTGCATATTATCATACCGACACAGGTAAGAATAAATTATTCTTTTACCCGATTTCTGAAACTTAAACCTTAAAGCTTTTGATTTTATTTACATGCGTGTGTTGTTGAGAAGTATTGTTATATTGTTAGATAACAGTAAATATTTATATTTACTTTTTAGGCGTCCATTTGTTAAAGGAATCAAATTTGGAGGTAAGGCGAATATTCATATGACATCTTAGGGATTGTTTATATGGGCCAATTCCCTTAGAATGCAATAAAACGTCAAAATGATATTAATTAATTTTAAGAAACTTTTTGTCCAGTGAAAAAAGTTTAACCAATATTTATTGTCTCACATTTTTTACACTGGAAACTTCTGTTCGAGCGGAGAATAATTTTTCCTTTATGACGTCAGCAATATTCCCGTCCTTATGCTAATGTCTGACGCCAACAAAGAACATCAAAGTTTGTTCTTGAATGAAAATCAAGCTATAGTGATTATTACTTTGGTTAATGTTTTAAAATCCTATTTTTTTGCTTAGAATCAAAAACAGAGATGTATTTATCCTCTTCGGCAAATTTCATTTTATTTGGCGTGGAATTTTAGCAACAGCTTTTCATTTGTTTTAGGTCAAGGCCACATTCTTAGTGGTATAATTCGGTTAAATTGGTTGCCATATGTTGGATATAATCTCACTTGGTCATTTGTTTTTTCTTTCTTAATTTAATTGATCTAAACTTGGTTTTGTTTTCCATTTTTAAAATAAATAAGTGGATTTATTGTAGCTGAATTCGTTCAGTTACAATAAGTCCACCTATAAAATCTAAAATTACACACCTTGCTGTAAAACAAAATTTTAAGTTAAAAATCTGTCCTTCCAAAAAGTGTTTTAACATTACTTTTCGTAAGTTTAGCCAATAAAGCGTTCGCATGGGAGCGAATTTTTTCGATTTAGCGTTTTATTACATAAGACTAGCTGAGCCCTGAAAAAAAAAATAATATTAATATTTGAATGCTTAAGAATGAAACAAACTAATCAAAGAAATCGTTAATCAAGTGAATTTATTGCAGAAAACGTCGTAAAGACAAAAACATACGCATCGAAAGAATATTTATTAACAAAAAAAACCCTCGCACAATTCGAACTAACTGAAGATATCCAACCTATGTACCTTCTACGATAACCAGTTTAACAAAAAAACTTTCCATTTTTTTAGAATCAACAGTTCGGTTTATAATCTTTTTCATTTTAATCTATGTATAATTTTAGATATGTAATATTCTGATATACAGATGAGCAGAACAAAAACAAAAACTACAGCTTTGCATGCGACTCTGAGTTCCAGGTACTTACAATTACTTTGCTTCTCACCAAGAAAAGGTTTCCTTTAGATAAAATATCTTGCTACAACGTTTTTACATCACACAGCGAAGTAGTCATTATCACGATTTAGTTCACTGCCTAATGCTTGCTAATGTGCATTTATTCTCACGACGGCATTTTAAAATCAATTCTGTTCTTTTGTTCAATAATTGATTTCGTATTGGGCTATCATCACATTTTCTGCACGCATCAATCCATTCTCCGTGATTTAATAATTTGTGACAACAGATGAAAATGTTCTCTTATATATATTTAATGTATATTCGATGTATTTATACGATTTTACAAATATTTGTATATTTTAGGGTATCTTTAACATTTATATAAACATTGTTTTTTTATTTCAAGTTATATTTATTTGAAGTAATAAACATATAAACTTTTCATTACAAATCAGTTAAAAAAGTGAGGACGCTGATGGAAGCAAAAAAATGGTTTACTTGCAATTTTTGGTTACGGAAAGTTGTTTCGGTCACTGTTTTTTACGGTTAGCTAGTCGAAACAAACTTCAGCTGATAAATCAAAGATATTTTAAATAAGAAATTTTATCAAAAAATCAGAACAGCGTTATTATAGTTGTTCCAGGTAAATGTTGTGTGACCAAAGATACATATCAGTAAGTGTATATAGTGCAGACCAGAGTTTTTGTATTGTCAGGACCAGAATGTTTTGCAGACCATATGCCATAACTATCCTCGTGTCAGCAGTTACCACATGTCACATTTTATCTTTTCCACGTTTTATTCACTGTGGGTCTTCTGCGAATCTTCATCCGTTTTTACAAAGTCTAACTTGTTTCTCTGTAATATATTTGATGATAAAATCATCATAGTTATTACGACAATCAAAGTAAAAAATTTTTAATCTAATAAACGGGGACAAACACTTTTCTTTATTCGAAAGTTTGACGTGACGGTAGTTTTAGCAAATTAAATCCGCTTATTCGCATCACGTGATTGGTTGACGTCAATCAAAAATGTAAACAATAAAAACGACACGCAGCTATAGCAATTTTCAAGGTAAAAAAATGTACATCAGAATTGCCGGTTACAAACAGGCACAGTCTTTGTAATAAGACTGTCACGTTGCTTTAAGTGAACCATGTAACTCGTACCAATCAAATGAGGTCATCTGATATTGGGATTGAAACATAGAAGATGTTTGTTTTTGTGTTACTCATTTCTGTAACAGCTATCATCTATGAGGGAGAGGATTTCTTTAACACTTACACAACTTGACATTATTGTGATGACATCGTAGCTTAGTGAGTACGCGAATTTCACAAGGAATTTAGCCTCATCAGTTTCTCATGTCCAAGATCCATCAGGATTTCACTGTTTATAAAATATTACTATCAATACGAACAAAAAGTATATAAAAAGAAAAAGAAATTCAAAATGATATGATTTTATCATTGATTAGACGTAAACACTTTAAGAAAAATAGAGGAAGTTGCAAAAAAATGTTCCTCGTTAAAACCAAAAAGTTTAAATTTATTTATAAAACGCATGCTGAACACATCGCTGTAATGAATAACGGTTAAACATTCCCAGCTACGTCATAATGCGAAACAAAACGTTTTATACCGCTGACCATGTGATACTTTCAACAATGGCCTTTAGAATGGGATCAATTTCTTTGTTAGAGTTAAAAATAAATTCCTTCAAAGTTATTTACGCGACACGAGCTACAAAATTAATCTTTACTTTTTCGATAGAATTGATCGATTCACCCTTTTGTTTCTCCTCCGTAGGTACAAAAAACCGGAGTATATGCCTGTCTCATATGCAGCACCATAGTATGAGCTTTAGAAAATATCTCGAAACATCCAACCATTGCAAGAAGGCGTATTCTGTCTCATATAATTTGAAAATATGTAAATAAATGTAAATAAGAACGAACTTCGAACAAAAAGTGACACCAAAGTAAATCATAACATCATCCACGGAGGAGAGTCTCCGCAAATTTTATCGTCTTTATTTTCAGCTGAATTTTAAAGAAACATCTGATGTTTTGTTAGGTTTTATTAAGTCACAACTTTCTCCTTTCTTATTGTTTTGATATCATATCAATAAAGAGGATCCTCGCAACGTGAAATTTTGTTGACGTTTTAGGGAAAACAATATGTCGCCAGAAGCTAGTTCCACTAAAGCGTGAAATATCAAGAAAATGTTTTTCGTTGAAATTCTGCATCTTTTAAGTAGAGCAAATATTATTATGATCTCGTCATGTTTGAATTGACTGTAGCTTGGTTATCCTCGGGGATATCTTCATTCTATTGCATCTCTCAAAAAAGAAAGTCAGACAAATGGCTGGAGATAAATTTCACTTAAGACAATTATACGGCTTAATATTTTCGGTTAAGGACACAAATGGATTGATTTAATGAAGGAACGGCTTTTTTCGCGGATTAGTTACTTAAACTTGGATAAAACTTAAAAGTATTATCCAAAACCACGCGCAATCTCCTCGAATATAATTAGCTAATCTTGATTATTTACAATGAACAAATTAGTTACCAGTCTTCTTTTCTTAAACTAAGAAGTAAAGCCTTTTTAGTTAATAAAATGTAATATACATAACGGAATCAGAGAGTTTCAACAACTTCGTTCCCAACACTCCTTTGTCCATTTCTTTCATTGAAAACATAGCAAACCAGATTTGAATGAAAATGAGCCCTAGATCCGAGGTTACCGTTTCGAGGATTTTTCAGGATTTTATCAAGAATCAAGAATGAGATTTCAATGCAGAATCGAATACTAATTTATCAAACGCTTCAACTCTGTATTGACTTCTGTTATTTATTACATAAACCGACGATACAGCTCTACTTTAATTAAATTTATGCAAGAGATAATTACACACAACAACCAATCGATTCTTTACTTTACGTGAATACATTAAAAAGAACATGCATAATTTATGAGCATACGAATCTATATAAAACAAAGGCGACATTAGATTATATGCATGGACAAAACTTGTGTCGTTTTTGTTGCCAGTATAGAAGAACCAACAAAGAACATGTTTTGACTTTTTCCGACTTATTCATTGGAACAGTCAAATCAGCTGTTGTATATAAACAGAACGTGAGTTTACAAAAGCCGGTTTTTTATTTTACGCGAAACACATTAACCAAAACCACGACGGTACATTTGCAACCTGATAATTTCAACACTAATCAACGTCTCTCCCATTTGGTCAGCAAACAATTTGAACGAAATTGGAATACATCGATGTTATGGGTAACTACTTGTTCTTGGTAAGCTTCTTCCTTCTCTGTATTCTGGTGGAGGTTACCATAGCCTACGATGTTACAGCTAGTTTCAACGGCTCGCAGTATGTTCAGTACAAGATCAAGAATATTCACGCTACGAGAAAGGATAAAGTAGCGTTTATGTTTAAAACAATTGAAGCGTTTGGTGTTATGATGTATGGCTGTGGAGAGCAAGGAGATTTTATTTTGCTTGAATTAAAACGTGGAAAAGTCGTGTAAGTATTTTTTCTTTTAAACGTTATCGGATTTGCGCTTTTTGAAATTTTTAAAGGCATAACTGCGCGTAGAATGGCTTCCGCAGTTTATGCAAACTAAAGTTTCCGGTTTTACTGAATGCAAGCTTTCTTTCATTCACGACATTTTAGTATTTTCCCAACATCTTCCATCTGTTTTGGCACCAAACATGTTTTATCTCAAACTCACTAATTTGCCACTTCCTGCAGTCACGCAAGCAGTTATGAGTTAAAAACCGACATATAAAACTTTTAAATTGCGGTATCGTTAACTCGATTTACTAAAGTAGCTTTTAATGTACAAAATTGCCGGTCAAATTATTTAAATTTGTATAGATAGAGAGTAATTTGGAAAGATTAATTCGATTAGGAAGGTACATGCAATTCGCCTGCATTCAAGTGGAATGAATGCCAAAAATTACACTCTACGACACCATCCGCTATAGTCAGGTCACACTGAACCACATAAGCAAGGTTACACCGCGTTCTTGCCGATTTAAAAAAAGCAAAAGGGAAAAAAATCAACAAAACAAGTTTAACGCTCTCTCACTTTTTGTCATGGAAACAAAACATGAATTGAGCACAATAAATTTTAGAAACTTAATCGTGTTTTACGGCGTAAATTACATTTGGTTCACACTTTTAAATTGCTGAAATGGAAATGGTGTTAATGATAATCTTTGTGTTTCTCGAGAAACTACCATTGAAAACGTGCATTTTATTCTCATTATGTAACTTGTAACAATTTTTTCTGAAATTCTGAAGCCTGCTTAGTTACTGAATTTTTTTCGTTTCGTCGATTTTCACCAATAAGCTTGATACTTGTCCTTGAAAGCGATGTTAAATTTTCTCTCTTTTCAGTATTTTATTTAGCAAGAAAAAAAATCATGTTGAGTGTTTTGTGTTTTCACAACTTTGTTTCCAGACTTTATGCTTGACGATAATACTAATATGCGAAAAAATCCTGGGTACGAAGGTGTTTATTTGTGTTTCCGTACGAGAGAGATATAAAGTCCTTCTGTCTTGTAGGCAAATAACGACATTTTTTCATTGCTTTTATTTTTTTTAAGACAGCTGTATTATTTGACGTCAAATATGGGTGGGACATTTTCAAGTGGGACACCTAAAATGAGTTTTGTAGCTTTCAAACGCGTACGTAGCTCCTAGAAGCATAACAGTAAGAATTTAACATTGTAATTCTGAAAAATAAACGTATCAAGGTAACTAGTACCCAGCACCTTCGAAAATTCTGATGCAACGGTAACTGAAATGTGAAGTCTGGTAGAGAGGTTGGGTGATTGGCACCACTGCACTTCAATATTTTCACGCGTTGTTCTTATAATCAATTTATTTATTTATTTAATTTATTGACTTGTTTATTTTTTTGCTTGTTTATCTCAAGTGCGTTCAAATATATTTAAATTGAGTTAATTATAAAAAATTGCAAATATGAACTTCAACTAGTGTAAATTCGCTTAATTACCAACTAAAGTACCAGACTCTTTAAATTATAAATTACTCTTCTTCTCTCTCTAAGAAAAAGGAAAAACAGGAAGACTTCTTTATCACGTTTCTTTATCACGTTTCTGTTCTCTATTCTGCGTATTTTTTGAACTGGCGCCTTTTGCCTATTTATTCTGCACGTGTTTGAACTTCAATGGAACGCGAGTTTTTATTTCGCCAGCACGTACAAATTTCACGACGTGATTTTTTTAATGAAAGAAAATGTTTTCGGACAAGCAGTTAACATTTTGTGTCTCACTCGACATTTTTGTGTCTCACTCGTCCAGAAAAAAAATCACTTCTCCGTACCGGCAAATTTTCTATTTTGACAGCTACAATATCATTCAGACGACTGCTGTAATTTTTAAGCCCGCCTTTAAGAGAGAACACCTTCTTGAAACATAACCAACGAATTGTTCTGTGATGTTAAATTTTAAGTAAATAACAAAATTAAACTAACCCGATATGGGTATAGAGTTAATACTCGATATGGGTATAAAGATATCTCGTTTCTCGTCAACAAAAGCATCCTAAGGTGAAATCAGTTGGAATCGGCTTTTGTTTACCGATCAATAAATAAAATAATGAAGCCGCTTTTTTGTGACTTTGAAACAAGAAAAATAACATGTTCGTAAAGACGCTTTGAAGCTGCCATTATGAAATTACAAAACGCAGGTGCTTTTAATACCAATAAAGAATAACAGCATATTATGAAGAAGAAGAAAAGAAAATGAGCGAGTTAATTAAAATAGTTTGAAAATCTTTATCAATCAAATTTTCGACTGAATAATCTCTTTAGATAGGCGTGGTGTTCATATGAAAAACTTTTGATTTTGCTCGGATGGAACAGCTATTATCATCAGCCTAGATCTGATATTCAATAATAAAATGACGTGTTTATTAGTCATCACAGACACACTTTCTGGACTGCAAATTATTCCATCTAAGAATTTACCCAAAGGTCGTATCCATCTTAGAATAACTCGTAGAATTACTGGACTTTTTATATTTTGATTACACAGAATAAGAAGAGCAAAATTCTATTGAATGGCTTCGTAGGTTGCAATTTCTTAACAACCGAATATAAATTTTGAAACGAAAATCATTTTATTTATTCTTTACTGACAAAAACTTTCAGAACTCTAGCTAACTGTTCCAATTAAGACTTATTTTGAAAATGTCAAATGTTGCTTTAACCCTATCCGGTCCGGGGTTTTTTGAACATATTATGACCGGGGGGGGGGGGGGGCGGATTCCGCGATTTGCGGGTAAAACCCGACAAAATCAGGAAATCGGATTAGTCACGTGTCTAAATTATGCAAAATGATTCTTCTTGATGAAACAAAGTTGTGTTGAAAGTTTCAAGTTCTAAGGATAATTCTAACAGGAGTTATTATATTTTCCCCATTATAAGGATTTCATAGAGATTTTTAGGGGTAGTTTCGAGTAATGGCCAATATCAAAGCCTCTGAAAGGTATGGGACCTAAAAATTTCGCATGCAGGTGTCTAATAGATAAATAATAAAACTCAGTAAGTATCATAGCCATATAACAAAGCAATAAGGAGTTATTAAAAAAAAACCGTCAGGGGGGGGCGGAATCCGCCCCCCCCCCCGGACCGAATAGGGTTAACGTAAGTCAAATTATGATGGCCGCTGGGTAACTTCGACGCCATCTTTGACCATTTAATACATTTTTTATAGGTACACTGCTAACTTCGGTTCGACAGAAGAAGAGTCTGGAATCCACACAATTGTATTAGACAAGCAATATAATGATAATAAATGGCACCGATTAAACTTGGTTCGCGAAAACGGCACACATGTCCAACTAACGATAGATCACGATACAAAATCGTTAAATTCCGAACTTCAGTTTCAACAGCTAAACTTAGACAACTTTCTTTACATTGGTGGAGTGGGTAACAGTGAAAGATTTGGTAAAAATCGATGTTACAACGTAACACGAATAAAAAACTATATCGGGTGTTTATCGAATGTTTTGTTTAATAGTAACGGGTTACTGTATGGAGCAAGCGAGAAATTTACGGGATTCCAGACGTTTGGAAATATGATGTTTACGTGTCCAACGAAAAAGTACGACATTATCGGTTTGTCCAAATATTCGTCTTATCTGGATGTTAAAAGAAACTTGTTAAATCGCAACGAGTTATCGTTAACAATCGAGTTGCGCACGTTTGAGCCTAACGGTCATATTGCAACTCAAAAATGCACGTACGGTGGCATTGAAGTAGATGTTAGGCAAGGAAAAGTTGAAGTGACATTATCTTTTTCTAGCTTATCGAAAAAAAACGCTATATCGATTCCTTCATCGCAAAAAATCGATGATGGAAATTGGCACACGGTAAAACTCGTAATAAAACGAAAAGAAAGTTTAGTCATGCTAAAGATCGATCAAGTTAAAAAAACATACCAAGCCCCTCCACATTTTAATTTTACATCCGAACTAGGATGGTTCATGGAAGTCATCCGGTTTGGTGGAAACACACCGGAACTACCCAGTTTAATAACGTGTTTCCGAATAATTCAGAACGACGAAAAAATTATAACTCTTAATTCGACAAATGTAAAATCAGCACATGATGTAAGTGATCACTGCAAGACAAAAGACGCGTGCTTTCCTAACCCTTGTCAACATGATTCTACGTGCACTCAATCTATGGGAAAAGCTATATGTAACTGTAACAACACTGGATATATCGGTGCAACATGTAACATATGCAGATACAAAAGAACATGTCAGGAATATAAAGACGCAGGGGAAGGGGTCAGTAAAATGTACAAACTATGTTCCACTAATGAACGAATTTTCGAGGCATATTGTGACATAAAAACAGGGGCGACAATAATTAATCACTCAACGAAAAATGAAACAGCTTTGGAAGATGCAAAGACGCACCATTTACTTGAAAACAGTCTGTACGAAATTGACTATGAGTATCCTGTGGCTATTGATTCGATAATTGATTTAATGGGTGTGAGCACGCATTGCGAACAATATGTACGTTATGACTGTTTTAAATCCAAGTTACTAGGAGGAGTGGGCAGACGCAGATATGTAGATTACAAAGGTGTTCGATGGTTATCGCGTGACTATGACATACAACATTATTGGGGAGGAGCATCGCCAGACAGCCGTAAATGTGGATGCGCAATGGACAACTCATGTGCCCGAGACAGATTCGGTAAGTCTGGATATTTTTGCCCTTATATAATCCACTTTGTTTTCTTTGCCATTCTTTTGACGAATATCACTTTCGTTGTCTAGGTTACATGAAATATTGCAATTGCGATATGTTTGATTCAAAATGGCGATCAGATTCTGGTTTTCTGAAGGACAAAGCAAAACTTCCCGTCTCTCAAATAACAGTCAGTCGCGGGCCTGAAACTAACGAGAACTCGATGATCACCGTTGGAGCGTTGCAATGTTACGGTTCCGTTCCGAAACCTACGTCACCAATGTTAGCTAGTACATCTTCAACTAATTCCATTCTACCTTCCGTACATCCAAGCATGATAGATCCATTCATTGTAAACAGAACTAGAGACACCGTGTCTATAAACAAATCTGGAAACACGAAGCCAACCGAAGTATCATCACAGACTGTTCTCGTGGAAAAGGTACAAGCTGAAAGCATAGATTCGTTGTTCTCCAAACCATGGTTGATCACGATACTGGTGGTGGGTGTGCTTCTTTGTTTGTTGCTTGTCTTGTTGGTGTTTCTGTTGTTTCGACAGCAAATCAGTGACATTTTCATGAAATGTGTTTACGGGAGCCATGTAACCAAACCACGAATCGAAATTGAAGACTATAATCGCTACTCAACTGCTACAGAAGACCAATCTGATTGGGATATATATAGACTGTCTACTACTTTTCCAACCAGTACCCCCGAGCCGTCATATGGACCGACAGATGACGAAAGTGTCGGTATTCGCGTGCGTACATTAGAAGACCTTCGTGGTAAACGACGTTTTAAACGATTAACAGGTTGGGGTAGTCGTACAGCGTCGGCACCTACCGTTGTAGGAAGCAACTCAAAACAGAGCATATCTGACAAAATTGACGATTTTGGTTACCAGAAATGCAAGGCGAGCGCATCTTCAAGTCAACCGTACCGAACGTCTACTGACTCGCGTAACAACGAAAGCCTACACACACTTGAATCACTCGACACCGATCCAGCTTACAGCACAACGGCTACAGATGGCGAAGCGGACTCTGTCATAGATACAAATTCCGAGTTTAGTCATAAATCACAAAACAGCTCAATGAAGGAGAGTGAATGCACAGTTACACCACCGAGTACATTACGGGTAAAGAAAACCAGCAAGGAGGAGAGACCAAAAACATTATGTAAAAATGGAGGTGTTTTCAATAAAGATTTCGGCCACAACGCTCACAAATGGACCGGTTATCTTCACAGATCCCGTCAAAGCATACTATCCAATACTTCCCCTAAATGGATTTCGTCAACCGGTTATTAGACGAGCTCACCCGGCAGAATATGGTCCCCACGTAACCATGGTGAACAACAGCAGTGGTCGATGTCAACATTCAAACGGATCAGTAGCAAGATTACTGCCTGTCAATCGAAGAACGTCAGTAACTTCTGATTCGTATCCTCTATATGCACACCCAACGATACAAGAAAGAGCTGAAGATACGTCAGATGACGATGAGGATAAGGTCAGCTACGAAAATGCGCGCAACTCGGATGGTTTCTACGAGCTATACGAACATGGTGAGCATGGTTCACCCAACTCTGAAACAAGACTAATATTTGACGATCTCAGCTCAAGAAGAAGAGTGTGAAAGAGAAGCAGATGAACGAATCAAACTACTAAAGAAGAAAGTTATAGAGAAAGCAACATCTGCGGACGAGTGCGCATAATGGTTGCAAGACGAAAGACAAACCTTGCGGAGGAGCACACTTGGCTGTATCGCGTTGGTGTAAGCAAAAGAAAACATTGAAATTTTTGAAAAACGAAAACGAAACTTGCTGCGAATTATACAATGAAGCCTGTTGATAACAGAGTGTCAAACTTACTGTTGAAGACACTCTCCATCATAGAGATCTAAAAAGAACAAAATTATTTTTTATTTATTTGTTAGTAGTAACATAATTCATTATAATTGCGATACCAACCATTGGAGGAAAACCAAATCAGAAATTGCTTTTTTTTTACTTTCTGTGTCGAAAAAAACATGGTCGCACGTAAGAAATGTTAAACAGTCAGATGTTAAGACTTTTTTTCAGTCGTAAAAAGTCGCTAAAAGTATAAACAACAATTCTCATTTTGTGTTGATTTCATGTCACGAAGTATTTTTATATATGCTGACTCAGCAAATTTGTAATATATCACAGGTAAAAAGTCCAGACCCATAACATTTTTTAATTTAAAAGCTTGTACATAAATGTGTATAAATTTTATTGAAAATATTTGTTCCACTGAAGTCGCTTCATCTCTCGTTTGATCAAAGCTTGGAGAAAGATCAAATCTAGACTAGTCTTTCATACAAAACCTTACACCCAAACGAATGTGCCAGAGCAAATCCCAAATTCAAATCGAAAAACAGCGCTTGAAAGGGAATAAGCTAAAAATCCCAGCAAACTCAATAGTTTTTGACTTTTTCTATTTTATAAACTCGTCCCAAGGGCTTTTTATTCCTCACCTACGCTGCGCTTATTGGCAGGTCTGACTCGCCACGCCGGCCGATATACAAAAAGAGAAAACAGGTACTGGGATCGAGGTTGTCTATTTTACTTTGGATTACGTGATTAAATTTTCGTCCCGGGATACTGGAATGTCCTCACCTGTTATCTTGTTCTCACGAGAAAAAAGGTGGTGATAAAAAGGTCGAGCATTTTGCATGTAATTGAATAATATTCCTAAATAAACATGTACAATAAAAGTTGTTCTTCAAATTTAAAGTTATCATTATTTCCAAACGGTTGTCTGTGCAAAGTCAAAGAAGTTGTCAAACAAGATTTTAAACATTCGTTCTATTTTGATATAAATTTTCGCTATTAATTGCCAGCACATCATAAGAACACATTTATCGGATACTCCCTTTGCGTGCTACAACTTTGTCTCCTTTCTTTGTAAGAAGTCCTGGAGTTAAATGCCAACGTAACAGGCTAATCGTCCTGCAGGCTAAATCCACCTCGTGTTTTCGTAAGCCTGCAAAACTTCCATAAAAGTTAACAACTTTAATTTCGTTTTTTAAACTGCTTACCTGAGAGACTAACAAACATATTGAAATCATTGTCGATCCTCGGACAACAAAATATGGTGAACGTTCCATCGCTGTTCTCCGCCACATGTGCTGATAGGATACTTTTATCAGGAGATGATAACTTCAAGTCAACATTATGAAACTCTCTTTTAGAGTTCTTTATATTCAAAGATAACATTTTAGTCTCTTCTCCACGGGGTGTTGGTTTTTCATACAATTTAGTGACCCCTGGGGGCTGTTTATCTATGTACGCCTCATACGGGTTCTCCCCGCTTAATAGCGTACCCCAATTCTCGATGGCTAGTTCTTCTTTGTCCCCTCTGTTGCTAATTAAAGTATTCCAGTTCTTGACAGCATTTTCGTTCATTTTTGCTGTGTTCATTGATTTTGGTAGCGGAGGTGTTTTGGACGTAAGCTTGTGCCAGTTTCGAAATAAACTTGATGATCTGGACGATTGGGGACTGGGAACAGGAGAAACAATCGGAGCTGGTGATGCGATTAATATGTCCCAGTTCTTTGCTGGGGATATTTCAATAGTTTTTTTAGGCTTGATTATTTTACCTTCTAGTAATCTATCCCAGTGTTTATAAGCTGCTTTGCTTGGTTGAGTTTTATTTCCAGATTTGATTATTTTATCCCAGTGGTGGAGTGCCTGCTCTTCGTCGTTGCTTGAAGTACCTTGGACAAGATTTAACCAATTGTGAATAGCTTCATTGTTATTCTCGCTATTTTTATCGATAGTAGTTCCTAAGTATAGAAAAAATCCCGTCATGAATATCAGACATACAGAAACATTTTACAATCCCATGGAATTAAAAGTTCTCACAGTTTCATAAAAAAATCTGCCAAACAGCAGTTTTATTAATTTAGCTACACTGTTGCAGGTTTACACGCTGGGCCCTAGATATGCTGGCAATGTCAACAATGTACACATCCGCTAATATTATACAATCAGAATATATGTTCAAATGTCGTATTTGCTCTAATAAGCACCTGGACGTTTAATAGGAATTTTTAAAATTTCAGGGAAATTTACAACGAAGGGCGCTTATTAGGACGACGCTTATTGAAACGCTTATTGGATTATTGTATAAAGCTAAACCGTACCTAAATGTTAATTGTCTAAAATCACTGTATCTTTCATTCATACATAGTTACATCACATATGGAAATATAGCATGGGCATCGACAAGTAGAAATAAATGTAAACAAATATATTCTAAACAGAAACATGCTGTAAGAATAATTCTCAATGCCGACAGGTACACCACTGCAGAACCCTTTTTGACAAAAATTAAAATTTTAAACGTGTATAAGCTCAACATTCTACAAACACTTATCTTTATGTACAAAGTTAAACTAAATCTTACACCTAGAATCTTCTCGGACCAATTCTCAACTGTAAATCATAGGTATGAGACCAGACTTTCGAAACATGGTTTTAAATTACCAACACCTATATTCTCATGTTCAAAGTTTTCCACACATTTTCGCGGTCCTCATATGTGGAACCGTATAATTACCCGTAACGATACCTTATTTACAACGACTAAAACTGTTGACTCCTTTAAAAATCAGTTTAAAAAATTTCTTCTAAATCAAGACATCAAAGACCTCTGCTAATTCAAAATGGCCTTATCTTTCTTTTTCTACTTTACCCTTTTTGTTAATATAGACCATAGATTGTAAATAAATTTTGCTCGCTTTAAGGGGCTTGA
This sequence comes from Hydractinia echinata, assembly GCA_030067915.1. Classification (NCBI taxonomy): domain Eukaryota; kingdom Metazoa; phylum Cnidaria; class Hydrozoa; order Anthoathecata; family Hydractiniidae; genus Hydractinia; species Hydractinia echinata. The sequence goes on along the minus strand of JASGCC010000048.1, from coordinate 736,920 downwards.
TGATAAGACAAAATATGTCTTCTGCTTGCCCCTGCCATATTGTTAACACTTATATGACTACATTTTTTTGTATATACTGTTGTCGGCGAATATATACTACTGCTACTAAAAAAGTTTGAAAGGGGCGCTTATAAGAGGGCCGTTTATTAGAGGAAATACGGTAGACGGATGTTCATATTAAGCAGTAAACACGAAAACATAATGATAAAGTAAATGATCGATAAATTGTGTTCTTTTTATGTACACAACGTTGAAAGGACATTTCAACGATGTAAACAATAGAAGTCCTACCTTCAAGTAGTTTGTCCCATCGTTGTAACACTTTCTCATCGTTGTTGTACGCTATCAACATATCCCAGTGTTTCAAAGCTTTTGAATCATCTGGTTTTGTTCGGGATATTAATTTATCCCAGTTTCGTTCTGCTTCGTTGTTTCTTCCAGGAGTTCCATTAATTAATGTGAGCCAATGTTTTTCAGCAGATTGAGTATCTACTTTTCGTTGGCTTTTTGTGAGTGGTTCATATTCTTTATCTATTTGATCTGGCTCAACATTTGCGATCAGCTTATCCCACTTCTTCTCCATTTCACTGATCTTGTCTTTACTTCTTGCTCGTCCAAGTCCAACTTTTAACTTATCCCAGTGACCCTTCCCACTTTTAGTATCGTCTATTTTTGTACCCTCAATAAGAACATCCCAACTTTTTTTGGAGATTTCGTCTGACGCGTTCTGCTTGTTTTTCAGCCCTCCTCCCTTCTTGCTTTTCTGTCCTCCTTTCATATTTATTGGCGTGCTTGCTATTAGTTTGTCCCAATCATTCAGAGAGTCAAAACTTTTTGACTTTCTTTTACTTAAAGATGGTGTATGGTATATCAAGGTATCCCAGCTTCTCAGAGCATCTCGACTCTTTGCTTCGGTGCTACTTTCATCTGGGTTACCTTTTGATAAGCATGCCCAATTTTTTAATGCTTCATTCTTCTTAACTGATTTAACTGGACTGTTAATGAGGTAATCCCAATTGTCGACAGTCTCTTTTTTTCTAGGTATGATGTTAGAATTACTATTTGATGTCTTGGATGCACCTCTAATGAGTTTGTCCCAGTTCGTAAGTGCGATGGTATCTTCAGTTGGGATACTTCGTATAAGCCTATCCCAGCTTGCTTTTTGTTTGTCCGAATTTTTGTAAGGGCTGGCTGATCGTGGTCTTTTTGGCTTGGTACCTTTAATAAGAATGTCCCAGTTGCTCCTAACTCCGTTTAAAGACTTAGTTGGACTGATTGAGCGTGCTCTGCCTTGGTTATTCAGTTTCCCGACATCTTTTATTGGCGATTTTGACGGACTTCTGGACTTTTTGTCTCGTCCTTTGCCTCTTGCATCCAAATGATCTCTATACAAACCATACAAAATAATATCGGGAATTCGAGATTTAACAATCAACCAGTTTGCTTTCGCTCTGATACCACCTGCTATTTGTTTATTGCGAGTAGCTTTGTCTCGATTATTCAATAACTTTTCTCGATAATTTCTCCAGCTCTCTGCTGCATTGGAAGGCTTTCTTCTTTTCTTGTTAGGGTATGCGGTTATGTCTTTTAGACGAGACGACACAAGCATCCAATTCGCGCGTGCTCGAATTGTAATGGCGCGAAAACGTTTTAACTTTAGTAAAGTTTTGCTTTCACGTTTTCTGCTAGCCATGTTTAAAAACATACCACTTGTTAGTGGTAAAACACCTGTTATTCGTCCGTAATCAACGATATCTCTTACACGTGACCGAACAAGAAGCCAGTTGGCTCTAGCACGCGCTTTAATAGCATGTGGTCTCATCGACTTTCTTGTTTTGGTCAAAGAACTCCAAACATTCAAAGCATTCATTTGTTTGATACGTTGTCGCGCGAGTTTGGGCGGTGGCTTGTTCTTCAAAACATCAGATAAATGAGACTTTAAAATCAACCAATTACCTTTCGCCTTCATCGTTCTCGCTTTTGAACGTCTCAGTCTTTTCATGTACACATCAGATTGTAAAAGTTTCTTTGGTTTGTGTTTAACACAATCACGAAGTTTACCATATTTGATGATATCATTAACACGTGATCTGACAATCAACCAATTACCTTTCGCTTTTAGTTGCTTCCCTTTTGTATAATCACAAGAAGTATCGACAAATTTCGCGAAAAGATTTTTACTGTTTGATGGACTGTTCTTAGCTTCATCTTCAAAATCACTAATCAATACAGCATCTTCTAAATGTCTTTCTCCTTTTTTATGACCTAAAAATTCCGATTTTTTATTGTCATTAACCGGGTCACCCACGCGGAAAACTTGACCATGCTTTGAAATTTCATTTTTGATGTTGTTTTCGTTCGATTTGAGCAAAAAAGTTTCCTTGTCCACGGTTAAGTTAGGATTACTTCTCTCCAAATCATTCAAACACTTCTCCAGGGTGGTTTTCATCTGTAGCACTTCAACATCATTTTTATGGTTTTCCATTTCGTTCAAAACTCGACCGCAAGCTTCGATTTTCTCTAACTCGATTAATATTTTTTCTTTTTGCGAATTTAATCGATTTATTTTCGATTTGTATACACGATCCACACTTTGATATAAGTTTTTTTCCTTATCTTTCAAAACTGCCATCAGCCGTTTCATACTTTCAGAGATTTCGCTTCTCACTGAATTGACTTGCTTTCTCAAAGTTTTTTTGACTCGCTTAATATCTAGCAAAGATATTTGAAGGTTTGGCGCATGACTTTTAATATTTAGTATCTTTCTTTTTGTTTCGTCTCGGTTAATCTTCGAGGCATTTTGTATTGATATGCAGTCATGTTGGTTGCCATAGTGATGCTTTGATACGCATTCAGAACAAACAGACTGTTGACATTTTATGCAAAATGCATCAAGTGATTTTTCATTATGTTGAGTACAAAAATACCTCTTCTGAATTAAATTCGAAATATCTGACATCTCTGAGATTTCTTTAATAACATGCTCTTTAGTATACTTGACAACTTTGTGCGCATCAACACACTCTTCGCACAAAAGATCTGAGCAATGTTCACAAAAATATTCAGCCTCGTTTTCATCTTCACATACTGAACAGATAAGGTCTTCATTTTCGTTTTTCGCTCCGTCGATTTGCTTCAGGATGACAAAATTTGGACAAAACAGTTCTTCATCATCTCCAGTTAATTTTATTTTCGTCAAACAAACGGGACATTTGAAAAATGTTCCATCACTTGCTTCAACAAATACGGTAACACAGTCTTTACAAAACGTGTGGGCACACTGTAACAAGATCGGAGATTCGTAGGGTTTTGTACAAAGAGGGCAACATGGTGTGACCACGCATTCCTTTTTATTAGACTCTTTCTTTTTCTTTCCATGCTTGTCTTTTCGTGGTGATTTCTTTGTATCCCTTGATTTTGAGGAGTCTCTCCGTCGTGGTGACTTACCGTGTCTGTTGCTATCTCTCCTCCCTTGGTGTTGGTGCTGTTGTTTCCCTTTTGAAGAAGGCGCTGGTGGAGGAAGTTCTGAAGTATCTGTAGTTATCGACACGTGTGCGTCGGGGTTAAACGTGGAGGGACTTGAAATAGCTATCATTCGCGTTGATCTTGTAAACGATTGATTCGATCTGGTGTCATTTGATTTTGTTTTTCGCTTCTTTTTCTTTTTTTTGCGATTATAAGTAGATTCATCAGTAACTTCTGTAGTCTCTTCCGTTTCTTCGGTGTCCTCGCTTTCTTCGCTCGTGCTACGGCGTCGGCTTCGTCGTTTCGAATTTGATCGATGCCTTGTCGAGTTTTCTCGCTTCTTTTTATGATGACGTGACATCATATAAAGGTATTTTAAAACAGAGGAAAGTTTCGCTACATTCTGTTGCAAATTAAATATAGAAGTTTATCTATTTTGATAAAACTTCGTGCGAGAAAACGTCGTAGCAGTTACAACCATCTACAGGAGCTGTGATCAAAATAAAAAAGCACAGCACGCTTAAAGAACAGAGGGGGGCTTTTCATAATAAATTTATTTGATATTAAGTTCCAAAAAAATTGTGTATATTTTTAAAAAAAAACTATTAAATAATAAATAACAGCAACGTAAAAAATTGAATAAATAAAGTTTACAAATAAATATATTTTTATTTGGTCTTTTTTAAAAAAATACGGAGCTGTTAAAGATAAAATACCCCCGTCTTATTTCTGTATACATAGGTCACTGTAAAATCAGCCATTCATGAGTTTTCGCGTTCTCTTTGTTGGTTTCATACATTAAGTTTTAGTAGAAGATGCAACATGAATGAGCGAGTCATTAATTACTAATCGAGGTATTCAACATTTATCCGCAGCTGGTCATTTGATTTGCTGATTGTGAGCAGGTTTGATAGTTTAAGACATCTGTTCAAGGTCGGGTGCTAGAATCTAGCTACCTGTGTTATATTTAAGAAATATATCTATAAAAAAAGGGTATTTTATCTATCTGTATTTAGACATAATACCAAGGACCTCAAGAATATGTATTAGACCCCTGAACCTTGATCCTGTTTCATCCTGCATCTAGCAATCGGCCACCATATCTATATTATTATATTTTAGTTGCACTTTATACGCTCTTTTTTATATCGATAGCTCTGTGAATCTAAGGAATGCACAACAGATCCTGATATCAAAAAATGCTGCGGGTCCTGGGATCTAGGTTGTTTAGGCCCTGTGACACCTATTATAGAGCTAATGTAAGAAAAGGAAAAAGAACATATGGATCGAGCCCATTGGTGGTACTTATCACTTCAGTGGTAATTGATTTGATAACTATTATTTGACACACAGTAACACGGAGCTCCCTACCAGGCGATACGTTTTAAGTTGATTACCTCGGAACAGCATACTGAAACTCACAGCAGTGGGACATCCTCGTCCCCAGTGGTTGTTGCCTGATGTCAAAGCCGCTAACACCTACTTGACGGCTAGCAAGACCTTGGTATAGGTATATTGGCTACTATGAATAATTACTGATTTGTCTCGCTGTTACATTTTCTGCGGCTAAAAAAGCAGCTTGATCGAGTTCTCGTTCTTCACTTTCACATGGCGATAATGTTGGATCTTGGTTGTTTATGTTTTTTAATGCTTGACTTTAGAAAGTTTTATTTCAAACCAAGTTATTATTTGTTTACCCTGAAACTATATTTTTTAGTGATGAAATCTTTTAACCCTATTATACCTGAGCTTTTTTGGCCCTTGTAACGCGGGTCATAAATCCTGAAGCACTTGTGCTTAAGTGATGAAACTTGGCTCAGTTGGAGAATGTCTTAGTACAAACTCAATCCAGGTAAAAAAAATAATTTGATGACGTCATAGGGATTAGAAATGACGTCACACATCTGCAAAATGGTCATTTTCCCATTTTTTCAGTACGTTTTAATTTCTCGCGTGTTACTAATGATACGGCCTTGATTCTTGGTAGATTTGTGGAATGAATACCAAATTATGTGTTTCACATGAAAAAAGTAATTTTAATGACGTCATTGGGATAAAAATGACGTCATTTCGGCAAGAAAATTTCTTATTTTAACGATAAAGATAAAAAGACCCGTTCTACCAGAAATATTGATGCTCATGTCATTAAACATGGCATATATGTAGAACAGGGCATTTATAGATAATCGAGGTAAGGAAACAATATAATGACGTCATTGGGATCCGAAATGACGTCAATTTCCTGGATCGATATTTCCTTCTAATCTGGTCTGCTTTTTGTCCCTAGTAACCATATATCACCTTAGCAACATCTTGGTTACCACTTAGTAACCAACATACATGTAATAAATATTTATATACCCAATACAACATCTTATAACATTCTTACATGAATGTCAACTGTTTTCAAAATTCCAAAAAATTTACCCCCGTCCTAAAAATGCAATACCCCCAGCAAATTACAAATTTTTTTATTTCTGATAGGTGTCTTTTAAAACAGACGTAGTATACCCCACTGCTCAAGACTTCTTAAAATGATAAAATGATTTGCATCTTGTGTTGGCCATCCCCATTTACACCTTAAGGCGTCAAAAGTTTCTCTAGTATATGACCATCTTGAATTTTATAGCGCATTGTATTTTTAATTGTGTTGCGTCAGAGGTTACTGGTAGCAAGTGTCAGGTCCTATAACCCAACACGAAAGAAAGTTTTTTTTGTACATCTCGACTACTTGGTGTATCAAAAACATTTCTCAGTCCCTTTATTATCTGGCCAAAACAAATACTCAATATCTCGATGAGTTTTCGGATCTTGTTGACTGTTGTACAGTGTGCTTCATTTAAGTGGAATCTTGGATAAGAAATATGTGAGAATTTTACGTAGGAAAGGTTTCCCTTAAATTATCTGAAATGTTATATTTTATACCGTCCAGTCGTTGCACGAAATTGTCGATACAACGGAATTTTTTTACGGCATTGTTTAAATATGATGAAAGCGTCAAATGGTCAAAAAATCGCTGCATTTCCACATGTATAATCAAAGATGGACGTTGTAAGTACAAATAAGCGAACTATGAACATTGACCAATAAACTTCGATAAGTTTTAAATGATTGAATCTAATATATAACACTTGTGGAGATTTTTACCAAGATTACAGCCTGTGGAGCCGTAGCATCTTATACAGGCCCTTTCAAGGTTTTTTTAAACCAGAGAGAAAAGTAAAAACACGTAGCTATTCAAGATAAAATATTAAAGTTAAAATATATACTGAATCCTTGTGAGTTATAAGCCTCGTTTTCAAGCAGAAGTCACATATATTGAAGAAGTGAAGACAGTTTCTAAAACTACATTTCATTGGCTTTCTAACGGTACCAGTTCGTTTGCGTTGCAACAGTTGCGTCACATATTCGTACCAACATGAATTTAGCGATAATTTTCCGATATTATTAGGTTTCATCGCTTTTAACGGTGAAACGATTAACCGTGGGACGCGAGTGATATTATTTCAGACAAATGCTTTTATCAGGTTGTCAATATAACACAGTAATGAATATCGTACACTCAGATTGCTTTATCAATCTTCTTACACCCCAAGAAGGTGGATTAAACATTGATTTTAACAGTTAATCTAAACACGTTTTACCTATCATCATAAGAGCTACGCTGTGTAGACATAACTTCTTGTATTGGCAATCCCAAGGCCTTATGCAGAGAGAGAAGTAAAAACAAAGAAAACATGTCGCCATTTAAGTTAATTTGTATATATTTATTTTAAAAACAAAAACAACGTACATTAGTGATGACATGCATTGTTATTTTAAGTTAGTCTGCTTCAGAATAAGCCTCCACGATTGCTTTCGTGGAGTAATACATTCCTGCTCCAGCTGAGACACTACCAAAAATGATAATTACTGTATGTAACATAATCTCAAGCGGACCCAATTGTTTTAACTTCATGTGAAATAAACATGGAAAGATGAAAGCTAAACACATCCCAGTGAAGTTTCCAACGAAACTCATATATAATCCGAAATGTGGAACGAGTACAGCAACTGCAAGGGCCAAACTGATGAGAAGTAGCCGAACAAAAGCTCGCTTTGGTCTTGACATAGGTACATGTTCCATCTCACCCGATTCGGATTCTTCCTCATCTTCACTATCAATTAGAACAGTATTTTCCAATATTTCATCTTCGCTATCCATTTGTTTTCTTTCTTGCTTTGGCGATGCCAAACGTTTCATTTTTTTGTTTAACCATTTTCGGTTGACGTGTATTTTGTCAATCAAGACAAACACGGTGTATGCTGGGAAGGTGAAGGAGAACACAGCCAGCATCATGACACATATATTTACAGTAATTTTAAAGGGACCATGTGGGAGATTGTTTGTAATTACTTGCTTTGTGTCTCCTTTGAATGTTAAATAGCCAATTAAACCGAAAATGATTTTAACTAATGTTATTGCAATATATGTAATGTCCATAAGTTTTCCATAATGTTTCTTCTTTTTCATGCTGCCTTCAATGGCCGGCATGTAGGGTTGGGATGAATAGCTTACAACGACAATACCCATAGATATAAAGAACTTTCCAATATCCCAGTCAGGTGTTTCGCTAATGGACCAGTTATCAGATCGCCAGAAGCTGTAAACAGCCACTGTAATATAGACAACTTGACCAATGACAACAGTGAGCAAACTCACGAAAGCGACTTGTCCAAGATTCATCATGAACGCGTTTGGAATGACCAGTATGAAGGCCAACATTGACCAATGCATCTTGTTGAAAGGTGCATTTGGAAATGAACTGTGCAGTATTGATCCACATAGAATCAAGAGTAGAGTACAATATGATAACTGCTCAACCAGCATGGCTAGATACACAATCCATTTACCAAAACTGCCGCCAAATGCTTCTCCGATTTCTTCATAACTGTGTCGGACACGTATGTCGACACCAGTAGCTGGATCAGGTTCGTATAAACACCTCACTAACTTTTTACTTGTATAATTTGACATGGCCGCCACAATCGCGGTAAAGATTAAACTCATGTATGTGCCAGACAAGGTGACGAAAGGCATGGATAAAATTACTACACCTTGGTTTGCGTTGAAAATGTTCCAAAATGTTTGAAGATTGGAAACTTTATCAGTTTTACAGTGCGGATCATCTGAGCAAGCGTCGGACGATAGAAAGCCTTCCTCTTCTGCTTCTTGATCTTCGTGATCGTTGGAACCACACATGACGTCATAAACATCGTGTAGACCTCCTCGAAAGGTTTCGAATACTGGAGCTGTAAACCACATCTTACTGTGTGGATGTGTTCAAATCTAAAGAAACAAAAAATGAAAAATTTAAAAGAAGAAGAAGAAGAAGAAGAAGAAGAAGAAGCATGGCCTTGCCCGTTGCTCGTGAAGACGTAATGTTGAGAATATTAATGGAAAATCTTTCCCAGCATGTAAACTGCAATATTATAAAAATTATAGTATTTTCAATAGACGGCTATTAAAATAAAAAACAGTGCTAAATCTTTCTTTCATATTTAATGCGATTATCAAGGAAACAATTCTTCTATTTCTTATAACATAAACTTTAAATGGAAAAGAGAGTTCACAATTTGTCGTATTAAACTAAAAAAGAATTTCCAACAGTGAATAAGTGATCCCATTTCCCAAATCAACTCTCGCACAGAAGGAAGAGGATGAAAATATTGTGGTCATTTTGAAAGAGTGTTTGCAGATAGCAGATGAAACACGAAATGTTCATACTGAGATGACTTCATAACAATGTGTTTGCAAACAAACTATGTTTTTTGCATATTTATGTTCTACTCTCTTGAGAGAGAGGAAATGTAAACATAATTTTGTAAAGAAAACTATTTTATATATATTTTTTTATGCAGACAAATTTTATGGATGCAAAGAATAATTTTGATTCACGAAGGCACTGTTCAAAGCTCTTTTTTGTTAATTTCTGAAAATACACGTTTTTTGACAAAAATAGTAAAATTTGGATATTTTTGCGAAATATATATCGATTTAGTGAATTAGGAGCGATTCTTTTCTTCCTATACTTCAATCACCTTGAGAGAAGAAGAGATTGCGGAATTAAAGTTTGATAACAGCCACAAATAACTAATGTTTTGATCATAGCTAAATAAAATTTTACAGGAAGAATGCAAGCGAATCGGAAAAGAGGTAAAATACTGGGTATAAGATTTAGAATTTAGATCCTTGTTCGAATTTAAGTTTATGAATAAAAATCGAATTCGCAATTATTAATTCCGCATTATTTCTTCCGCATTCAAATATCAAAACAGACTCTAATTAAAGACATTCGTGAAAGTTTTCTCCAATTTTTTTTAAACTTTTTTATTCTTAAATAAATAGCTTTTCTCTTAAACGCTTGTCCGAGTAAAGTTACAGAAAAAAACAACCATACCAACTCATCTGGATCCAATCGTAATGAAAACAAATTTTTCACAAAACAAACTTTCAGATGTCAACACGACTAGAGTCCATCTGTTTTGCGAAATGTGAGTTTTCTTCTGTGAAAATATTTCTTTTTTGTATTATGTTCTCAGATTTTAGTGAAAAATCTGTGAACGCTGGTAATACGTTTGTTGACATATTGTGAAAAATTTTACACATCCGCAATTAAAAAGAAATTTCCACTTCATTAAATATATATTCTCTGTATGGGAGCATTTTCACCGAAAATAGAAGTTTTATTTTATTATTTTGGCATAGCTTTTTTGCGTGGAAATTTTTTAGAATTATTTTCAATAAATTTTATTTCGAGAACAAAATAGACGACTAAATCACTGTTGATTTTTTTCTTTCTTTGATCGGAAATGTTATTTACATGTTTTAGAAACACAATATAAGTTTTTTTGGCTTGAGAAAATGTCTGACTCATGCAAATGGTACTATCAAAGTTACTAACTTTTTATATTAGCTTCACAGTGTAGAAAAAAAGTTTATCTGTGCATCTAAGTTTATTGGTACCTAACATCTCAATTTAAATAATCCAACCTATTAGAAGCGATTATGAAACACTTAAGAATTCATCGAATTTTGTTAAATATGATTTTTCTCTTTGAATGAAAGCGATTCTCGCCGTACGCAGAAAAAATTAGGGAGAAAAATGAAGATTTTTATAATACCTTTATTAATTTATTTTTAAAAATTTTATTATCATTTTCAGTATGTCGAAATCAAAAGCCTGACGTAAACAAGCTTACTTCGAAGAAAAGTTTGCCATGTATTTCGTGCCGTGTGTTACATGACGTTAAAAATTAATGGCGATTTTTAAGCGAAAGGGAAACGGAATCATCTAGTTTCGTTCTGCGTGACTTATTAATACACATAAAAAATGGATGGCAGACGACTTGAGCGAGGAAGGAAGTTTTCGTCTGTGACAACAACTCGTTCTCTTTTAACATTTATTCATTTTTTGTTGTCTTAAAAAATCGTATGTATTATCAATGGTAAATACCATTGCAGGCCCTAAAACACTGTGGGGCTCGGAGTAAGGGGAGATTGGGGGATCAACCATTAAAATTTGTATGCTGTGTTCAACGATCAAAATCAGCACTATCCAATAATTCTTACGTGACTAAAAAGAATGATGATGTCACTTTTGTAATGAAATTATTTTCTTGTCCGTTGTCACTGTTTTGATTTGACATTGTTGAGCCTAGTTGAAATCTGTATACAAAGGGATAAACATAGTTGAAACATACTGGTTGTTGTACCTATGGGATAAAAAATCAATGGCATGTTATGATTTGGTTAATCAAGTCTTTCTTGTGTTTGATCTTACCATTGGTTGTTGATACATTTCTTGTCTAGCAATATTTTAAGCATCGTTTTGGTAAGGTTTCTGATGAAAAACCAGAAAACAAATCAGGTTAAAGGAGGCAAATTTGCTTGTTGTCTTGGTTAATCTTAACCTTTATATATAGAGGGGTTTTTAAGAAGTATATTAATTTAATACCACGTTTTCGGTTACAAAATATAAAAACAGAATAAATAATCATAATGACTTTAAATAACATAAAATTAGTTCTATCCTAAAATAATTAAAAGCTACTTACATATTTTCTTCCGAATTTTTTTGCGCACCTAATATTTTCTTGCAAACATATAATTTTACATCTTTCATAGAAAATGGTCGATGAAGAGACATGTATTAGAGCGTAATGTTATATTTATATGCTTTTTTTAGAAAATATACTTAAAATTATTTGCTATGAATTTTTTATAAGGAGTGAGGGAAAGTAAAACTATAACTCGCCATCTTGAAAAAAAACGTATGAAAATAAAATTGCATAGAAAATAGGGTGTGTAAGGAAGAATATAACAATATATGTATTGTATGAAATAGAAAATAAAAATAACCGAGCGTGACATGAAAATTAACTTTCTTCTTAATTTATTTCAAATACAACATGACGTCAATTGAAGTCTACCCTCTTTATTGAAATGATCTTACAAAACACGAAAAGAAAGTTGCCTTTGAAACATTGAACTTTCTACAGGGTGGCCAATCAAAATCAAGTATAAATTCACAATTGTCTGGTATACTTGCAGTATGGCTGAGAATTTAAGTGTCCCTAGACCTGTTAGGCTTTTTATAATTTGACAGCCTGAACAATTCCTGGGGACGAGGTTGCAAGTGTCCTTATAACTTTAGGTAAATTTAAGTGCAATATTGATACTCCCTCACAGAAAAACATCATACATAAACGTGAACAAACACTGTATTTAAATGTAATATGTCAGCTGAGAGTAGTATACTGAAAGCGCGAGAAACACACAGTGCAAAATGCAACAAATTCAGTACCAGAATTCTCCCGGTCGGAATGTCACGTGGTACAACTTTCGGTTGGGAGAAAACACGGACGTTTCACGGTCACACTCTCACAAAAAAAGCTTTGATGATTAAACAAGAACAACAAATATATCTGAATAAACTAAAGCTAAATTAGCAAAGACTCACCTAAAACAATATGACAGGTTTAAAGTAAGAAAACAAAGATTGTACGAAAGATTCAGCCCCTATTTAAGGAGAGCGTGTTTTCCCTCAAATCATAATGGATACTCTGAAATATACGGACTTGTAATTGGTTTAAAAATATCACGTGAAATTTGCTGACCGAGAGAATAAAAGTGAAAAACATTCTGGAATGACAATTAAACTTCAGATAATTAAAATAGAAAATTATTTTTATCCTTTAAAACTCCATTCAAAAATATTTGATATTGAAACACCAAAAATGGTACCTCTTTTGATTGTGTCACAGATTTCTGAAAAAAGTTAACAATACAACAAGCTGCACTAAAGAAGCTTGCTTCAAATGCTGAATACATTTATATGAAGTTTAATTTCGGGGGCGAAATGAAACTCATTTCGTTGATTTCATCTCGGTCAAATTGACCAAAATGAAATTTAATTTTGCCCGCTTAAAATATCCATGTAAACCAATCTCGATCCTAGAAATCTTGTTTCTTTTTGTATATCTGACAGCGGCTATTACGCATATGTACAAAGTTATGGAGGATGTGCAGTTCACATAATCTCAATATGAAAAAATTTATGTAAACACAACGATATTTAATTGCGGTTTGAAATTTCATTTCGGGTAATCCTCATTTCGACTCCAGTGGTTTTGTGTGTCTTCCGTTAAAATTAAAACCTTCCTTTTTGTTTTACGATCTGTCTTAAAGTGGTGTTACCTCAAACAAGAATTTCACATAACTGCTTGTAATAATGTACTACAGAAGAAACTTGAAGTCCCTAAACCTAAAGAATTTTCTGTTTCAATGATTAACCGATTATCAACAATGTGGTCAGATATATTGTCGGAGGTCTTGTAGGATAAGCGCAGCACTTTTTTCAACGTTAGTCGATGTTTTATTTTACTTCCCCCCAGGAAACTCCAAACATTCCAAATGACTTACTTTCATTTACCTTCATCAAACTGTATCAAATGCTTTAATAAGATTTGACATTGTGAGATGACATTGTTCAGTTTTTTTCAAATGATTTAGATGTGTAAATTACTTGATAAATACATAAAAATTGTTAATAAAGATATTCGAATAAATTTTAGTCTATTTTTTTCTGACTACATGTTAACTGATGCGTCACCATGGCGACAAACGTGACGTTATATCAAATATATTTGGCTGGCCAAAAGAAAATGATGAAAAGTCACCAAATTTTGACTAAAAAGACGGTATGCTTCAGAAGTTAAACAAAATTGGAAACGCGGATAAAATTCGACGGTACTTAAAAATTTTTTAAATATTTGACACTCGCCAAATCTGCAGCAAAAAAAAAAAATAAAATAAAATTGAAAGCACTAAATTTAGCACAAACATTCTGAAAAATTATCAATGATGAACAAGGTATAAATTTTCTTCACATTCCTGACATTTAATACACAAAAATTACTCGAGCTATTATGGGCCGAATTTTTTTACTAATTGTAACCTTTTATTATCGTAAGCGCACATGCTGTAAAAAAATAACATTGAATCTTTGATGTCACATCTGAAATTCACTCCTTGTCAACATTACTATTCCTGTAGCGGTGGTATTTGACAATATTCTGGAAGTTCTTGACATTGCTAAGAGTGGATACCTGGAAATATGAACCGATAATAAAAATCGATCTTTGAGAAAACGAATGAGTTTTATCGCTCGCAAAATTAAATCGAAGATATATTTTCTTTGCACGAGGTGCAAGAATGACCACTTCGATTGTGAGAAAATGTTGATTAAGAACGCGCTTTCCGAACTTACAATGATTCATTTCTACCCAGATTGAATTCAGCGGGAAAAGCAATGGTTAGAAATTTAAAGGCATCTTAGATACTATTTCACAAATTAACAGCGAATTATGCAGCATTTGATCGGTGAAGTATGATTTTACTGGCGTATCTTGGAAACGCCACCTACATTATAATCCAGAGTGGTGAGTAGCGCGCGGTATTACATCACAAACAGGGTTTTAATTTTAATTAAAAATTCCATTATAGTCAACACAGTATAAATCAGTATCCGTTTTAAATAATTGATAATTGATCAAATGCTGCATTTATCTACTCCATATCATTATATATATACATATAAATATAAAACACATTACCGGACAAATTGTATTTTGATTTTAAAAGTTTGAACAGTGTGAGAGGGAATTAATGTTTTGGGAGTTCAGTTTGTTTTTGCGTTTACAGTTTAACTAAATTTGAAGCTCGTGTTGTATAAAATTTGTTGTCATAAAACGATTTATGCTTGGGCTGCAATTGAAATTTTCAGTGAACTTGTAACTTTTCCCTCTATAATTTCATTGAAATTTGTTAACACAACCCTCCTTCAAAATCATCAGCGACAGTTTCTGACTCAGCATCTTCATTCAGTTCATTTTGTTCAAATTCTTCTAATTCACTCAAACCAGACGTTGGTTTACTTGGGACGTCTACTTCACTTAATCTTAGCGACTTCGCCAGTCTTGCGAGCTGAAACGAAGACACAGAACAATGTTATACATATGACCTCGAGCACACTAATTCTCTATTAGCGCATTCTCGTGATTTCCGTTGAACATTCGAAATGTTAGTAAAACTCGAACGATGCATCATTTTCGCATTTTCGTTCGTGTTGCTTAAACATTTTCCTGATTTTAGGTCGTATTGTTTCTTTTGGTGTCTCTTAAACTTGATAAATTATACTAACAACGAGGAAGCCATCTTTGCGTCCAAACCTTTTACGCAAACCGTATGAGTTGGTTAACTATTGATCGAATGATAATAATTTCAAATTTGAGTTTCTTTTTTTTTACGACATTTACCCAGAGTAGCCTCTCTTCAGTACCTAATGTAAGGATTTCAAAACATCGGGAGAATTAACAACATTTCTAGATTTTTTAGTTATTCTTCATACATTTTTTAAAACATGCATTTGATTCAACCAATAAAATAGATAACAGAGAACAAGTCATACCTCAGTATCCAGATGCAAGACGGTTGGTTGTGATCTTGTTTTTGTAAGCAAATCTTCATCTCCTTCTTCAAATGCTTTCAAGAAATGTTCACAATACATAGCCTGGTCACTTTCGCCAAAACCACTCAGGCTAAATAACAGAGGCTTCTTATATCATTTACTAACAAAAAAACCCCACACTGTGAGGGTAACACGATAACGCTATTTCTAAAACTATTGGTAGGGCAATTTCAAACATTTCAAGGGCATAAAACAAGGTTCAGTTTCTACAACAACAAACATTTTAAAAACAGAATAAGTAAATCAATAAATCAATAAATCAAGTCACACACCTGAATCCTCCATTGTACGAATCATTAGCAGATACGTAATCGCCTTCTGATAAGTAAGTGATAACCATGCCTAACGTCACCTAAACATGTAAACATGTAAACATGTAAACAAGTAAACATGTAAACATGTAAACATGTAAACAAGTAAACAAGTAAACAAGTAAACAAGTAAACATGTAAACATGTAAACATGTAAACAGACAGACAAACAAACAAAACAAAACAAAACGAAACTAATTTAAAACAAGCATCGTGGCAGGGATGAACCTGTACTATAATGTGCACTGCGGTATGGACACCCACATCGAAAAATTGATTCCCACCTACATTTTAAACCCTCACATCATTAGTGTGATAGTTGATCCTCATTTCTCGCCCGAACCCCCGAATCTAAACTGATACTGATTTCAACCTCCATATCAAAACTGTCATTTTGAACAAGCTATGTGTTCTGTACTTTGATGGCGTCTAAATATAGCTTGTTGGCGAGTTAAAAAATTCGACTAACATTGTTGGAGTTAGTATAGTGTTTGGCCAACTCGTCAATTCGACTTTTACTCTCGTCATTGACCAAATCATGACCAGGGGACTAAAATTGGTCGTTGGCATGTTGAGGTACCCTCTCAGCAACTTAAACACAAACAGATAAAACAAACACAGGTATGCTTACATTATACGCCATATTAACATTTCCAACTTGTTTCAGTAACACTATCCTTTTTTTCATCGTCTCTGCTGATTTTATACCTCTGCGAAAGAAAGAAATATCGTTAGTACAAGAAAATAGGGTCAGAAAATATCGATAGTACAAGAAAATAGGGTCAGAAAATATCGTTAGTACAAGAAAATAGGGTCAGAAAATATCGATAGTACAAGAAAATAGGGTCAGAAAATATCGTTAGTACAAGAAAATAGGGTCAGAAAATATCGATAGTACAAGAAAATAGGGTCAGAAAATATCGATAGTACAAGAAAATAGGGTCAGAAAATATCGTTAGTACAAGAAAATAGGGTCAGAAAATAAGGGTCACGTAAAACGTGAACATGAATATATTAACTATCAGGTGACAGAGGTTTTCAACAAGTGGTGGTATATGTTGATCAGAAAGAGATGATATTTACAAATGGGAAGAAAATTCCAAAGAAGATTTTGAGAAAAAAAATCGAAAGAAGACCTATCATAAAGCGACAAAGATTTGAATGGATGGAGAACATAATGTTATCTTCATTTCAGTTTAGCATTGGCTGTGCGGTGAATCATCTACCTAATGAAACACTACACATCACTTACCTTTTTTGTTTGAGTTGCATGCGAACAGCTTGATTCAAATAATCACATGCTTCTCGCACTTTGTCGTCATTCTATGAAAAATAAAATAAAAATGATAGACGTCCAACACGATCTCTGTGGAAAGATGTTTACCTCATGCGCTGAGCCGAGTCCAGTTTTTAGCTAGGATATTTTTAACGCAAACCTCGAAAGAATTTATGAAAACAAGAAAAACATTTTTTAGATATAGAATTTATCTCCACTCTTCGTATTTATTTAGAATTATGACGGTATTTTCAACTTTAAAATTTATAGGACTTCAAAACTTTGAATTGCATGTCAAAATTTTTTTCAAATATTTTTTTCATTTCTAACAAATATTTCGTGAATTTACATTTTTATGTTCACTTAAGACTTAGTATAGTAAGGCTTAGTAAGTCTGCTTTACAAAGGTAATATTTTTAATTTAGAGTATTATTAAAAAAAAATAATAATAAAAAGTAATAAATAAAAAATAATATAATGAAATAAAAAGTAAATATAATATAATGAAATAAAAAGTAAATATAATATAATGAAATAAAAAGTAAATATAATATAATGAAATAAAAAGTAAATATAATATAATGAAATAAAAAGTAAATATACTTCACATAGATCGGCAGCCTTGAGATACAGATCTATCGATTTATCTGGTAGTGACATTTCACACATCCTAGAAAATAAATTATTATCTACTGAAAGAGCTTTATTTTGAAATTTAAAAACCAAATTTGCAGAAGAGACTTAATAAACAGAAATGGACATACATATTGAAAAACATGATTGAGACTGGCTGAATTACAAGATGCATTCAGCTAAGTGGTTTATTAAAAAACAATATTTTATTTTTTTAAAGTTATAGAAACATAGGCAGTTAAAAACAGCTTCATTGTCATTATTGTTTTTGCCAGATTCATTGATTAGAATATTTTGAAATCTTTAAATCATCGATGACTTCTGTAGCCATGATGACTTTGCGATCTTAAAACGCCCTTTGAATAACGTTCTTCAGAGTGGCTACAAAAATGTTATTCTCAATATAAACTCTGTCTGTCACGCAAAATGGTACCGAAAGTAGCGAGACGCACGCAATGCGGTATAAAAACGACGGGCGAATCCGTGGATTTTTCCAGTGGCCACCGACTAGTTTATAAGAAAGATCTACGCTCCCTTTTATTAAGGGGTATTTTATGAAGGCTGAAGGTGCGTCAATTTTATGCTTTGTTAATTTCAAGAAATAATCGAAACCTTTTTCAACAAAAAATAAATGTCAAATAGGCATATATAGTTTTGATCATGGAGGTATAAAAGAAGTTCTTTTATACCTCCATGTTTTGATGTATCATATGACAAATGCACTTACTTTCCAGCTTTTGATAATGTCATGGCTGCTGTGTCTGGTGCACCGTGTTCTCGATATAAAGAACTAAAAAATAAAAAAATATACTTTAACATCAATTAATTTACGAAAACTTAATCGATTATTAAGGGCCAAAATTACTGAAACAACCAGTTGGAGTGCCATGCAAGTGATCATGAGAGATTCTGGAGAAAAATGTTTAATAAACTATTGGTGCTGTAATTTTTTGGGAGAATTCGTTTTTTTTTTTTTCCCATTCTCACAAGAAAAATCCCATCTAGACATACAATATGTATCTTTGCATTATTTATCCACTAATAACAGGCCCTACATTTTTAACTTCACTACGACATGAAATATAGTGTATTCTTAAATGGTAAAGGGCTCACCATGCTCTTTCCATTAGGTCTACCACTTCTTCTGCTTCTTTCAAATCTGCAGCGATGCCAGCTGCCTGTGTGAGCAACCTGTTGTAGCAAAACGTTGGATTATATATAATGATAACTTCACCTATGCAGAACATTATAACATGTATACAAAGTAACAATCTATTACATCATATTTATGTAAAATCTTCGTAAGTAATAAAACAAAAAATATCAAACATGTACTTACTTGGCACTGTGAAATAAACTAAATATGTATTAAGAAAAAAAAACTCTTAAAAAGTAAAGTCCAAATAATTGATTTTAATTGTACCACAAACCACATTTTAACAAATCTCTCTCCTTTTTAACTGTACTTTGATGTATTTGAAAAAGATACGATCCAAGTTTTCGTTGAATGTCTGCAGCTTTTATATACGCATCTTTAGCTTTTTCTGGAGAACCGGCAAGTTTATAATTTGTTGCTAAAATAGCAATGGTTGGGAGAAGTTTTAGCAAGATATCACCGTTAAAGAGCTTGGTGCAAGATTAAACAAAACGTAGAGAATGGATGGTTACCCTTTGTTAAAACTACTACAGTACTTAGTATTAAACTCATTCACATACCAGCTTTTGTGTATTCACTAGCAGCGGTATCGTAGTCAGGATTCCATTTCAAAAATCCAGTTTTTAAACTAAAATTAAAACACATGCATCATAAATATACAAACGAAAAATACAGAAACTAAACCAAATCGAAACAACAAGAACAACAACAGAAACATCATTTAGGACAGCCACTACAATAACGAAGACAACAAAAACAAAACAACAAAAACAACAATAATAATAACAATAACAATAACAACAACAACAATAACAACAACTACAACAACAACAACAACAACAACAACAACAACAACAACAACAACTTACGCTTTGTCAGCTGCTTTTGTGTGTTCCAGTGCGTCTTTTAGTTTGGAAGACATTTTTATTTATTTTCTGTGAAGAAAAATGTTTTACTGTAAAACATCACTACCTTAATATATCAACATTTGCAACGTTAAAGTATTTCAACAGAAAATAAACATGCAACCAAAAAATAGAAACAATTTTTTAAAACTAATTTATTGATAAAATTCACCAAATATACAATCAAAAAATGTAATAATATAATAATAAATAAAATCTCAGACGAACAACATGTTTATAATTTAAAATGTTAAATGACATCAAGTTTAAATTGCTTTCTTGTCACCTTAAAATAATTGAACAATTTAACATTATCGTTAAAATTCTTAAAACATCTTAGAATCAATAAATTTCTACGTTTTTTTGCTTGTTGAATTTTAAAGAAAAATGCATTTCTGTTTTGCATAATAAGAAGTCCTATAACTTATTTTGATACACATTTTCCAGAAGTGTTATAATTTCAAATCCTACTTCAGTAACTGTTTTCTAAACTAGGTGACAAGTTAAAATAAAATATAAGATATTCAATACAAAAATCACAGCCTATATAAAAAAACCCTACGCACATTTAAAAAATAAATCTAAAATTTTTTAAAAAAATTCCGAAAGCAAAGGGAACTTTGATGATTACGTTGAAATAATCTTCAACCAGAATTAGCAACCATTACCAACACTGTCAAGAATGTACATCATATCGTTTCGTGTATGTTAAAATAAATAAATATTAGCGAGACCTAAAAATATAAAATCGCCACAAATATATAAATATATAATTTATCATAAAAAAATGTTCTGTATATATTATTCTAAATAAAATCTCATCCAGGTGCTGCACAGCTAATAAAACAGTATGTTGTGTAATAAATGTTTTGAAATATCATCACCAACAAGAAATTCAAAGACACATGTACAGAAAAAAACAGATGGCAATAAGAAATAGGTCAAATGCTAACCTTCAAAAATTGCACCACACAATTCCAAAATCAGAAATATTAAATAGAATGATATAGTAATTATATAGTGTGCATTTTTAAAATACAATATTAAATAAAATAATTTTATGTAATAAAAAATAGTAAATAGTAAATAGAAACGACGTTCCAAATTTTTATGTACATAAATAACCACCACATTATTATCTAACAATCGATTATTTGAACTAATAGCTATACAGCATCATAAGCTGAAATGCATGGTGGAAGGAAACGATGGCAAAATGGTGATGTATAATTTTTAGAGCAACTGTTTGAGATAATGAAAAAATGTTAGACTGCTTTTTAGCCTCCATTGACCACTGCAGTAAAATCCTTAATATCTATTAATTCAAAGTTACAATGGTTTTAATAAACATATTACTTTTGTATATAAAACTTTTGCTTTTCATTTCTTCAACCGTAAGTGGTATGTTGAAGTATTTGTTGACTTTTGCAGTGCTATTGTTCTGTAGTTCACCAATCAAGCTGTCCGAACAAAGTAGTTGTTCTTCGTACTTTGGATTCAAAATCAAAACTCTAACGGAAACAGCTGTAGATTGATGTTGAATGTATGTCAACTTCCAATAGCCCTTTTTTGTCTCATCCTTGTATAGAAGCAATCTTGCTTGAATTGGTGGGATTGGCGTAAACATCGGTGAGAAGAATGCGTGTTGGTTATCTAAATCTAACATGCTTGGGGTGTTAATTTGCCAAATAAATGCACCATTACTGATGTTGAGATTTTGAAGTTGAGACATGACTCCATGGAAACGTACTTCATAGGAAAATGCTATTGATATATTGGCATAGTAACCAGCCAATAGGGTGTCATATTTAAACTTGAGAAGGTCTATATCACGTTGAACAACTTGCATCAGTTTAGTTTGGTTGATTCCATGATATGTTTCAGATACATTCTTCGACATTTCTTTAAGTAAACTGAAAACTTGTTTGTTTGTTTCTTTATCAAGATATTTTTGTTTGGAAAGAAAGTTAAGTTTTGTGTGCAGAATTTCCAGATCATATTTAATCTGTTTCACTTCAGATTGAATGTTCACCATGGCTTCATATTCTAAATCATTAAGATCTGAAAAAATCTTCTTGTTTAAGTATGACGCAGTGTTATGAAGAAGGGGCTGTAATGAAGCCACATTTTCAACAGATGACTTCAATTTGGCTTGATGGTCATATAACGTAATGTTATTGTTGATTTCTTTGCTCGAATGATCAAGAATTTCACGGAAGTGTCTTTCTAATTTGTTTATTGTTCTATTCTGTTTGGAGTAAAACAGACTGATTCGATTCATATATTCATCTTCTTTCAAACGTATATCATAGAGGTAATGTTGCACAATAAAGTTCAACAGTTCACCAAAATTTTTAACATCAAATGCATAATCGTTGAACTTTTGAGACATCTCTTGCAACACGTTATCAAAATATTTGAAGGATGGATCTTTGCTTTGAGAATCATCTGTGTTGTTGTTGTCCATTGAATGAAAAACTGATGCTGTGATACAAAACAGTGACACAAGAAGGACAATAAAAAGCAAGGTTAAGTAAGTTGTGAAATTTTCATTGTTAATGTTCATAAATGATTTGAGCTTCTGCACAATGTTAGGAGTTGCATGTGCAATGTTTGCCCTTGAAGAGCTTTGTTTTCTTTCATGTTTCGCTGTGGTTAAATCTTTTTGTTTTTCTTGTTGTTTTGAATTTATGGAAGCATCATTCTGTTTTTGTGCAAGTCCATTTAACTTGGTTTCGAGAGAGGATACTTGTTCAGCAATCATCAATAACAAATCATTCTGAATTGATTCACTAGTTGCAAAATGTTTAGGCTAAAAAATAAAAAAAAATAACAAACTGATGAAAATTTAATTTAATGAGTATAAATATTACTGATTTTATTATACCAAAAGCAAGGAGTGTATTTTCAGAATTCAGTATTGCTAAACCTATTTTTAGAGGAATGAAGTTTTAAAAGTGAGATAAATTTGATGAACACTGCTTAACTGTAAAACTTGTTATTTCAAACAAAGACTTATTGCGGTTGTTGTTATTAAAAACAAAACTAGAAACAAGCCCACAAGAACTTTAAATTACCTGTCTTCTATGAAAAGGCACACTTCTGATGTTGGAGTCTTTCACAACACATTGCTGCAGATGATCCTAGGTATTGGAAAAAATGGTAAGAGAAAAAGATTGAACCAAAACAAAACTTCAAAAAATAATTTAGCACATTCTGTAGCAATCCTAAAAGCCACTTATTTTTGCAATACAGCATGAAGATATCAGGATTGTATTTGGGCAGGGGACTGGGTATTATTAAGAGAATGACAACAGTGCAAAGATAGAGGGTTAATAAATAAACAAAATAATCTTACATCCAAATCTCCCAGCTCACCAAACCAATGGCAATCATCTTTTTTAGAACATTTCACTTTTAATGTTAAAATCAAACGATGTAACATTACATTTGATATAACCTAAAAAATAAGTCTGCCAAATTAATAACTGTCAGTTTTAAATACTTTCAAATCAGAAAAACTATATAAATTCGTCTACCTGATTATCCCTGATAATTTCACGACACTGTGGACAGCTTGGATCATCTCTTAATCTGTTAATAAACAAATTGATGTTTGACCAATAACATGAAAATAATGTAAAATTTTATAGACAAAAAGATGCATTATAAATTCTATCTATATTTAATAAAGTGTTTTAATAAATTTGCAGAAAAACATTAGCACATATACCTTTGTCTGCTTTTCTTCGCAAGATTCTTGTAACAAGGACAACACATTCCATGCCCACATTTGAACTGAACAGGATTCCTCATCAACTTCAAACATATCATACAGTAGAAATCATTTGGAAT
Source organism: Hydractinia echinata (assembly GCA_030067915.1). Classification (NCBI taxonomy): domain Eukaryota; kingdom Metazoa; phylum Cnidaria; class Hydrozoa; order Anthoathecata; family Hydractiniidae; genus Hydractinia; species Hydractinia echinata. The sequence goes on along the minus strand of JASGCC010000048.1, from coordinate 713,248 downwards.
ATCATAAAGCACATCTACATCATAACCCTCAGCAGCCATCGTTGGAGTCAATATTTTATCATCTTTACTATTTAAAAAAACAAATGCTGAATAATTATTGGTAGGTAAAAGTAACAATAAGAAAATTAGCCTTAAAATTGTTGACAGAAGAGTCAATTGCGTTGACAATCAGTCAGCAATAATTTGTAGATCCAAGAAAGTGATGCATCAGCAGTTTGAAATACTATATTTTTGTAAGCTCTACCAGTCTTACCTATCCTTAAAATGTCTTTTTGTCTTTTTAGTAATAAATAAACTATACAAGTCTGACTGTTAACGATGGAAAACTTCGTCAATTTATTAGAATAAGAAAATATTCAATCTCCATCATCGTAACAAATTAATTGTGTTTACAAAGTTGACCTAATAGCCTTGGCAGTTTTTTGCTTTTACAAATTGTAATTGACTGCGGATCGCTGATGATATTTTTGAGGGCTGGTTCAGGCCTATCAATAAGAAAATAACACCAGAGATATAAATCGCTCCCCCAATGGTACAATAATTTAAACTGGGCAAGCAATTTGAATAAACAGAATAAGGTTATAAACGCATATTTTATCACAAAGTCTTTTTTATTTATGTTATGTTATCTTTTTATGTATTTTGGTTCTATTTTACTGTAAATAATAAGAAAGATAACATTGATTTCCATGTGAGATGAATTAATGTTGCTCAGCAAGAAAACTTTTTTTGGAACTGGGGGAGCAATTAATGGCTCAGCTAGTTTCTCATTTCTCAGAATTGTGCGAGCCTTTGCGTGAGCAAGAGCAATTGCTCTCCCCTTATTGATAGGCCTGCTGGTTCAACTAAGGATTTTACAAACAATTAACATACAAAACCAAATGATCATCTAGTTGTGGATCCAATGTAAAATAGAAACATATTTGCCAGAAAAAAACACCACATAAATTCTAATTTTAAAATCAAGATACCAAGATACTAATCAGAAAATGTTCTGAAATATTACAAATGTATATGACAAGCTGGCTAGAACACGTCTTTATGTTGCTAAAAACATTAGTCAATATTTTCAAAATAAGGGCATTAAATAAAAATAAAGTTTTGCATCATCTCACCACATATTTTTTTCCAATGTTAGATACTTGTTTCTCAATCATTAAACTTTGTTTGCAATACACAGTAAAAGAAAACGAAAGTACAAAACGCAACAACAACAATGTATTTTATATAAAATAATATTAAAAAAAACTAAACATGTACATACAGTCATGTGTACTTTACTCTACTAACTGCTACATATAAATATTTTAAATTCTTAGTATCTTGATAACCGATGGGACCAATTTCACAATCTGCACATACTAAATACTTAATCCCATTGACAGTTTTTGAGAAGCCAACATTTTCAAATGTCATCATATCTTCAACTAACCAATACCGACTTGTATTTTCTAGCTTATCATTCAAGCTGTTTCCATCCTTATCTTTTGATTTCATATATGGCAATGGAAACTAAATAAAAATTTTCATCAAAAGTCGTATATACTCTTTCTAAGCACCACCATTCAAATGCTTAGCCTACCTACAAAATAGTTTATGAAATAGTATACAGGGCAAAGCTGTATGAAGAATTTAAGAGATTGCATATAAGCAGTCATTAATACTTACTAAAAAATGTTGTTTTGTTGTTTTCCCAGAATTTGAAACTTAGAAACCCCCTCCAAAAAGATCTCATATAATTTAGGATAAAATCCACTCACATATTTATTTTAGTTGATATAGTTACTTCTTGTTATGTTAGCACAGCAAACGACAGATTTAGGACTTAGGTTATATATTTGGTTAAATCCAAAATCTTTAAGGGTGCTAATTTTTGCTGACGTTAGCATGCCACAATTTCATGATATTTCGAACATTTCTGAGTAGCAGAGCAGATTGTTCCACAATGCGGTCATTGCGGAAATTTTTTATGTTGGTTACTTAGCCTAAACTCCTGCCTAAGTAATACTCTTACAGCCTGCCGACTGCAGAGTACTGGCCAAGTGATGCTGTTTGTTCAGTTCCAGAAATAGTTAATAATTTGCAACAGCATTGTAGCTGGTGTTTGTCATGGCAGTTTAGTCCAAGTTTTCAACACAACCAAAGAGTTTTTTTAACTAGTGGTAATTATTATCAACACAATTCACACAAACATTGAAAATACTTAATGGTAAGTTAGGTTGTGGTAGGGGACCTGTAGCATTAGCAGAGCACACATTGTTACAGCCCTCTGAATTAGGAATAAAGCATGGCAGCAAAAAAAAGCCGTCGTACTTATAATTTACGACGGCATTCGGCGGCAAAAAAATGCCGTCGTAAATCATATTCACGACGACAATTGTCAAAGTTACTTTAGCCATTGTGGAAGAACACCATATATATCTATTTTCCATAAGGCGACTCCAACTTACATTAGTTGTTCTACAGGCGAAGTCGAGGTTACGGTCGGTCAGTCGGTGAAATGAAAATAATTTTATCGAGAATGTATGGTCGGAACAACAACAAAAAGATTAATAGAAAATAACAGCGAAGGAGGGTGTTATGACAAGCATATTTTTCTATGTACTTTCGCATCACACACGCAGTTGCAAAGGAAAATAATAATAATTTGTCTCACTAAAAAAATATTCGGATAAATTTGTTCTCTTGTTTTGAATTATTAAAATAACTAGCTGTCAAGGTGAAAAGATAAAAGTACTTGCATGCTCAAAAACTTGTTTTTAAAAGTTATGCAGCAAGAATTTTTCTTGTGTTGTTTTGAAAGTTAAAAAGTTATACAGAATATACTTGTGTTGTTTGGAAAGTTATACAGCAAGTTATACTTGCGCTGTTTCGAAATTTATACAGCAAGTTATTCTTCTTCCACTTAAAACTTAAAATAATAAAAAAAAAGTTATTTTGATAAAAACATTTAGTGTTCGTTTAATGTTTTTTGTGCCGTCATCATCATCATCATCATTCTCGGCTTAACGTCCGTTTTCCATGCTAGCATGGGTTGGACGGGGTATATTAATGACCCTCTTCCAATCTGATCTAGACTGTGTTAGATCTAAATTCAACTTCCGCTGTATCAAGTCTGTCCTTTTAAGAAAATCTAAATTTAAGTGCAAAATCTTTTTACGGACTATAGTTTAGTTGACAATATTTAAAATCTTTCGCAGCATTAAAATTATTTATTTAAAATTCATAACGGAGGAGGAGGGTGTTACGACAAGCGTATTATACCTTGTTTTTATTATTTTTCCTAAATGGTATTGACTAAACGTCTTGCAGTATTACATTTTAGCTAGCGTAATTGAAAACATATTTAATAATCATAACGAAGGAGGGTGTTACGACAATAATAATCTGTCTTGTTTTTCACTTGAATTATAACTATTTTAGCGAAAGCAGCTAATTTTTGTTATAAATCACATAAAAATTTAAACTTTTATTTAACAACGTAACTTTCGAAAGATTAAATGAAGATCAGGAATGAAGAAAAACATTAACACGAAAGTTCAAACTTTTTGTGCGCGCATGGATATTATAACTATTATCTATTGTGTGATGTGAGTGATTTATTGCATATATACAGAAAATAAACATTTTTTACCAGAACCAACTATAGTCCTTCTTTCGCATAAAAAAGTTGTGACGGCAAAATTTTGCCGCCGTAAATTTAGAATACGACGGCTCCTCGACGGCAAAAGCTGAATGCCGTCGTTAATTCAGAGGGCTGTTGTTACAGGAAATCAATGCTAAATTTGAAGTTTAAATAAAAATCCTGGCTTGACGTTCAGTAGGGAAAGGGTGAGTTGGTGGTTCTATGATAAACATCACTATGTTTTCCATTCCAAAATTGATTTATGTAGCCCTTTATGGGAGGGTTAACTGTGAAATGCCAGTTTTCCTATAACTGAAGTGGTAGCTAGCTATGGGACAAAAAATCAACTTTGTTTGGCAACTATAGTATGACAAACCAGTAGGAGTTTTTTCACTTACAATTCAAGTAAAGCAAGTCATAAACTAATTGAACGAGTCAATTAAAGTTTTATCAGTTAGTTGCGCCTGTGTGAATGATAATTTTCTTTATGTATTTCTCTTTGTTCCAGTCCGATAAAAAAAAAACCTGTTTACAAACGGGACATCCAAATTTTAAATGCTTGTTCTCTTGTAGAACGCCTCATCCAAGTTGAAAATTCAGATGAAAATTCTGTTGAGTTTTAAAACGTAACGGCCTGATTAAAAATGCATGGCAAAATAAAAAATTTAAAGGAGAACATCAGAATCCAATGTTGGCAGCAGTTCCTCTCTTATTTCAAACAAGTCTTTCTTTTAAAAGAGCAATCTTATTTGGAAATAAGTGAACGTAGAAATAATGTCTATTGTTGGTATCGTTCTAAATACTTTTTAAACTGGAGCAGGTTAATAATTGAACGTAGCATTGAAACTAAATCCGTATTAATTTTGCAATGTTTATTTTTTATACTGCAGTGTTTTTAATCAAGATGCGTTGTTCTGCCCGGATTACGAAAACGGCCTGTTTATGAACAGGACGGCCGGATTATGTACGCATGGCACGATTATGTTTTTTTGCCCTGGTTATGTTGTGGTGACCGGATTATGAACACTGATATAATGGCTGGCCAGGCAAGCTGTGATTGGCATTTTCTTCAAACTTTTGTGAATTAAACATTCTCTGGAAGATAGAACACCCCTAAAAACTAGACATGGCGAAAGAAAAAAGTCTCGACGTAATTCTTAGTATAAACTACTGTTGTAGTAAATACATTTCAACATAATATACTTTGAAGTAACTAAATTTCACGGAACCTATATTATTCTTTTTGCGGGAATTAAGTTTGGTGAAAAGTTATTAAACTTGTGAATCCCAAAATTTAGTATTTGCCACGAAATTTTGTTTCATTTGAGAACAACAACAACTTTGCCACCAGGGCTATTTGCTTGTCAGAAGTGATGACGAATGATATAAAAGCGGTCGGCCCCGATTATGTTTGTTTTATAAGTGAGAAATAATATAAAAACATATAAGTGAGCCTGCCCCGATATGTTTGTGTTTTTTAAGTAACAAATGATATTAGACTGTGGTACATAAACCGGCCTGCCCTGATTATGTTCCTTTTATAAGTGCCAAATAATATTTTTTAACTGTCATACATAATTAGCCGACCTGTCCTGATTATGTTGTCCTGATTATGTATTTTCTGCCCTGTTTTTAACCGGGGCCGTACATAATCAGGGCAGCGTTTATTATCCGGGCAGAACAGCCGTCATGATGTGGTGTCATACAGCTTTGAAACATATGTTTATTAATCCACCACCACCAGCCAAAAGAATAGAGCAAGGTAAACAAATTATTTTCTTGCAATGTTAATAACTTCAACAACATATAGCATGCAAAACCTTGTAAACAGAACATATATAACAATTTTTTAAGAAACTTTTCAAAAGAAACTCGGGTTCAACTGAATGCCTAGGTTTCCTATAAAAGAAGGTGATTTCTGTGTCCTGTTTACGATGGGCAAACAGAAAATCTCTAAAATGAGATCTCTGTTGTGGTGATTGTCACCAGATGTAAAAATATTACAACAACAGTTTTGTTGATACTCGTGGATTGATTTTTTTTCTGCTGGGATCGCTACCGTATGAGTAATTGTTTAACACCCGTTAAAACTTTACCTCATTTTCAGCGATGCTGCAGGTATTTTGCCTCAAAATTTTACTGCCACATATTTTACAAACAATAAGCTTCGTGTTTTTCAAAGTTGCCAAGTCAAACAGTTGATCACTTTCAGACTCATCCGCAACTTTGTCAGCCATGTTGTTTGCGTGATATGTATATTTTACCGACACTACAATGTTCGAGTTGAAGAGTTAAATTTCTAAACCCTTGACCCACAAACTCGTCCCCAGGGATTCGTAGATTTATTTAAAAAAAAGCCTTTGGTTTGGATGAATTAGCTGATCCCACTCTCCCCTTTATTGCTTTATGTGGTTTTATAATGTTAGAACGAGACATAACTTTGTGAATTACTTTAGGCAAGATATTTTCTCGGAATTTTACCAAATTTCCTCCTGTGTGCGAAATATCAAATTATCGCAAATTTTTTTGAAAAAATTTCTATCAGGAGAACATCACATTTTCAATGGCTTGCTGTTTTATAGCTGTGTGTATTTGTATGCAAAGTAAAAACTTTGGGATAATTTGATCGTTCGATTTAGTCAATATTAAAATACCCTAACCAACTTAATTTTTGACGTAGTACTAAGAAGTTTAAATTTAATAAAAAAGTTCAGCAAAGAATGGAAGTTAATATTTTCAAAATCAATGCAAACCCGGTCATGCATTTTGTAAACTAAAACCCAAACACAAATTGTCATTTGGAACGCAACAATTGTCTCCAGTCCTTCCCATATTCGAATCGTTGAACATTGTTCTATTATTGAAGATTTTTGAAGTTGTTTTCTCGTACCCTTTAAAACCACGTTTTTTAAAGCAACTAACTTTTCAAACCAGCCTCGGTTGCGGAAGCAAAAAGATATTTTTTCTTAGCACGTTTCTCAGCACGTTGCTAAAATATTCAAAGTTACAAAATATAGCTTCACACGTGATTAATATTATTGTTATAAAAGATTAAAAAACTTTTTCTTATTTTAGAAATCTGTGTTGTGGGTTTTTTGTTAGTTTAGGTTCAAGCCTCAACTGTTCAACTTCCAAAACTTGTTACCTATTAGAAACTGGATTGCTTATAGAAAACTGTAACACTAGTTACCAGGCCACGCTATAACACGTAAATATGTTTGTGATAGTGAATGGTCTTATTTCACTCGGAAAAAAAAACAACTTTGAAAATTATTTGAATTTTCCTATATAGACTTGCGATGACCAGTGCAAAACCTTAGTTGGACCCGTGAAATGTCCCTTCGACAGGTAGACATTTCCCCATCCGTGAAAGTAAATTCCCACGAAATTTTCTTACCTTTGCAACCCCACAAAACAAAAACCAAAGAGGAACCAATTTAAAAATGTTTATATTCGCCGTAAATACAAGTTAATAAATTCTATATTTACAAAGAAAGAAAGAATTGATAAATATATGTGACAAAAAATTTATTTACATTTAGCTATTTAAATATAACATTAAAAACCTTCCAATTATTTCATTGCTTTTTCTTATTTTTGTATAAAACAAAGTCCAATACGATAAATTACTTTTAGTTTTCTTAAAAAGTTATGGAAATCTGGTCCTTGTTTTAACATAAAGAGATACGAAGTTAATATTAAAATAGCTCGTCGTTTAAATTCTGTTTTTTCATAGATGCAAGTCGTTTTTGAAAAGATGGCGCGATTACTGTATCATCCTCATTTTCTTCATCTCTCGAAAAATCTCGCAAAAGTTGAGTCGATTTTCGAAAAGGTGGATTGCGCTCAAATTTATCGTTTTTCTAAACAAACAGAGAGTTGACAATAAGAAACAAATTGTTAAGATAAAGACTAAGAATGAAACCAGCCAACCGCACCCCGCCATTATAATCTTAAAAACGCTCAAAGGCGTCCTCCAACATTTAAATGAAGATGTTATGTTATACCACATGGTATGTACATACATACCATGTTATACATTATTATTTTTAACGGTTATCAAACCTTGTCGTAAATTTAAACGATGCTGCGAGTTAACGGAATTATACAAAAATATTTTTACCTTTCCAGATGTGGAACCACTTTTTGCCCATTTATCTGTGATATCATCGCGAAGTCGTTCTAAAACGATATTTATTGTATATACTTGGAAGAAGTGTATATTGTGAAGTGTATATTGTGAAGTGTATACGTAGTACTTCCGATAACAATATTGTGAAGTTTTGATGTGGTAAGCAAATTGTGTAGTGAGAAAATGGTACCATAAATTCGGATTGTGGCATTCTAAACATTTCCCTGAATCCGTCTTCGATTCTCAATTCGTTTATGATAATAATAAAATACCTATTTTGCCCTCTCCTCTTTATCCACTCTCTTGTTTTACCACGTGTTGGCTTTTCGTCATCCGAATCAAGAAGCTTATTCAGTAACACAACAAGCACTACATACCTCTTGTCATATGCCATTTTGTTTTTAAAGAATGAATGAACGATCAAACTTTCAAACGTTCAAATGTTGGATGGAAGAAGTGTCCACAAACCTAAAATCTTACCTCATCCAACATGAAGTTTTTCATCCAAAATTTCATCCAACATGGGAGAAGCGTGTTGGATGAAATTTTGGACTGGTTTGCCTCGGCCTTATTTGTAATCATTTTTACAAAAATACAAAAAAAGGTCGCAGAGTGTTTTAGAGTTTTTCACAATCCTTTCAAGTGGTATGTAGAAGAGAATATTGATAGTAAAAGGTGAATCAAAATCCGCTCAAAACGTTCACTTGAAAAAAATAATTCATCATGGACATGTAGAGGACGTAGTTTTTTTTTTAACATAATAACATTGCAGTAAAAAAAACATACCATTCCGATTGGTCCTGCTCTCCTTTCGAGAGTCTTTCCTCTTAGAGCTGCTTTTTGAAGTCGGAAAAGTATCTTCTTGTTCATCGCTGTCGTCAATCTGGTACGTGTTTTTCCATGGTGACGACGACGACTTCAATGTACTTATCGATGTTTCTAAAGTAGAAGATTCTATATTGTATTGTATTGTATTGTATTCGCAAGAAACTAGGGGAAATTGTTGGAGATGGATAACGTTTTAAAATCCTAGGGAAACCTTTAGATGACGATACTTCGATACTTTTGTTGCTCGGATTATAACAAAACATTTTGATTGGTGTTAATTAGGATCCTTTTTCGTCATTGTCTTTACCACGACACTAGTCCAGTACTGAATCTGGTATTAGTTTGGTGTAGCGCCACAGAAATTTTTTGAGTTGTTGAGTGTTTAAACAAAACTATTAAAAAGATTTTTTTTGTTTAATAACCCATCACAAAATGTCCGGCTGAAACGGCTTGTTTATTACTATTCAAATGCTGGTCTACAAAACATGAGAGAAAAATTGAGTAAGACTTTAAAAGATACGGATTAATAGATTCGAGTAGAAGAGGACGAAAGAATATTTTAAAATCATTAGAAAAACCGTCGTCATTACCAAGAAAAAAGTAAAACGCGCTACGCTTTACGACATTTATACTATTATTTCACTGGTCTTAACATTTGCTTACTTTTTGTATTCATTTCCTCCTCCTCATCACGTCGAAACCTTCTGGAAAGTTCTTCACGAGCTCTTTCATTGTCTTCACTTTCATCTTCATCTAGAAATGCAGCCACGCTACCTCTATTGCGTTCTTTGTTGCGATCGTTCCTATCTCTGCCTTTATTACCACGCGAGTCACGTTTGTCCTGCGTGTCGTACTTTTCACGCGGGTCGTATTTATCTCTCGTATTATGTCGATTCTGTGCATTGTAAGACGGTGCATCTGGGTCTTCATATATTTTGGGTTTTCTCGATTTTCTGGGCGAATCTCTGTATTTACTGAGACTGGCGCTGCTACCTATGACTACGGCATCGTCTTCATCTGTTTCGTCGTCTTCTTCATAGTATGGCGCTCGTTGTTCATCTAATTGTTAAAAAAAATTAAGAGAGAGGTGTTAGTACAATGTCGTTTTTTTCAGTGCTTAATTCATTTTGATGTCATATCGTGATTGGATTGGACAAGAGATATTTACTCTGACACACATCACTTGTAAATTTTTTCACTAGCTAAAAGCTACCCAGCATTGGGCAATTTCTGATTGGATAAGAAAACAATGCAAAATAGCGAACAGGGTTAAAACAGTTATGAGTCGAAGTTTTGTTATTATTGATGTAAAACATCATGTCTTAGTTCCACTTTCGCCGACCCTAATTTACTGTTTGCACAAGAACTTCAGTGTTTGCACAAGGACTTGTAAATCTAGGCAATGTCTTTTAGTTATTTCAGAACAAAATTATGCAAGTAAGATATATGTTGTATACAATACCTTGCATGTATTTCGAAGATTTTCGTGAGCCTCTTCTATGAAAACAAATATTAAAAATAGTAACGATATTTTTTTCGTAGGTGGTGACACAACTGTGTAAATAAAAAAAATATAAGACCATAAAAAAACTTGCAGAAAAGTTTGATTTGAAGATTCGTTGTGGTGGATGTGTGGTATAAACACTAAAAATTGAATGACATATTTTTCTATAGCTCTTTGGCTGTGCACTGCTATTTTATATATATTTTTACCAACAACACAATGTCTCAATAAGTGCTGCGTGGAAAGTGTTTTATGTTTTGTTATCAAGGATGTGCAGAAACTTTTATTACAATACGCAAACGGATGTGAAGAAAGAGGCAACATTTTAGGGTTAAAATCCCCGAGAAAGAGAGGGATGGTACGGGGGGATATGATATTCAACAAGACTGGCATGCAATGTAAGCAATATATGGCTAGTATTAACCAGCAAATTGTTCTTAGAAAGTAAGTAAAATTGGTCAACGAAATTTGCCTCATTTTTCTGATTAACAAGAGAATAAAACCAATAAATGCGAGTCGTGTGATATATGGCTGCCCGCCCAACGTAGAATTTTTCTTAGAGCAAAAGCAACACTTAACCTTAGAGAGTTCATGAAATCTCTTTAACAACACTTTTCATGATCAGACCAAATTTTGATTGTTTCCCCAACTTTTGGACAATTTTGCTAAATCTTCTGGTCTAATTCCTTAAGGTAATTAATTTTCACAAGGAATAATTTTTGAGAGAAATTTTTTTTAAAGGGCTTTTATGTAGGACCCATAACATTCACATCCAAATTTCGCTGGAATTAATTTTCGCGAAATTGACAAAATTTGTGAAATTTAAGTCCTGCGAAAACTAATTCCTTTAAGTTTACGTCTTGTAATGATTTTGTACGTTCGATTTGCAACAGTTATTTTACCTGTTATCTTGTCTTATTAACACATTTTTTCTTGCAGCATGTCCTCGAAAAGCAGACTGGATAAGCAAGACATCATCATCATCCACCTCTTCTTTTCTTTCTTCATTTGTTTTCAAAAAATCTGATCGAGAATGGTGTCCTCTCCATGCAGACTGCACTGAAATTATCGCCTAAATAATTTGCAACGCAGAAAGTAAACGAACGAACGAACGGACGGACGGACGGACGGACGGACGGACGGACGGACGGACGGACGGACGGACGGACGGACGGACGGACGGACGGACGGACGGACGGACGGACGGACGGACGGACGAACGAACGAACGAACGAACGAACGAACGAACGAACGAACGAACGAACGAACGAACGAACGAACGAACGAACGAACGAACGAACGAACGAACGAACGAACGAACGAACGAACGAACGAACGAACGAACGAACGAACGAACGGTCCAGGTTTTCTGTGTGCGTTATTACAATACGGGTGGGTATTAGGTGTACACTTACGGATATGTAATTAATTGTTAAGGCTTTAAAAGCATACAAAGAAACAAGCAAACATACATTTTCAAGTTCATCTTCTTCGTCCATGTACACACGATCTGACTAAACATGAACAAAGCACATTTTTGATTGTAAACAAAAAAGTTCAACAACGTGCAACGAGGTGCAAGCGCATGGTGTTGTGAAGATATCTTTTACGCTTGAGAGCAGACAGTACATTTTCCGGATGTTGAAGGTGGAATTTTTTGGGACGAAAGGTTTGGTAAAATTTGACGTCAAAATAAATTGAAGTGAAGATTTGTTCATCTGTTTAACACTACCTTTTGTTTTTCCTTTCTTGATGACGTCGCAATGACGTCATTCTTTTTCTGTGTTATCTTTTCTTCATCCTTCTCCTCGTCACTCTTCTTCGTATTTTCACTTAATTTTCTTGGTGTCACTGATCCAGATTTTTTTCTAAACATAAAAAAATATCGTTAAACAACAACAGCGACAACAACATGAACAACGAAAGCGACGACGAAAACATAATCAACAACAACGACGACGACAACATATACAACAAAAACGACGACTGAAAACGACGACAACATAAACAACAACGACGAAGATGACGACAACATATACAACGGAAACAACGACTGAAAACGACGACGAAAACATAATCAACAACAACGACGACGACAACATATACAACAAAAACCACAGCTGAAAACGACGACAACGTAAACAACAACGACGAAGATGACGACAACATATACAACGGAAACAACGACAGAGGACGACTAAAACATAAGAAATGATGACGGCAACGACGACAACATAAAGAGCGTTGACGACAGAAAAACAAACAACAACAAACAAAAAAGATAATACAATAAATAAAAGATAGATGTACAATAAATTCACTGTGAAATTATTTCATTAGAAACACAATTTGTACAGCTTATAGAAATGTGTACAGAAGAAAAAGAGAAGTGATTTAGTGACGAACGCAACAGAACAAATGCATAATAATAGAAATATAAGAATGAGAAACCACTTCGACCCAGACCTCTTTCTATCTTTTGAGTAAGTAAATAAATAAAACAGGCTTAGGTGAAGTTAAAAAATAAGAATAATCTGAAAAACTAAAGCTGATTTATTGCTTCATTTACTTATTTTCATTTTGTTAGCAACCTCGGTGACCACTATCGAAAATTGTTTTTGTCTCGCGTGCATATCACTCGCAAGCATCCGAACAGTCTGTTGTTTGCAAGAACAAATTTTTCTACCATAAACACCAAACAAAAACATTCATCAAAATTAAAAAGAATAAAGGATGTTAAATATGTTAAATTATATTAACTAAAGAAATACTAAAAGTAATGTACACAGAGACAAATAAAAACTACATATGCATGTTAATAATAAACTGTAACAACGACATTAATGACATGGACGAAACACATAATCGCTTATTTTGCAGCAGTCAACACGTACGTTAAAATGATTAACATGTATTGTTGGTGTGTTTTATAGCTGAAAAGAAAGAGATAAGAGAGAAAGCAGACAGATATGAACTGCAGTGACATTCTGGCAGTCAATAGAACTGGCAATTGGAGTAACTTGACAAATTGTGATGACGCCATAATACCACACAAAGGTTGTCTTGACGCGTCACGCGTTGTTCACATCACCACACACGCCATTATTATTCAGCTCGTCATTGCATGCAACTCTTTCATTCTCGTGAGACTGAAGCCCTTTGAAGCTCAACGACGCACCAACATCGAGGTTTTGATTTTATACCTAAGTGTGTTCGACATGATGTCATCTGTCATGCTGATTGTCGACGTTTATGAAAACGTGACATGCTTCAAAAAATGGCCACTGGGTTTGTTTGGATGCAAAATTATATACCCTTTGTATTCAATTTCGCTCAACATGTCTGTTTGTATATTGATCATAATGTCCGTGGATAGGTGTCGTTCCATCGTCACGCCACTGAAAAAAAAGTTCTCACAAATGAGCATACATATCGCAGTGATGCTCTCCTTCTTCGTGGTTGTCATACTACAATGGCATCAATTTCAAGCTCAAGTACTGATTGGTCAGAGATGTAACCTTCTTCGATCGAAAAAAACATTTTCCGTTACTCGAGTCGTCATCACTATAGTAAGAGACAATACCTTCATTTTCGTGTTCACTGTTACATCGGTTTTGATCTACCGGTCACTGAAGAGCAATGTTTTGTTTCTTGGATCCGGTGAAAGAAAGAAGAAAGAAACACACCGTGTTGTCGCCATGTTGATACTGATGGAACTTGTCTTCACTGTGTTAGTTGTACCGTACGATGTGTATGATTGTGCTATGTATATCTCAAGAATGTGGGGTGGACCAGGAATTAAATTTACGTAAGTAATTATTAACCTACAAGTAGTGTATATGTAATGTAAAACATAAGAAGTCAATGCTTAAAATTCTCGATTATTCTTTAATGCAATTCGAATGAGGTTTTAGAAGAGTCTTGTTAGAAAGTTTTATGAGTCCTAGGAAATTCTCGAAGTGTTGACTATCTTGCCATATGCTAAAAAATTTTGTTCAATAATTTGAATTTCAGGAGGACAATACAACATGTTGATCGTATATTATCAGCGCTACAAATGTCCAACAGTTTTGCAAATTGTTTCATCTACGCCAAAATGCACCAATACTTGCGGGTGCGCTCAACAAGCACCTCAACAATAAACATATCAGAATATAATAATGGTAGACGAGAAACGAAGCAAGAAGTGATGTGGACCAACCCTGCGTACAACCCTGACGGAGAGTTTACCCTCCAAAATTAAGTGCTTGAAATTATCCCTAATACTGTTCTCACAGATGGAGTTCTCACAGATGGTGTTCTCACAGATGGTGTTTTTGTGTGATGTAGATATTGGAAAAAAACACAATACAGTTAAAATTTTCGTCAAAACTAAATTTTCATCTCATGAAAGATATGTTGATATAGAGTTTCTCACAATGAGACGGACTGGAGCTACAACATTGAAAAAAAAGTTGATTTTTAAGAGGAGATATATTGAGGACGATGTACATAAATGTAGAAAGATGTTATAAGAATATTAAAAAGTATATTTAGCTGATAACGAAATACACTACGTCATAAGGGTTGATCAGAATTAACATCATACATATTTGTGATATACAGCAAAGTCTATGTACATTCATTTGTTCCTTAATAGGTTAATTGGTGAATTTAACATAATTTTTGTAATGATATTGAAATAAAACAGTATGTAAATAAATATTGGAATTCTATTTTTTTAATTTTTCTGTCAATTTTTTGTTATCAAGTAAATAAATTTTATGCACATATAAATGTAATCATATATCTGTGCTGAAGTTATTTTAACAACAACAACTGATTTTGTGCAAATATTCGTAACTTTTAAACTATAAACAAAATACCTCTTCACAGTGTTCTCACTTTTCACAGAAGCAGTGTCAGAGCATCCATCTTGATTTTCTTTAGATAAACTTTCCAATTGTTGTCTAAAAAATGTTGAAATGTAAATTTGTTTTGCATTTCACATTTATTATATTTTCGCGACAAAACAGCCAGGATTTGTCTTATCAACGTATTTCTTGCAAATATTTCCCCAATAGCAATATAAAAGTATATCGCGTTTATTCATTTTTGCACACGTTCAAAATTCTCTACAAATAACCAGAAAAAATAGTAAAGTTCTGGCTTTTGTATCAAATTTTCACATGGATTAGTTTTACGGGCAAAAAATTTTGGATATAATTTCTGCACTAAATAAAAGGTATGTTTGTATAAATAAAAAACACCTCTGTCTAGCCTTACATCAAAAAAGGTGTTTGATCACACTGTTTAAAATTCAAACTTAGTACAGGAGTCTAATTGGGCTCTTATTAATTTAGGCGAGTCTACTGAGCGTAAAGTCACTCGTGAGAACCACAACTATTCAGCTAATTTTTTTTTTGCATGAATTAAAACTACTAAAAGTTAAAAACAGAAAATATGCAGTAATACTTTGTTTCCATCAGAGCAAGGACATTTCATTTCTTCAGAAAAGATTTTTTTCAACCTCAGAAAAAGTTTCATATATCCAACAGTTTAAAAAAATAAGTTCTTGATGCTAGTCTGAACAGGATAGTGTTATCAACACATACACAAGGCTAAGCACAAGACTCAACGTCTTGGGGACACATCGGGTTTCAAGCGCTGGGTTGTTCTATGATTAGTGTGGGAATGAATAAACAGCAACCGAAAAACATTGCGCGTAACCTAAAGGGAACTCGAGGTATAAAATGATGTTGGACTTATATTATATATTAAACAAGTGTCATTTTGACAAAAAAAAATTATGTTAATCAATTCATCTTTATAATATCTATGCATTGATAAAGTTTGAATGCACATTCCTTATCAGGTCTAAAATTACTGATGACAAAAAATGTCAAAATTTGCTATTACTTTAATATAACATCATAATTTATGCAGCATAATTAAATCTGAAATCCTGTAAATGTGAATATCTTGAAAACTAAAAGAGCTTTTTAAAAAAT
The DNA here is from genome assembly GCA_030067915.1 of Hydractinia echinata. Taxonomy (NCBI): domain Eukaryota; kingdom Metazoa; phylum Cnidaria; class Hydrozoa; order Anthoathecata; family Hydractiniidae; genus Hydractinia; species Hydractinia echinata. The sequence continues at coordinate 697,169 of JASGCC010000048.1, read as the reverse complement.
TTAAAAGACTTTTTAAGCTCTATAATATAAGTCCAACATCATTATATACCTTGAGTGCCCTTTAACAAAATGACATACCTGTAGTCATCAGTCATCTTTCTATAGTGCGATCGATCTTCTTTTAATTTTTTGATGGAATTTTCCAGTCGTTCGATATCACCTAGCAACTCTTTTTCACGAGCGCGGAGCTGTTTCACTTGTTGAGGAGGAGGTCCCTTTAGCTCAATACAACCTAGAAAGTATAACCAAATGGTTTCGTGTTATTCTGTTTAGCCGCAATCATGTTTTAAGGATACGTTACTTACGATCGTCAATAGCTTCTTCATCAACCTCAACATCTTTTTGAACATCAGTTTCCTTTAAAGTTGAACTTTCCTCCTCTTTCAAACGCTAAAACACATAATGTCAGCTCATATTACACATAAAAATATTGGAGCAATAATGTGTTGATTTTAAAATTAAATTTAATATCATTAAGTTTATGTTAATTAGTACAAAAAACATGTTGTAGTTGGATAAATCCACTTAGTTAGAAGAACAATGAAAAGGATTCATCATTTAAAATTTTGTCATCAGAACTTGAAACGCTTATTACAAAAATGTATAGGATCATGTGCTTGTGACACACGGTTGAAGAGATATTAGGGTTTAAAGATTTTGATGATATCATCAACCAGTCTGTTTCGAAATTGGTCTCATAAAAAAGTGATAAAAATACCTCAACAGAAAAAAGAATATTCTGCAAGTGGTAACGGCAAGTAAACCCCCTCCCCCCCCCCCTACTTTTAAAACAATCCCCCCCTCCCCAATTATTAGTAACCTCATCCTCCTTACTTTGAAAGTAAATTTTGAAAATTGCCACAAGTTTAGTTTACTAAGTTTATCAAATCTTCTCACAAATGTCAACTGAAATTAGATATATGAATGAATTAGTCAACACTTGAACAAAATTCATTTCAAATACACGTCGTTCAGGTGCTTTATAATGATGATGTTAGCAAGTCTACTTAAAGTAGGTAATCTAAGAAGCAATAATTTACGCTGTATATAGAGCAGCCCCGCCCTTTTTACTAGTAAATTTTCAACCCCCCTAAGATCCTTGGAAGGAATTAAAAAATAAACTTTTATCAACAAATTTACTTTTTTGTTAAAAATAATAGTTTTTAATGAAAAATTTAAGGAACAATAAATATATATAAAAAAACTTAGTTGAAAAATAACAATATCATGTAACTATTTTTCAACTCGAACTGAGAAAATGTTATATGACAACAAGCTGCTTGCAACCCAGCAAATTGAGCCAGCCCAGCTAACCAGGCTCATATAAACACCTCCTAATACAATAACCAGAATTCTTAAACTAAAATTTAATTATCACGATAATAACGCATCTTTTTGTTGGTATATACCTGTTCTAAACTTTGTATTTTTTGTAAAAGTTCCGTTCTGTTCATATCCTCATAATCTAACAAAGAAAAACAATGAAATCAATTATATAAAAGAAACACTTCACAAACAACAACATCAACAACGGCAATATCAACAACAACAACAACAACAACAACAAAACTCTGAAAGATAAGATAATGTATACCTTTATTTAGATTTTCAGTAGTACTTCCCTGTGTTAACTTCATAAGGTCATTTTTCAACGATTTGTTCTCTAGTACAAGGCTGTGGTTATCCTCTAAGTAAAATAAAAAAAATTAAAACCTTAAAAACAAAAAAAGAATTTACTTTTATATAAAAGATTTTACTCAGAGATATTATAAATTTTTCTCTACAACAGAAAACATATTATAGTCAATAAAAATGGTAATTCTTTTACATTTATTTATTTATTTTATTATTTATGTTTCTTACCTGTCAATCTTTTGATTAAAATTTGGGATTTTCTTCCTTTATTATCTCTCAATGCATCATTTATGATGCTACAAAGAAAATAAACAGCTAGGTTTCAGTGTATGTGCTTCTGTTTAAAAATAAATATTGCTCTTTCTCCTCTTTTTTAGTCTCCAGATGAAATTACAACAAAACTATTTGATTTAATAATTGGCTCTGTCTGTCTATGAGCTAAATATGGTAGCTGCAGATAGCGACTAGTAAATTAATGTTTTCCTGATGGGTTAACTCCCATGAATAAAAATTCATGGGAGTTAACCCATGATAATTTTTTAATAAGCGTCAAACCTATGCTGTCCTTGACAAATGTTTTATTTTCTGTCAATGTCAAATAAGATTATTTTTATACGAAAAAATATATCTATAAATTAAAGTTTATTACTATTTCATTTAAAATAAAAATGATTTTTTTAAACAGAACGTGTTTACGTTTTTTGCAAAATTTCATTTTAGATCTTCGATAAATTCCCTGCTACAAATAATTTTCAATAGCCCATAAAAAGACATTTTTAGAATATCCCAATGGGAAAATGCTGAAGTTTACAAAAAATCTGATTATGCAAGGTTCTTACTCATCAGAAATAGTATTGTTTCCTGCATGAAACTGACTTTCTTGCAACATCTGTGTTAGTCTTTGTATCTATGATAAAAATGAAATCATACATACATACATAATGAAATGTGAACAGAAAAGTACTTACAACTAAATAAGTACACACTGTTTTTTGCCTTTAAAACTGATTTCGCATAGGCTAATACATTTCTATCACAAAAAAGTTTTGAAAACTATACAACATACTTCGTATTGATACATCTGATTTTCAAGATTCAACTCATCCAAATTGGTTACTTTAAGATCACTAGAAATTTTTCTGAAAAAAATTATACAGTTATGTTGCAAAAAATAGAAATTTGAATAAAGTAACACAAGGTCGTTTTAATACTAAAATCTAAGTCTTCATTTAAAATTCTGCATTTTGTGTTTGTTCAAATGGTGTAGAGAAAACGATCGAGGAAGACATGATGAAAAACAAAATCAAATTTTATCTTATCTGTTATACTCTTCCACTAACTATATGTGAATTTATTTTCGGGTACACTAATTTATGCAAATTTGCCATTTTTTTTGACCTTTTGAAAAATTTATCCATGCAAAAAATTTAGTGAATATATACAATGTTTTTAACATAATGTATACTGAATTATTTGATAATGTAAAACATTTTTTCTTCTTTTGGAACTTTTAGAATCCCCACCATTAAATTAATCCAAGTGAAACTAAATTTGCTCACTTGGTGAAAATTAGTCTACGCCAAAAAATATCCATGTTAGGTAAGAAAAAATTTAAATCAAGGAATTTCCGGTTAACCACTAAGCAATCAAATCTTGGTGCGATGAAGGTAAACTTTGTTTTGAAAGCATCTAACCTTAGTTCATTTTCCTTTCCTCTCAAGGTTTCTTCCAATTTATGAATTTTTCTGCGTAAACTCATGACAACCTAAAACATTAGAAAAACTCAAATCAGTCATCTACACACGCCGTATATACAACATTGATAAATTTTGCTAAACATACTTCACTAGTTCCAGGCCTTTTTGATGTCAATGTTCGTCGCAAATCATTACTCTATAAAAAATAAAACAACACATTCAGTTTCTATTATCATTAACATTAGAGAGTTAGTGGTAACTGTGAAATTAATAAACATGCTGATTGGGTAGTTTTATCAAACCTGTGTTTCGGGGTTCAATAATTCATCAATCTTTTTTGACTTTGCAAGTACTTCGTCTTCTAAACGGTTATTTTTGGCTTTTAAAATATCATTTTCGCCTTTAGACTGTTTTAGATTCTAAATAACAATAACAATAATTTTGACTAGGACAACAAGTAAAAAATTATATTGCTTAAATATTGTTAAATACATCTTCATGATGTTTTGAAGCATATAATTAATTAAGTACAGATTAAATTAAATAAGATCAAAATTGACCTGTGTTTCAAAGTTAATACTTCTGCATGCTCCCTAATACAATAAACCTTAACTTAGTCTCTTGACAACACCACAAGGTTTTTTAAGTCAAAGAATATTACGCACTCGTTTCAAAACTTGTATCTCATCATAATACGATTCGGCATCTTTATAAACTGGTCCGGAACCACCAACTCTAGCTGTGGCTGAAAAAAAAAATCCAAATCCAATCAAAAATTTGTAACTCACACTGCCTGTATGGTATATTTATATACACTAGTTGTTGAATTGTGGAATTGTGGAATTTTACGAAGACATTAATTTTTAAATTTTTTCTGGTAATTTTTATAATTTTATTCCAGAGCACCTGCAGAGTAAATCAGGTACTCTAGAATAAAATTATGCTTGAACACACACACAAGATTATAGAAAGTAGTTGCAAGCCTGTATATAAATGCAATGACATTTAACTGCCATATACATCTTTTGAGTATCTTTAACACAAAATAGTGATTCGGCAGCCATTTTAAACAAAATACGCCTATTATTATAGAGACTAGTGGTAAGCCCATGAAATAATCCATGGGAATTTTGCCCATGGTAGAAATTACCTAAATCGATATTTTGTGCAACCTTGTATGCATGAAGTAATGATTTATTACTTTGACATGGCTTGCAATAGAGCTGTTAGACAGCAATTTTAAACACATAAGGCAATGAATTGCAAAAGGGAATAGTGTGTGTTGACGTTAAAATTTACTCACCACTTGATGGTCTGGTTAGTTTTTTCGAATTCTAAAAAAGGACATACCTCTTCATATTCACAAATGGTTTCTGCAACATATGCATAATAATTATTTTAAAAAAAATACTCACAGGAAGAAGTTGTTCCATTAAAAAGTTGCTTCCATTTGAGCGGTTAGCTAGATTTGAAGGCTTGCCATCTTTCCATGTGTTCATGCCAGCACTTTCGGCACTCATCCCTTAAAAGATTAGTGAAGAAATATGTTAGGTTTCAAAGTACCCGTCAACTTAACTAATTATGTATGTCTTATAGAGAATCTAACCTCCTCCATTTTGAATTGCAGCTACCCATACTTCTCGTCCAGTTTTTAAAGTTGATTTTTTGGAAAGTGATTTTGTAGGCGTCCCATAAGGAGAACCTAAGGGAAGATATAGGATGAATTTAATTTACTGGCAAAATTTTTTTATAATAAGGCGAATAAACCACAACATTATAGAATAACCAATAAAATTCAACTACACTGGAACACAGATACCTTTCTTATTTTTCTTTGATGCACTGGAAGGTCGTTTTCCTAAAGAAAAATTGCATACTATAACATAAAATTGTACAAACTTAAGTCAAGTGTTACCTCAATTAACTGCTTACAAAAAAAGAAATTTTCACGACAATGGTCATAGTAAACAGAACTGACAGCTGTGAAATGCGAAGTCTAGTGATAAGAGAAACAGTGTGTGAGGTCTGTTTCCTTGACAGAGAGCTTTGTATTTTACAGTGCAACATCAAAACCTGTCAGTATGTTTTAATAACAAAAACGTTTTTTATACAAATAAAAGAATCAAAGCTATTTTTTTAAAGTTGAATTCCCCAATGAAGAAAAACACACATTTTTAATTTTAAGTATTCTAAACTTATAGGTTTAAATTTATAAAAAAAAGACTGAACAATTATATAAATCCAATTATAAAAAAAAAGACTGAACAATTATATAAATCCAATTATTTTCTATTCTAAACATACCTCTAGGTCTTTCAGATTCTAGTCCACCTGCATCAGAAACACTTCTCTAAATAATTAAAATGAAATTACAAATTTTTAAAAGACTTAAAATTTAAATCTTCATCAAACAAACAAACAAACAAAATTTCATTGCTTACCAAAGAAATAACAGATCCAAAAGACAATTGATCTGCATCCTGCAAAGAACAAAAAAAATAAGAAAATAATTTTTTATCACAACAACAAAAAAATTACTAACACTATGTACATACCTTCATTATGACAATTACTCTGGCAGATGTGAAATATATATATATATATATATATAGCTAAAAATCTAAAATTAAAATATGACAAATTAATAATTATTAAGAAATGATCACAAAGTGCAAATTTTGCTGTTGTTTAGAAATCACACTTTTGCAGTAAAACCATGGCAAAAAAGGACATCATGACATAACACTGTGTCAATCTTTTCTATGAAAAAAAACCAGCCAATCTTACATAAGGATGAGCCATCATTTATTTGTTCCTGTGTTAATGAGCCAAGTAAAATATCTAATCTCATAAAAGACGAAGAGTTTTGTTCCCAGGGTACAGTTTTTGTTTTCTTGTTTATTTTTCTAAGCCTTATAGTAAAAATGGCATTTTTTTCAGATTTACATCAAAAGTTGCTATATTGGGTATTTGTGATTATTTACATGAGTAGCTAATAAAATAACAAGAGTGGCACTCAAGAAACTGCTATTCTCCACAAATGCGGCAGGGGAATTGAATAATAAAATAGTTTTTTCAGCAAAAGCCACTTATATCCTTTAAAATCCACAAGACAAAAAAGAAAAAGAAATATCGATATAACAACAGAATGCAACTAAAATGTTACTTGCATACATATTTTATAACTAACTTGATGTATATTTTGACTGATGACATAAGATATGTTAAAACTTGTTTCAATTCAAAGAAATGCATTTTTTTTCTTCTTAAAATTGTTTCTCAACTACGATCTTTTGACCAGGTAACAAGGATAATGTTCATTGTAAACCTACTAGACAACTTCAGCTGCTTTCTTATAGCTATGTTATGTGAAATCTTGCACATCTACAAAAGTGCTCCTCCCTGCACTGACAAAAAGTAAACATTTAATAATATAAAAACAGGATAATAAATACACAGCACAAAGACTTTGGTATTTTATAAAAATCATAAAAAAAACAGGAAAGTTAAAAAAAGCTTGAATTTATGTTATTTGTTATTGTGAACGATCAGAATGATAAAAAGTCGTTTTGACATTAATAACATTTTAGCTTCAGAAAACCCAAGTTTATTGACAAATAAGGTAAAGTAACTACTTTATTTGTCAAAAATAATGGTTTGAAGCTGCACATTAAAAATTACTTATGCAATATGGTTCCTAAAATCCTGGGAACTCTGAAGCTCAATTACATACACATATATTTTTTTTACATAAAAACTTACGTAAAATGCGATTTTGTGCACATGCGTGTAGGTTTTTGCTTACACGTGTTACATAGTTCACGTATATCAAGTAGTTCAAATCATTTTTAAATATGTCGGCGACTTTTAATAGGCATCACCTTTTGGCCGTCGTAGAAATGCAGCAGCGATATCAAATAAGAACAAAAGGGCCTGAATCAGGATTACCAACAGCAAAATTTCATTATCTTCCACTACTGCTTTTCATGCATTTCTTTTTACATCTATTTGATGGAATTCTTTATGTCCTTTATTAAAAAATGCAGTAGTACAGAAATAGACAATTCTTCTTCAAATCTGTGTAAATTACATACTTGTTGCTGTATTTTAGCCACTTTGTTAATAATTTCTCACCCCATTGTAAAGGATTAGAAATAATAGACGTGGAAACTTTCTTTGGTAAAAGTAATTTAGCATCACAATACAGAAATGCTGCGAAAACCACAGGGGTATTCGGAAAAGTTCAGAATTTTTTAAAATACCCAAACTTTTGCTTCCAAAGGCCTGGTTTCTTGTTTTAGTTTTTGAAGGGGATACACCCTTCAAAAACTAAAACAAGAAACCGCGGTTAGTTTTGAATCACATATTTAGCACAGCTTGGTGGTTATAACTCTCACACTTTGTGCAGGATACTAGGGTTTGATTCGCCTTGACGTTGACTCAATTTGGATGAGTTAATGTTACCAGAGACCCAGTTTAACACTATCAAAGAGACAGAAATGGAGAGGATGTGTGTGTTGCTGAATATTGCAGAGATGTCTTGTAAAGCGTGGAACCTTAATTACGCTGGCAACATGAGCATCAAATACTCCAGGACACCTCATTTAAGCCATGGCCCCTCCTGGAAATTATAGTCAGAGTATATTCCTCGATATTTGTGAGGCTAGCCATGATTATTATTCTAAGTTATAAGTCCCATTTGTAAATGAAGCACAGAATTTACATTTTTTATAAGAAATCAGCATTTGGTACAGCCCAAGGTCTCTTAAAATTTGGATATATTTGAATTCAATTTTTTTTCAAATAGTGGGGTATATATTTCTAGAAGCTTGATTTAAAACAGGGTGTCCACTCAAAAGTCGACCTTGATTTTCCTGATATTTCTAGCATTTTCAAATTTTCATCCCTACTTTTTCCTATATATAGTTATGGCTTATGAACTAGCTGACTGTTTAAGGAAGAAGAAACAATGTAATACATAAATAAATTATTCAATTGAATGGCCTAATTTTGGGAGTGTGAGAAACAATCAACTTTTAAAAGACACTTAAAACAATACATACAGTACTGGAAAAAGGTTGTTTAACATATCGAGCGCGCAACGTGCGCGGACTCCCTCAATATGCGATGTACCGCGTTTATAATAATAATAAACAATTAAAATAAATTGTCGCGATCTATCGAGAATCTAGTATCGCGACAAAATCCGTCTCGATGTGTCGCGATGGTAGGTGATAATGAGAATAAAGAGAAAGTTTTTTTTAATGAGAATAGAGAGAAAGTTTTTTTTATTTCAAACACATCTCTGCTTTATCTTTTTTTTTATTTTAAATAGGTGTATATTATCAGAAAATTTTTAACTTTCGTATTTATTAAAGTAATTCTAGCGCATTACTTTTTCAACGTATTTTTTTTCTAACGCTGCTTTTCGTTCTTAAACTTTGAAAATGCGATCTCTAACGAAGCTTTTTTGTTGCCGCTTTTCGTTCTTAAACTTTTAAAATGCGATCTAAAAAAACTTTTCTATTGCCGTTCTTCGTTCTTAAATTTTTAAAATGCAATCTAACGAAGCTTTTCTATCGCCGTTCTTCGTTCTTAAACTTTTAAAACGCGAACTAAGAAAGCATTTCTATCGCCGCTTTTCGTTTATAAACTTTTAAAATGCGATCTTAAAAACATTTCTAGCGCCGCATTTCGTTCTTAAACTTTTAAAATTCGATTTAAAAAAACATTTCTATCGCCGCTTTTCGTTTATAAACTTTTAAAATGCGATCTTAAAAACATTTCTATCGCCGCTTTTCGTTTATAAACTTTTAAAATGCGATCTTAAAAACATTTCTATCACCGCATTTCGTTCTTAAACTTTTAAAATTCGATTTAAAAAAACATTTCTATCGCCGCTTTTCGTTTATAAACTTTTAAAATGCGATCTTAAAAACATTTCTATCGCCACTTTTCGTTTATAAACTTTTAAAATGTGATCTTAAAAAACTTTCTATCGCCGCTTTTCGTTTTTAAACTTTTAAAATGCGATCTAAAAAAACATTTCTATCGCCGCATTTCGTTCTTAAACTTTTAAAATTCGATTTAAAAAAACATTTCTATCGCCGCATTTCGTTCTTAAACTTTTAAAATTCGATTTAAAAAAACATTTCTATTGCCGCTTTTCGTTTATAAACTTTTAAAATGCGATCTTAAAAACATTTCTATTGCCGCTTTTCGTTTATAAACTTTTAAAATGCGATCTTAAAAACATTTCTATCGCCGCTTTTCGTTTATAAACTTTTAAAATTCGATCTAAAAAAACATTTCTATCGCCGCATTTCGTTCTTAAGCTTTTAAAATGCGATCTAAAAAAACATTTCTATCGTCGCTTTTCGTTTATAAAAACTTTTAAAATTCGATCTAAAAAAACATTTCTATCGCCGCATTTCGTTCTTAAACTTTTAAAATGCGATCTAACGAAGCTTTTCTATCGCCGTTCTTCGTTCTTAAACTTTTAAAATGCGATCTAAAAAAACATTTCTATCGCCGCATTTCGTTCTTAAACTTTTAAAATGCGATCTAAAAAAGCATTTCTATCGCCGCATTTCGTTCTTAAACTTTTAAAATGCGATCTAAAAAAACATTTCTATCGCCGCATTTCGTTCTTAAACTTTTAAAATTCGATCTAAAAAAACATTTCTATCGCCGCATTTCGTTCTTAAACTTTTAAAATTTGATTTAAAAAAACATTTCTATCGCCGCTTTTCGTTTATAAACTTTTAAAATGCGATCTAAAAAAACATTTCTATCGCCGCATTTCGTTCTTAAACTTTTAAAATTCGATCTAACAAAACATTTCTATCGTCGCTTTTCGTTTATAAAAACTTTTAAAATTCGATCTAAAAAAACATTTCTATCGCCGCATTTCGTTCTTAAGCTTTTAAAATGCGATCTAAAAAAACATTTCTATCGTCGCTTTTCGTTTATAAAAACTTTTAAAATTCGAACTAAAAAAGCATTTCTATCGCCGCATTTCGTTCTTAAATTTTTAAAATGTGATCTAAAAAAGAAAGATTAACGCTAGCTGTATACCCTAGATTGTTATGCATATGTTAAAAAAATATAACACAAAGGAAGTATAATTATATTTAAACATCCGCGATCATTCTTATTTTTAAAATAGTTCTATTATGAAAAAGTGTTAATGGCCTCGATAGCTTCGAGAATGATATCGAGACGGATGCATCGCGAAGCCCTCTCGATACAATTTGAAAGTAAAAAAACGTCTATTGCGGATCGAGAATACCATCGCGATACGCGAAGCGCGATGTTAAACAACCTTTTTCCAGTACTGTACTTAGAACATTATATGTTTCTACAGGGTAAGTTTGTAGTCTGAAAAAAGTTTTCTCTCATAAATTCCTAGTTTTTTTCAGAGGGTGGCAATATAAGGACTGAGAGAGTAAATTTTGATACTTAGGCATAATAGTGAAACACGACGGAACAGTTAGAAAACCTGCCAGGAAGATAGAGTGCCAGGAAGATAGAACTTTAAGATTCCAAAACACAATTGATGCAGTTCCGCAGAATAACAGGCTTATTTTACAAAACTCTAGAAAAGTGCCGATACTATGGCGGTATACGCTATATCTCCAAAACCAAAGAAGAGTTTTCAAGAAAATAAAAAGATTCATAGGGCCGCCATCAAAAATATGTTATGTTCGCGTCCTCCGACCGACTCACTTTTGGCAATAAAAACCCGAGTCGGTAAGTCGGAAAAAACCCGGAAAAAACTTTTTGATCCAAACGATATATATTTGAAAAAAAAAATTCGTGAGAACTAATTTTCCCAAAATTGACTAAAACTCGCGAAAATTAATTCCCGTAAAAATTAATATCTTTAGGGTACTCATGGCAAGTTTACAGACAGGGCGGCGAAAAAAGGGTCTGTCGAGTGGCGCTATACTGTTTTTTGGCCCTGGGAACGAATTTTGCCCCCATCTGAAAATCCCGGGAAAAAATACGCCCGACCGACCGACCGACTCATTTTTGCGGGGTCTTCAGGACGCGAACATAACATATTTTTGATGGTGGCCTAGACAACTTTTCAAGCTCTTCTATATGAAATCAACTTGTTTTTCGCTTCAAGACATTGATGAGAAATATTTTATCAGAACTGAGAAAAGGCAATCTTATAATTTCAGTATATGAGCCAACTAGAAGACAAACAAACAAACAATATTCCATAAAAAAACAACACAACACATATTTTTTTTATTCAAAAGTATTATTTAAAAACAACATTCGCGAAGTAAACTTGAATCTTCTGATTTATTATCAATGTTACGTTCAAATATGTACTTCCTTCAAATCAGCTTAAAAAGAATTAAAATTGATAGATAGCTACAGCTAGCTTAGGTAGCTACAACAAACGTTATTTTCATGTTCATTTAATGTCAATTAAGATCAATGCTTACAGGAGACTTTAAAATAAAAGAGAAAAACTGTAGAATTTTAAAAAGCCTTGTGTCAAAGAAAACGATTACTCGATTAAAAAATTAAAATCAGAACAGAAAAACAAAAACAAAAACATCCTTCGTTTCGTTGCTAACTAACGATCTATTTTTTTCTGCGGTAAATTTCGAAGAAATATCTGCCATTTATTTATTAAACTTTGACGGTGACCGATTACCGAATATGACGTGAGAATTACCAGGACTGAATAAAAAAAATGCAAATAAAAATTAAAAAAGGATATTTTATTAAAGTTAGAAATGTTTTTATAAACTGAATCCAAAAAAATATTTACTTATGTACAGATACACAACGATTAATTTATATATTTTATTAAGTTTTTGGTCTGCATTTTAAAGACGACAAAAACAAAAATATTACCGTCAGGGTCAGAAAAGTATGGAACGCCGTAGCTGCCTTATGAGTAGATAAGGCAGCCACGGCGCTCCATAAAAAGGCTGCAGGAGGTGTTCCGTACGAAATTGACCCGTTGTACGAGGTTGGTCATTTTTCGCGCTTGTACGAAGATGGGCATTTTTGTAATGGGCATTACAATTGCTGTACAAAAATTTTGCAACGAATAATTTGGTTTAGAAATGAATATCTAAACATTGTTAAATACATTCAGTAAGCATGATATAATATCTTAAATATTCTCTGAACGTTAATTTTTGAACATCATCTAATGATTGTACCAACTTCGTATAACCTAAATAACACCCTCGTTCCCAGGGCAATTTTTCGCTTTTTTGATATCCGAGACGCCGTCCGAGATTGTCAGAAAGAGAAAAATGGGCCTGAGGACGAGGTTGCCTAAATAACTCAACCTCGACCCCAGCACCTTTTACCGTGGCGTCTATCAGAACTATCAGAAAGCGCAGCGCCGTTGAGAAGCAAATAGTCCTGGGGACGAGGTTGCTAAATAACTGTGTACGAGGTTGGGCAAATGTCATTGCTCCCACTTAACTTGATTCTTTTTAATCCATACCAACTTCGTACGACTTCAAATACTCTGTACGGGGTTAGGCCTACTTCACTTCTTCTAATTTAGTTGAAATTTTTTTAACCATACCAACTTCGTACAACTAAGATAACTGTGTACGAGGTTGGGCCTACTTTACTTCTTCTAATTTAGTTGAATTTTTTGAACCATACCAACTTCGTACAACTTAAAACACCAAGACACAGATGAAGACTACTATATATTATCATTATGTCCTTTACATCGATTTTTTGGTTGTTTATTCTGTCAATAATTTGCACCAACAAAAACTGAATGCGGTTTAAGGACAATCTCCCTGTATCGAATTCGCATGGGTACTTCATCCGAATGTAATTGGTGATGACTCCAGTTGGTTCTGTAATGTTCGACTAGTGCATCAGTTTTTGATAAAATTGAGGATGTTTTTTCGCCAGTATTTCGTTATAAAATGCTTGATACTTGCATAGTTGAACGTTTGATCAGAAGTAGTGGATTTACTTCAGGCAGCTTTGATTGTTGTACCAGGTAGTCCAGGGTACCGTTTTTGTATAATAATGGCAATCTCTCTCCTCCATTGCCTCTCCCTTTCTTCTTCGTGTTCTACTTTTTTCTCTATTAAAGGAAATTAATCGTTGTGTAACTATCTAACTATTTTTACGAAATTGTTTGCGATCAGGCTTATAATTAATTTTTAAATACCTGCTTCTCTTTGTTGTTGACGCTGCTGGAAATCTGGAATATAAGTTAAAAAGGAAAACTAATAGTAAATGTTAATTATACAATTTTTTGTAGCAACTCAGAGAAGCTATACACTGACCATTTTTTGCAATATGTGCGTTCGAAAAAGCACTCGAAAAGGATTCGAAATTCACCTACCTTTTCCTTTATCGAAATGAATTAAAAGGTTAGAAAAAATAATGTATGGAAAGTTTTTGCGTTCTTCTCCGTTCTCACTCAATTATTAACATGTTTACAAAAGAGTTTCGTACGAGCCACGCAAAGGCACTGGGGACAAGGGTGATTTACAGGTTTTTTGCACGAGAATTCAAAATAATGTCACTACCATAAAAACCATAGAAAGGTTAATAAAAAAAATCAATACCATACCTGATATAACCTGATTCGAATCAAAGAGATCACATTTATACTTACGAGCACTAGTACCACTTTTTAAAAACATCATTGTTTATTCTCTGGTAATATAAAACAAAGTATAAAAAATATATATCTAGCTATTAAATACTCATATACATCATTACTATTTGCATAAAATGTAACCTGCTCGCCTCATTGGTATTTTTCCAAAGAGACATCTAGATGGTAAAATAAATGTATTTTTTATTTAAAAATGAAATAAAAGAAAAGAAGTTATTTTTAAATTGTTATTATCTTGTCTTTTTGAAAGTTTCTTTTTTTGACGAAATTCGACGCTGTACGGAGATGGTACTCTCAGCGCTACGGCAAAAAAGCCCAATTTCGTACAGTGAATGACATCGTACGGAACACCGCACGAGGGATCCCACAATTTTAATTTATCACTGACCAGTACAGCCGTAAAGTTAAAGGGACTTTGAGTTTTTTGTACTTTCATATTCTTTAAGTTAGTATTAGCTAGCTAGTAGCTAGAAGAGATAAAATTGATTAAGGATTTGATTGCTTCATGCAGACATTATGTTTTCTTTTGTAAACGAGAGCGACGCACATGCAAAATGATGAGGAAACCCACATAAAATTGTTTTTAGCTAGCGCACAGACCAGTTTCTGTGTGACATAGCTAGCCAATGTGAATTTGCATTGAGCACAACAGTAAAATGGTCTACAAAATAGTAAAATGGTGCTGAGAAGCTGCATGCACCATGAAAAGTGCAGGGAGAGCAAGTTTACAATTTCCCCTTATAAATTACTCTTTTAACTTCTCAACTCAACGGCTTCATAGTCAGTAGTCCATATTCTTGTTACCACACATAAAAATTACTATCTTAACCTAGCTTGATTTTGTAAGACTGGCAATCTGATTATCCCTTATAGGTTTCAATGTTTATGTCTTGACAGGATTCTTGTACATGTGCAGAAAAAATCTGAAACATTGGTAGGCAATAAAGTAGGTACAGACTTTATAGGTAAATATATAGCTAAAGAAAATCAAATTATGGTTAAAAAGTTTTGTTCTTTTTGTGTGTAGTTGCATCTTTTCACTGTTTTATCAACCTCCAAAATCAACACAATGTTCAACCTTGTTCTCATGGCTCTTCTATGGCTATGATATGACAGAATATTTTTGTAATAGGAAAGCGGTGAGGACAAGGTTGGTTA
This sequence comes from Hydractinia echinata, assembly GCA_030067915.1. Lineage (NCBI taxonomy): Eukaryota > Metazoa > Cnidaria > Hydrozoa > Anthoathecata > Hydractiniidae > Hydractinia > Hydractinia echinata. Next base: position 682,043 of record JASGCC010000048.1, on the reverse strand, counting down.
CAAAGTTTGCCTTTCTCAAGATGAACTGGAGCTACAATCAAAAAGTATGTTTTTAAGTTTTAAAATGGATGCTGGCTCGAAGTCACCTAAAAACACCGGCATTTTTTACATCATTAGGTCTAAGAAGATGAATTTGATACAATTTGCTTTATACAAATATTGTTAATGTATTAATACAACTCTGATTACTTTGTTTAGGGGGTTAATTTTTTTGTGGCCAGGTTAATAGATTAAAAGCACTGTTTAGCATTTAAGGAAATAATTCCGGCAAATTTAGGGGAAATGCGGGAGCTTTAGAAGAAGTTTTATTTATAACGCAGCTTTCTGCACTCTCATAAGTATGGCACACTACTAAGGTCGAAGGATTGTACTTTATTCAGAGTAAATATTTTAATCTATGTCAATTAGCGGACCGTATATTTGTTTGCATCATTTGTTTCTATATATATATATGTAGATTTTGAAGAATATGACACTAACCTCAACATTATTGCAACGCTCAAGAATCTTGTGGAGTTTTATGAAAATAACAAGCAAAGAATCGATCAACAGCTTTCTTTACAATCACCAGAAACAATGTTTTAAATTTAATTCAACGTGGAAGCCAGCCACTTTGCCGAAATATATAGATGGTTTTAATGACATCCCAGAATTGGAGAATGCTGATGAGACAGTAAAGAAGCTATTTAGTTTAGATTTTGCAAGACATACAGAGCTCCGAAAAGTAGTTAGAACTATAAACACAGAAAAATATGAAAGTGATCTGGAAAAAAACATTGCTAATAATACATGTCATATCCGTATGTTGGTGGAAACGTTAAAAAAAAACAAGAAAGATAAAAAAGCAAAAGTGTTTCTAATATGGGCAATAGATCAACGAAAGAAAAGGCTCCGAAGGTTGCAAAAACTTGACATTGATAAGTATATGAACATTATTAAAGAGTACAACATTCCTCCTCTTCAGAGTCCACATGACCCAAAGAACAAATACAAATTTCGAAAGTTTAAAATTAATGTACCACTGAAAGAAAAACGAGATATTGAAGACTTCGAGCATGACCGGGTGTACTAATGTATTAGTTTGTCATAAATGTAAAACATTTTTCATAACAAAGGTAACAAAAATATGGTTGTGTTTTGTTTTTGTAACAGATAATCTTGCCGTTCATTGTATGATTGTAGTGCACATTGATTTTTGTGCTTAAAGGCAAAAATCAGAAAATGAATAAAAAAGTTTGACACATAAACGTAGAGACTTTCACCATCATAAATTTGCAAATTATGGCTTAATACGTTTTCGTGAAAAAGTCTCAACCCATTGATTCACAAAAGTTTGTATGTGCATAAAAAATCATCAATACATGTTTCAACCTTTCTATGATGATCGCATGAATACCTTTGGTTTCCTACAAAAAAGACAAAATCCCTTTTTAAATTCATACTTCGAGCTCTGCTAACTTTGCAGTTTCCGGGGTTTACTAGGGCATAATTTTTAATCAATAATGTATTTATCTCCTAGAAAACTGAAATATATGTTTATTTCATTCATTCGTTCATTTATCTTATTGATTGATTTTTGTCAACAAATTCGACTTGTGTATGTTCATTCTGATTTTGAATACTTTCATTAATGCACATTTTACTTTTATAGTCAATTCTACATCAGGTTTTAATAAGATCTTTAAAACCTTTTTAATATGGGATCTGTTAGTAAGTTAAATTGGATAGCAAAATTTTCTTAAATTTGGTGATGCTTCCTGTCTGTAACTAGGCTACCTAGAGTAAGGAAAGTAATTGTTTGCAAATAAAAAGATTGTGGTATTTAAGTTCACGAATAGGACTCAGAAAAAGATGCGATATAGCAGCGCAATCCACAAAAAGAAGCAACGCTGACACCGAAGTGTGCTTTTGTAAGTGTTTTCTTGACAAAAGGCTTTTTTTCAAAATATTTAATAACATACGGCGTTGGCGAAAATCATTACCCTCAAAAGTTTATACAAATAATTATCCGCGAAATTTAATACCAGCAAAATTTATCGACCAAGAAAATGATTACCAGTGACATATATTCTGTCTAAAATGAGTTTTAACTTTAATTTACCGGAAAATTGGAAAGGAGAAAGAATTCAGGTAAAATGCGAAATAAAAGAGTTAGTTTGAAAATAACGACGCAAAATCACAAACAATAATTCCGCCTTCTTTTTACCCCGTATTCATTTCTTCTCTGGGTGAATCATGATGTTTTGCAACCAGTATATACATTTAATGCAGAAGCGTTTTTATTGGCACTAATCTTTTGTGGCATAGTATGTAAAAACCTGTAATCTTTCTTTTCGGATAAACATTCGCGATTGGCCAAATCAAAGAATACTTCGCGAATGAAGGAATTCACAAGATTTTACGAGACAAACTTACGTAAACCGCAATAACAAAAAAGTATCGGTAACGCCCGCAAAAGTAGCGTTATTGTTGCATTATCCTTTACAGGGTTTGTTGTCTGTTGTCAAAGCAGCTATCGCTGACTGGACGACCCCAATGTGAAAAGAAGCAAGAAAACTTGGAAACAAAGTTACCGTAAATGACTGGTTAGGCGCCCAGCGCCTGATGACCACCCACTTCGGATAAGCGCCCACCCTGAAGCTGCTAATCCATTATCGTGAAAGATGATGTATCAGAGGCAACGCCAAGTATTTTAACGTTTAAAATATACTGTATTATAATCAGAAAAAAACAAAGAAACCAAACATAAGATAACATGTTGGAAATACATTTTAACATATCTCAATAAGCGCTAAGTTCTGAGCATCACAAGAAAAGAGAGCTAGGAGGGGCGAACAGCGCGGGCACGGCTGCTGATTGAAAATTCATGATGCCAGAGTTCATTTCAAAGACCAGATACGCTGGTCTGGAATGTTCCGTAAAACATCTGTTCATAGGAGTTTGTTACAAAATACCATTTTTTCTTTCATCATGTGAGTTATTTTATAGTTCAGTATTTTTACACATTCGCCAAACTGGTGGTTATATTCAGAACAATATTAGATCTTTCTCTGTATTATGATGGCAACGCATCGATGATCACACTGTTTTATCAAAAATAATAAACAAGACAAAAGTTAAAGATCAAAATAGCAAAAATGCTATTAGTTGAATAACACGACCAAAATATTTTTATTTCTATTACTGAACTAATTTATGAGTAAATATAAGGAAAAAAGAGATTTGTGAACAAAGCTGAAAACGTTGCACGTTGGATTTGTTGTTGAATGTTTCCGGTCTGTGTATTTATCCATATTGGCGCTATCTCATCACAACAAACTTCATCGTTCGAAGCTGGAAGTATGTTGTGAAAAAGCGAACCAAATTACGAAAAAAATATTATTATTGGTCATGGCAGATGTTTATAAAGTTCCAAGAAGTATTAACGAAGGTTATAAAATGCTGGAACTACGATTGTATGTAAAATATTTTGGGTTATCTTCAGTTAAAGATCTTATTATTTATGTTTATTGGTAAGTACATTTTAAAATTGCCACATACGTCCATGAAAACTTTGTAAAAATGTTGCTTGTAAGGAATATGGATATTCAATTATGAAACAAAGTTATTTGTGTGTGGTTACAGCAGTTATTTTATTAGATTTTGGGATTTAGACGTTCCTTAATTTTTGCTTCCTCATCCCTTAAAATTTATTTTGTGGCTGCCACAAAAAGGTTTTTTGTTCGCCTCTCCTTTCATCATCATCATCATTCATCATTCTCGGCTTAACGTCCGTTTTCCATGCTAGCATGGGTTGGACGGGGTATATTAATGACCCTCTTCCAATCTGATCTAGACTGTGTTAGATCTAAACTCAACTTCCTCTGCCAAGTCTTTCTCGGTCTGCCTCTGGGCTTTGCCCCAGGAACTATCAAGTCTCTACACTTTCTTACCCAATTATCCTCCTCCATTCTTTCCAAGTGCCCCAGCCAATTCAATCTTCTTATCTGGATAACATCTTTAATTCTACGGAGACTTAGCCTGCTTCTTAGCTCATCTGAACTCTTTCTGTCTCTCAGACTGGCGTTACACATCCACCTAACCATTCTCATATCATTCCTTTCTAAACGGTCAAGATCTTCCTGCTTCACTGCCCATGTCTCACTACCGTACAACATAACACTTCTTATGTTAAAGTTAATCGATCATTTACGGCAATAAACATTTATTTTCACAATTTTTAAAAATTTAACTTTTTCATACAAACTTTGGAAGATTGTTGTCGAAAAATAGGATATACTGCCAATTTCCATTTCTAAAACTTTCACAAAAAACAAGTCCTGGGGACGAAAATGCTCGTCTTTTTAGAATTTGTAAATTTCTTACAAGAAAGTGAAGAACAACATTTCATTCAAAGTGACTTGACGCGATTTGTTCGTAAAAATTAGTTCGCGTAAAATCACAACACAGATCTGTTGCGCGAAAGTTATATACAATGACATGTTTCGCTTTTTTTGCGAAAAATGATTTTGGGGAGAAAAAAATTGCGTGAAATATGTCGGATATTTAGGTTTTCATAAACAGATGAAGTACAATTAAACAAGTCAATCGTCTTCTTCAGTACCTTCTTTCCATTTATTACCACTTGCATCGTGATTCAGATGTACAGGAGAGAGGGAGGGGCATTCATAAAACCTATCATGTCTTGAGAGTTTAACTAGCTGCTTATTCGACAGAAAAAAAAGAACATTAGAAAACAACTTCGCGAGTCAAGAATTATCCGTAATTTCGCGTTTTTTTTAAATACAATGTTGCAAATCAAAATAATTGCGGAAAGGGTCAAAACTTAAAGGTTGTTACTCTCTCTGCGCACGCAAAACTTTCCGCTCTTAAAGTTATGTTCAATGAAAATATGCTTATGATATGCTTATCATGCGCTTAAATTGTGAGAAAAATCAGCCTATGTATGTTTTTAAAAAAAGGTGTAATCTAAAGCATGGTTTTCACTAGTGGCTAACGTAACGTAACGTGAAATAACCTTTTACCATATTTTCTTATTTCGCAATATCTAATCGCTTATGCATCGTTCCCACTAAAGCTTAATTCATGAAAAAAAAGTTTACCTTGAGTTTACCTTTCCGTGTTATAGTTAAATTTTGTGAAACGAGAAAACAAAATCTGTGAGTTTGATATGTGTATTTCTTATTAGAATTACAAGTTCTTTCCCTTTTCAATCCTTGGATTAAATGCCAGAAGAAAGACTGTTTTATACTCAGCCACCTTTTAAATTTTCAATATAGCCCTAACTTCGCCAGTTAACATACACATCGTCTGTGCGAAACCTGTAAAAAAATTAAAACACATTAAAGATTTCTCCATGAAACTATAAATTTTTGCATCGGTAATATCTTAAATCAGCATTAGATAGGCTTAGAGGGACAGCAGAAAAAAACTTTCCGTTTTTTAATTTTTTGGAATATATTTTCGCAAACGATCCATAAATTTCACACGAACGCGAAATCTATTGAACTAAGGATAATTGGATTTGCACCCTTTTGGTTGGTCACTGCCTGTTCGACAAGTGTTTTCGTAAGTGGTTAACATATAACAAGACAAACAAAAATTCTAACAGTTAAAGCGTAGTTCTCATGTAGTGGTGATTAGGCGTCAATCAAAAATGCAATAACTTGAGTACAAAAAGGATTTTTAACTTAAAGTTGTTATGGTGTGCTGTTAGACCAATGTAACATTTCGAAACAAAATAACATATTTTGACCAAATAATGAAAAAATAGGTATGACGTTTTATTAAAGTGATGTGATCAACGGCTGTGCACGTCGTAATAACAATTCAGAGCAACCGAGCAATTCTAATGAATGTCATGCGAAAGTTTTTGCCTTAGAATGAATTATTTTGATGGCGATAAATTTAAGATTGATATAATTTTTTAACGCACAAATATTTAAGATTGAATTGATTTCATTGGAGAGAAGCAGACCTTTGTGTACACCACGTGTCTTCGATGGGTGTCACATGACCAGCACGAAACATCTCCCAACCAGCTTGCGCAATCATTACTCCGTTGTCGATACAAAATCTATTAAAAAAAAAGCTTCAAATGTGATACCCAGCTAGTCATAGTGGATTACATTACCGCTATACCTTTGAGTGTACACTTCCAACATGATGAATACAAACAAAATTAACAAAACATCTCACCGTTCATCAGTAGCGAATAATGTTGCATTACGTTCCTTTGCCATGATTCCTAATCAGCAAGAATAAAGATTTTGTTTTTACACAATATACTTTGACAAAGCTGAAGTCGAGAATGTTTTTTACAAGGTTTATGATTTACATAGAGTAAGCACATAACACTGCTGAAACTATTAGGAAAAATGTTTTTTATGTTAGTCTTGACAAGCTGTTAAAAATACACAAATAAAAACTGGTAAAAGTTTAAAATTGGACATGCATATAAATGCAGGGGGTCGCTGGATCAATCACAGAAGAAGCAATCTAAAATTGCAGCTTAAAACGGTGATTGATCAAAAGAACGTTGAATAAAAATTTTCCACTTTTTCAATATGTTTTTAAAATGGTGTTTTTTTCCATCAAAAGGATCACCTTTATTAATACCAGCAGTCTGTTTCTTCGCAATTTGGTAGTCGTGCTACGGACACACGGGACGAGCTAGGAAGGATAAAAGGGTCGAGCGAATTTTTTTCCCGTTTTACGAAATTTAATTCTCGAGAGTTAAGAAGTGCCTGCAGGTGGTGAACGTGACCCATCCTTCTTTGAATATGTAAGCCGAGAAAAATCTTCAATAAGTATATAAGTTTTAGATGCTAAAATGTGTTTATTTAAACATCCCCGGTAAGATTAGTCGAGGCGGTTTCTTTTATTTCAACATCTCTCTTGACAAGGGGGAAGGTGCTAAATTGAGTATTTACACAAAAATATGAACGCATATCGAAGTAAGTTGTTTCACGTACCCATCATTTCTTGAAGTCTTTTGTTACCTAAAAGAAAATATCTATTTGCACTAGTTGTAGTTGTAGCTGTGTCACTGATAAATAATGTTTATGTGATTACACTTAAAAAATATTTTTTTACAACTTACAGCCCACCCCTCCGACGATGAGAACTTCAGACGATCCACAGTGAGCCATCGCTCTCTCTAAAATTACCAAACAAAACACATTTATAACTATTGTTTTGTAGTAATGTATTGGTTGTAGTGTGTTCTGAATGCACACATTGTTAGCCGTTTACATCAAGTTCAGAATCAGAATTAATCAATCAATCCAATCAGAAACACCTCACATGACTTTGTTAATATAAAATAGTATTCCTTGACTTATTATGTGGTACTACGAATACAAAATGTTTCAGACATTCAGTTGAAACAGAAGCCAAGGAGTTCCAGTTTGAATTATCCGTTAACATTAATATAAAACTTTCAAATTGGATATATATACAAGTCTGCTCTAGGCCCTATCCTTACTGTTACTGTGTTACAACATGGTTCAACTACTAACTTGGACCTGTTCTTCATTTTTTTGGATTTTTGCGATCTGTGTATCTACTCCGAACAAACTGGCTAATTGACTAGGCTTAACGCTCAGCATGAGAATAGGATTGATATCTTAGACGGTTTTCTAGTTGAGAGATTGTTGTGCTTACACGCCTTCCGTAACACAAATGGTAGCTTTAAATGCACTAAAACCCCCCTTCGCAAAACCCTTATTTATGACAGTGTGAAAGACTATCTCGAGAAAACATAAGTAATCAAGATAATACACGAACCTGTTATTTCAATTAACATTGCGAATAAGGTTTCCTAGAAATGATAATATTTAAAATTAAAAAAGTGCAGTCATTTACGTTTTCACTTAACTTTTACCCATAAAGCATTACATAAACTACACGCATTTTGTTAGAAAGAAGAAACGAACAGTAATCAATACTTCCTAGGAACGAAATAGAAGAAAACAAAATATGCAGTTTTCCACTTATTGGAAAAACTATAGGAAACATTGTTAACCACAAGAATAACATATTAACGTCACTGCTTGCAGGCGTCACTATTTCTATATGCGACACTTTTGAAGCTGGAACATGGCTAACCTGTAGTGAGAAACACAAATCTTCTTTCGTACATTCTCCTTTCTTCAACATTCGATGTGCTGCAGACTAAAGCACAGTAATGTGTATTAACACTCAACTATCTGAAATACACAATGAGTTAATAGTACTACCTTCCCATTAAGCAACGTTATTATATTAACTGATTTCAAATGTAAGCATGCACACAAAAACTGAAAAAAGCTAAGATATTTTGCTTAATACGCAAATCACACGAATAATGCACTAATTTTGCTGAGTCACAACAAGTTTCACGTGTGTTAATTCTCGTGGCTAAAGGTTCCTTGCAATTCCTGCGAAAGAAAGATAATTAAAATGCCAGTTAAAGTGTGTTCTTTCCTTAACCACAGTTTATCAAAAGCATAAAAAATGTATTATTTGTGGCTTATTCCCATTATTTTCAAAAACATAGACCTTTGGACCATTTTTCATAACTTGAAGTATTAGTACCTCAATAAAAGATAAAATGCCAGAAAAGCTCACATCCATCCCTTTTACAGCATAAGGAAGTTCTATGTATTTTGTACCTCTAAATAAATAAAAAAATAAAAAAATAAATAAACAAAACTGCTTGGTTACTCCTAGAAATAAGAAGGTACAAACAACAATATCACTGTCTTTGTTCAATTAATTTTTAAGATTAGCCATCCCCATTCTTATCAATGGGAATGGCGTAACACGAGATAAATTAATTAATGGTTAGTTATTATTTTTGAGTATTACTGCTTACTTTTTCGCCAGTTGCTCGATGTTATAACCAGGACTTGGATCATTAGAAAGCTAGAAGAAAAAGCATTTAATATCCGATGTTTAAAGCTGAAAATTGTACTTATACAACATTCATCTAGATTGGGATCAAAATATATCCATCGAAATATAGTTATTAATTACATACTTTTAGTACTCGGGCAAATCTGTCCAGACAGTTACCAATTGCCATATCGATTGTTTCACCAAATATACGGTATCGATTCTTCAAATAAGCAATCACCTATATAAAAGTTTATTGACATCATATAATCGAGGTGCAAAATACAGTATAGTGAACAGTTTATCAACATCGGCTTTTCTGCATAGACTATTTAAAATGGACATTGTATCGCCGAGGGTTGATCTACAACCAAATCTAGGTTAGAGTGGCGGTTTGATGGTCAAGTTGACTAAGACGTTAGCCGTAGAAATACTGTCACTTAAAACAGGGACGCATGAAGTACCAAAGTTCAAATTGAATTCTATCTTGATCCTACTCAGGATTAGACAACAAAAGCATAGATATTTGTGTACTTTGGTGTCATGCTTGTTAAATTTATTATTATCTCTATGTTATCAACCAACTTTTTCAGAAGATATCGGTATAGAAAATTGTGAGTATAATTACTGGTCAGAACACGCAAGAAATACATATATGCCTTGCAATCAAGATAGGTTGGAGTTAGGCTCTCAAAAATAAGACAACAACAAGTTATTTGCCATCATACCTGAGTGTTTCCTCCACTGACATACAAAACAACAGGATTGCCAGCACCTGTGATCAAACGTCCCATTTCAATATCTTCATTAATTAAGTTAAAATCTGTTTTGCAGTAATTTAATAAAATTGCAAATTTCACATGAAACCAATTCCATTGTAACACTCTAATTCAACAATTTTCCATCTTAGCACATCCCCCAAACTAATAATTTCTCTGGTATTTCACCAACAAATTTCTATTTTAAACTACCTTTCTAGTTTTTCTGTTTCAAAAGGATATTTATGAACACTGCAATCCCAAACAGATTATTTAAATATTAAGAGATGTCTAATTCGTTCAAAAATGATTGTTACATTGCCCAAGATAAACTTTAGCTGTTAGTTTGAAAACACAAAACCTAACAAAAGATGGCATAAACTGGTGGTAGTGTAAAAATAGTTAATATGTAAGTTACCATTTTTAAAAAAGACACAGAAAAGATACGACCAATGCAGTGATTGACAGCTACTAAAGGTTTGTTCCATAGCTGTGCAACAGTACGTGCTACAACAGCTGTTGAAACTAAAGGTGCTCCCATGCCAGGACCTAACAAAAATAACAGCTCAATAAATGGCTAGTTAACACACAGACCAACTTGCACTTCCTCAACTTCTCCAATACACGTGAGTTTCATATTTTTAAGTTCTAACCTTTTGTAAAGCAAACGCAATCTATATCTTGTGGTTTAATTTTTGCATCTTCAAGAGCTCTAAGAAAGGAAACACATGTACCATATGAGATGTTTTTTTTAATTTTGTCATGTTATTTTAATTTGTGTACATACTTTTGGAGCACATCTAGTATATGTTCTTGATGATGTTTCGCTGTATCTCTAGGAAGAAATCCTGCAACAAAAAAGTCTTCTTTTTATGAAAGTCACAGATTATGATGACAGTAATTTAAAGCATGTTAAAGGATTGGTGTATCATTATGCAGAGGAATCCAATGCGTTTTTTTAACATGATAAAAACTGTTATAAAAGTTATAGGAACTACATGGAAAGTTTGACATCAGTTAACTACAATTAAGATACCACACAATTAGAAGAACAATCACAGTTTTACACCACTTGATTCATCTTTATCATTGTACCAGACATTAATTCCATTTGAATCTACTTAATGTATATGCAGTAGAGGTTGTCTGTCAACTCATAAAAACAAAACCCAAACATTACAAATAAGTACACAACATGGAACAAGAATTGTTACCTTCACCAAGATGGGTTATACAAGCATGTCTAACATTACACACAAGTATAAAACATGAAACATGATAGGTTACCTTCACCAGAAGGAGGTATGTCTAACATTACACATAAGTACATTACACATAAGTACACAACATGGAATATGACAGGTTACATTTACCAGGAGGGGTTATATAGGTATGCCTAACATTATCACAAGATGGAACATAATAGGTTACCTTCACCAGGAGGGGTTATATAGGTATGTCTAACATTGGATAACACAACACCATCATTGATTATTCCAATACCAAGCTTGTTGGCGCTCCCTTCAAAACCAATTGCAATGGTCATTATGTTACTGCACTACATTGTTTTGATTTGTTGTAAAATTTTACTAAACAAGAAAGTCAATATAATAATAATGTCAGCAAATAATCATTTGCAATGCATTGAGTAAGCATGTGTGAGTAAAAAGAGTAATAAAACAGTTTTTTAAGACAAGGGAAAAAAGTATAATAAAAGATAATAAAAAGGTTTTTCCTTTATGAATGTTTGATATATATTTCATCATTTAAATATTTCTAAAATAAAATTACATTTGTTTTTTGATTAGGAACAATTTATGTTGTTTAGAAGAGATGGATTGAAGAATCAGAAGTATGGAGTCAGTTGGTTGAATGAAATGTGCTGAAAATTACGTCACTGAAAGCAACCAAAGGGTTAAAAATTAAAAGGTTGAGCAATATTCTCAAGATATGAATTCATAACATTCCCCAAAAATATAATAACAAAAAATGGACAATGGTAGACATTCTCAGTAAAAACTACTTGTAAATATTCTGTAAATATTATATATAATATAAAAATGATGTCAAAATTAGCGCATTGATTTATTCAATAATCAATATGAAAACTCTGCTATCTTTGGAAACGTTATGATTTCTATATTGCTGCAACATTGGCCAGTATTTTATCAACTGTTTACTCTGCAAAATACACAGAACATATTACTTATGCGAACCAACCAAGATTTATTTGGCAGATATTATAATGTAGTTAACATGGAAGGATGACCGTTCACTTTTCATTCTGTTGTAATTAAAGACAAATAAATGTAATATTTTTATAAAGTATTGCTTCCAGAAATCATTTTAATAAAGGTATTTTTTTTATCAAAGAAATTGGGTCTACCTAGTATCCACATTTGGAATAAGAACAATGGTAATAGCAAACACACATAAGTGGGGAATCCAAAAATCAAAATAAAATACATTGATAACTTACATAATAACAGAGAAACCGACATACATGATTTGTTAACTGTTATTGTTTTATTTTAATTCTGCCAAAAACCCACATTAAGGCGACGATAGAACAGCTTACTATAATTTGGTACACAACCAGATTCTTGAAGGGTCAAAGGATGCAAAATTTAATCTTTACAAAACTCTAAAAAAATATGAAGATATAAGTGAAGGTTGTTGTATTGACATTTTTCAATAAAGTCCGACCTTTCCAAAGAAAGAGTACAAACATAATGGTGTGTAAGCTATTGTTATTTATGATCAACTTATTGTTAGGAGTTTAGAGCATCAGAAAGCACTGCCTAAGTAATTTTTTTTGGTACCTTAGATTCAAATGCGCCAAAAAAAACACACAAAAAAAACACAGAGGACAAAAGATTGCAATGGCTTTAAATTTAAAGCCATTACAAAGCAGTTATAACTTTGAGGCCAAATAACTTGGAAATGAGGTTGTGACGTCAGTCATTTTTCACCACGTGGGTAACTAGAGATAACCTGAGACCAAAATGGGCAAGTTTCCCAAACCTGGGTCCTAGAATCTGTGTCGGAACGGGTTGATGACGTTTGAAGATCTATAGGGTAACAGGTTTGAAAATTTCTGAAAATATTTTTTTGTATTTTTCCCGGTCTTTGAGCTTGAAATGCTAATTAAAATAATATATAGCATTATATATTTTTGACGAACAACTAAGGAGATGTAAGGGTTTAAAAATTTGCTGACTTCAAAAAAATATTTCCACAAATTTTTTTTTCGGAAATTTTTTTCACTTTATAGGATTTTTGCTAACGTCAACAAAATTGTTTAAAAATTTTCTGTAATTTACCAAACTTTGACGTTAAAACAATATTGAAAACAAATGAAGATACATTAAGATTAGGGAAGCCATTGCATTGCACTTTTATCTTTAAGGTCTTGTATCTTGGAAACGGCTGAAAATAACTAACGCCATCTCCCGCGTAGGTCACTAAGGGCCACTGGGGACCAAATTGGTTAAGTTTCCTAAAGCAGAGTAGAGAAAGCAGAGAAAATAACACCTGCTTCTGAACAGATGGGTTGTTGACGTCATCACAAAACTTTTAAGCCACAATATCTCTTTAACCGTTCTTCAAAAGCACATGATCCTATATATTTTCTTGATCAGTGTTTCAAGCTTTACACAATAGAGGCAAAAGGTATAAAAAATTCTAAAACATTTTTGTACTTTAGACGTCAACAAAAATTTTAAACCCTATGTCTCCTTAACCGTTCGTCAAAAGTACAAAAACACTATGCTTCATCAGTTTTTCAAGCTCTATAAAATATAAGTAACAGGTAAAGAAATTTCTAAAACATATGTTTTGGAGTAGCGACAGATCATTGCTGACATACAGTTATTGTATCACTTTCACACATAACCACACATGCTTTAAATAGATCATTACATCGTTGGTAAGGATTTTGATTGGTGCGCCTGATATTGCCGAGCCTCGTGAAATTCATCACAACTATAATGGTACCGAGATAGCGACAGCATGCAAGACAAGACCGTGTAAAGACTTAAAACTCGTAATCTTAGTGCGTTCGTGTCTTGCAAAGTGAATAAAACATGGATATGGTAGGTAATTTTTAATGTGCAATGTGGTTCACGCCTTAATAGAACTTTTCAAACTATAGTTTTGAGTCAAAAAGCAAAGATTTCCACATTCCATGTAAAAAATATGTTTTTGTGTAGTGTATCTAACCTAGCTCCTCTCCTTCAACAAGTAAGTGTTAGATAAATGAATAAACTAACACAGGGATAAATGTCCCTAATATTTTACTGCATAAATAAAGGTTTTTACTTAAATATGAAAGCTTAGCTAGCTAGCTATAGACAGATTTCTTTGTTTACATAACCAGTGGTCTCTACGCTAGGAAGACATCCTTATTAAACTTGCCATGCTTATCCGCTATACGCCGTTAAGGTTTTAGACCTACATTTATACTTTCTTAACAGCGAAAATGCGAAGTGATGTATTGTACTTTTAACGATTGAAATTTTATTTATGTAAAACTGAGATGTCTTACCGTCTGGAAGGTTAACATACATAGCTACATACTTCCGGCATATAGCTGTTAAACATGGAAAGTTTAGTAAAGAAATCACCTCTAACATTGTGTGGCAGGCAAAAATATGATAGAACTTGCAGAAGAGAGATCTTTTTCAGCATATTTCTTGACACAGAAACGTTGTTGAGGCTTAAACCTACTATCAAGTGTAGATTGATATCTTCTGATTCATATAGCTCATCATCATTCTTGGCTTAACGTCCGTTTTTCATGCTAGCATGGGTTGGACAGAATATATTAATGACCCTCTTCCAATCTGATCTAGACTGTGATAGATCTAAACTCAAATTCATCTGCAAGTCTGTCCTTATTACCTCCTGCCAAGTCTTTCTTGGTATAGCTATATAATATATACTTATTCCTAACAATACCTCTTTGGCTAGCGTCGATATCTTTTTGCCAAGTTTAAAGTTAAAAATAAACCTCAGTTTACTGCTGTCTTCATCTCAGAAGTACCATGCAGGAGATTTTCGGTACCACTTCCTCCAGCCTATATCCATAAGGATTGTGCACAGGAAGCAAATATCACCACCCCCCCCCCCCCCTCCACAACATTAATTTCACCCCCAAACAGAGCCATTTTTATCATTCCCCCCAAACAGGGAAATTTCAAAATTCTGAGTCCCCCCCCCCCCTCAAAATCCATTCAATGCCAAACTAATTTTTATTTTCAGGCAGCTGTCAGTTCTCTGGACAACGATATAAATTTTTTTATTGATAATGATCAAATTGGTGCAAGTTCACATTTTTGTTACTAGTTATTTATTCCATTCAGTAGTGTTTGATGCTGTTTACTATTTCTTTCGACACAAGTGCTCAAAATCGAACTTCATCAATCTGAAATGATGATAACAATTTGGGAGAAGCATATACAAATGTATATGAAGGTATGTAAATATATGGTTACGTCCTATCCTAAGATACATCAGTATACAGACCAAAAGCTCAGTTAGGTAGAGCACTCTCTCCTGAATAGGTGTGAGGGTGTGGGTTCGAATCCCACTTGGTCTGATTTAACCTGCATTCATTATTTAAATAATATTTTTAAAATTATGAAAATTTTGTTGGGAATGCACGCAAGAACTTATCTTTATGCAAGGAAGCAATTGCTGTTGATACTCAATTGTCACAAGTGTAA
The DNA here is from genome assembly GCA_030067915.1 of Hydractinia echinata. Taxonomy (NCBI): domain Eukaryota; kingdom Metazoa; phylum Cnidaria; class Hydrozoa; order Anthoathecata; family Hydractiniidae; genus Hydractinia; species Hydractinia echinata. Next base: position 666,682 of record JASGCC010000048.1, on the reverse strand, counting down.
TGCAATGAAGAAACAAAATAGTCTTCTAAAAACAGAGAACTCACTTCTGGCGTTAGCTGCTTCTGGTTCTTGTGATAACATATTCTACTGCTGTGTGTTCCTAATTTTAGTGAATGAGACATACCATACAGTAGCTCGATTTTTTTAACATGGTGGAATGACTGGATTTTTTTATTCCTTATTGTATGATAAGTTAGTTCCTGATGACTTGAATGTGTTGCCATATGCTGTGTATATAGATGATGACGTCAAAGCAAAGAAATATAGGGACAATACATTGTTTTCAAACTGCAGAAAATGTTAGTAATACATTTGCAATTAAGCGTATTTCATATTGTATTCAATTATTTGATTTCATTAAAGCTGCTTATTTCACTTTGATTAAAAATCTTTAAACGTGTTGTTAATGCACCTTTTCGTTAGAATGCATATGATTTTTCCTCTTTATTTTATTCTCCTTTATTATATTATGTTATTTTACTTTCAGTTTCAAAAAGAAACTCAAAAGAAATGTGTTTTCTCCGACACACATCAGTAAACAAAGACAACATACAGAGTACATTTCAAGAAATTCCTAATTCTTTTAGAGACTTGTTCGTTACTTTTCCATAAAGTGTAGTTTTTATAATGCGTAATGTACAGAAATTTCAAGACAAGAAGCATAGCAAAAAGTTAAGCCTGGTTCACATTGGTGACGCAAGCGCAAACGCAAGCAACATAAGCATGCGCAATGTCAATTTTAAAAATCTGACGCAAACGCAAACGCAAGACGTTCACACTAAAAACGCAAAAAACATAAACAAAGATGGATGAAGAAGAATTATATTTGATTATGTTAAATTTATTACTTAAAAGAAAAAAGAGAAGACAGCAAAATAAAAATATAAAAAAAAGAAAATGGGTTAGAGATATATTTTTGAAACGAGATAACCTCGGCGAGTATAGTAATCTAGTTCAGGAACTAAGGCTTGGAGATCATCAATTTTACTTCAGGTAATTCTTTTTTCGTTTTATGATTTTTTTTCAAATAAAGTTATTCAGTTTTTTTATTTGCTTTGTTGTTCCAGGTATATGCGTATGTCCGCTGAGTCATTCCAGTACCTTTTAAATGTAGTTGGTCCAAAAATTGAAAAGAAAAGCACGAACTTCCGTAAGCCAATTCCAGCGTCAGAACGTTTGTGTTTGACAATCCATTACTTGGCTTACGGGAATAGCCAGCAATCTATTTCCTTTTCGTACCGTGTCGGTAAATCAACAGTCTCAGAGATTGTAAATGAAACATACAGTGCAATCTGGGATTCGTTAAGGGAGATATACGTCAAAGCTCCAGGAACACCTGAAGACTGGAGAAAAATATCTCAAGAATTTGAATCATGGTGGAACTTGCCACATTGCATAGGTGCAATCAATCGTAAGCACATCAGAATCAAATCACCTTTAAAGAGCAGATCATTATATTATAACTACAAGGATTATTTTAGCATCATCCTCATGGCTATGTGCGATACGCATTATACTTTTACCTTGGTTGATATTGGAAGCTACGGATCCAATAACGACAGTAGTGTTTTTTGCAACTCAGAAATAGGAAGGTGTTTTTTTGAAGGTGTTATTGTGGGCGATGAAGCATTTCCAATACAATCTTGGGTAATGAGGCCATATTCGGATCCAAATATTCCTGAAACAATGCGCATCTTTAACTACCGTCTTACACGAGCAAGAAGGGTAATAGAGAATACATTCAGTATTTTAGCGGCTCGCTGGAGAATCCTTCTACATCGGATCCAAACAAGCATTAAAACAACACAATTAATAGTTCAAGCAGTCGTTGCTTTACATAATTTTCTACGGCAAACTAACAGCGCTTCATACTGCCCTACGGGTTTTGTAGACAGCCACGATGAATCTGGCGTAATTAATGAGGGTGAATGGAGAAGTATTGTTAGATCAAATGGATCTGCTGGATTGTTAGAGCCTCTCAATGCGTTAAGAGGGTCGAGGATACCTACTAGTGCTATTGAAACACATAGTAACTTAACTACCTATGTTAACTCGTTACAAGGTTCAGTACCCTGGCAATGGGATTATGTTATGTAGAGGCCAAGGATTGGATTAATAGACATCATAAACATTTTAGAATTACCTTCAACGCCGTGTTCTGTAAAATGTACAGGCTCATAAAAAAACATAAACAATATCAAATGTAAACTGATTGTGATGCAAAGCCAAAGTTGTTGTAAACATTTTGGAAATTTTCGGGGAAATTTAACCTCATCGCTGATCTCGATGTATCTTCAAGCGTTGCACGTTAATTAAATTGAGATTCTCTGGGGAAAGTAGGGCTGGTGTTGTCTGTGATTTGAGGTGTCAGATTTCTTGTCTCGGTTGAAATTTCAAGCATTTCGTATTTAAACAATACGTTATTGATATCGTTTTTAGCTTGTAGACAATTTTCCTTCGACATCTTTTTCAATTTAGATGTGATAAGCTCTCCAAACAAAGCTTCTTCGCATTTTTCTTTGGCTCGAATCTCCTTTATATGTTCACCTATGTTTTGTAGCACATTATCTTCCAGGTCTTCGGTAGTTTGCCGTTCTTTCAATTTCCTAAGTCAAAAAAACGCAAAATTGTGTAGAATACCAAAAGTTCTACTAATTTTATTTATTCTTATTTACCTTTTCTTAGTGTAGCGGATATTGCCAGTAACCGAGCTAATGTTAGTGCTTCCTGACGCAACCGACACAGAAACGTCTAAATCAACGTCATCGTCGTCAATATTGTTGTGTTTTCCCCCATTCGGATTACCTTCGCTCTCATGCAGCACAACATCATTGTCTGAATTTGTTGAGAAATTTGAAATTGTTTGCCTTGGCTGAACATAAGGATCCAACCATCGCATAAAAAGAAAGAGATCCGAAGTGGGTTAGTGAACATCTTGCGTTCCAGAACCACTAACTTTGCTGTTTTGAACCCTTTTTTTCTCCCTTCCGTATTTATTCCTTAAATTACGGAAAGTTGAACTGTTACTACCATCATCCAATCCAACAATTTTTGCGACGTCCACCCAAGCCAATTTTTTCTTATTTCTGTCTTTAAAGTTTGATCAAGATTTGTCATACAAAATAGGATATTTTCTGACACTTTCTTCAAAAGATGTCATTTTCAGTACTTTATGTTTCGATCACTAACAGAGCTTTTGAAAATATTCTTGAGCATGCTGTTGCGTCTGCGTTTACTGGTTCGCACTAAAAAAATTATGCTACAAACACTGACGCAAACGCAAGGATATCAAAATTTTTTGATATCTTGCGTCAAGCTTATGCTTGCGTTTATGCTTGCGTCGAAAGTGTTCAGACGTTCTTTTTCTTGCGTTTGCGCTTACGTCACCAATGTGAACCATTTGCATTTAATATAATTATTTACAACATGGAATTGCGTGCTTATTTATAACTAAAGAACGCAAATTATAATACTATTTCAGGTTGTTCATTTGTTCAGATTCAAGTTTAGTGGAATATGAGAAACTTATGCTAGACTTTCGAATGAGACAGCAAAAAATATCTCCACCTGATTTGTCATTTCCAATTAAACGACCATTGAATCTACAAGATCAATTCAAAGTCGTTTCTTCTCTTCCCAACTATCATAAATGGAACTGGGTCAATGAAAAAGGTGCTGAAAGAATTGTACTTGAGCAACAGTTTTCTTCAAGTTGTTCAAGGTATCCTAGTTCTCCCCGGAATAGAATAGTCCAAGCTGTGCAATACAGACAAGACTATGATCTGCTGGTATTTCATGTATTGAAAAATATCTATAGTCAGTCTTGTTCAATTCTGTATAAAATTATTAAAGAAAAATGCCGTCAAGGAAGCAGAGCCAGAGCGAATAGACAAAAGCGCAGAAGAAACACAGTACCCACAACATCTTCTATTTCTGCTAGGGACATCTTAACTTCTTCTGAAGAAGATACAGAGAATCTGCATCAGGCTCCTATATAAAGCACCCGCATTTTTGTGGTCTTCATTCTGTGAAGATCACTGAACGGAAAGGTACGAAAGTACCAATTGAATGTCACCTAATAAAGTGAGGAAAAGTATCTGAACCACAATGGAGGCAAATAATTCTCCAAGTTGGTGATTATACAAAGTCTCGAATATTAGGTTCTTGTTAATGAACTTTTTAGTGGCTGTAGCAGATTATGACGTACGTAGATCGAAAGATAAACTTCAAGAAGAAATCAAACAAGACAATGAAGAGATGGACAAAGGTTGTGGTCAGCTCGAAGATCCCGCTAGATTGAAACCGCTGAAAGAAATCTTTACAAAAATGGTATTCGACCAACTTCGCTATCATCATCACTTTGGACGCTTCTTCAAGCCTTAAGTGCAGTTTAATATGCCAACCGACTTCTATGAGCGGTACATTCATTAAATTACACACGATGCTACGGATGACGCGTATAAACAATGGAATGACGGCAAAAATACACCCGACACATACGGCTGGCATTGCTTCTACGAATGGTTGTTCTTTGAAAGCATTGCCGCTTACCAATTTGATTTTACCGTCAAAGATTGGACAGCTGAAAAAGCGTCTCAAACAATCGAAAAATTGGTAAATTCGCTCGACACCATTGATGGAGACAAACAAGAAGTAGTGGACGAAATACGCAACTGCATTGTCGTGGATAAACATACGAACAAGGATTGGAGTTTGGACGGCGTAGAACTTAGTCAAACAGCAAACAATTTGGCGAACAAATTGGATACGTGGGAAAAGGTACCGAAGGGCATCAAGATACCTAACACAGCTATTAACAACGGTCACTGGATAAAAACCGACTTAACATACGACTCAACTACCTTTGAACTAGTAGTAACTGATTTTGAGGCTAACGATTATATACGTTACATTATAGACAATGATGACGAAAAAGACGAAGTTATGGAAGAAAGAAGTCTCCAGTCGGCTCTGAAAACCTTGTCTCAATCGAAAGTGACAAAGAACTGGAAACCGCAATTCAAGAAACGGATTTCATCGAAGGTCTCCCCATTCACATCATCCATTCTGGAAACGATTACAAAAGCCCGGACGGAACATTACACATTGACCAAAAAGGGTCCCACTTCGGGTCCCAGACTGGAACTTGTGTGGAACAAACAGACTGGCACATATGGGACTGGGACATATCCCCAAGACTATGGACAAGAAAGGAATCTACAACCCACAACATAGACTTAGACAGTACAGACGATGGTTCCATCAACAGTTTCGTGACAACTGCAAAGGATGTTACCGAATATGGAAAGGGCAGACAGACCAGTCTCCTAACTGCGAGCGGTATTGCAAAGTCAAGTTCGTCAACGACGAAAGTCATTGGGGGTGTAAGGCTTACATTACCAAACGCAATGGAGCGGGCACCGAGCAGCTTAGATGACGAAAACAACCAGCACACCAACAACTACACCCAATCTTCCCTGAGACCATGGACGCCCATCTTTAGACACCTGCCATGGCAACGAAACGAAACTGAGACCAAGACGACTGGAAAAAGACGAAAATTAACGTAAAAAAGTTGTATATAAAGAAAATTAGAGAATTGGAAATATATAATGATCCACTATATCGTGAATGCTTAATGCGCAATCCTGAGCTGTGGTGAATTATACGTATTTAGGTGGAGAGTTCGTTCATCGCAAAAACATGTCATTCTAATGAATGATTATGATTCAGAAATTTTCTGGTCAGTTGCATATGACGAAAAATTCATTCGTGTATACAAAATACTTGTAATTAAAGACAATATATTTTTTATTCTAGCAATTCTAATACATTCACATTGCTGTGTCGTCAGTAGCGAATCGGTTGGTATATACGTGCACCTGTAAGACATGCTCTACATTTCGAATTGAAAAAAACGAAGATTATCGTTGCTGCCATTGCCGACTGTTGCATGGACTTGTGGGAATCTCAGAAATTGGTACCATCGATCCAAAGCACGATTTACCTGAATAAGAAAATTGTAAGGTACTTGTTAAATTAAACCTAATTGTATTTAGCTTAACACGATTTTCACCAAAAGGATTTCTCTCATTTTATATTCATTTTTTTGCCAGTTTCTTGAAGAATGCATGGCGACATCTCATGTTGCTATTTTGATGCTGGAAGCTAACAGCGGCGTGAAAAAGTTATCCGTATCTTATCAAGACTCAGCAGAAATTATATCAATATTCAACGTTGAAAAAACCTTGCGTCAGGTCGTTCAATGTCATTCAAGTACTTGCAACATGAGGAAAGGAAGCAAAAGGAATATTGTCGAATTGAATGATAAAAACGAATTATGTGATCATCTAACTCTGTTTCGGCAATTCTTTATAGAAAATTGACAACTATTTCCAGTTGATGACGCTGACGAAAAATGTTGCTCATTTCTACCTCACCAAAAGGTATTATTATTATTACTTATTTCTCCACCTGAATTTTATGTACGCATTTATTTGTTAATAGCTCCGTATGTATGCAACTCGTCACCTCTTACATTTTCGTAGTGGCAAGATGTATTCGATCCGTCTTCTGGGTTATGGTGTTTTGGAAAGGATTCTCCCAGTACGCAGAAAGCTAGCTTTGATCAATACGCCGACACTCTTCGTGAATGGGTTTTGAATCGTGATGCCATAAGTTTAAATGAACATATCTACTATGGTCCCGATGTACCCAAAAGTACATGTAACTGTCAGGTAAGATCTTAAAAAATATTTTATTTAGGTTCAATATTGTTGTTCATCCGCTACGCTAGACTTTAATTGCATTATTTTAAATAACTTCTGCCAATTTTAATTGTTCATTAGGCTGGTTGTACTTCACAGGATCACCCAAATGGCATTTTGAAATTTGCAAACAAAAGTACACTATACCTTGAGTGAGGTGTAGAAGAAATATCGGTTTATAGGCGTCTTTGCAATCATTACATGCACTCTTTTATGAAGTTTTTTTCCAACAATTTATTGACTTTTTTATCCACAAAGACTGTAAATATATTCTCAAACACACATTTTATGCAATATTGTTATTAAAATCACATAACTACGGTGGCCCAGAAGTGCGTAAAATAAGTCTTTCAATTACGTAAAATAAGTCTTTCAACTACGTAAAATAAATCTAAACTATGTAAAAAAAAATCTAAAAAAAACGTAAAAAAATCTTTCAATTTACGTAAAAAAATAAAAGACTTTCCTGACTTATCAGTTGCCGTTATTGTTGTCTTATTTCCTGCGCATTGATCAAGGTAAACAGAAGAAAGATGTCGGCAGTGGCAGTGCTGTAGTCCGGTTGCTTTGATTTGAGAAGATCCCAATATTATCAAATATTATTTATGTTTTTGTTCTACAAGGTTGGTTACATAAGGTATTGTACCGTTTGTGGTATGTATTTAACTGGGACATTTTGTGCAACTTGTGGACCTTGTGACGTACAACATCAATAACAAACAACAACAACTGAAACTGCTGGTGCAGCATCAGCAAGTTTGATGACATCTGAGAGTTATAGAGCTAGTAAAAGCAAGCACCGACAGTCCTATTTCCAGCCAAAGAATAAAAAGATGGCAATTAATGATTTGAGGAACGTAAACGAGGCCACTATTTATGCCTCCATTTTAAAAGAATATGTTTAAAGCAGGATCGGGCTCTAGAATACCTATTAAAGTTGATGTAAATTGGGATCATGTGCAGTCAAAAAAGGCAGTTTTTGAGAAATTTAAACGCTATAACATGAACTTTTCTGGAAGCCGAATTAAAGACTGGAAGTTAGTATACAAAAATGGGAATGTTATACAATATCTTCCTGGAACTTCAACTCCATTTACAGTAAAGGCGTACAAAGATGATTTTGTATTATATTGTGTCATAAAAGATTAGTCTACGTTTTTAATTGATTGTTTTCTTTTAATACAAAGGAAAATGTCATAGGCAGGTATGCTTTTTGCCAACCTCGACCCCAGGGCTTGTTGCATTCTTTGCACCTGAATGTAGATTTTGTGTACTTAAAAGATTTTTTTACGCAGTTTAGATTTATTTTATGCACTTCTGGGCCACCATACATAACATACCAGTAACACATATTATATTGCCATTACAATTTAAGCAAAGCATATCATTTTTGTGGTTAACAAATCAAGACCTTATCTTTAAATCCTCGTTTTAGTTATCGCTTAATTTTAGCCAGTTGGCGACTGTTATTTTAAAATGGTATATATATATATATTTGCTTGGAAGATTAGTTCAATTTAAGATTTCTACTATCAGGTTTTCAGTGTTAAAAGTCAACATTTTACCTCAACAGAAGGGAAGGGCAGAACATTATCCAATGATAATGTTAAAAAGTGACCTATTGTCATGTGCAACAACAAAAAATGAAGTTCATTTCATCAAATTTTTTTATACTTTTTGACGAACAAAGTGCTTTACCTCCCCTGTACCTCCACAAATGTCTGATAGCTATGCATCCTATTTAAGTTCACAAAAAAAATATAACATTCCAACCAATCCAGCTGTATTTGACGTTACTCCTGTTGTTAAGGTTTATATGCAAAACATGGCGCATCCATGGATATAAAGTCATACATATATTAGTTACCCTGTCAATCTGTATTTCGATTAATTATTGTATATATATTTACCGTATTATCCAAAAAAAAATTGGGCAAATTTTTAAGCTTGTGCAGAGAGGGCGCTTTTCCAGTAGGCTGGACCTACAAAAAAGGGATTCAGGCCTTCCTTCTTCCACTTTTTTGGCTACCACGTTTGATGGATCTCATGCTACGGTATACCGGGTCGAACCCAGCTTGGTTGTCATGTGTTGTAGTTCTTGTATTCGAAATGCATGGCCAACATTGGTTATATTAAATAATTGGTGTATAACTCGCAAAACAATGTATCCCGTGTGTCATAATGTTTGTCAACCTTAATGTTTTGGTTCATTATTTCAAATATATATATGTGGACCAAGGTGGGTTCAAGCAGCCATGCTGTGGTAGGAAAACGAAATTGTGGCTGAAACTTACATCAGAAAAATCTCAATAATGCCACATAAAGGTTGTGCTTTATTCTCCAACATAATTTGCTTAAATGTAAGTTGTATTTGCAGTAGAACCAAAGTATTGTATTACGGTGATAATGGCCAGTGCTTATTTACGAGGAAATTATCAAGATTATCCTCAAAATTTTATGATATGTTCTTAAACTTATGGCAACATGGTAGCTGCTTGGAAAACAAAACAAAAAATCAAAGCAGGCGCTGCTAAAAAGTTTGTGAGAGAGTGTATTTTTCACATTTTCCTATCAATCTCTTCACAGTAAATTAATGTTTACCTACCACACTAAATATTTAGGGAAGCAATTCATGCAGTACTACATAATTCCTATTTCATGCATGCGTGCGATTGACACTGTGAAACGGTGTATTGGTATAGTTAATAAGAAGGTACTTTAGCTGATCTGAACTAAAAAGAAAAATATCTTCAATTAAGAAGCGCATGTGTTGGCGAAAGCAAAAACCTCAATATCCCTGGTTCGGAGGATCTGATGCCTGGATTGGGGGATCTAAAATACCTGGATTCACAGGGATCCCTGATTTGTAGGTTGAGCCTAACTGAATAGGCGCACATTTAAGCCGGCGTGCTCCTTTAAAATAATTACAGTAATGTAAAGTTAGCTAGAGGGCTAGCTAACATTCTATAGAAAGTTGCAACATAGCTAGAGTCCCTAGAATTCTAGGTAGCCAACGAGCTATAATAGCTATAGTGGAATTGAAAAAAACGTTTTTAATAGAGACACGTGCTACTCTGGACTTGTCTAGCATCAGAGCTATAATAGCTATAGTGGAATTGAAAAAAACGTTTTTAATAGAGACACGTGCTACTCTGGACTTGTCTAGCATCAGAAAATATAATGCGAGAGGAATAGAAAACTCTCTAGCTAATCCTGTCTCAGCCAATGGAAACAAACCTTGTCCGTCTGATATTGTCTTACAACTCTTACCTCTTCTCTAGCTAGCTAGCTAGCATTCAAATATATAACGAGTGAAGCTTAGGATGAAAAATAAAAAATACCTGGCTATGCTCTCACCTTTCTTTTTGTTTTGCATGTAAAAATGCAGGTTAGGTGGGTCCAGTTGAGTGCAGCATAACGCTTCCCACAGCCCTCGCGCCATTATGCCTCTAACTAATGTAACTATGTCCATATATGGCAAATATTTCTTTTATAGGTTCGTAGGGTTATGTGTGGAAATGATACAATAACACCCTCTAAGTGGAGTTTTTCATGGGCTTACTGACCAGTATTGGTAATAATATTTTGCTGTGGGTTGCTGAAATAAGCTTGTAGCGTAAAGATAATAAAATACAATGAGTAGTGGTACTGTTGTATCAAAATGCGAGATTTATGGATGTAAGTGTAATTTTTAACAATCATGTTAAAAATCTTAGCATTTCAAAATAATTACCTGTTGTCCTAAAACAGCTTAAGCAAATAGCTATGCAGGGGAGGGATATAGAAATTCTGCCATAGTATAAATGTGAACAAAGTATGAATATCTCATTTCTGTTGTGAAGTTAACTTCTATAACTTGTTGTGTGTGAACTAGTAAAAACTCCCTTTCATTATGAAACCAAACAGATGTTTAAAAGTATAGAAAGTGTGCATCAGATGTGGAAAATCTACATAGTTCATAATAGCAATTGCTTACTCCACCATTTAAAATACAGAATACAGCTGCTTACAAAAATCCAACTTCTTTAAACTACAGTATGTATACTGGCCAAGCAATTGATCATGATTGACCAATTTTCTTAACATTTTTCTACCTGATAACAAAAGAAAAGTACATTGATCAAAGTGGACGAGGATAAGTCGAAATGTTAGGCTATATTTTTTTAATCTGAACAATTTTCAGACTGAAAAAATATATATTAAAGGGGATACGGAACGGCTGTTGGTTTTCGATTTTAGTGATTTACACGAAAGTCGAGCTGATGGCGGCGAAAAACAAACTGGCTATTTTTCCGGCATGTATGTAATTTACAGACTCGAACATATAGATATATCTAGAATTTTCTTCTCCAGCCTTGGTCATATTTTCATCCAGAATGAGTCTCACTGAAATATTTCTTTGTAATATACTTTTCGAAAAAAAATATTGAACCAGCGAGCAAAGTGCGCTGGACTGTTCATTACGCAAAACGCGTTTGCCGGATTTTTAATATGTGCGTGGGATATACGGAATGTGAGCATTTTAACCGGTTCGTAGCCCCTTTAAACCATAATTTAGTATATGTGATGCTCTCTAGGAAAATCGACCGCTTCTATTTTTAATTCGTATTTTTAAAACAATAGAATTCCGTATTTCGTATTTTTAAAAATACGAATTGCGTATTTAAAAATACGCGTATTTTTTTAAAAACCGTATTTCGTATTTTCAAAAAATACGGAATTCGTATTTAAAAATACGCGTATTTTTTAATACGGATTTCGTATTTTTGAAAATACGAAATACGAAATTCGTATCAAAAAATACGTATTTCTAAAAATACGCATTTCTAAAAATACGCTGTGATTTAAAATTCGAAAACATAAAAAAAGTAAGGGATCGTCTCCGAGATCTTTTCATTTTTGAATTGAAACGATTTTCATTATATAGGAATCGTTTCATTATTTTTTTTACATCGTCTCATAATCGTATTATGAAACGAATTAAATGTTTTAATTTTTTTTCACGAAACGATTATATTATTTAATACGAAAAATGAAACGAGAAAACATCTCTGCGAAGCTCTAAAGTTGCTGTATTTCATTCTAAAAGGACGAGAAAACTTCCTTGCGAGGCTTCAAAGTTGCCGTATTTCATTCTAAAATAACAAAAAAACATCTCTGCAAAGCTTTAAAGTTGCCGTATTTCATTTTAAAATGACGAGAAAACGTTCCTGCGAAGCTTCAAAGTTGCCGTATTTCATTCTAAAATGACGAGAAAACATCTCTGCGAAGCTCTAAAGTTGCCGTATTTCATTCTAAAATGACGAGAAAACGTCCCTGCGAAGCTCTAAAGTTGCCGTATTTCGTTATTAAATAAAGAGAAAATGTGCCTGCGAAGCTCTACAGTTGCCGTATTTCGTTCTAAAATGACGAGAAAACGTCTCTGCGAAGCTATAAAGTTGCCGTATTTCATTCTAAAATGACGAGAAAACGTCCCTGCGAAGCTTTAAAGATGCCGTATTTCGTTATAAAATAACGAGAAAACGTCCCTGCGAAGCTCTAAAGTTGCCGTATTTCATTCTAAAATGAGGAGAAAACGTCCCTGCGAAGCTTTAAAGTTGCCGTATGTCGTTCTAAAATGACGAGAAAACGTCCCTGCGAAGCTCTAAGGTTGCCGTATTTCGTTCTAAAATGACGAGAACATGTGCCTGTGAAGCTCTACAGTTGCCGTATTTCGTTCTAAAATGACGAGAAAACGTCTCTGCGAAGCTATAAAGTTGCCGTATTTCGTTCTAAAATGACGAAAAAATGTGCCTGCGAAGCTCTACAGTTGCCGTATTTCGTTCTAAAATGACGAGAAAACGTCCCTGCGAAGCTCTAAAGTTGCCGTATTTCGTTATTAAATAACGAGAAAACGTCTCTGCGAAGCTCTACAGTTGCCGTATTTCGTTCTAAAATGACGAAAAAATGTGCCTGCGAAGCTCTACAGTTGCCGTATTTCGTTCTAAAATGACGAGAAAACGTCTCTGCGAAGCTATAAAGTTGCCGTATTTCCTTCTAAAATGACGAGAAAACGTCCCTGCGAAGCTTTAAAGTTGCCGTATTTCGTTCTAAAATGACGAGAAAACTTTCCTGTGAAGCTCTTAAGTTGCCGTATTTCATTCTAAAATGTCGAGAAAACTTTCCTGTGAAGCTTTAAAGTTGCGGTATATCATTCTAAAATGACGAGAAAACGTCCCTGTGAAATCATTGAGCCAATTTAAAACCTATTAAAAACAAACTTGTAAAATTGAGTAAATTTTCTATTCAGTTTATTCAACCACTCACTTGATACACTAATAGTTTTAAAAATACGAAATTCTATTTTTAAAAATAGAATTTTGTAGGTTCTATCTTTAAAAATAGAATTTCGTATTTTCTATTTTTAAAAAATACGAAATTCGTATTTCGTATTTTTTAAAAATACGAAATACGAATTTCGTATTTTTAAAAATAGAATTGCGTATTTTTAAAAATACGAAAATTCGTATTTCGTATTTTTAAAAATACGCGTATTTTAAAATACGAAATCCGTATTTTTAAATACGAAATTTCCGTATTTCGTATTTTTTAATACGAAAAGAAAAGTGGTCGATTTTCCTAGAGAGCATCACATATAGAAAAAGATCTATGGAGAAAGGACTATGGAGAAAGATTCACAGAGATAGATATATGGAGGAAGAATTAATGAGTATGGGTGTTTGGGTGCCACTAGCATTAGTGATACCGAAAGACGTCTTTGACCAGCTTAAAATTTAAAATTGTGGTAAAAAAAGGTTTTCTGCCTGCCCAAAAAGATATAACGTTTTATGCAATAGACAGAGACAAAAATATATTTTGACTTAAAAAGAGACTAATTGTTTTTATGTCCCTGAATGTCATTACTTCAACTTTCTGACTCAGGTTTGAAAAAACTGTATAAATTGTTCATGTTGTTTGATGACAACCGTTTTAGGCGTTTGTGCCTTAAAAGTAACAAATAAAGCTCCTACACACAAAACGTAGTAAATATTCTACAGAACAATGTTATTATAGTGAGGGGATCAGAATATTGGGGATGACAACCACGTCTACACCATATGTCATATGTAAAAGCCAAAAATGGGCTTTAATGAAAAATAGCAAGTGTTTATAGCGAATAATTTATATACTACTTGTATAACTGTTTTAAATGTTTTGATTGATTGTTTTTAAACTTGAAGATGTATTCTAATATTCAAAATATATTGGTAGAATAAAGTCATTGTTGGTCAATTAATTGCGACTTTAATGACAAAAGATTGTTTATTTTGGTGGGATTTGATAAAGGAATCTATATTTTAACGAGAAGAATACCTATGCTGTTAATTGTCTGTGTAATTACTATTATTTCGATATTAGTTGATTTGAAGAACAAGAAAGAGATAAGCAAAAATAAGTTATCAAAAACAGGAGAAACTTCTGTCCTCACATAGATTGCAAAATGCTCTTTCTGGAGCGGATTTAGACTAGGTCAACTCTGTCACGCGACCTAGTAAAAAAATCCTGAGGATCAAAATCGAATTCTGACAAATTTACCCGGAATCTGGAGATTAAAATTCCGCCTTGTTTTCGCTACTTTTCGTTATTGACAATATCATATATCATAACGCGAATTGGATCAACCTATGTTGACCTGACCTGTGTTAGGCAGTCTTGACTCTAGGTTATCCCATGAGGTTTTCAACGGGGACTAGAATCAACCTATGTTGGCCTGACCTGTTTTTGGTCAGACAGTCTTGAGGTCAGCCAGTCTTGACTCTAGGTTATCCCATGAGGCTTTCACCGTGGACTAGAATCAACCTATGTTGGCCTGACCTGTTTTGGTCAGAAAGTCCGAAGTCAGCCAGTCTTGGCTCTAGGTTATCCCGTGAGGCTTTCACCGTGGACTAGAATCAACCTATGTTGGCCTGACCTTTTTTTGGTCAGACTGTTTGAAGTCAGCCAGTCTTGGCTATAGCTTATCCTGTGAGGCTTTCACCGTGGACTAGAATCAACCTATGTTGGCCTGACCTGTTCTTGGTCAGACAGTCTTGACCAAACCTGTCAACGTAGTTTCTATGTATTGATAAGGGTTGTACGCGTTTTGGTATAAATATCAGTAGGGCATGCGGAAGATTCTTTCCGTTCTCAACATGGCTTGCAAGAGCTTGAGAGAGCGTGTGAAGTTAGTTTTCGAAAACGAAAATTTTGATGAGCTGCCTCAAATATACGCTAAAAGGTTAAATGTAATTCTGTTTTGCCATCTACTGCATCTGTTGCAAAAACAACTAACTTTTGGTTTTATCCAAAGAAATTACCATACAGAGTACTACCTTCCTGCCTATGTGAAATCAAAGAAGGATAGTTGTGCAATTACGTTGAAGTGAGTTGTTTATGATCTTTTGTTGTTTTCGAGTAGCTAGCAATACCTATTTTCATTACTATAAGACAAACTCAACCAATCAATGTAATCATAGATTCAACTACAAAAAACAGGTAGCTGATAATTTAAAGTTTTTAACACCAATTGTTGACACCATAATTTTATGTGGTCGTGTTTGTATTCCTCTTCGTGGCCACAGGGATGATAGTAAATATCCTCCTGAAGTTGGAAATTTTTCAACTAGTCCAACTGGCAATTTTATCGATCTTTTAAATTATAACCCTTGAAAATCGTCTTCTAAAATGTAATAAGAATTATTCTTATATTTCTAAAACTGCACAGAATGAAATAATTAATTGTTGTGCAGATATAATCGCAGAAAATATTGTTTCTGAAGTTAAGAAAAACAAGTTTTTACGATTATAGCTGATGAAGCATTAGATACATCCAATAAAGAGCAGTTATCCTTAGTTTTACGCTATGTAGATAGAAATTTTGACATTAAAGAAGATTTCATTTGATTTCTTCACTGTAAGGAATGTTTATCTGGAAGTGTTCTTGCTTCCATTATTCTTAAAGCTCTAAGTGATGACCTGGTTATAAATGTTCAAGACTGTAGAGGCCAGGGTTATGATGGGGCTGGTGCTGTAGCTGGTAGAATTAATGGTCTTTCTGCTCATATTTTGAGAAGAAGCTATTTATACTCATTGCCATAGTCATCGCCTCAACCTCTGTATATGTGCCTCTTGTTCAATCCAAACAATTAGGAAGGTACTTGATAACATAAAAGAGATTTCCTATTTTTTCAATTTTTCCCAAGTAAGGCAAGACATGTTTGTAAAAAATATTGAATTGTATGCTCCTTATTCCTTAAAAAATAACCTTAAGGATGTTTGTCGCACAAGGTGAATTAAACATGTTGAAGGTATGGATACATTCCAAGAACTTTATGTTCCTCTTGTTTTCACTCTTAAGGAGATGTTTGTTCAAAGGCAATGCAATATTGACACATCATCAAGAGCCTTGTCCTTATATAAATTAATTACAAGTTTTGATTTTATTATTACAATGGCAATTACTCTGTCTGTATTTGATATAACACTGCCGGTAACACGAATGCTTCAGAGCAAATCCAATGATATCTTTGAAGGACTTCAAAGATATCATTGGATTGATGCTCTTAAAAGTGCAACCATGGCTACACAAAATGCAGTTGATGCCTACCATGAAATGTGGTATGGGAAAGCTGTATCTCTAGCTCAAAAAGTATGTGTTTTACTCCTACAAAACCTAGAACTTGTGAACGTCAAAAAAACAGATCTAACATCCCTGCTGAGAACATTTCTGATTATTTTAAAAGGACAACAACTATTCCAATGTTGGACCATTTAAATTCTGAACTGAAGTTACGTTTTGACATATCTACTGTGACTTATTATCAGGACTTGTCAATTATTCCATCTAAGATGATGTCTTTAGTAAACATGTTGGAAAAACTATCAAGGTGCTCTACCAACAGATATCACCTCTTTACTCAAAACCACAAATAGGCACACATTTCCATCGATCCGTGAAGTTATGAGAATTCTGGCTACAGTTGCTGTAACCTCATGCACTTGTGAGAGAAGTATATCTGGGCTTAAAGACTCGGATGCGAAACACGATGTCGGAGGAAAGATTGAGCAGCCTAGCAGTTATCATGTTCAACAGGTCAATCACTGTGAACTCTGATGAAGTAATAGATGAGTTTGCTGCATGTAATAAGAGACAAATGGCTTTTACGAACATACTTGCTGATTGATTTATGCTGATTAAGTTTATTTTTGTACTTCAAAATCTTGATGTTTATTTTTACTATTACTTATTGTAAACCATCAACCAACACCGTTTGTTTGTAATTGAACAAATGATAAAAAAGATAAGGTTTGTTTATACATGGTTTATACGCTTTTATATATTTTAGCTGTATATTTTTTATATATTTTGTTGCTTATTGTACTTTTTAACGCTGGAAAAAG
Organism: Hydractinia echinata; assembly: GCA_030067915.1. Taxonomy (NCBI): domain Eukaryota; kingdom Metazoa; phylum Cnidaria; class Hydrozoa; order Anthoathecata; family Hydractiniidae; genus Hydractinia; species Hydractinia echinata. The sequence goes on along the minus strand of JASGCC010000048.1, from coordinate 649,496 downwards.
TCTAAACAGGGCTCCACCCGGTGAGAAATTTAGTTACTATTAGATACGCCCATTTGGCGTACTTAAATGCCCATTCTGGGTGGTAATCTTTGCTTAGTTACATAAAATCCTGGATCTGAACCTGCCAGAATAAAGTTAGGTAAGGTTTTGAAATACCATGTTGTGCTAGGTTTTAAAACATAAATACTTGAAGCACTAAAAGGTTAGACCACATATTATATTTTTAGTTACATCCAAGATATATATTTTCTTTAAATTTTTTGGCCTATTGTTAGTATTATTTTAGCTTGTTGCGTACACGTTTTGTTTGATGAAGCTTTTGTTTTCGTACTTCTATTTTGTTACACGTCTGTTTTCTTAGATTTAACTGGTATGTCATGAGACTTGACCTGTTGACAACAAAATTTGCTTTGCTTGTTTGTAGATAGTACTTGGTTGTTTTATTTTTTGAGTAATATTTAGAAAACTGTATGCGTTACTCAGACATATTCCCATTGCGTTTATTTATGTTATATTATGCGTTAGTTGTTATCAGATTTGTTTTTGTATATTGCGATACGCTCGAGTGAACGCTGTGAAGGTTGGACATTAAGTTCAACTTTCTCACCAAGTGTTTACTAGTTTATAAGTTTTTTATTATGAGACCATATGTACTGCTCGAGTGAACGCTGTGGGGGTTGGATATTAAGTTCAACTTTCTCACAGAGTGTTTACTAGTTTAAAGTTTTTTATTATAAGACTATATGTACTGGAAACGCCAAAAATGCTTGAGTGAACGCTGTGAAGGTTGGACATTAAGTTCAACTTTCTCACCAAGTGTTTACTAGTTTATAAGTTTTTTATTATGAGACCATATGTACTGCTCGAGTGAACGCTGTGGGGGTTGGATATTAAGTTCAACTTTCTCACAGAGTGTTTACTAGTTTAAAGTTTTTTATTATAAGACTATATGTACTGGAAACGCCAAAAATGCTTGAGTGAACGCTGTGAAGGTTGGACATTAAGTTCAACTTTCTCACTGAGTGTTTACTAGTTTATAAGTTTTTCATTAAAGACCATATGTACTGGAAACGCCGTAAATGATCTAGTGAACGCTGTGAAGGTTGGACATTAAGTTCAACTTTCTCACCAAGTGTTTACTAGTTTATAAGTTTTTCATTATAAGTATAAATTATATAAATTCTAAGCCTTGTGCGTTACCAAAAATCTTAAAATTGTAAATGAGGTAAAACTGTAGCTTTGTTTCTTGTTTGTTGTTGTTGATTATTTTGCTGCCTTGCTATCTATGTTGGGTCAAGCAAACACTGATTTTGTAAATAGAAACCTTCCGTCAAATACATTAGTTTCTAACATTAAAGTACTCTTTATTTAAAGAAGTTGAAGCCTGACAAGTATCTGCAGGGAAGCTACTCCAAGTTATGATAGTCCGTTTGTTTAAAAGAAAATAGATTCACTCATTTTTAATACACAAAATATTTTTATCATAGTGTACAAATGGCAATTGCTAGATATATTTGAGGGAAGTTTAAATTATTTTCATTAAAAAATTAAAATGATAATGGTCGACAGAATGTGCTAAACCGCTGAGATTTGTTCGCATGAGACAATCAGCAAAAGGTCAGGTTTTAACATCAGCATCTTACTTTTCATTTTTATTTTTGTTATTTATTTGTCTAGTTAAGTTTAGTTTTTTATTAATGTTTTGTAAAGCAATGGTAACCTACTGGGAAATGGGGACGAGTTAGTATCACACATGTTGGCTAGAGAAATGCAATTTTGAACAAAGAGAAATGCAATTTTGAACATAGGTAAACATCATAGGTAAGTATCCAAGGTAAGTATATAGCCATTTTGTATTTTTCCGTGAGAAAGGTAATCTCGGGTTACTTAAGGCCAGTCCTTTCTTATTTCAGGGTCATTTTCAATAAATCAAGTTATAAAGATTGTGGCGTAATTTATTGGCCATCATATCATTATATGAATAGTAAAATGCAGAATTCAACTTTTGTGAAAAATTTTGATGACGTCATGCGCCATAAACGCGCTTTACCCGCAGTTTTTTTCAAGCGGTTTTCCGCGCCATTAAAGGGACTTTAATTTTGCGGGAAGTAGCATAAAAGCAAGTCTTGGCATGAAGTGTCTTTCGAATACTCTGTATCAAATTGAAATATTTACCTCCCGCGAAGATATGACGTAGTCAATTTCAAAAAATAGCTTTAGATTTAGTAGAATACGCGTTTTCGACATTTTGGCGATTTATATAAACTTACGACAGGGTTACCCTGTAAATAGACCACGTAAGACGCGCTTTTACACCCTTTGTCGCAAAAATTGTAGTTGTTCAATGACGCGGAAAACCGCTTGAAAAAAAGCGCGGGAAAAGCGCGTTTTTGGCATATGACGTCATCTAAATTTTTCGGAAAAATTGAATTCTGCGTTTTACTATTCATATAATGATATGGTGGCCAATAAATTATGCCAGATTCTTTATAACTTGAGATATTGAAAATGACCCTCGAATAAAAAAGGACTGGCCTTAAGTAGCCCGAGATGCCAGCTGTTGCTTGGTTGAGGCCTTTAAATAACTGTACATGCCAGGGATGGATGTTAGTGTTTTTAGGCCTTCATCTTTAAACTTTCTCTGGAAATTGCAATAGTAAACCCAGTACCTAGGCTAGAATAGAATAGACTTCATAACGCTAACTATTAAGGTGGCAGTAACCTTTTTTAGCCGTTCAAACAGATGGATTTTTTAGTCGGTGTATTTTCGAAAATAACTAAATAAAGAACTTTCTCTATTACCTGAAAATATTGGCCTTTAGGCTTTTTTTGAAATAAATCTCATTACCATATCATGCTGCATCTAGCCGTTGTCAAAAGAAAAATATTTAAAAACAAAAAAAATCGCACATCTTTTTAAAGCTGTATGATTTACAAAGCTCTTGTTAAAATTTAAAGAGAAACAAAAATGCTAAAAGTTAAAGCTCTTGGGGTGAGGTGCTATGGAGATCGGAGTTTATTTTTACTTTATGCGCCATCTTTGTTGTTATTAACGTTTCTCTTTAATTTTTACATCATTTCTTTCTATACAATTTCGCAAGCGCGTAGAGTAAAGCTATTTTATCTTTGTCTAAATAATGTAACACTGTTACGAAAAGCTTCGTACATTTTTAATTTTTAAATAAAGTGTTTTTTGAAAATACATAAGAATTTTGGCTGATTTATAATAACTTACTACTTGTTATTGCCAAATTGGGTTTTACTTCCTACCTCATCCTATCTTTATCTATATATTTTATTTAAAGTAATTTGTTTATGGATTTCTTTTTCACAGAACTTTTTTCTTAATTATTACAATCGATAAGGACCAGAGAATTTTTTTTGAGAGTATAAAATATTGCTGACGTTAGCAAAGTCCCGCCATTGCACAAAAATTATATTTAGAAATTTGTTTACCCATTTCCTTTATTGTGTAGAGTGTGAAATGCCGATCAAGGAAATGTATAAAATCATGTGTTTTCTGACAAACAGTTGGAGAGAAATGGGGATTTAAGAGTTTTTGATGACCTCATAACCCATCTGTTAAAAAGCAGGCAGTTCAACTCAGCTTTAGCAAATTAACCCTAAATTGGTCCCAGGTAGTCCCTAGTTAACAACACAGAAGATGAAATTAAACTTTAAAGTGAAATGCAATGGCTTCACTTGTCTTATTTAACTATTTAATGTCAGTCTAAATGCATTGATGTGTCATGCCCTAACATCTAGGCAGTTCACAATAAGATATACTTTTTCAGCAACTTTAAAGGAAAATGAACACATCCACTATGTCTGTCACAGACACTTTGTATCATTATATAAGATTAAATTAAATACAAAGGTTGGTAGCAAAGTATCTAGATACTATCTACTTATGGTGATCAAGAACACTTGTTAGTTTTTAAGGGTGCAATAGCACTCTTTTGTTGAATTCATTTTATGAAAATCCTTATGCTTTTAGGCACTGCCATTTAGAAAAAAAACTGAAGGCAATGTGTGGGCATTGAAAGACAGCACACATTCTTAGTGCAACCTTAGTTTACTTCTAGCATTTTCAAAAAATTAGCCAAATTGGGGCAATTTGCTCCAGGAAATCATTTATTCATTTTTTACCACCGGCATATTTTTGTGCACTCTTATTCAAATTTTAAATAAATTCTATTTTATAATTCTAAGTAAAATCCAGTTAGTTTGTTTGAGGGCTAATTTTTACATCATAAAATACATATATATTGACTTTGGTACTTTATTAAATAGGTGCCTGATTTTGCTGCTATTAGAATACTGGCAGCAAACATAATATAAAATTTAAAACACACAAAGAAAAACCTTAAAAACAGCACATTTAAAGGAAAAATAGAGATACATTTTATTCTTCATTCCAACCATCCTCTGCCCATTTTGGTTTTGAAGTCTTGTATGACCAGCCAGGACCCTGAAATAAAAAAAGCAGTTACAAAAATAAAATGGCTTTAAAATATACATATAAGTGTTGACAAAGCAATCATTTGCATAAATGTTGCCAGCTTATTCCACAAAAAATAGTGATCAGACAATAATGTGAAAGGCAAGCTTTGTTTTGTTGTATGAGTCTAGTTAATATAAATGCAAATGTACCGACTATACAACAATTATAAAGCAAGAGTGGCCCTTCACCAGAAAATTACAAGACACAAATTAAGTGCAGAGAAAAACAGCTTGTATGTGTACAAAGCAATGTTTTAAGGAACAGTGTTAAGTAAAAGGCTCTTAGCTACTACTTATTGATATCTCTCCACTTGCATTATTATTTGTCAATTGTTGCGAAGATATGAATTATTAAATAACACTGTGAGAAAAAGCAGCATGATATTTGTTAACATAAGAATGTGGTAATGCTATTTACATTTTATGTGTTTTATGTGTTTAAACATTTGTCCATTTTAGCCTTCTGTATGTGCTATTCGCTATTGCAATAGCAAATCCAAATAATTTTACGTTGCTTGTGTGTTGTTATTACTCTATTTATTTTGTGTAAAGTGGAAATAATAAGCAGAGGAAATAAGGGACCAAACAATGGGGCATGTATTCTCCCTGTTAAATCTAAATTACTAAAAAAGGGCAAATTAGTATGATTTGTATTTAAAATTACAATAAAAGAAAATTATATACCTTGTATAGATATGCATGCAGATACATAACAAGTTCAGATTGAAAAGGTTCTTTCCATTTCTTTTTACATTCAGTGCAATCTTCATCGTAATATTCTTCACCCAAGTCACGAGACATATAACAAACTCTTTCTTCTTCTTTCTTAGCACATCCTTTTGAGTTATTGGCCTTACCAGTACATAATGGGGACTCTGTTATGCTATTGGTGCCACTTGAATCACACATTGAGTCATTTTTAATTTGATTATTTGAAGAAACCAACTTTCTTCTCTTTAAATCTGGGCTACACAATCTATTATTCTCCGCATCATCAATTATTTCTTCTGTTGTATTCTTTATATGTGTTTCAGTGAATGCAGACTGTTTGCTTTCAATTGCACTATTTATGTCTGTTGAATTAATTTTTTCAGGTTTGTTAGTGTTTATTTCATCTCCATATGAATTATCTTTTCTTGTCCGTATCAATTCTCCAATAACCTACATGTAATTTCTTACAAGTAATTTCTCGATTCTAACACAGCACATTTTTGAGAAAGCATTAAGATATAATTTATCAGAGTAGGGTGGTAGGCTAAACTAAAACCAAACAGGGAGGGGAAAGTGAAATCTAATGTTGGGTTTAAATCCTTAAGCCTATATTAACTGGTTGAGGGCATTACCAGAGAATATTGACAGATGTCATGAGAAATCTAAAAATGACTTATTCACGTTAACTTACTGCCTGCTCATGGTAATAATAATTCGCAGGATGATAGTTTGTTCAATGATGTAAACACAGCGTACATGTATTTTTACCAGCTCTGAACATTATGATTGCATTTCAATTGTCTAGAATGTATTGTACTGTGAAAGTATAAAACAAAGATATAAAGAAGTACCAACCTTTTTTGCATCAATCTCAGTCCCCTTTTTACCCTTGCCAAGGCCCCATGCTGTTGCATGGTTATAAATAGGATCATTAATGATTGGGAAGCCTAACCATTGCAAGTGAACACGAATTTGATGCATACGACCAGTGTGAGGTTTACCTGAATAAAAAAAATTGCATATGTTTTGAAAATTAAAGATACAGCAGCTGGAGACATTGCATTGAAATAACAAAGTCAATGTAAGAACGCAGACACATAAACCACATCCTTGATAAGTTGGTTTAGCTCCCCTCTCTGTTTTTACTTATTTTTTTCTTTTTTGTGCCTTTGGTTTGGGGTTTCTTTAAAAAAAATTTAGGACCTTATACTTAGTGTTTGGTGCGTGCACTTATCGACCTACATTAGCTCATACGTTAGTTTATTTTTACCCTAATTTAAATTCAGACTTTTAATCTACCAAGAGGGATACTTCACGTTCGTAAATAGGTAACGTTGTTTTGAATATTTGACATGTGTAGTATTTTCATTAACCTTTTTTCGTACTGAGCTGTCAAAACTAAAAAACAGACAAGTAAAACAAAAAAAACTTACAAGACACTACACTACTTTTTCCATTGTAACTTATTCGCTGAAATACAGTAGAACATGGTTTTCCATCAGCGTGGACTTGACAAACTCCTATCTTGTGTGATGTTGTTTGAATTGGTTCATCAACTTTAACTTCTTCACTTTAAATTAAAATATATATATACTTAAATGTTACTGTTATTTTCTAAATAAAACCAAAATCGTAGGGGCAGAAACGTAATTCCTTTTATTGATTGAAACACTGGTCAATAAATTTTTAAGAGAACTTTGTTGATAAAAACATGCATCAGAGTTTTACATTCAACCTCCGTTTACGAAATTAAATCTTAACAGATGTGTATCATGATCGCTTATGCAAGTCTCGATGCAAAAGTTCTGTACTGTTTCTAATTAAATCAAAAATGCCAATCATTATTACTGTTGCAACTTTTAATTAAAATTAAAAAAAAATTTGTAAATATACCTTGGAAATTCTCCAGCAACTCTTGCAAAATATTCCTTTTCAACTTGCCTCCCATGAACAGCTTTTTCCATCTCTCGTGCCTTTTCAGGAACTCTTAAAAGAAAACATTTAGATAAAAAATTTGTTGAAAAGTTATGGTTAAATGGTTGGTATGAAAAAGTTATGTTGTGCTACAGCTTATTGATAAAAAAAAGAAGAACATACTCACTTTGAGAACATCAGAATACCAGATGTTAAGCGATCAATGCGATGGATAGCTGAAATTAATTGTAAAAATAAAACAAACAGAGAAATAAACATTATCAAATATTTTTTATGACATTGAACTTAAAGTTAATTTTTTTGCAAGAAAATTTTTTTTATGTGGTTTTCTTAAAAATGATTACAATTTCTGAAAAAAAATAATGAAACATACTGTGAAGTTTTTCTAGACCATATTCTTTGCCCAGTATAAATACAATTGTATTATGACGATATCTGCCACAGGGATGAACCTAGAATAACAAAATTGTTAATGACATTTTAGTACACATTATTAGAAACAGAAGGGATAGGTCTTCTAGTGAAATATCAGAAAACATTATCGATAATATTCGGGGCCAGGTTGAGGGGGACATTGACACTACAAAAAAAAATGGTGGAAAATTGCAGTGAATACGACACGGTACAATGCAGCCTCTCTTTTCATTCAGTGTTTTAATAATGTAATTCTGTGGTATATACCTGCTATAGGTTAATTCCTTTGACGAAGCAATGTGTTTTAATATATTTAACACTTTTACACCTTTAGGAGCTATATAAAGTGAATTAAAAAATAAAATTGCATGCAAAAATTCTCTACTATGGATTCACAGGTGTGATTTGCAGCATGTGCAGTGTTTTCTTTCTGGAATTCCCTGATTTTTGACTCTTGACTCAGAGCTTTTTTGCACATTGCAATGGATATCAAAGGGATTCCAAAACAATAGCAATTAGCAAAAGTTTAATCTTCTTTTATATTTCTACCTCCATGCTAATTTTACCAGAAAAAATGACACATACTGGTATTGATGATGGTTTGTTAATGACAACCATATCTGTACTATTTTCAACAAACTCAATCTCCTCTCGAACAACAGGTGGTTCATGCCTAAACAATAGAAAATCTGATTATACAAAATTACAGACCTAGGTTATTCTATACAATAAAAAAAACTTTGTCTTTGACAACCATTTGACAGAATTTGTGTCTGCTTCTGTCTGTGACAATTTAGGCATGTTTTTTTACTCAAATACTACAAAATTACATTTTAGAGAATTGACTTTACGGTACCCATACATTAAGTTAATTTACTGCGATCACAACTTTTCATCACACAGCACTTACAACTTGTGGCCAAATAACCTGACTAGTCACAAGGAAAGCTCTATTTACAGAAATGGAGAGACATTCCACCACAGCAAAATGTTGGCATTATTGTTTTATAATTTGTAGGAAATATATATATATATATATATATTAATGGAATTTTATGTGTCAACGAGCAAAACATTGTTTTGAATATCAATAGTATAAAAAGCAGTTTCCCCACAACTCGGTGTGATTTTCCTAAGTGCTATTATTACTTTTTATATCAGTACAAAATAATGCTGTTGCATGACGTTATAGATCATATTTAGCATTTTTCGCCACCAAAAATTCTTTTTAATAAGAAACGCTGTTGTGATAATACTTTTGTCATAGATCCTATAAAGCTAGTTTACACAAATTAAAGGACAGGGTAACTGCAATTTTTCCATACTCAGGGTTCAAATTAGCAGGTTGTGATCTACAAATCACAATATCGTCTTTATGAATCATTCGTTAAGAAATTGGTGAAATGGGGACTCCCATTTTTTCACAAATCATTTGTATCAGGATTTCTATAACAGTGACCTAAAAATGCTCCCAGACCACAGCTGCAAAGAGGTTTTCTTCTCTATTGTTTTTTCTAATTCCAATCCTGATACTGTTACAATACAATAGAAATAAAAATTAATTTTATTTCCTTTTTAATCTGTTTTTACAACTTCATGATAGGTGTAATTTATTGTTGTAAGATTGTAAGATTGTATATACCTGTGGACTTGTGTTGTAAGAACTTCATTATTCTTCAGGATATGGTCTGACGAAACAATTTTGTCATCAACTGAACAAACGTACAAAGACAAATTTAAAAAAATACAAATTCTGGACCTATTGCACCAACATCTTTTTTTTCTATATTTTAATAAGCCTATTGACATATCTGTTCTGGTTCCGCAAAATACACAGGAGTATCGCCGCAGTAAACATGAAAACAAGGTTTATTATGAACATTTTATTTTTCACAGCGTGTTTTTGCTGAGAAGAAGACTTTACCAAAGATTTTAACTTTATAGTCAAGCTTTATTTCCATATTTTCTAAAATTATGGATACAGATAAAATCAAAGAGGCTAGTAGTAGTAAGGGTGAAAACGAAAATATTCTCGTGGTTTGGAGTGTGCAGCTTTTGTTCACACTGCCTTTTATATTTTAAACGATGACAAAAATGAGTATACAACAGCTCATGATCATTGTTATCAGTTTTTTCATACTTGGAACCAAAATTACGTCGTATCCACTACTGGTCTGGTCCAAAGTCTCTTGGTAAGAATCATGGTAATTTATTTTATCAAAACTCCAGATATGGTCATTCCAAACCTGGTTGTTAACGATCACTGTCTTTATTGGATGAATTTTTTATTGTCTTAGTACGTTTGAAGGTTGGTTTGTCTGTTGATGATATTGCTGATCGTTTAATGTATCTTCTGGTCACATCTCAAGAATATTTACCACTTGGATAAACTTTCTTTATTATGAACTTATTCTGTTGTTCCCATTTCCTTCTCAAAAAATGGTTCGAAAATAATGCCTAAGCAATTTCGAGAGTATCCCACAACACGTGTTATCATTGATGGTACTGAAGTTTTTATACAAACCCCTTCTTCTATGGTATCACAGTCACAAACTTGGTCACATTATAAACATCATAACACTTGGAAAGCTTTGGTGGGGTTATCCCCCAATGGAAGTATCATGTTTGTATCAAAGTTATGGGCTGGTCGAGTGAGTGACAAAGAACTAACGAAAAAGTCTGTTTACCAGACGTTTAACGGCGGGTAACACAGTTACTTGTGACTTAACCAGACATTTCAACGTCAACGCCCGTCTAGTTAGTTTATAAAAAAAATGAATTTTGATATCCACAAAAAAAGTTAAGTAGTCTACGTGTGCTGTAAATCCATAAGCATATATAATAGTTTTTCATATATATTTATGCCCTGTTGGTCTAATGGCTATGACACTCATGCAACTGAGAGATCCAGGTTCAAATCCTGGACAGGGCTAGGAAAAACATAATTATCTTGTATCTACAACAACCAGGTAATAATGAGTATGTGATAGCTATATATATAGCTAATTGTGAGGATAATTGGTATTCCTCGAATTGTAGGGGGTAGTGTTAAATACATTCAACACTTTCATTTATAGATAGAGCACAACAATGCCTTGTCAAGAAAAGGCAGCTATATGTACTTGTTTGTCTTGACATGTCTCAAATCATCTTTTCAGAATAAGACTCACTAAAAATTTTCATATTGGTTCATAATAAACCTCGTTTTCGTGTTGCACTTTCATTTTGAGCCACCACGGTTAATTGTGAACATGTGGTATGGAAAAGAGCTTATTGAGTTGAGAGTTTTTATTTTAACAAGAACCTGTAATAACATTTGGTTTGTACAGTTTTTAATATATTTTCTTACCTCTTATCTTTCCGATATTGATTGCTTTTTCCTTAAAAGTAAAAAATTATTGTACAAATACGTAGACCCTTCTTAAGACGACAGAGAAATTCATATTTATTGAACATTACAATATTTTAAAATCTCATCAAAACCCATAACATTTTAGGCTGATGTTTGACATTTAATCTTTTACAGTGCGATAATAAACAATCATCCTGCGCAGTAACAACACCAGTTTTAAGTCCTATTAAAAAAATCACTCAGGCAATAAGTCTGGAAAAGATAATTTTTATTATTAGATAATTGAAATTTTAATGTAAGCAATCATATGTTTATCTATGAGAAAAGAACGTTGAAAACCTTGAAACACTGGATGTAATATTTTTGATGAAGGGTTAAGGAAATATCACAGTGTTTTGATGACACCTGTTCGTTCGTTCGTTCAAAATGGGTGTCATCAACCTGTCAGTTCAAAATGGCTGGGATGGTCCAATATCCACCTTGTGGTCCTATACAGGAGTCTTCTGCTATTTTTACCGTTTTTGAGTTATATGACCTCAAAGTTGCAAGTGCAATGTAAAGGCTGAATTTTTTACGTTAAACTATGTGGATTAAAATTGCAGAACCAATTCAGTGTATATTCATAGATATGTTTTAAAAAATTAAGAAAAGCAAATCATACATAGTACTCCATTGTCTCCATATGAAATTCTTTACCAAAAAGTTCCAAAACTGTGAGGTTAAGCCAACGACCTTTAACATGAGCAGTAAATGTGAAAAGATAAGGATATACATAACGTAAGCCTAAAAGAAAAAAACATTGTGATAAACCACAGTGGATTTACTTTGCAGAATTTTTTCCTTCATTCGCAGATGACAAGATAAGGTAACTTTCTTATGCATACCTTTTTTAAAATAATATGAAGTTTCCTCGAACATAACCTTGTGAAATCCAGGTTCATTTTTCCTTGGTCTAGGAGGTTTTGTCAATTTGTTTTGTTTCTTCCTATCATTCTTTATGTGTGGAAGCTGCAAAGAAAAGAAGATTACTATGCTAATCGGTGTTAACAAATAACCTGATATTTGCTTGCAATGTTTAAAACATTTTCTTGTAAAGTATAAAACTTTTAAGCATGTTTTTGAATTGTCTGTAGCACCACATAAATTGCAACCATTACACTGGCAATAAAATTAAAAATAAATTTTAGGCAAAACCATTTAGATTGCAAAGAATCTTAAACAAAACTACAGTGGAGAATCTGAAGCAAGGCTAGAGTAGAAAATCAGAAAAGCAAGGCTAGAGTGGAGAATCTGAAGATATTTTATTAGTAAACCACTCACTTGGCTTTCATCCTTGTTCTTTTTTTCACAATTTTTAATAGCAGGTTCAACTTGTGTGCATTCCATGTTTTTATATATTTTTATAAGCTGTGTCACTGAATCAAATGATATAGAATATCTTGGTAAGAGGTATAAGCCCTATTTCTTATTTTCTTCCTATTTTCTTCTTGTAGTTACAGGTAACAAAATCCAAATGATTTTATGAAAGATTTTTATAACAGTGAAATTTCAGTAAAGGTAATTGTTATAAGTAAGTTGGGGTTATGTAAACCCGGTTTTGCATTTTTCCACATTGACTGCAATATGGTTTCTGTTCAGTATTACTAACACTTTATCCAATATAAAACTCATAATTTGATTGTAGACTTCCCTTACAGTCTCCGGAAAGAGGTTTTTTGTTTCTGGTAAATAGCCCCTTTTATTTTTTGCTTTAAGGTGGCAGTAACCCTTTTATGGCTGTCCAAATAGCTGAAGTATTTACTCAGTGTTTTATTTATAGCATTTTTTTTTACTATTTCCTAAAAATATAGGCCTTAATACATAATAAAATGATTTTAACTTAACACCAAAATTGCTGAGTCAGCAGAAATGTCTATTTAAAAATGTATCATAAACAAGAAAAAAATCAGCTTCTACGAGCTCCAACATTTTACAATCTCGTTATTTTTCATCAGCTTCTGTTTTTAAATGAACCTTGGGTTAACCTTGTTAAAACGGTGTGCAGAGTTTTTTTGTTTATTCATATTTTTTTAACAATAGCCTTTTGTTTTTTTCAAAAGATTCTTTGTTAGCATCCCCTGCTGCATCGAACGCTGTTAAAAGAAAAATATTCCGAATAAAAAGATTTCCGCACACCGTATCATGGCTGCATGATTCACCAAGCATGTCTGAGAATTTTAAAGAAAAACATAAATGCTATCGAAAGTTAAAACTCGTGCATTGTAGCATAATGAAGATCGTCTTAAATTTCTACAAAATGTGCCATCTTTGTTGTTATTAACATTTCTCTTTAATAATTACGTCATTTCTTTCTGTACAATTTCACAAGCGCGTAGACTATATTCGGCAGAACTAATTAATTATACATGATTTCATTTTAAAGAGGAATTGTTCAGGCTGAATATTTTTGGTGAAAGATAATAGTATTTTAGCTATAAAATCGTGACAAGTGTGTTATAACAGAAGAAATATGAACATATAGTCTGAAAATAACCTTTCGTAACTAATTATGTAAAAAAAAAAATTCCGATTCTTAAAAGGGTTACTGCCACCTTAAAGCTGAGTTTTAAGAAAGATATTCAAATTTAAATAAACTGTTTAAATTAAAGATCAATATAGATTGAAAAGGTTAGTATACAACATTTAGATGTCTGTCTATTAACACCTAATAACACCATGTCACATTGTGTAGTTATTTAATTTTCATGTCATTTTGAGAAAAAATAAAAGTTCAATAACAAATTTTATTCCAAAGGCTCATGGGATAGAAATGTCAGTTGAAGCAAACGTAAGGATGTCAAGTGGCATAGCACAGAATTACAAATATGTGACTAAGGAGGTCTTGAAATGCTTTAAAATGGCTCTTGTGATCTCTTTGTAACTCTTGAAAGGGAAAATTAATCTATAGCAAGGTTCAAGAGATAGAACAACGGTCAGTCATGACGAACGACCAGTTGCTATTTCAATATTTTCAAGGAAAGTAGTGAAAAAAATAATTTGTTGATTATACTTACTCCACAATTAAACAACAGTACAAGCGCTCAACATAATAAATAAAATTCTGCAACATATTTAATATACAAATAAAATAAAAAAATATTTAGAAAAACCCTGGTTCTATATATAATACTGTTCAAAAAACTATACTTAACAGTTACTATTATAGAAACGACTTTCGGCTTTCAGGTACACAACAAACTAACATTTTGGAAAATTACAAACCAGCAAAGTCTGAATATGGAAACTTCAAAAAAAGTGTTTTGTCAGTTTCTTTCGGTCCAAGCAAAGTTAGGTTTAGCTAGATAACAAGACTTTCACAACCATGTAATCTTATAAAAGTTCAAATCCAAGTTTGGATTACTTGGTATAAATAAATTTGTGTATCATATTTCGATACAATACAAGATAAATCAACCATTCTATAACCAATATATTTTTAGTAACTTTGTAAAATAGTCTGGTAAATAGTTTATCATTAAAACAGGGCTTTAAGTTAGAATCGCTATATTAATAATATACTGAATACTATAAAGAAAGTTATAAATAAGTAGATATATGCAAATGTGTACGCAAGATAAACCAAAATTTCAAAAATAGGGCAATAACTAGTTTCACACTAGTACACAATAAAAAGGGACATCCATAAAGTATATTTTAAATTTCAGAAAAGAGTAGGCTTTTATGGACAGTAACTATGCAGTTTGACTATCAACTTTTAAAGCTGAAGTATTATAATAGTTTTTACTCTTATTATTTAACGCACAGCTTCACTAATAAGTTCTGCAATCTCTAATTTAAATAAAATAAAATAAAATAAAAGAAGATAAATTTGTAGAATTTGAAAATAAAAATTGATTAAAGAATACACAACTTGTAAAGCATATTGCAATTCTGCACCAATTACAATATATTTCAAACTTCAGGACTGTTTTCTTTTTGTAGTACGTCTTCCGATTTCATTGACTGGTGTAACAAAATAGAACACACTCCACCACACAGCAGCAAACAAGCACACAAGGTAAACATATGAGAAATTCCCACATTACTATGGCTGTCGTGTAGTACTAACAAAACAACACTTGCTATAGTGTTTAATGGTACTCTAAACCAATTCATGATGGCTGAATGTTGTGCTGCAGGGAGAATTTTTGATCTCAGTCTTCCCATAGCATGAAAATATATGCCACATAATAATTCGATAATCAAAAATAAAAAAAATGATGTACGAGGATGGTTTGCACTTGCGAGTGAGGCTAAACCATTTGCAAACATAACGCCATAAACGACACCGGAAATAATAGTAGTAGATTTAATGTTTCTTTTCAGCAAATATTCAAATATGCTACCACCAATCCAAATCGCACACATAAAACTTGAAAATACAATACCTAGTGGTGGGTTTGCTGGTAATAAAACAGGTGTCCATAAAAACACAAAAATATACATCACACTTTCAAACATGGCCTGTACTGCCCCAATGAGAAAAATAGATTTGTTCAAGACAATAGAGCGTAGACTTTCAAAACATCCTTTACAAGCATGGCCAGATTTACCATGATTCTCCGTCCATGTAACTTGTATAAGAATTCCAGCAATGACTAAAAACGGAATTGCAAGCAGAAACGGAGCAACGGCACCGAACCCAATCCACTCAGATAACATATTTGCAATTAATCCAGCAGAAATAGCAATAACACTGTTATAGAAGGTTGCCTTCGAGAAAGTTACATCTAGCCATTCCGATGGAAATTGGTATGTTTGTGTATGCTCATACATATACCAAGCATCAAATGCAGAGAACAGTAAACTCGTAGATACACCGCCAAGTATCCTCCCAACACACAAAATTGTAAAGTTTCTTGAAATTTTCGTTAAGCAGCAAATTGAATACAAAATCGTAAATAAAACACATATCTTCTTTCTGCCCCATTTATCAGCTATTACACCAGTATAAGTACCAAACAGAATACTGGATACAAAACCACAAACATATATGATACCAATGTAAGGATCAACAAAACCGTAATCGCTGTATAATTTAAATAAATAAGGTCCCTGCAGCCACTCAGCCAGCAACGCTAAGAAATATACTCTGAAATATTTACTTTGAAAGTCTATGAATGCTGGATTGTTGACAACTATTTCTTCCTTCTTTCCCTTCCATGATTTAAAACCAAGTCCAAAACCAAGAATGAATAGTATCACAAACACAAAGTATGCAATTATCAGCATCTTTGTTTTTTGTTTTCATTTCTAAACAAAAACAAAAGCAATACTTACATCTAATGCTTTGTATGTAAAAATTTCTCAGACCAATTATCCGACATACTGCTGGTGATTGGTTTTACTTGCAAATATTTCTTCAACCACAAATAACTACAATTCTGGTTAAGGATACGGTAGCCCCTTAGAGTTGAAATTTCTCAAATTTTTTTTTCACGGATGTAACTTCTATGCTAAGTTTCCAGTAAGTTTTAGAAAAAATATAATATAAAAGTGTTATTTTGGTGGGATAAAACAGGGAAAATGTATTTCTTTATAACATTATCTTTGATCTTGCCCCGAATATGAGTCACAAATTTAATTTTCTTTTAAACACCCACACTCTGTATTAAAATTAAAGACTTTAAAGCATTAGAAATATAATTCAACATGCACACTATTATTAGCAACCTATAAATTATTCTGCATTTTTTTAAATACTGTGAAGTTATACTGTTATATACTTTTTCTTTTACATGCTGCTTTTTTAATATTTATTTTTCTATTATCATCGTTTTTATTTGTACGTTTTGAAGCCATGTTTCACATTTATCAATACAAATTTTTAACTTACTTTAATTTTATACCGAAAATGTCTGGACTCACTAATTATTAACAAGGTTAAAATTCCAATGCTACACTTTTGCACAGGTACCAAAAGAAATGTTTAAGCCTTTTTTCTTGAAACAAGAAATTCGGTCGATACATTGCCTGTTTGCGTTGGTAACTCCTCTCCATTTCATTGAAAAATAGCGAAACAGTTTTTTTTAAAACAGTTACACGTCTGGCGACAAATTCTTGTTTTTTTTATTTCGAAATTTGAATAATTATCGAGTTATCGCCGAATGATTCATCAAACGAGGTAAATTCGTGGATTTATGTAGTATTTTAGACAAAATGCATTATAACTTGAGAACGAATAATTTTTTTAAAAAGATGTAGTAAGATATTGTAGAGCTGAATAAGATGTATTTTTAAACAAAAAAAAAATTGATGGAGGGTGAGTTACCAAAGCTTTACCAAGGGGGGGCGTTTTTTTGTTTTGAATTTTTTTTCTCCATTCCAGTTTTTTTTCACGAATTTATTTTCTTATATACTCGTAGGGAATTTATCAATGTTTTATAATATATAAAAATGTTTTTAAAAAAGGGGCATGTTAAGGAGATATTTTGAATATACTGAACATGTGTCAAAAGGGTCTACCGTATCATTAACGTTGAGATACAAAGGCAAAATTTGAATATTTCTGAATCAGATTCATGAGCATATAATCCTATTTAGAACTTATTGGTGATTTCCAAAATTTCAGAGAAAGATTATTTTGTAATGCTTCAGGTTTTAATAAGTCATATCCAGCATCTGCAAAAGATAAAAAATTTCAGTTTTCAGCATATTGAACATTTGATGGTGTAAAAAAACAGAATAATTCCTGAGAAATAGCTGTCGGCTTAATAATGCTGACAAGGATTGTAGGTAAAAAATACACCCAAACATTACACTAAAAGATTTTTAAGAGGCGTTCATACAAAACAGGTCCTGAAAACAGCAGATCCTTTGACGATAAAGAATTTAACTCTGGAAAAAAACTAGGGGATAGGATTGTTACTAAAAAGGGTCTTAGATTACAAATGTCTCTTGATGTGAAGGATTTGACCTTCAACTTTTTGTAACTTCCTCTTAATACATAGAACAAAATGCCACATGGAACACTTCTTTACTTAGTATCATATGCTGATTTCCTATGAAGACAACTAATTACCAGTCAAAATTCTAATAAAAATGCTTAAATTAACTAAAACATTATCATACAAAAATTATTTTGTTAAAAGCATTAAGGCATTTGAGATACATATGACAATTTTTTAGTACTTTTACGTTTTGTAGTTGCAGAGAGTGGTGCCTTAATATTTGCCTTGTAATGTGTAATATTAGTTTTAGTAATTTCAACTGATCGAATACTTCCGAAAAAATCTGTAAGTAATGTCTCGCTTAAAGATCGGTGAAATAAGTCCTTGCGCACAACTGGTTGTGAACGAACCAAGTTATAATTACTTGTTTCATCAAAAAATTCTTTCATTGTCTTGCGACTTCCTGGATGTACGCTTTCAAGAAACTGTAAAATGTAATAAGTCCATCGGTCAATAACAGGGACGCCCAGTGTCGGATCATCATGGTGAGAAAGAGAGTCTTCCCCTACTCTGCTACTTGCTGCAGCTAAAATGTTAGGTGAATAACACTTCTGGTGTAGAGATGCGGCTTGGCATGTATCAGCCAGCAGTAGTATTTCATTATATCGTCCTTTTTGCCACATCTGTTCAAACACATCCGCTAACTCTATATTCGTTATTTCTTCAGCTTCCTGAAATTTAATAAATCCATCACCACCATGTCCTGTTAAATAAACCAAAATATTACTTGTTTCATCCGATAGTAGCTGCTTAGACCGTGGTACATTTTTTTGTACACGGCCTGTCAAAACGCGCACTAAATTCTCAGCAGTAACTTCATAACCTTTATAATCCACTTCTATATCATCACCATAAACATTGATGTGCTGGTTAGCATTGTTAAACACTGTCGCTGGTCTTGGATTCCGTGGATTACATGGCATTTCATCTGCAATCATTAAAATAATATGACTGTCAGGTATGCCCAATCTTTTAATACTTCGATATATCGATAAGGCATTTGCAATATGACGATAATTGAACCAATACCTTGATGTACATACTAAAACAGCCCAATTATTTGTGTGATTGCCGCGTGTAATCTTCGCAAGTCCACTGGAAAACAACTGAATTACACAGAAAACTATGAACAACTTCATTTTTGGCCTAAAAAACAAACAAAATGATCAGTTACTATATTGACTCCATGGAATGTTGATATGCAGTTGGTAAATACGTCTGTTACAAGAATTTTTTTTTCATATTTTCAACTTTACACCTTTTTTCAATGTGATCAGATAAAGATTTAATGTGACCAACATGTTCTAAAAATCTCAAATAAATATAGTGTTACACCAAATATATATATAAAATAAAATTCGTTAAAATATAATGCATTTCTGCTTTACATTTTAAACAAAAACAAAAATATATATACATTTCTTAGAATGACCAAAATTTTATTTCGCAATTGAAGCCAAAAAAATAATAAAATTAATAAAAAAAAAGTAGAATGTTGACAAGATTTTCGATATAATATTAAGTCTTGCTATACAGTGTTGATTTTTGGCCTTATTTTTTCAAGCAGGAATGATGTCGGTTTTGCGTTGGTCAACAAGTTATTCGCTATAAAAATATTTGTATTTTAAAAAATCAAAATTGAATAGCCTATATAAAAAACCCAATTTTTTTGGAATCTAAAAGTCTGTATGCAATAATTTGTTATAATCTGGCAATGACCAATGAATCGTTTATCTAACATTGCTAATAATTTCTAGTAGTTATAAAATTAAAAAATATAAAGAAAAGTAAGGTTTAGTGAAAGCAATATTAGAAAAATGACAAAAAAGATTACAGTAAAGCCTATTTAAATTGAATTAGTCTTCCTTTTACACCCACAAGTGAATAATATTTCTTTAATTTCTTTTTATCACTTTTTGCACTAGATGGTGCGATAATTGTAGTTACAACGCCATTTTGTCCAAGTCGTCCAGCCCTTCCTGCTACATGTACATAACTCTCAACACTGTATGGAATATATGTTAAATAAACATGCTTTACAAAAGGAAAGTCTAAACCACGTACTGTCTCTTCTGTTGCAACAACAATTTGTATATTACCATTTTTAAAATTTTGCAGAAAATTTTCAAAACTGTTAGGGGCTGGCATTAGTAACTCTTTGTACAAAGCTGAGGCAGTGTATCCCATAGATTTGAATTCTTCAACTGCCATTTCAACAGATTTACTTCTAGCAATAAACACAAGAGCAGAACTAACTTTTGCATGGGTAAATAACCGTGAACAATATTTCAGTAGAGAATTATCCTCTTCTTCGGGTGCAATTGAAAAGAAATGACTTATATTTTCTGGTATTTTACCATGTTTATAATCAAGCGGGTTAAGCTGAATAACTTCACAACTTTTTGTCAATCCAAGATCTTGCAATTCTTGAACAAGTTTCCAGGATATTGTAGCCGATGTAGCAATTATTTGCATAGAAGGTCTAAAATGAGTCAGAACTGCTAGCAGCTTTTCTGTTGGTTTTGTTTTATTGAGGCGATTCTTTTGTGCTTTGCCATGAAGGGACTTAAATGGTAAAAGCTTGTCAACTTCATCAACAACTGCACATTTAACATTGCGAAAATGACCAATGTTTTCCTCAACAATCTCCAGTAACTTCTTTGGTGTACCAATCAGGAGCTTGCTGTCACGTAAAGCATGGATTAACTTCTTTTCATGTTCAATGTTGATGCCACTGCAATGTCTTGACACTAAACTTTGATCTGAAACATACTTCAAAGCCTCTTTGTAAATTTGTGATGCCAATTCTCTCGTTGGAACAATGATGATATTGCTACAAGGCTTCTTGCCAATATTTTGCAAAATTGGTAAAAGAAAAGCCAGTGTCTTTCCACTACCAGTGGCGGACTCAATAATTGCTTTGCGACCTTTTAACAGTAAGGGTAAACTGGCTGTTTGAACTAACGTAGGTTCTGTTATGTCCTGCATGTGTAGCCCATGAGTTAGTTCTGAATTCACACCAAGTGCATTAAAACTCTTACCCATTTTACTAACAAAGGGCAGGGTGATAGTTTTCACATTTGTCCTTTTTGAAGAATAAATAAAAGGTAATTCTCTTTGGGATTTTAACAATTTCATGAATTCCTTAAAATAAGCATCTCCAGTTTCATTTTCACGACGGAGTTTTTGATTTGTTTCCACTTTTTTTCTCGCAGATAGGAATCGAACATTCCAAGCCTTTATAGGGTATCTCCAACACTTTCTACAAAACATTATTTACACTAAAGTAAATTTTTACTTACATATTAATTCTATTTAAAATGTGGTTCAAGGACAAAATTTCACATGACAATCACTAGTGTCAGAAAACACTTCTCTTAAAATTTAGTCTTTTAGAAAACTTGTGATAAGTAAAAATTTTCAGTATTATAATATATATTCAACACAATTTATTACATAAAACTATCCTAGACACAAAATTTTACAGAAGGCTAATTTCTTTGAATGAACTGGTAAAACTGAATATTCATAGTTTTGAACCAACTGTTGGAGGCTTTGTACGACTCCCAGTGATGTTTTGTTTTGTAAGATCCTATTCTAATGGTTTTTCTACGATTCTGTGTTGATGGTAAAACAAACAAGGCTATGTTATCGCTTTTTACGATTCTGTTAGATGGTTTTTAAACCAGTTGCTTCCTTTTTGCACAAGCCCTGGGATACATTTTAGGATAATTTTTAAAATTAGCAAAATGAAATTTATCAAGTTAACATGAAAAACATTAAACCAATGCACAATTCGATCTGAGTAATCGATTTCTCTTGCGCCAAGTATAATTTTTCTGTGCAAAATTGAATTCTGTGTAGTTAGTTTCTGTTTGCTTTAATTTAATCATTGAAAAAATAGAGATGGGCAGCTTTTGACCAGGGAAACTCTCGCTACAAAAATGAAAATTAAAAACATGTACAGTCAAACCTGTCTATAACAACCACTTAAGAGAAACAAAAATACTGTTTGTTTAAGATAGAACCTGTCTATAACGGCCATCTCTAGTTTTAGCCGTCTAGGACAGATTTTTGATGTTGCAATTGTTGGATCTTCTCACTGGCACCCTTAGAAAATAGGCGTATATCGGGTTCTGTATCATCAGACAATTACATAAGTGTAAAAGCAGGAAGTAGTAGGAACAAAAATTGAAATACTTTACAACATAAATCTGATAAGTTCTAAATAAAACTTATATTGACTTTATTATTTTTTTCAACTCGTGGTGGCATATTAGCCAAACATGTAAATATTCTTTTACAATTAAATATAGTGCACTGTGCAAGATAAATATTTTTTGTGAAGAGAGCGGTTTATTGAACATTGTGCAGAATAAAGGGAGTTCCAAACAATAAAAATACCACGAAAACAAAAACGCAACTGGTTAGCTAAATTTTGTGGTCGTTGGTTGGGTTAAGGAGGTGGTCGCTATAAGCAGGTTCAACTACAGTACTGGAAAAAGGTTCTTTAACATCGCGCTTCGCGTATCGCGACGGTATTCTCGATCCACGATAGACGTTTTTTTACTTTCAAATTGTATCGAGAGGGCTTCGCGATGCATCCGTCTCGATATCATTCTCGAAGCTATCGAGGACATTAACACTTTTTCATAATAAAACTATTTTAAAAATAAGAGTGTATTCAACAATGATCGTGGATGTTTAAATATAATTATACTTCCTTTGTGTTATATTTTTTTAACTTTTTAGATCGCATTTTAAAAGTTTATAAACGAAAAGCGGCGATAGAAATGTTTTTTTAGATCGAATTTTAAAAGTTTAGAAACGAAAAGCGGCGATAGAAATGTTTTTTTAGATCGAAGTTAAAAAGTTTATAAACGAAATGCGGCGATAGAAATGTTTTTTTAGATCGCATTTTAAAAGTTTAAAAACGAAAAGCGGCGATAGAAATGTTTTTTAAGATCGCATTTTAAAAGTTTAGAAACGAAAAGCGGCGATAGAAATGTTTTTTTAGATCGAAGTTAAAAAGTTTATAAACGAAATGTGGCGATAGAAATGTTTTTTTAGATCGCATTTTAAAAGTTTAAAAACGAAAAGCGGCGATAGAAATGTTTTTTAAGATCGCATTTTAAAAGTTTATAAACGAAAAGCGGCGATAGAAATGTATTTTTAGATCGAATTTTAAAAGTTTAAGAACGAAAAGCGGTGATAGAAATGTTTTTTTAGATCGCATTTTAAAAGTTTAAAAACGAAAAGCGGTGATAGAAATGTTTTTAAAGATCGCATTTTAAAAGTTTATAAACGAAAAGCGGGGATAGAAATGTTTTTTTAGATCGCATTTTAAAAGTTTATAAACGAAAAGCGGCGATAGAAATGTTTTTTTAGATCGCATTTTAAAAGTTTATAAATGAAAAGCGGCGATAAAAATGGTTTTTTAGATTGCATTTTAAAAGTTTATAAACAAAAAGCGGCGATAGAAATGTGTTTTTAGATCGAATTTTAAAAGTTTAAGAACGAAATGCGGCGATAGAAATGCTTTTTTAGATCGCATTTTAAGAACTTAAGAACGAAATGCGGCGATAGAAATGTTTTTTTAGATCGCATTTTAAAAGTTTGTAAACGAAAAGCGGCGATAGAAATGCTTTCTTAGACACATCGAGACGGATTTTGTCACGATACTAGATTCTCGATAGATCGCGACAATTTATTTTAATTGTTTCTTATTATTATAAACGCGGTACATCGCGTATCGAAGCTGGAGAAAGACAGTTCAAAGACGTTAGTTATATTTCTACATTAAAAACTCGTTACTAGATAGATGAATAGATGTGAATATTTTACATGGCTAGCCTCACAAATATCGAGGGATATACCCTGTCTATTGTTTCCAGGAGGGGCCATGGCTTAGATGGGGAGTTGTAGAGTATTTAATGAAATTCCTTCGCGAGAGGGCTTGTGACGTCAACTCCTGTATAATATTTCGCTGTAGTCGCAGCCCAGGATTTTATATATACAAAGCGGTTGTACCATAGCATGGGATATATTTTTTTGCCTTTTTTTTTTTAATATTTGTAACAGGAACGAAGATAAGCTTGCAAGTATATACTGAAGATGAGTAATTGTAGACAGACTGTATATCAGTCAGGGAAAACTGCTAACTAAGAGTGTACTGCTAATTAGGAGAATCTCTAAATTAGGCGTAAGACGGTAGACTAATTAAGCACAACGGCGCCTATTTAGGATAAATTAATTTTTTAAGGGCCTAGTTCAACCCCTTTAGTGCAAAATCGAACCACCAAATGAATTATTTTACCTTCGTAAATAAGGCCAGGGTCTGTAATAACGCAATGTGAAAAAAACGCGGGAGCGATTAGTTGTTTTGACAGATTTTGTGCTATGCGCGCCTAGTTAGGCGGCACATGCCGTCTTAGCCATAAATTCAAAATGGTGTATCCGCCAAATTAGGATTATATCTGCCAAATTTGGATTAAATCACAAAATGGTTATTTATTGATTTCGGCTCCGGCAAAATTTTTTGATTTTCTTAACACAAGACTGTTCATCGGTTTCTCAGAGCGTGCAACCTTGGAAAGCCACGCGGTTTTGGCTTATCTGGGCTTATGTTTTTCTGCAGCTTAATTAGACGCCCTTTAACCAAATTAAGCTGGTGCATGCTCCAAATTAGGAGTAGTATGTCTAATTAGCAGTACACTCTTAGTTAGCAGTTTTCCCTGACTGTATATTATGTGCATATATAAGGCACAAGTGTATATAATAGTTTAACTATAAAAGAAAAAAGTGTTATTGTTGTCCTGTTAGTATCTCTCAGTAAAAATTGCCACAGGCTTTCTGTCAGCATTGATCAACACATCTGGTAAAAATTGTTCATCTTGTATAAAAACTCGTTTTAAAAGAGTATTAACCTTGTTAGTCCTTGTTAATGAGTCCATGTAGCTCATTGTTTTAACCCGTAGGCAGAAAGAAGAATGCATCCTAGCACTACTTCTATTATTCTTATGGCAAAAAGGTATATTTAATAATTATTCACAAAATAAAATTTAGTTGTAATAATTTACTCTTCTTCTTTTTCTTTGAATCTCGGATATTAATGGGTTATGCAGCAACATGTTCAAGGGGCCTTTTTGTCACTTTCGACGGGGAAGCATGTTGAAACACACAAGAAAATGTGGCTTTATATTTGCTTTGTTATTTCCAATTTTATTTAATAAATGCTAGCTAGCTAGCTTAGCTAAATTACCAATTCTCAACGTAGTGTCTCTTATTTTGAAGACAATCTCTTGAAATGTATAGTTACAATCTGAAATATAAGATCTGAATGTTTACATGAAGTCTGTGTGCTTTCTTACTAGGTCCTATAGGGTTCATTCCAACAAGATAGAACAGAGAAGAACAGTCACAGCGGCACTTTTAGTAATTCCTTCCGCCATTTTAGCTAGCTTTCCAAACACGCATGATTCAAATCTGCCGGTTCCCAAAGATCCATTCTCGTCCCCAGATGTCGGAGGCAGGAAATCTGGGGACGACAATGGTGAAGATCAGCCCCCTGGTATGTATTGTTCTTTGTAAACAAATGATTTTTGGCACTTTGCTCCGAACATTGTTTAGATACTTTTAGGGAAAAATGCCCCCAAAATCGTTAAATCATTGTTCACCTGGGTAAGATTTTTTAGCCAAATTGTTTATTTTCAAAGAATTTATTTCATCATTATACACACTACTACTGTATTTATGTTATTTTTATAACTTTTTTACCCAAAACAAATTGTTTAGTCATTGTTTAAAATGTTGGTAATTTTTTTAGGTGGGATTATATATATTTGACACATTGTTCAATCTCATTCTCAGAGTTTCTTTTTCGCTTTCCGGATATGCGTGCTGGCGAGAAGTTCCAGCTAGTTACATATTAGAAAGCGAATTATATCAGAGAACAAAAAAGAAGCCCTGGGGACGAGATTGGGCATTTTTTATATAAATGACGAGGATTTGGCTTTGTTCCACGTACCAATTCATGTTACCAGGGTTTTTTTACTGATGCGTTACTGGTGCTAACCACATATCACATCATGAAACAAAAAAAAAGCTATGAGAAAAGCCTTTCTTTCCTTCGTCCCATTTTCCCGTACAGCAACCTCGTCCCCAGGGTATTTTGGGCCTTGAGCCTTTATTACAGAGTGGCCAACAATGATCAACTTCATCAACAAGGCAAAATGCCTTGGGCGGGAACAAGGTTGCCTGTACGGAGCTAGATTTGTAGGGTTCTCTGTCTCCCACTCATACTGCTCTCCCAAGGAAAATAACTTTTCAGCACTGCTTTTGGCTTAAGTAGTTTTTTACGAGAAATATGAATTTTACAAGTAACCTCGTGTCCAACCTCGTTTCCAGCCCACATGTCTCTTTTTAATACCGAGACGGCGAGAAAAACATATTAAAATGGCAGATCCACGATTTTTTAAATAACTAATTTCGCTAAAAACCATATACCGACTTTTCATATTTATCTACATGATCGTACCAAAATACTAATTCTCGGTCCTTCTAAAAACCGCTTAAAAGTGCCAACGTGCGAACGCTAAGAGGTACGGTTCTGAATAAAGGAACCGACCAGCATCAGTACAACATACCTATATATTTTATATATATATTTAGTTTAAATTTTCGTATATTACATCTGCTGCTAGAATACATATTGTTTCTACACTTGAATAAAAGACAGTAACTCGCCCACCAATAAAAAACTGTACCAACCAAGTAAAAGTACAAAAGATAAACAAGACTGTAAAATCAAACGCTATATGAAAAAAAGTAGCAAGGATAAAATGCACAAGACAATATTTTTCTCCCGATATGCAGTGAATCCTCATTTATCTGGCGCATATGTTTCTGTTCATTTCAATCAGTTCAAGGGGTACTTACAAATGATCATCAGTTATCTTTAAAAAAAAATATTTAGCATCAGAGATTCAAAATAGTGGGAATTTTTTGTAAAAAATGGAAAGAGGAACACGTCAAAGGCAATCCAGATTCAATACATTAGTTTTGCGAGGATACATAACGTAGCTGGATTTTCGCGCTATCACTGACAAAGGAGAATGTCTCCTTTGTCAGTGAATGTCTCGACTAAAAAGAATTGACAGAATTGCTACTCGTTGCTGCTACTATCGCTTGATATTAAATTAATTATAGTGTTCAGTGGGGTGACGTCTTGCTGAAACTTGTCCCCACTACAGTCGACATAAATAGCATTGTTCGCATCCGAACCTTTACTTTGGCCTGTCACAAATGCACGGGTTTTAGTAACTGGACTATCTGGAATTTCAATCACTTTCATATCAGCCATATTGGAAGGCGATTTTGCTCCTTTCATACTTTCGTTGGAAGTAGAAAATGTACAACTCTTATTAGGAATTGAGTTCCGACATGTGGTATCTTCAGTTCCTTTTATAATCGCGCTAGCAAATGATTGGTTAGAACTGCTACCAGTAAAGTTAGTACGCTCATATGATTGGTTGTTATGTTGTTTGTGCATATTTTGGTTTCGTTGTTGCGTATTGGCCACATGCTGAGAAGAAGACAACGTGGGATTCGTGTTGTTGTTAAACGAAACTTTTTCAGGTGAGAATACAGGTGTGGTAGGCGTCTGTATAACTTGTTCAATTTGTGGACCGTTAAATACACCTGGTACAACGTAGCTAACTTGACCTAACTGTATCGTCGATGACATGGAATTCGAACGTGGAGGAGCCATGTGTAAACTAGGTAGTCGATTAATCTGTGTAGACGGAGTAACAACGTTGTTAGCGGATACATTATGTAGGATTACTTGCTGTCTTGGTACGGAATTGCTAGCAAAAAATGCGACAGGACTATATGGCATTACATTTGAGTTCGTTGTGTATGGTGAAAAGGGCGGTGTAACCACAGTCAAATGAGGTGAGTACGGACTTGGAGGGGTAGGTAGCAACGCTTGACGACCATTGGCTTGCAACTGAGGTATATTAACTTGATATAATGGTGAGATGGGTGATGGAGTCTTTTGACGATGTATCAAAGTATGATAGGTTTCTTTCACCCACCTTCTGTATTCTATCAAATCTTGTGGAACGGATATAATACGGCTAAGATAGGTGCTAAAAGACAAAACAAAAGAGTGTTTCGATTTTAATTAGCTTGCAAGTGTCACGTGATGAAAGCCCAATAGAAAGACAATAAAAAATATTACTATGTCGAAAGCTAAGGGACATATAAGTTTGCCGCAAATCTAGAGGTGATAATTTTCAAAATTACACCCACGGGCAAAACCGTGATTTATTTTTGCTTCCTGTGGCGCTGATGGGGCTGTCTAATCTGTCTAATGTCTAATTTTAATAGTTATGTCTCATTTGTTAATCTTTCTGACGTTACGGCGCGACGTCAATGCATTTAGACCGACATCAATGCGTTTAAAGGATTGGTGAAGCCATTGCATAGCAGTTATAACTTTGAGGCTGTCAGTCATTTTTCATCGCGTGGGTAATCAAGGACCACCTGGGATCAAATTGGGTAAGTTTTCCAAAGCTGGGTCCCCGAATCTGTTTCGGAATAGACGGGTTTATGACGTCATCAAAAATCCTTAAAACCGCAATATTTCCGTAACCGTTTGTCTAAAGTACTATACCTTTTCTTGATCAGCATTTCAAGATTTATACCATGAAGGCAACGGGTATACAAATTTGTAAAGAAATTTTTTTTTTAATTTTAAAGGGGACTTTGCTTATATCTCCCTAACCGTTCGTCAAAAGCGCATTCTATACATTTTTTTCATCAGCGTTTTCAGCTCTACACAAAGCAACGTGTAAACAAATTTCCGAAAAAACGGGTCCTGGCAGACATCATCCAAATTCAAGTTATGGTTCTCTCTTTCAATGTACTCCTGCCTAAGTGGATTTTTCCACAGGCCTTATCGATTAGTATAACAAAGATTTGTCATAAAGCCTACTGTACTATTATCTTCAAATAGACAGGTAACAAATGAAACATATACCTCTTTGGATTGACTTTAAAATAACTTTTATTGCGTAGAGCACTGTCAACAACATTGAACGCATACTCGAACGTTTCTTTCACACGAAGAATACCATACGAACTTCGGCCTATGTCGAGAGCTAAAGAAAACCATGTAATTAGCTGCTACAAGAATATAAGGGACATTTATTTCATAAAACTTCGTTTATGGAACGAAATGTGAGAACAAGTAAAAAGTCGTTTCATTTGACTGCATTTCTCGCTATAGGACAAACATCTCATAAATTTTTGTTATTGCATGTACACTTTGACAAAATTAGAGATTTTGTCTAAGTTCCAATGCGCTAACAAAAATGCCTGCATACTTTTTTGCGCTATATAGTGAAAAATGCAAGCAAAGGGAAACCAACCTTAAGAATACTTACCCAATGTGACTGGGTCTTCGATACAAAGTAATGACGGATACTCCCCATTTCCTAATTCTTTTTTAATCTAAATTTAAAATGTAAATTTCGGTAAGGCTGGATTTAAAGTTACCAAAACTATACTAAAAATATATATCAAATATTTAGATTTCTACAAATCTCTTCCATAATACAAAATGAAAAAGTAATCGCAAATTATTTGCACTGTGAATAAAAGCTACTTCGAGATTTTGAAAATTAAATTAGTGCTTTGACGCATAATCGGTCATCATTCACGGCAGCCAAAAGACACAAAAAGAATTTTAAATGGCGGTAAAAATAATTAGTATTAATGGCGGTCAAAATACTTTCTTTAGACATAAGTATAGTTCTTACTTCTTCTTTGCTGACATAGCATCCACCATTCTTTATTTTTATACCAATCCTTTGATAGTTAAAGTTACGTCCGTAAAGTTCAAAAAATTCCATTAATAGCACTCCCAAATTTGCGTCATCTTTCTTGACGTCATACCTTCTTCTGTGCCTCTGTAGATGGATTCATGAAAAAATAATTAAAATGAGAAAAAATATTATCAAAAGTTAACAATTGTTCTGTATTTTGATACAGTACTCTTTTTTAAAGAACAAACGACATCGTTTTACGTATTTCAAAACCAACTTAGTATAAAAAAACTATTTACACATTTTTTTGGTTCCAATTTTAGTACCTTTTAGTAATTTTAATTTTACCACAAAAAACAACACAGTTCACACGTTTTTTGTAAAAGGACTTCATAACTTTAATGAGAATAAAAATTTAAAACAACAGAAATAATTTTGCAAGGATTGCGTCATTGGTTTTACTAGGCAATTTTTACTAGAAAGAAGTTCAAAAGTGGCTATTAAACACCTTTCCAGAAGTAATACAATAATTACCTGAAGAAAACTTATCGCCAACAACATCAGACAATAAGAACTAATCCCACCAGTAAACACTTCATTTAAGTCTCGCTGCACCAAAAAATGCTTTAACGTCAGGAACAAGTAAGGCAAAATTTTGTATTCTTTTATGTAAGACTAAATAAACAAAAACAATCAATTTTTGTATCAAGAACAACGTCTATACAATAAACACATATGGTATGCAGCTTATTGTCAGTTAAATAGAAAAAATATAGGACATAGGGAAAAAACACAATAGACAGATAAAGACTCGTTTCAAACAAGAAGACATCCGCACAAAGTATGAAAGCCAACCTTGACCATTTCTGCACTTCTCACAGATGATTCTGTATTAAAACTGATGTCCACTCGAATTTTGCTCAGTTTGTCTGTAAGCTTGATAATGGGAACCTGTACAAAATAAATAACTACAATTAAAACACGATAGAACAAACAAAAAAACCATACACATAGTGACAATACGTTGACAAATAATATAAAAAAATTACTAACACTAGCTTTATCCAATACTTTAATTGTTGCAGGTTCAGCTATCTCGTTACTAATTAGAGCTTTCTCCAATGTAAACAATGGTAGCTTCTCCCATTTACCAAACACAGCTAGATCAATATCACTATAAACAATTGATGTTATCAACATTTTTATCATTATTATTATTATCTGCACAATTTCATTCCCAAGATTTTTTTCTATTTCTTTAACTTTTTCCCAAATTTTTGCCAGGATTACATTCTATTTTCAAAAGGATTTCAAGGAGTATTGTATACTACTATTATACATTTCACACATTTTGTCTTTGAATCTTTCATTGCAGAAGCATAATTCTTTACAGCTTCTTTTTTATAAAAAAAAACTTCCCCAGAGTGAGCAGTAAATGATCATGGTATGTTCTCTATTAAGTTTTATGTTTGTTTCGTTGTTGAGTAAAATATTAAAATATTATTAAAAATATTATTTTTAACTCACCCAAACCAAATTCTCAGCCAAAAAATGTATATTGTACAACTTTGATTTCAAGAAGCAGTATTATAATGGATGACTCACAAATCAGAAGCTAAGTGTTGGACACTTAGTTTTTGCCTCTCCCTTACCTTAAGTAATGTCAGCCACATGTTTTTCTACTAATGCAAATTAATATTATTCGTCTTTGTTCATTTATCTTGAACATTTTTCTTGTTGATATCGTGTGACAATCTGGGCACCAACTTATCACTACGTACAGAAAGTCCTTGAATAATCAAGTTTAAATTGTATTCAGTTCAAAATACAATTATTCTTTAAAAATCAATATTTTAGGGTGTGAGACAAGGTTTGACCATTCCTCTATTATATAGGATTGTTGTTTGGCATCCACTTTTTAATTTGTGAGTCATCCCTTACAGACTTACATAGAGTTCTATATATGGGGACAACAAATAAAAAAACTGTATATATAGATTTGTGCACAAGAAATAAATAATTTGTCAAATCCTAAAACCTTGTATCAAAACATTGCAGTATTTCAAAGACTAACAAAATACATTAAGACAATTCTATAATTATTATAGTAACTCGCCATAGAATAAATATGGTAAAAAGTAAAATATAAAAACAATTCTATAATTGTCTAGCCTTTACCTGGTTGGGATGTAGAGATTGGTTCGAAAACTTCCAAATACTTCCACCTACAAATTTTATATAAAATATAAAATACGACACTGCAAAATAGAACACAGTCTTGCCAATAAATTGTGTCTACAGCCAAGAGTCAGTAAATAGTCAGTGTATTTTCTTTTATAATTGTAGAATAAACCTTTGCACAAGCAATGTTTTTATACATGTTATTCAGACCAGAAAACAGTACGCCCAGTATTTTGTGTGTATGTATGGAGGTGTGTGAGTGCACACGTGCTAGAATAGCAATATTGCCAGATCATAAGCAACACACTGGTTACCTTTGCAGCTGGCCAAATGCTTATAATCAGATCACTCATTCTTTTTACAACATCTTTTCTCATTAACGCTTCCTCTGGCAATGGTGACATGTATGTAAAGAAATCCTTAATTTCCAAATGCAACCTGTTAAAAGTATATAAAAGATTATAATAAATTTACAAAAAATGCATTAGAAATAGGTAACAAGTATATATATATTTTCTAAATTTGATTTTCTTAAATATCCATAAACATAAAAGAAACTTACAAGCAGTCCATTTCAAAGGGCACAAACTACCAGCTAGTCCCACCCTTGTAACTTTAACATAGCTGACAAAATGGAAGATGATTCACTTAGGGATCGTCTCAAAATGTTCGTATGTTTTTTTCGTATAATTATACGAACGCTACGAAGTGCTTCGTTTCGTTAAACGAATGTCATACGAAGTACTTCATTTAAAATAAAAAATATAAACGAAGTTTATATGAACTTTTTAAATACATGATACAAACTTAAACGAAGTTTTTTTTATCATATAAAATGAAATGACACGAACTTTGAACGAAGTAAATTACTATACGATCTTGAAACGAACTTCAAAAGTACCGTCGTAATTGCGCATAATTATTTCAATACAAAACCAGAAACAAAAGAATTAAACAAAGTTTTTTTAAAATACGAAAAGAAATAATACGAACTTTAAACTAAGTAAATTGCTATAGAAACTTAAAACGAACTTCAAAAGTACCGGCGTAATTGCGCATAATTATTTCAATACGAAACCAGAAATAAAAGAAGTTGACTAACCCTAACCCTAACCCTCAACAATTATAAAGTTCGTTTCGTTATACGAACTTTGTTTATTTTAATTGGACTTATTATCTAAGGTCTTTAGGGATCGTCTCCATGGCATCATAGAAAGCGAAAATATCGCAGTATATCGTTTAAAAATCATGAAAACAGGATCGTAGAAAACAAAATATCGCCGTAAATCGTTTAAATATGAAAACGGGATCGTAGAAAGCGAAAAGATCGAGGATATACGGCGATATTTTCGCTTTCTATGATGCCATGGAGACGATCCCTAAAGACCTTAGATAATAAGTTCAATTAAAATAAACAAAGTTTGTATAACGAAACGAACTTTATAATTGTTGAAAAAATTTCAATATAAAGACTATCGATATAGCTAATAAACGAACTTTGTATAAGCAAATTTTTATACGAACTTCTTTGAAATGATACGAACTACATACAAACTTTATTTTAAATGATACAAACTTTATACGAACTTGTAATTTTGATGATACGAAAAAGTTCGTATTAAAAATAAAATGATACAAAAGATTTAATAAATCGATACCAAGTTTTTGATACGAATTATACGAACTACGTACGAACATTTTGAGACGATCCCTTAAAAATGAAGAAAGTTTCGAAAATGTCAATGATGACTGTCATTTGGTTAATTTCGAAAAAAAATCATTTATATCTTGATAAGGGTAATTTCCTGAATAGGGTTGTCTATGGAGTGCTAATTGCTACTGAATGTACCTATATCATTTAAAACACAAAGGAAAAATAAATTTGTTTATGTCAGCAAAATATTGCAAACATAATATGTATGTAAACACGTGGTGGGCATTTGCAATGTGCAGACGTAAATAAGAAATGGATTAAGACATAATCTAGGTTTGGGAGCTTGCTGATACTTGTGGATTTTTTTCTGAACCAGGTTTTTAATACCATAAATAGGTTTGTTTGAGAATGAGCATTGGTAACAAACTAGGCCGCTGGATATAGTGAAAAGTGTTATCGTCAATGGTTTTAAATCGAAACCAAGTGATGTGTTACCAGGGGTCCCACATGGATCTGTACTGGGCCCAATTTTTTTCTGACTATGATCAGTGATATTGAAGCAGATGCCATAAGCTGAAAAGTATAAGAATGACTGAAAATGGCTTATTGTAAAAATAGAATTTTTTACAAAAATAATTAAAATTTTGAAAATAATTAATTTTCATGATGTGATTTCCCTTGGTCTGATTTTCATGTACATTAGTTGGGCTGTTTAAACAAAACAAAAACCTTTTTTTAAAAACGGGTGATGGAAAGACAACTTGTAATAGCTAGCTAGCTAATAGCCAAGAGACCCAGCGTAATTTTTCTTACCACCGGAAAATCGGAGTAGTGAAGGTGGGAAAAATTACGCTGGGTCTCAAACGATTTTTCTGCGCGCTTTTTGATTGGCTAATTCTATTGTTCTTTGCTCACGTGGTCCATGTCGGGGGGAAAGCCCTTTTCATCCGAATATTCCAGCGAGTGGTTTCACTCACCCTAACAAACATTAGTAAACTATAAAGTTTTTAGCAGAGTAAGATGTGGCCAAGCTTGGTAAACAACTCACAGATAAATTAAAATGGCCTCCGAAGCAATTAGTCACATTGTGTCCAATTTAAACTCGGGGTTTCCGCTGAGTCATTCGTTTGCGTCTAAGCTTTAGTTTGAGAGAAACTCATTTTATCAACTCAAAGAAGAAAGCTTAGTTAACTAGACTAGCTAGCTAACTGTTTCTTACCCATAAGCGTTTTCAGGATATTTTTCACAACCTTTCCAAGGAGCTATATTAATGTTGTCTTTCTCATCATTATCATCGTCAGAAGACACCTCTGAACTTTGAGATTTCTTTCTCTTTAAGTTATTCTCATTTTCTGAATTTGTACTTGACTCGTTTGTATTTACTAACGGTATAAACTCGTCTGCTTTGGGAAGGGCTTTTTTAATAGTGTCAGAAGAGTTTAATTGAAATCCAGACGGCTGCATTACTTTACCCATAGTTGTTTGCATGATCAATTGCCATGTTCTAAATGCAGGACCTTCATGTTCTGGTAAACATTCCAAGCGGGGATCAAGTGCCATTATCCTAGTCAAAAGTGTTTGATACGACTGAGTCAACTTGCCTGCTGAGTCACAACGGAGTCACCACACACACGGTTGTGTTTTGATTTGGTTATGTCCGGCACGGGCTTGAAAAATCAAAGACCGCATGACACGATGGCCAGCTATGCCGAACATAAGGAAACATACAATGATGAAATCAATTCAAAGTCGAATTGATTCTTTCAAAGTTATTTAAACATATTTATCAAAAATAGGGAGTGTTAAATCTGATTATATATTATGATAAAGATTAGACCATTTTTGTGTGTTTTATACATGGATCGGCGTTCATTTTGTTAACATTGGATTCAGACATGATAAAAATCCTCATAATTGTCTACGGATAAAGTTAGGTTTCGCACCTTATATCGATCAGGGGCCGTCGCACAATGGTCGGGCACTTTGCACTTCTTGGAAGAACTCGTTTTGACTGAGGCCTTTCCTAAATGAAAGAAGGTTCTTGGAAGAAATCTAGCTAGCCAAAAAAGTCCTGTTGCAAAAGGATTTTCATCATATAATTAACAAGGTACATATGTATCACCTAGGTTTTTTTTATGTGTCTTATTTCTATGGAAAGTTTAGGGCTAGGCTATCTATTCCCAAGCTAGCTGGCTTAGGTATAGCTAGCTAGGCAGAAAAATTTAGGCAGAAATTATATTTAAAAAAAGTTGTGAAGCACAAGAAAAATTGGAACTAAGCAACTTTTTCTTTAGGCTTACAGCAAGCAGGGTAACTTTTACAACCAAAACTGGAAAACGTGATGATTTTTAGCTAGCTAGAGATGCAGCCCCTTAAATAAACAGAAGTCAGATAATGTGGATTTTATTTAACAAAACCTTCCTTTTTTCACTTCATTTTGACACAATTTTTGACAGTTTTAGCAGTATTTATAACAATATTAAAGTAACCTATCAGATTGTCATGGATTTTTTTGAGAATGATTATGATGCTGCAAATAATTCTTGAACCTATCAGATTGTCATGGATTTTTTTGAGAATGATTATGACTCTGCAAATAATTCTTGAATGCGCACTTGTTGCATTGGTTCATAAATACTTTGGTGTAGAGTAAGTATATTTAATAGAGTTTATAAGTTTTACAAAATCAAAATCAAATTAGAGAAGTTAAAGGTGCATAATAACCACGAAGGTACCGATAAGGCGCATACGCCGTAAAAAGTGCGGACTTTTTCAGACGAGTTCGGCGTTTTGAAAAAAATTCAGGTATTTGCCCGAAAAACCCCGCATAGACCCGAACAATGTCCGAAGAAAAAAAAAGATTCACCACAAAAACACTCGAAGATTCACCACAAATGATTCAAAAAACTATAAAAATTAAAATAAACTAACTATGTGGTTGCAAAGTTCTTAAAAGAACTGTTTTTGATAAGATTTACTTGTTAAATGACTTATATATAAACTTATTAACTCCTTTCTCTTCAAGTGCATTCTTTCACTTATCGTCCGCCATGTTATGTTACAAGGAGTTGCATTTTGGGAATGCTCCGGGCGAGTTCGGGAATTCTCCGGGCGAGTTCGGGAAAGTGCGGGCGGTTTCGGGGGACAACCATCAATTTAATTTGAAAAGTCGCCTGAACTCGCCCTTATATATGCGGGCGTTTGCGGCTTATCGGCACCCTCTTTAATAACCTTGTTGGCAATTTTTTTTTAGGTCCCTATTTTATTGTAAAAACTGAAAGATATATATATATATGAGAAAACGTTATCCTGAAAATATTATTGCAAACTGAAGATCAGAAAATGTTCAAATATTTTACTGAAATAGCAAATTCACTCTAATTTCTCTCCACCTACAGAGCCGCTATTGCAATTCATTCCACAGTTCACACGATCATAAACGCACAGCAGGATGGACCACATGCTTGCTGGATAATTGTCATCACCAAAAATTTAATCAAAGGGGGAGAACATGTGTAGCCGTATTTTAATGCTTGTTTTAAATATATAAACAAAGTTCCGACTATGATACATCGATCAAAGTTTCTGTGCTATTCTATTACACATTAAACGTTTCAACTTCTCAAACCAGGCTTCTCTGCAACACCCAGCTGTTGTTGTGGTTTTTGAAGACAGCTCCTAGCCTCGCTGGCTGCCTTATTTTTAATAATTTTCTTTGTTCAAACCCCTGCTTCTTTGTGGAGACAGTATGAGATCTACATTTAGAATACCTAAATTCCCCCTTTTATGCTTTGAAATTAATTATCTCCATAGTGCTTTAACCCTTTCGTGTCAAAGTCGATTTTGTATTTTTTGCATGAAAGCCTGCATGGTGTATTTAAAATCTCATAACTCTATATGAATTGATTTTCACCCCATGAAAGTATACATTTTCTGAAAGCTTAATAAATTTTGCATCAAATGAAATAAACATAAGTGCCATAGTGTTACCATGGAAACCAAAATATGGGATTGAAAAATCCATAATGGTAGACAAAGTAGTGAAATTTTTCAAAATTTTCAAATTTCTTTGGGAATGTCAACATAAATACAACCTATCAAGCCTTAAAACTGGTATATTAGTAAAATATAACATTATGGGTGCAATTTGCAAAAAGAATTACATGAAAACCTCTCTTCTATGAAATCTTATGAAGAAAAATAGAAGACCGAAAAATTCCCTCAAGTTTACCTGGAAGAGATTGATAAGTCAACAAGATGTCTGAAGCTCTAATACTTAGAAAATAACTGTAAAAAGTGTACTTTTTATGAAACCATATATACTAAATAAAGACACTAAAATCAATATCCTTTTATTGTTACCATGGCAACAAAAAAATTCTGATGGTACAGGTAACAGAACACTTTTAGAATGGAAGTTGCGGAAACAGTTCATGCAGACATGTACATTGCATTTTTTGCAATAATCAAAAGTTTTGACATCTTTCCTTTTTCCATTTGCAGCATCAATTTTGTACGAGCACAGTGAACATTTTCTTCGTTTTTCATGACGAGACATGTAGTGCTTGCCAGTCAAGCGCACTTTTGTAGTAACCTTGTGGCGCCCGCTGACTACTGGTGTATCAGCTCCTTGGGTTGGTTGCTCATCCTCTCGTTTATGCAAGTACTCTTGGACAAGTTGATGAATCAAAGCCTCCCTGAATTTCATGTGAGCATTCCTGGAG
This sequence comes from Hydractinia echinata, assembly GCA_030067915.1. Lineage (NCBI taxonomy): Eukaryota > Metazoa > Cnidaria > Hydrozoa > Anthoathecata > Hydractiniidae > Hydractinia > Hydractinia echinata. Next base: position 611,202 of record JASGCC010000048.1, on the reverse strand, counting down.
CTTGCAAATTCAACATTTGTTTCAAAGTAAAGACACATGGAATTCACAATGCAGAGCTCAACAAGCCTGAAAAAAACTTTTTTCCACCATTTTACATATTTACGGCAAATGCTGTAGTATGACAAGTACTGATCACACTTGTCCACACCTCCCATACAGTACCGATCGCGAGTAACTATACACGAGTATACGAGTACGGGTACATTAAATGCCGAGTACAGTGCAAGACGAGTACGAGTAATCGGCGAGTATACTACTCCATACCCTCGAGTATAGGCTCTTGCGCATGCGAGTACAATAAGTGAATGATTTGTGAGTACGTGTGCGAGTATAAGATAAAAAACGTGATGTGATGTAAGTCATTTCTGCTGTTAAAAAGAAATATTAAATAATTCCCCAGTATGGGTGGGTGTAGAGTTCGCGCAACTATGCTTAAGAAATCAGGAAAACTTTGAAGACGTGCTTTGGAGTGACGAGTCGTGCATACAACTAGATTGGAATGGGAAGTTATCGTTCCATCGTTGGTGGGAGCCTCCGAACCTAAAAGGCAAGCCCAAACATCCATTCAAATTCTGTGTTTGGGCTTGTATCTCAAAAAAAGGTACATGCGATATCCTCATTCTCAGTGGAATTATGGACGCAATATTTTACTGCGAAGAGATTCTGCAAAACACACTTGCACCATTTATTACTGAAACATTTCCAGATGGGCACCGATTTATGCAAGATAACGATCCTAAACACACAAGTAATCGAGCAAAGGAAACGTTTCAACGATTAGGGATAAATTGGTGGAAAACTCCGCCAGAATCGCCGGATATGAATCCTATTGAAAATTTGTGGCATGAATTAAAAGAGACATTAAGAAACGATGTTAAGCCTCGAACAAAAGATGAATTAGAGGCAGGAATAAAACAATTTTGGGCTGGCGTGACAGCAGAAAAATGTCAGCGTTATATCGGTTATTTAAAAAAAGTTGTACCCAGAGTTGTTGAACGGAACGGGAGAGCAACTGGATTTTAGGTTTCAATTGAATTTTGTATTTCTTAAAAATACTTTTTTACAAAAATGTTTAAAAATTTGCGTATTTAATTTTTTTTAAACCCCATGGTAATAATGTAACTTACAAGTCTTTTAAAACACACAATCATTTCGGGAAATCGGAGTAGTTAAGGTGGGGTCTCAAACGATTTTTCTGCGGCGAAAATCTGGCCGCGCTTTTTGATTGGCTAATTCTATTGTTCTTTGCTCACGTGGCCCATGTCGGGGAAAGCCCTTTTCATCCGAATATTCCAGCGAGTGGTTTCACTCACCCTAACAAACATTAGTAAACTATAAAGTTTTTACCAGAGTAAGATGTGGCCGAAACACATTTTTAGAAAATATCGGAAAGTTTCTCGTTTAATTATACCGTTTGCCTATCGTGCACGCTAGCGAGTACTGTGTGAGTACTGTAGAAAAAATGTGCGAGTATTTTCGGCGTACTCGTACGCGCAGGATACTCGTCGCGTACTCGTGGAATACCCACAGAAGAAATTACTCGTACCCGTAGTTTAATACTCGTGTATAGTTACTCGCGATCGGGACTGTATGTTTATTGTAATCTATTATCATATCTGGTTTTGGTACATCCCCTTTGTACCTCTGTATCACTGTTTCACCTGGATTGTGGATGGCTGATAAGGAAAAGACATCCCGTTTGTCTTTCCAGTGAACTGCAAGTACGTTGTTCCTTATCAGATAATTGGCATCACCGACATCAAGCTTAGAATTTGTGAATGACTTTGGCAATCCAGCCCTGTCCTTCCTAAGTGTTCCACAAGCAATAGTGCCTCTCTTCTGCAGGTCATCAATAAGTTTGAATGATGTATAGAAGTTGTCAAAGTAGAGATGTTCTTGTCCAGGTAGCAGTTTAGCAGGTCAAAGACGACACGGTTTTGGATCAGGTTGTTTTGAGACATGTAGTGCTTGCCAGTCAAGCGCACTTTTGTAGTAACCTTGCGGCGCCTGCTGACTACTGGTGTATTAGCTCCTCCAAAGTGTTTATAGCTTTTGTTCTAATGTATATGAACTATAATGATTGCCTTCTAAACATATTATGAATGAAATTTCTTAGCAGAATAAGAAAAGAATAAACACTTACACTTTCTTTCAGTTTGCATAGAACTATCGCTGCTTGAGCTCGAGTACTTCTACAACGAGCGCGTGGTGTCGGTGATGTAACAATAGGTTGCGTATCAGGTTGTTTCAAGCAGTTTGGAGTGTCATAAGACTGGAAGACTGGTCTTCATCAACATAAGACTGGTCTACATCACTGTCAGCAGTGCCATCATAATCAATATCAACCTACATAAGAAGAATGCCCGATAAAAATTCACTTTCACTTCCGCTAAATAAAAAATAATTTCAGCGTTATGGTTTCTGCGAGACGTATATCAGTTGTTATTAAAAAAGAAATTACATAAGAATAAATGTTGACTGTTTCTGGGTACTTACATAAAAAAATATAAGTATTTAACTTACATTGCCAGTCAACAGGCTATCCCTGTCACAAGGATCTGGCATAAAAATTTACATCAACATCAGACCAGCAAGGAAATGTTCTAGTCTGTCCCTCTGAGTCGACAAAATCAGCCCCATCTGAGTTATCACCATCAGATTCATCAGAGAGGGATCCATCATCATCACTATCACTATTTGAGTTCCATATAGCTTCCAAAATTTCATTTGCAGTAAGTTTTACAGGTCTCTTGGAAGCCATTTTGATTTTGGTTGCTGGTATAGATTTGTTTTGAATTTTGCCAAAGGTAAAAGTGCAAATTCAGCATTTTTACTCCACTTGTATAATCAAAAACTGTTTTTTCTGATTCCGAGCTACTTTAAGACTGTACTCACGAAATTTTGGCCAAAAAGACTGCGTTGATATCGCGCTACCTTTGTTTACATTAGGGGGGGGGGGGATATATGACCCCTATCGGAAAAGGGTTAACTATATTCCACTATCACAATGAGCATTCTTTCCTCCCAGGATTTTTTAATCATATTATGCAATAATCCGAGTGACGGAAATTTAAAAACGAAAGAGTGCGATCATTAATTATCATAATTAATAACCATACTTTGACGTGCTGTGATTTCTTCTTCCTTGTTTTTATGTTTTGTCTGGTCTCCAAAAACAATGTTGAATGGAATAAAGATAAATAAATTTGATGCCTTCTTTTGCAAATAAAAATAAGGAAAGAACAGGGTAAAAGGAGCCTACCATAATGATGATTTTATCGAACTCCATCTCAGTGCTCATTTAAAATTAAGGCTGTTTATTTCCCTGCAGTTTTACACAATCGTTTTACAATGGCCTGCTTCCTAGACGGAATGAGTGATCAACAAGGCCGTTAAATATGGCAGCTGGAAAACACCAACAATAAATTCAAGGATATGGGGGTACCATTAGTTTTAGAGACTCAAATTTCGAGAAAAGTCATTAATCGGGCTGAACTTTGAAACAAATATAAAAAAACTTATACGTTAATTTTTTTCAATCAGGGTGATTACGTGCCTTTAAAGCAAGTTAGGTTAGGTTAAAATGTATACTACATGTGCTTTGATCATCATGTACTAATTCTTCTAGAATAAAAGGTGGTCTTTGACCTGTGTATCTTGCTTTTCAATTCAACAACTTTAAGAAGTTGTCGGGAAAATGATTTTTTTTTAAAAATATAATGCTGCAGTACATAGTAGTGAAATTTCAAGGTCCATAAAAGTTGTGCTCTATAAATTAAGACATGATATCAAAAAAATTGATGATATCATTTTTTTAAACCTTTTGATGATTTGGATATATTGCTTTGTTCATGGTTTGGTTCAACTTCATTTAAATGCTGGAGTAAGTTATAGCAAATCTCTAACCCAAACACCGTCTTATTCTGAGTTGTTGAATATGAATTACATTACTCATCGTATTACAAGAAGAAGTGTTCCCAAAACTCATATCCGTCACATTGCTTTTAAAAGTCATGGTGAAAAATTAATCGCTGGCGTAATACCGTAATCAACGCAATAAAAACAGCATTGTTGGCGGAATGTTGGGAATCGAAGGATTCGTGGGTGTATTGAATGATGAGATAGTCTGCTTAGACGATAGCTCAAGGACAGCTGAAACCTATGGCTTACAACAAACTGTCAACCAAGACAGCTTAAAACAAACTGTCAACAAAGACAGCTTAGAACACAAACTGTCAACAAAGACAACTTAAAAACACAAACTGTCAACAAGGACAGCTTAAAAACACAAACTGTCAACAAGGACAGCTTCAAAATTGTATGAGGAAAACTAAGGACTAAATATAAACCTTATGTTGCTACACGCAGCACACCCCCTACGATCCGAAATTCTTTCGTTAAAATGATGTCATAGTATACATTTAACTTTCCACAAATGTATATATTACAAGTCAAAACAAAAGTAAAACCCTCGTATGGAGGAGCAATAATAAAACATAAATATGAACATATATTAACACTCGTAAATATTAACCTCTAAAATATGCGTCTCTAAATATAATCTCGTAGGTGTAAACCTCCTATAAACAACATATGTACAAGATAAAAACACTGAAGCAGCGGAATCACTAAAAGAACACTAAGCGACTACAAAACGAAAATAAAACAAAAAATAAAAGCAAACAGCCAAGTAAGGGCGGGTGGGCGGGAATTTCCAGCACCACTAGCATCAAAACAAACAAGGCGGCATGTTGCGATTTAGGTGAATGACTAAAAGTGCTAAGAAGCAAAACCGACAACAAAGCAACACGAAATCAAAATGGCAACCGCAGCTGCGTAACGATCGCGGAAGGAACGCTAAACGGTATGCTTGTGATTAACTTGCGTTAAGTGGCCTTAACTTGCATTAATCGCTGGCGTAATACCGTAATCAACGCAATAAAAACAGCATTGTTGGCGGAATGTTGGGAATCGAGGGATGCGTGGGTGTATTGAATGATAAGATAGAGTCTGCTTAGACGATAGCTCAAGTTAACTATCAACAAGGACAACTGAAACCTATGGCTTACAACAAACTGTCAACCAAGACAGCTTAAAACAAACTGTCAACAAAGACAGCTTAGAACACAAACTGTCAACAAAGACAGCTTAAAAACACAAACTGTCAACAAGAACAGCTTAAAAACACAAACTGTCAACAAGGACAGCTTCAAAATTGTATGAGGAAAACTAAGGATTAAATATAAACCTTATGTTGCTACACGTAGCACACCCCAAAATTCCCCCAAACCGCACACAGTGAAAATTATTAAACCTGAAATGACGACTAGGTGGATTGATCCCAGCCTCGAGTTAGAGCCTGAGTCATACAAAGCCTTCTGGAGAGTAGTGTGACAGTCGTTCTATCCAAATGAAGGTAACGGCGATAGGCGTCGCTTGACCACCTACCTAGAATCTGTATAGTGCTGTCCGGAACACCAGCTGCCGCTGAAGCGCCACCGTTACGAAACGAGTGGGTATTATTGTTCGGCAACCTAGGTAAGCAAGACCGAAGCAGCTGAACTATGTCCATCCGAGTTAAAAGTGTTAAATTTTGAAATGTGAACAAGGGCCAACCAGGACCTGGATGAACGGTTAAGAATTGCAGCATTGCCCGCAACGGACAAGCGTAGGTGTTAGTGGCACCAATCCGAACCTGACATCCTGTACGAAACGGATATGTCTTAGATGAACGCAGAGTGACTGTCATAATGGTACGATCGAAAGAGATTGTGATGTCGTGCACCATCAAGTCAGTGGACGCATCAAACTGGTAACGAGATGAACATGTATACTCAGAGCAGCGTAGTAAACCGAAATAAGCCAAAGTGGTTGCTGCCCTGAGCAAAAGGCAATTGTTGGGTGAAAACTGCAAAAATTCGATTCTGAAATGGATTAAACACAGGTGATTATAATTGAGAGGCAAGCGGCGTGGTCGGGAGAATGAAGTACCTTGCACTCGTTTAATACCCCGTAACATGTAAAACGGTCGACTCATGACCCTAATGTGTTCTCTGAAACCATGCATAAGTGAATGGAACTGTAGGCCAGCTAGATATGCTCGAATAGTGGTGTGAGATACCGTCTGGGCTAACTCTGAAACGTACCGGATGAGAACATCTTCTGACAGAGGCCACAAAGCATGCGACCAGCGGTAGCAAAACCGTTCATAGGAACGAAGACCAACACCATATGACGACCTAGTAGCTGGAGCCAAGGCTTGTGATTGAAAATACGTAGCCACTAGGGAAAGATTGTCCAAACCCCTTGATTAATTTGAGTGGGTGAAGGATCTGCCAACGGTAACAGTTGTTTGAAGCGTTGAACCTGTAATCGAGAAAGGAGATCAGCGGCTACATTAATGTGATCAGGAATGTGTTGCAGCAAGATATTAACATTTTGTTGAGCAGTGAAAAAGAACATATATCTAATCCGGGTCATTATGTCCCTGTCCCTACAAGTACCAGTTTTCCACACTTGGACTATAGATGCATTGTCGGTATAGAATATTACTTGTTGGTTACGCCATTCAGAACCCCAGGTCGTGACAGCTGCTACAATGGCAAAAAGTTCCTGAACGTTTATGTGAAAATGACAAAATGACTTCGGCCAGGGTGAAGAAAACCAACGGTGCTTAAACACTGCTCCAAAACCTAAACCTGAGGCATCTGTATACAGGCATAAAGAGGCTGCTGTAACCGGCCCTTTATGAATGAGGCATACCCCATTCCATTCAGGAAGAAATTCCAACCACCACCTAATGTCCGCCCAAGCTTTGGCATTTAAATAAATGTGGTGGTTCAAGCAAGAGACTGAAGTGGACAAATCAATCAACCGACGAAAAAACATTCTGCCCGGTTTAACAACCTTCAATGCGAAGGATAAAGACCCAATTAAAGAGAGAAGCTCGCGTTTGGTGCACTTTTTCTTGTTGTGCCAGCTTAGCAGATTATCCTGTAACTCTGTATACTTCTCTGGGGGTAACCGAATGATTTGTTGAGCTGTATCAATCTCAATTCCCAGATATGTAAGTGACTGTGCAGGCCCCACTGTTTTGTCTTCGGCCAAAGGCACTCCTAGTTCAGAACAAGGGGACTGTATAACATAGAAATGTGTCTCAACCTCCTCTCTTGACTTTCCACAGACTAAAAATTCATCAAGATAGTGAAGGACAAAGGGAATCCCTAAGACCACAATAAAAATCCAACATAACAAGTCTGCGACTGTGTTGAACAAGAAGGGGGATGAACGGCTACCAAAAGGAAGACGTGTATCAATAAAATAATATCCCTGCCAACAGTAACCTAATAAACCCCATTGATCCTGTCTAACAGGACAAAGCCTATTCCAAGAAAGGGTAGAATTAAAGGCCATTTGATACCTAAACATCTGATCGTATGTGGACCAGCCGGAAAATGTGTATTGGGCAGCAAAGTCGCACATGAATGCCTGATATTGTAAGAGTTCGGATACCCGGTGAGGAAAAAAGAAACAAAAGGCCCGAATAAAATTATTCCAGGCAACCATCCATGAGGAAAAATCACTAACCTTAGGACGATTGTTTTGTTGTGGCACCAAGGTGACAGAGGGATTAGACCCACCAGAGACCTTCAGGGTAAATTCATAGCAGATGGAACCATGGAAGGAAGCAATTGGTCAAAATTGACATACTCACCTTTTTGAATACGCTCGATAACTGCCTGTGGCAAAGCGGGCAGGGACGCCACGCGTGCTAAAGTTGCTTGTGAAAGACTTTGTCGAAACGCGCGGGAAATACCTCCAGTTCTATCTACGTTATCTATAGAAATATGTTCGTTTTAAAAATTAGGTGTGGTGTTAAAGTTAGTAGTAAAATCACCTGATTTCAAAGCTGCAGGGCGAGTCGCACTAAGTTCTTGAGGCACAGGAATAGCCCCGGCCTTGTTCTCGAAATAACGTGCCACTTCTGATCGTATTATCGCACTAACATCAATTGTGGTTGGTTGTTGTGTCGTTGTTGTCACAAGTCCAGATACGTTATTCTTCAGGCGACTTGGTTCAGGAGTTGTTACAGTTGCTGCTGCCGTTGCCACAGTTGGTGGAACAGTTGTGTGGCACACCGCCCCCGTGTTAGCAGCAGTAAAGGATATTACTGGCGGTTGTCGGTGGAGTGGAGAAGCTTGTTACGAGGTCACTACTACCGCAGCATTAGTGGAGGCCACATGGTCGAAAGCTGGAGGATGGTAGAAGGCATGGAGTCGCCTGGCCAGCATATTAGGCGAGCCACTCTCCACGAAGTTTAAGGCATGACATACAAGCCTTAACGTTTGCGCAGGCAATGCATTCCACTCATCCAGTGACCTTGACTCCGCGTTTTCGATGGGTGCTGCTGCTCGAGAACCTCGACGGCGAACGCCATCCACCCAACAAAATAAAACCAAAAACGGTAACAGTAAACTAAACCCGTGCATGCTGGAGTGTTTAACACAACTTTTTTTCGATCCAACGTAAGATATTTGAAGATAAAAACTCTCTACAATAAAATTTCCAGCACCACTAGCATCAAAACAAACAAGACGGCATGTTGCGATTTAGGTGAATGACTAAAAGTGCTAAGAAGCAAAACCGACAACAATGCAACACAAAATCAAAATGGCAACCCCAGCTGCGTAACGCTTGCGGAAGGAACGCTAAACGGTATGCTTGCGATTAACTTGCTAAGTGGCCTTAACTTGCATTTGTTAAGATGTTAGATGTTAAACTGATGTTAAACTGATTCCTTCCCATGAGATTTTCTCCCCATCGTTTGAAGCTATTTCAGTTGATAAAGATGACAATGAACACCCCTTCAATGTTGACAAAGAAACTTTTTATAAAGGTCACTTGAAAAACCATAACCATTCCAGCGCAGTGGTACATGTGGAAAATGGTATGGTTACTGCTACCATTACTACAGATAACGATACTTTTGTTATTGAACCAATGTGGAGACATGTTGACAAAAAATTTTCCCACAATATGATTGTTTATAACGCCTCAGATATGCATTGGAATCTGACACATGGTAATAAAACTAACAACTGTGGTGTAAATGACAATCATTTCTTTCATCAAGATCAAGAAAGTTATATTCACCAACCTGGTTCAAATAGATCTTTTAATTCAGCATATAAAAACATATGTAATCACCTTTTTCTGTTCTAATATACTTTGCAATACTTTCAGAAATGGGAAATGTACACTTCACTTTATGTCCTTTAAGTTGTTGTCTCCATTTAAATGACTCTCTACAACCGATATTTCCGCAATTAATATTTTGACTCATATTTCCACTAAAAAGAAAAAAAAACAATAATATTTAAACTAAGGAAAAAATTAAACCATCTAAAACATTCCATATTTTCTCAAAATCTAAGTTAAATTTCTAAATGCATCCTTTAGTGTCGATAAATGGATATTCTAAACGTATAAATATCTTTCAAACTATAAATAAACATTCTAATTGTATAGATATATCCTTTCATCTATAAATAAACATTCTAAATGTAAAGTATCCTTACACCTAATATCCTTTAGTATATATCTACAAAAAATGTTCTACGTGTATCCTTATATGATATATGCTTATGAATATAATGAGCATAGAAGATAATCAATGATGTTATTTTTTGTTGGTTTAATGTCAATGTACAATTATACTTAACAAGGTGAATCAATAACATTACTTTAGGACCACCATTGGTAAGGCCACTTGAAGTTGATTCTTTGTTTATTGTAATTTGTTGCGGATAAAACTAAAATACGCGACGCGCTAATTTTGTAATCACAAAAATAGTTACGTGGTTAAAACATAAGTTTAAATTTTTATGTGATTTATAACAAAAGTTAGCTACTTTCGGTAAAATAGTTATAATACAAGTGAAAAACAAGACAGATTATTATTGTTGTAACACCCTCCTTCGTTATGATTATTATATATGGTTTAAAATTACGCTAGCTAAACTGTAGTACAGCAAGATTTTCAGTGGATACTATTCAGGAAAAATAATAAAAACAAGGTAGAATACGATTGTCGTAACACCCTCCTCCGTTATGTATTTTTAATATATGATTTTAACGATACGAAAGACTTTAAATATTATCAACTAAACCATAGTCCGTAAAAAGAATTTGCACTTATAAATTTAGATTTTTCTATAAAACTGCGCCAGAAACATTAAAAGAACACCAAAATTGTTTGTTTTATTAATTTAAGTGGGAGAAGAATAACTTGCTGTATAAATTTCGACACAGCGCAAGTATAACTTGCTGTAAAATTTTCAAAACAATACAAGTTTATTCTGTAAAACTTTCAAAACAGCACAAGAATAATTCTTGCTGTATAACTTCAAAACAACAAAAGAAAAATTCCTGCTGTATAACTTTTAAAAACAAGTTTTTGAGCATGCAAGTATTTTTATCTTTTCGCCTTAAGAACTAGTTACATTTTTTTTAGTGAGACAAATTATTATTATTTTTCCTTCGCAACTTAAAAATATAAACTGCGTGCGTTATGCGAAAATACATAGAAAAAAAAAAGGTTATCGTGACACCCTCCTCCGTTGTTATTTTTTATTACTTTTTTGTTGTTGTTCCAACCATACATTCTCGATAAAATTATTTTTACCGACTGACCGTAAGCTACTATTGACTTCGCCCGTAGAACAACTAATTAAGTTGGAGTCGCCTTATGTATTAGTTATGTTACTTTTTCATCCCAATACAATCTTCTAGTTTTCTTCTGATTTAAAAATATTTGGCAGCCCAAGGAATAAAATTAAAATATGTTTTTACCTTAATGACAAAATTTAATTTAGTAAAAATCCTAAAAAAAATTACCCTGCATGTTACGTTTTTATCCCTAATTTGAATGAAATTCACCTAAAAAAATTATTAAAATGTAGTTTTCCCATAAATTACTAATCAAATTATGATTAATTATTAGATTATAACTACAAATTTTGAGTCCAAAAAGTAACACACTCATAATATTGCCCTTGTTACTTTGTTATCACGTATCTTTCCGGGAATAGTGTTACTTTTCTTGTCTGATGCTATTTGTAGCTTCGAATAGGATCAAAGCAAGCAGTTTTGGATGTTATAGTGCTACAAATCATCTCAAAAAACAAAAGAGATATTTAAGTAACAAAGTTACTTTTTTGTCAATTTCCTTGCGTAGCTTAGATTTTGGAAGAAAAAAAATAGTGCATCAGATTTGTTACATGATTATCATTTTTTATACAAAGTTTCATGGAAATTTTTAAGTTATAGCTAAAAGATCAAATTTGGCATTTTTTGAATGTTCACATCCTTGCCTATGTTTTTTGAACATGTCCTACTCACCTTATTTCTATTAGACTTTAATGTACAGTCTTTATAAGGCTGGTGTTCTCGTAAGTTTGAATAATATTTTTTTAAATTTAAGATGTTCTATAATTGCAACTTTACTATAATAAACTGGAAAATAAATATATTGACCCTATCATAAAATGACCACTGTAAAAATGAACAAAATTGCCTTTATTAAATAATAGTAAATTATTTACCATAACATAAGAGTAGGGTATAAACTTTTTTAAAAAAAACAAAAGGTGAAGAGAGTATTTGATAAAAAAAAAAAAAATCCTACAATATATATGTCAGACTTAAACTTATCTACATGCATTTTCTTGTTATTATTGTTAGGGCACCTAAAAATGAATTGGAGATACTGCTTTGTGTATGGTTTGGTTCAACTTCATTTAAATGCTGGAGCAAGTTATAGCAGATCTCTAACTGAAACACTGTCTTATTTTGAAACGCTGAATAAGAATGACATTACTCATCGTATTACGAGAAGAAGTATTCCGGAAACTCATATCCGCCACATTGCTTTTAAAAGCCATGGTGAAAAATTTGATGTTGAACTTATTCCTTCCCACAAGATTTTCTCTCCATCATTTGAAGCAATTTCAATTGATAAAGATGGCAATGAGCACCCCTTCTATGTTGACAAAGACACTTTTTATAAAGGTCACTTGAAAAACCATGAGTATTCTAGCGCAGTGGTACATGTTCAAGATGGCATGGTTACTGCTACTATTAATACAGATAATGATACTTTTGTTATTGAACCAATGTGGAGACATGTTGACAAAAATCCTTCCCATGATATGATTATTTACAAAGTTTCAGACATTCATTGGAATTTAACACATGCAAATGAGACAAAGACATGCGGTACACACTACAATCGTTTCTCTCGTCACGATGTGCAAAAAGACATTTTTCACCAAGGCAGATCAAAAAGAGCTGTAACTTCAATGCATAAAAACATATGTAGCTTAACACTTGTAGGTGACTACACGTTTTTCAGAACAATAGGAGGTGGAAAAATCCCTCTCGCTGTAAACTACATGCTTCAAGTTATAGCTCGTGTTAATAATATATACAAAAACACAGATTGGCCCGGGGTTGGTCGAAACATTGGCTTTCAAGTACAAAAAACAATAATTCATGAATCGTTTAGTAGCGACCAGTAAGTAATCCATCAGTTTTATTTATTTAAGTAATATAGATCTAACACATAAGAGGCATTCATTGTTCAATTGCGTAGCGAGTTGTTATATACACCCATGTTGTTTTTGACTGCTAGAATCCAATGGTTTTACAACCAGGACAGCTTTTCTATGGTAGAAGAGCTTTCATAAAAAAAACAAAATCTGTAAGAAGTGGAAGAGTTGAAAGAAAAAAGAACAGATGTTCTTGATTTTGGTAGTGTTGCATTGTTTTACTTAAATCTGGAGAATAAATGGTTACAACAATCTTTTAAGAAGAAAATTTTGCTTAATTTGTATAACATATTCTTTTAAAGGTTTGTTTAGGTTATGTCTAGTTCGGCAAGTCAAACTGTCTTTTTTATGGACTCACATTTTTTTTCTAATATTTGTAAAAACATTTTAAGCTACATATTCTCAATTGCTATTTTTTAAATTTTTATTTTCAAATTTCAAATTTTGTGAGTAAACATATAGGGCCTATACAAGCTTACCCAGAAAATTTTATTGCAAACCGACATACTGAACCTAAATTATGGGGTCGTCAGCAAAATATTAGGAGGCCTGGGACGAGCAAACAAGTGTCAATTTGTCAAATAATTTTATGTTAATCAATTCACCTTTAAAATATCTATGCATTGATAAAGTTTGAATGCACATCCCTTAACAGGTCTTAAATTACTGATGACAGAAAATTTCAAAATTTGCTAGTACTTAAATATGACATCATAATTTATGCAGCATAATTAAATCTTAAATTCTTTAAATGTGAATATCTTGAGAGCGAAAAGAGCTTTTTAAGACATTTAAAAAGATTGTTAACTAACTTTTTAAGCTCTATAATCAAGTCCTACATCATTTTATACCTCAGGTTCCATTTAAGGATACGGTAACCCCCTTCAGGGTCATTTTTTTTAAAAAAAATATTTTTTTTAATTTTGATTCTTTGGCATATTTTCCTGATATTTTTAAAAAAAGAATTAAAAATATTTATTGTTAAGAGGGATAAAATGAAGAAAAATCTTCTTTATCTTTTAGTGTTTTCAATAGTGTGCTCAAAGTGTAAAATTCCTCAAATATATTTAATCTGTATAATAATTAAAGAGAGTTATGCATACATATAACATAGGAAACAATTACCATTTAATAATCTATACAAATATATTATTATTTATCATCTATACCTTTTTAATTTATTTATTTATTTTTTTCGTTTTTATCCTGTTATGTTATGTTATCCTGTTGTCTGTTTAACAATAACTAGACCCAAAGTTCTGCGAAAACACTTTACCTTTAATTTTAAATAAAATATTCATGAGTTATTAATTATTCATAACGTTTAAGTGGGTGTAACCATGATTCTTGCAGGTAAAAGCAAAGGTCTTTGATTTGCTTTTTCTTAAAATAAAATTTTCAGTATATATTTATGTCGAACACTCCCCTCCATCTTGTCGAAATTGTACGAAAACAAGTTTGTTGCGACAATTATATCTTTGACTACAAAACTTTGCTTTTTCTAATGCAGAAAGTGAGGAAAAGGTTTTTAGAGTTGAATAAGAGCTTTGGCATCATATTTTTTTCAACAAACAAAAATTTTACTGAGGGAAGTGTTCGACAAAATGAACTGGAAGGGTGAATTTTTGTATATAATTTTTTTTCTACTTTTTGTATTTTTTTTACGAAAATATTTTATCATCATTCTAAAGATAATTTATTCGGCTTTCAGAATATATATATTTGCTAGGGTTAATATAGCGAGTAGAGGGGATATTTTAAATATACTGAGTATGTGTCTCAGGGGGTTACCGTATCCTTAAGTTAAAAGTTATTTTCATTTGAACATTATTTTGGCTATTGGAGATAAGGAAGTTAAGACTGAGAGAGTAGCTAGCTCAGACACTCCGTTCTTCTGTTTGGGGTTCACAAGTTTAACTTGTCTCCAGCATAAAAAAAGTAATGACAGAAGTAGGAACAAAATGCTACCACATGGCACCACATGCCATAAAATTTCTTGGCATGCAAACATGCACACCAAAATATTCTGAAATTAGTTATGGTGTGCGAACGACTCCGTGGCATCGTTTTCCTTCGTGGCAAGGCCTAAATATGCTTGATTAAATTGTGAAGTAGTCTACAGGATTTTTTTTGCGCGTGTGGAGGCGTGTACGCGTGCAATTAAGATATCGATTGAATCCCAACTTGTGGCAACGCAAAGCTGATATGAGCATGTTTCATTGCTATTCTGAAATTACTTGTTTTTTATTGATTAGCTAAAGTGCAAATTTCACATCTTTGCATTAATTTTACCTATTTTTTTCTAATGTAGGGAGCACCTCTACAACAAAGAAAAGGCTGGTCCATGGAATGTGGATGCGTTGCTCACTGAATTTAGTCGTGAAAAATGGAGTGCTACTTGCCTAGCTCATCTGTTTACCCATCAGGATTTTGATCGAGGAGTGATTGGTCTAGCTTATGTTGGAAGTCCTTTATCAGAACAGGTGGGTGGTATATGTACACCAACACATAGGGATCTAATTGGATTGCGCTATCTTAATTGCGGCCTTACCAGTGGAACCAATTGGGGGCGAAGGTTGCTAACAACTGAAGCTGATTTAGTGACAGCTCATGAACTTGGTCATAACTTTGGTGCCAACCATGACCCTGCAAGCTGCTCAACATCATCTGGAGGGAAGTATATTATGTATGCAACTTCTGTTTCTGGAGATCAGCCAAACAATTTTAAATTTTCTCCCTGTAGCAAGCAGCAGATTGCTGAAGTTTTAAAAGCGAAAAAGAATAATTGTTTCACAGATCCTGTGGATAGCTATTGTGGAAATTATGTTGTTGAAGAAGGTGAGGATTGTGATCCTGGGATCACAAAAGACAAATGTTGTACATCAAGTTGTACATTTCAATTAAACGCAAAATGTAGCGATTCCAATCATGGTTGTTGCACCAACTGCATGTTTTCGAATAACGAAAAGCTCTGTCGTGGAGAATTCAAATTGGAGTGTATAGGTGAAACTAAATGTACAGGTCATTCGAAAGATTGCCCTGAAGCTCCCAATCTTACTAATAGAGAGGATTGTGGACTTAGCAAGGGAAATTGTGTCAATGGCAATTGTACTTCTTTATGCGCTCAAAGCAACAAACTCTCATGCTTGTGTCAGGCAGGTGGGGATGCATGCAAAATATGTTGTAAAGACACTGAAAAAAGTAACTGTAAACCATTGGTGAAAAATGGAGTTGAAACAAAAGAAAATGATGGTATACCATGTTTTCTGTCTCAGGGACAGGGTCAGTGTGTTAGAGGAGTTTGTAAAAAATCTCAACAGAATGTTAAGGATGAATTTAAAGATTTACTTAAAGATTTTACCTTTAGCAAATTTGCAAGATTCATGGAAGCTAATATTGTGGGCACGATTTTAGTATTTTCTCTAATGATCTGGATACCAGCATCATGCGTTGTAAACTATTTAGACAAAAAACAGGAAGAAGAAGACAAGGAAATGACGAAGTGGTTGAATCCATTTAGTAGACAATTAATGAAAACAACTCCTGCAAAGTTTAAAGCGCTTTTCCAGAAAGGAAGAGCACAAAAGCCTTTAAGGACACAATATCATATATCATCTTAGTATTAAAAATGAAAAACATGATAAATCAACGCCCACCACATGGTGTGAAGTACTATATAGCTGGAATTTTTGTTTTCGCTTTTTTAATTATGATAATTTTAAATGCTAGTTTTAATTTTTTCCTGTTTTTGTATTTTACTGACAGCTGTAATTATTAATCCCTTAAAAATGCCCATAATTGACTTTGACTCTGTTTAAGACATATTTCTGCTCTGCCATCAAATTATTCTAGAAAATTTTATCTTTTGATTTTGCATGTGCAAGCATTTTTCATAGTGTAAACAAATTACATCTTAACTTTAGCATGGTGATGTGCAGTGGAAAATACTGTTCGCTAGGAACAATATTCAACAGTACTTACTGTAAATGCTTAATTAAGCCTCCTAATAAATAAAACCCCATGGGGTTTAATTTAGTTTAATGCAATAGACCTAATATATTTTTATGCCGGTAACTGCCCTAGCTACTCCATCCAACCCATGCTAGCATGGGGAACGGGTCTTAAACCGAGAATGACGATAAGGTTAATGATGATGATGATGATGATGATGATGATAATAAGGGATTTAATTTTGTTTTTAATACGTTGTTACCTTGTGGTATTAAAAAAGTATTTGAATATACATGTTGTCAATTTATTAAGCCCCCTTCTAATAAGCCCTTCTTTCCAATAAGCCCCAACCTTAAAATCAATTTTGACAATAAGCCCACAGGGACTTAATGAAGCATTTACGATATATTTATTTTTAATTTGAGTGCCTCAAAAGAAATCATTGAGTTTTAAGTTGGAATTTTCTTTGTGTTATTTTATCTGCATAATATCCACAAAGATTGTGTGTGACATTGCATGAGCGTGTCTGTTGTTCCTGATTTTGTATTAACAACAAAAAAATTTAATTGCTGTATTTACAAAATTTAAGTATGTGGAGTATGGAAATAATTTGTTTTTTTATCTGCATAGCATAGTAAAAGAAATATAGCTATGAAATGTAGTATGTATATGGTAATATTTATTTATAGTTGGTTATTTCCTTATGTCCTTATTTTTCTATTTCTTCTTTGTGTCATTCTATATTCAGATACAAAACTTTTAATTATATGGATATATTCAATTATGTGAAACTTTTACTCTTTTAGAATTGGGTTTAATGGAAGGCCTAAAAAATACAATGTTTTTGCCCTTTTCTAACCTTTTCCAGATGTCACCAAGATGCAATTTTACACCACTAACAATTCACAAAGTCGTCATTGTATGGACAAAGTATTGTAATTTGCCAGTGTTGTGTTTTGCTATGATTGAAAATTTGTTAAGAAGTATTTAGCTGAGATGAAGTTTACGCTTGCACTCGTGTACAAACAGTTGTTATAATTACATCTTCTTTTGTCAAAAACATTTTTTTTCTTTCAAGAATTATTACACATTTTTATTATTGATTATTTCTGTTGTATCGCGAGATCCTGCTTTGTGTATTTAATCTGTAAACCTTCCATTTACAATAGTTCCTTACAAACAGTAAGATATAATGTTTAAGATTTCAAATAAACCTTGTTTAAAATATGTTTTGTTCTTTGACAGCTACCTTAGATTTTGACATACTGTCACTTTCCCACTTTTGTGTGTGCTTTTTTTATTCAAACTTTAGCATTTATCAGGATGTGATAATCTTCACTGGAATCCACAAACTAAATTTTTAGCTCAATGTTTGTGTCATTGTAATAAAAATGTCATAAGAGACCAGATGTTATGATGACTTCTGCCGCATTATTCAGCTTTCATAAAAGATTATACTACCATTATTCTTATCTCATAGGTACATACTTAGCTAGCATATAATGAAATGATATGGTTGATTTACTTGCATCTTTTCAGTCATGCTTTTGTTGTCGATTCCAATGACAGTGAAGCTCTAACCCAAATACTAAGATATTATGAGGGATTAAGAAAAGAAGATTTAAAACATAACATTATACGTCGAGATATTAACAATTACCATGAAAGACATTTATCTTTTCAAAGTCATGGTAGAAGTTTCCATTTGAAACTTTTTCCTCATTCAGAGATTTTTTCACCGTCATTTGAATCGGTAGCAATTGACAAATATGGCAAGCAGACAATTGTGCATATTGACCGAAATAGCCATTATAAAGGCTACATGAAAAACCATGAGTATTCTAGTGCAGTGGTACATATTGATGATGGCATGATTACTGCTTCTATTAACACAGATAACGATACTTTTGTTATTGAACCAATGTTGAGACATGTTGACAAAAATCTGTCCCATGATATGATTGTTTACAAAGTTTCAGACATTCATTGGAATTTGACACACAAAAATCACAACTTTAAAATGCACCAATTCAGAAACCATGAGGACGATAGCAGAGTCAAAAGAAGTGCTGAAGATTTTATAAAGAATATGTGTAGTATTATTCTGATTGGTGATCATGTGTTTTTTAAAGAGGTTGGGCGTGGAAGAGAATCTGTGGCTATAAACTACATGATCGGTACACTTGCTCGTGTCAATCAAATCTACCGACAGACAGACTGGCCTGGTATTGGAAATAAGATTGGCTTTAAAGTTGCAAAAACCATTGTGCATACAAACTACAGTGAGATAGGGTATATAACATTCTTCTTTTGTTTATTTAATTTTTCCCAAAAATCTTTTTTATATATTTGTATCTGGTATATTATTTTATTAATTATTATTTGTATTAGATATAACAAGGACATTAGTTGGAACAGAAACGATTTACTTAATACACTCATCGATGCTGACTGGAGCGAGTATTGTCTCGCTCATTTATTTACCCATCACCAATTTGATAAAGGAGTTGTGGGAATGGCAAAAATTGGCAGCGTTTGTTCTCGCCATGGAAATTGTGCGATCAGCACCGATATGTTTTATGGACGACGCTTGCTTAATACGGAGGTGGTCTTAGTTGTCGCTCACGAAATCGGTCACAATTTTGGAGCAGACCATGATCCAGACTCTTGCTCATCAGATCCTAAAGACAAATACATAATGTGCCCCACAGTAGGTACAGATGGATATCCCAATAAATTGAAATTCTCTGCCAATAGTATTAGAGAGATTGCTAACACTCTGAGACAAAAAAAGAGGTTGTGTTTTACTGCTGAAAGTGATCAGTATTGTGGAAATTTTTTTCTTGAAGAAGGAGAGCAATGTGATCCAGGATACAAAGAAGATAGTTGTTGCACAAAAGATTGTCGGCTTAAGAAGAATGCTGTATGTAGTGATCCAAACCATGGCTGCTGTTTAGATTGTCAGTATGCTCCAAAAACAACAATTTGCCAAAAGGAATTTAGACTGGAGTGTTCGGGAGAAACTAAATGCAATGGCAGTTCCATGCATTGTCCCCATGCAACAAAACTAGACGATGGAGAGCAATGTGGAGTAAGTAGAGGGAACTGTAGAAATGGTACTTGCATGTCTTTATGTGTCCAAAATGGTACCCGATCATGTCCCTGCCCGCATGAACATGATGCTTGCAGGGTGTGTTGTAAAAACAGTGAGAACAATTGTGCGCCATTACTTCGTCATGGTAGAAAAATGAATGAAAACGATGGTGTGTCTTGTTTAGTTGAAAAAGAAAATCCGGGGCAATGTGTGAATGGTACGTGTGTAAAAACACAACAAAATGTAGAAGATGAATTTCAAGATTTGTTGCGTAGTTTTACATTTAGCAAATTTAAGCGCTTTTTGCAAGCCAATATTGTAGGGACAGTTCTGGTATTTTCTTTGATATTGTGGATTCCAGCCAGTTGTATTGTCCATTATTTGGATAAAAAGCAGGACAGGTTGGACAAAGAAATGATGTCTTGGGCATACCCATTTAATCCCTATTTAATGAAAGACACATCAAAATCAAGTAAAAACAAAGCTTATCGTAACCTAAACGAGTTAAGGTTGAGGTCACATTACCACATATCTTCATAAACGTACTTATGATAAATTGTACCAACTGTATCTAGACGAAACTAAATTGTTGTATAAAATATGATGTTTTCACTATTTTTTAGTTAAAATAATTGTCACAGTTTTTTTCTAGAACTAGCATTATAGAAATTTTTTCAGTTGTAATTCACACTATTCACTATTTATATTTTAAGCTAACCACAACAGTGTGTTGGATGGTCTACTTGTTGCAAAAACCTATAAAAACATTGACAATTTTTTTCGTTTGCTTTTTTCTATTTTTTATTATTTCTTTCTTTCTTAGTAAATATAAATACTCTTAAAATTATACACTTTTTATTTATTTGGGTTATTTCGTATTGTCTGAGATAAGTTTGTTTCGATTTTAAATGTAAATAAGTTAATTATTTCTCTTGGTTATTTAAATTTTCAATTAAATTGTAAGTTTTAATATTTTATTTTATTTATATCTTTTATATGTTATTTTTATATATATATATATTTAGATTTTGTTTTTATTTTATTATTTTTAAAGAAAAATTGGTAGTAAGATGACATCATACAACGTTTCAACAAGGATTGAACTTTATTGGGAGAGTAGAAAACTTATATAAAAAGGATCTATTTTTAATTCAGCGTCAAAAAACTTTGATAAAGAGTTAAACTTCAGTCTAGCAAGGTGTTGATATATTCTATCATATAGGGATAAAATTTTGTTAAAATACTTTAATTTCATTACGCTACAATTTTTTTTTTTTTATTTTATTTTCAATTCGCACTTGTTTTCTTGCCTCTTCTGCATTTCTCAAACTAAAGGTATTTTTAGTTCAAGTTAATCAACCCTCAAGTTATCTAGTTTTAACTAGAAAATATGCATCGCTATTTTTTGTGGGATGAATTTCATATTACGGTTTAACGGTTGTGTTTTGGTACAATGGTTCAAATAACCCAAATTTGTCTGTGTTTTTTTTCTAAATTTAAACGAATTATAAACGTTTTTATGCAACAAATTGTTGTTTGTTATCTTTTACTGTATACATGATTGCAATTTCAGTTTTAGCTGAATGTCGTACCCTATTACGTGGTCTATTACGTATTTTTATTGATATTCTAATCAAGAAAATGTTCATCTAGTAAGTGATTTAAGGAGAAGGAATGTTTATGTTGTGCATTGACTGCAGTCTTCAATTGAGAATTATTTTAAAAAGCATAGCACTTGCAGGGTTTGTACAGATAGGAAAAGATAGGGAGAGAATTTTGTTATTTGATTGTATTTTAAGAGCATGTTTTTGACACATAGGTTGATGTTTTAGCACTTATTTATTTATGTGCTCCTTAGATAGAGATGCCTCAGTTTTGAACTTGACTTAAAAAATGTTCAAAAGACACATTTTACAATTACAGCTTTAGTTCTATAACTGTAAATAATAAGAAAAAGTCTCGTAATTCTCGAAAAAGAAATTTTTTCAACCTTTTTCTAGCATTTTCTGGATCGTGTCGTCACAAGGTTTTAATTTGCAAAATTGCACCAAATTTTATATTTGATCATGATTTGTTGTAATCAGAACGAAGGGTGATGTAAGTTTTTTTGTGTGTTTTAAAACTCTCTACACAACAGTTCATTATCTAAATTGTAACTGCAGTGAGTGATTACAGTATAGTTTACTAAACCTTACAATGAAAAAATGCACAAGATACTTTCCATCAACATTTGGTATCCTACTTTCAAATAGTAAGGCTTGCACAGAGAAAGCCTGTTTAGTATCACAACGCTTTATCAGAAAGAAACCAACGGAGCCAGCTCACCTTTATTATCGATGGGGTTTCAAGCCATTACCAGTAGATACTTCACTAGGTAAGTAACATGACCGAAATGATGCTTGATGTGTAACTTTGAGCTGACAACTAATAAAGTTATAAAAATTGTTTAGCCACAACATTTAATTAACTGTTACTTTTCCTACACATTTTTTGAGTTTTCTATGATCCCTATCCATTTTTGACTGTAGTTCTTCCGCAATCAGATCATGAAGCTGGGTTTCACCATTTCTATTGTTCTGTTTAGATGAGAAAAATCCACAATTTGCTGTCCGTCCACCAGAGTTTAAACTACCCAATCCAAAAGGGAGGCTATCAAGACGTGAATGGCGACGGCGGATTGCTGAACTACAGAAATCCAGAAGTGATCCTGAACTAGAAAAACTTTCAAGGAATAGACAATGTAAGTTTATCATTTGGTGTTCAATTTAGGACTCCCGATGATCCTAAGTTTAAAATCTGCTAAATGACCTGAAAAATGGAACCCCTTCTAAAATCTCCTAAATAACCTAAAATTTGGATCCAAAATATCGATTCCTCCAAAAAGCTCCTAAAATTGCTAATGGTATCCATATTTTATTTTTACGTTTCATGTGATGAAAAATGAGCAGATGTTTGTTTGTCAACAGGACTTCTAAATCATATTTCATACTGCAATTGAAGATGGACAGCCTCTCTTATATTTAAAAAAGCTTGATCATTGGTAAATTTTCATTCCTAAATTATGGAATAGTTTTTTTAATGTTTTCTTCTAAGATTTGACCCCAATACGTAAATTCTCCTAAAATCTCTTAATATTGTGAAGTCTGTGACCACCCTGTTGTAAATAATTTAAACTATCAGATATCGATGTAAACTTGTGTGTTGGTCAGTTCTGAAATCTGTTTTAAACTTTTGGTTTCTTTTTAATTTATAGACATATATATTTTTGTTGGGCGTATAATGATGATTTTGTTAAGGCGAATAATATTTTCGTTAGAGTAAATATTTTTGTTAGGGCTTATGTTTTTGTTAGGGCGTATAATATTTTTACTAGGGCGGTATATTTTTTTTGTTTGAAGAAGTTTTATTTTTAGTGATGGTTTCGCTTGAAGATATTGACAAAGAATGGCGTAAGGAATTTGGACTTTTTGATTTGAATAACCTATCAAAATTCTATGGGCTAAATCGAGATCTGTTTAATAACGACGATGTTGTAGCAAAAGTATGGCTTGATGTGGCGTTCAATGATGTGAAAATACACAGAGGAAATATTATCAAACCTAAGAAGGTACATAGTTGTATCTCATACTATATACGAAGGTATCTCGTACCATATAAGAAGGTATCTTGTACCATATAAGAAGGTATCTCATACGATATACGAAGGTATCTCGTACCATATAAGAAGGTATCTCGTACCATATAAGAAGGTATCTCGTACCATATAAGAAGGTATCTTATACCATATAAGAAGGTATCTCATACTATATACGAAGGTATCTTGTATCATATAGGAAGGTATCTCGTACCATATAAGAAGGTATCTCATACTATATACGAAGGTATCTCGTACCATATACGAAAGTATCTCATACTATATACGAAGATGTGTTTACCATACACGAAGATGTCTTATACCATACACGAAGATGTCTCATACCACGTTTTGTTATTTTTAGTTACTGCAAGCACCAACTTCGATATCCTACGAAGCAGAAGACAATTCACTGTATTCGTTAATATTGTCAAGCTTAGACGGTCATCCACTGGATTCGACAAAAGAAATCGTTCATTGGATGGTGTAAGTTGTTTACACAATGTCCTTGGATTACTTAAAACTCATCTAAAAGTTTATTGTCCGTCTGTATACTTAAATAAAAGATGACATCTCCACATAAAGTGAAGCTGGATTAGAATTTACGTGTGTGTGATAGCCACAATGTCCTTGGATTACTTAAAACTCATCTAAAAGTTTATTGTCTGTCTGTATACTTAAACAAAAGATGACATCTCCACATAAAGTGAAGCTGGATTAGAATTTACATGTGTGTGATAGCCACAATGTTCTTTTTTAATGTTTGTATTTTACATCATTTTCTTCTTCAGTTGCAACATCAAAGGGAATGATATCTCCAACGGTGAAACTGTTTACAACTACCTCCCTCCTCTTCCTTGGAAGGGGACTGGTTTCCACCGACTTGCCTTTGTATTGTACGAACAAGAGGACGCGATAAACACGAGCGATATAAAACCAACCAATGAAAGGTAAGTATTCTGATATTAGGAAATTTTGTATAATTTTGAAGAAAACTCATTAAGAGCTTTAAAACTTAATCAGTTGAAAGGAAAACGTTGTAGAGGTTTAATAGACCTCAATTTGAATTTGCAAAAAGGTCTTGACATTTTTCTAAACGTGTTTTTAGTTCAATGTGTGGAAGAACATTTTCTACTCCCACTTTCTGTTCATCAACTCGTGTTGTTCCAATCTCGTATGCGTGGTGTCAGCTTGAATGGGATGAGAGTGTGACGCAGTCGTTTCACAAGTTAGGTGAGTGTCGAATGTTTCCTTACTAAACGTGCAAAAACTTGAGGTATTCAA
The DNA here is from genome assembly GCA_030067915.1 of Hydractinia echinata. NCBI lineage: Eukaryota > Metazoa > Cnidaria > Hydrozoa > Anthoathecata > Hydractiniidae > Hydractinia > Hydractinia echinata. Next base: position 586,631 of record JASGCC010000048.1, on the reverse strand, counting down.
AATACCTATGCAAGAAGCTTCATAGATTTGCTTATCATCACAACTCCTGTCAGGTTTGTGATGATATGAAAAATAGAGAAAAAAAATGAGAGATAGTCAGGCGAAGAGATTTCTTATTTGAAAAAGCAGACCAGTAAAGACTGGGATGAAACTGGTTGTCGGTAAATTTAAGATGATAGTATGGTCTGTGTTATATCTTTAGGTTTGAAGGAAGAACCAATATTTGACTGGGACGAATACATCGAACCTAAAGAAGAAGATAGAATGTTAAAAATTAAACTAAGCGAATTAAAATACAGAAATATGTAACAATGCAAGAAAAAAGAAAAGCATTTGATGATATAAATCTTTTGTTGTCAATTTATTCACCCTAAAGTTACTGCCACTCGTCAGGAAAGATGTATTTTCTATGAATTCTCGAGCAGTCAGGAAAGATGTATTTTCTATGAATTCTCGAGCAGCCAGACAAATTTAAAGTGTTTTTCTATATATTTTTATGGTTTTATTATCAGGACACGCAATAATAGCAGTAATTTTTTACTGAAGTGTACACCCTGTGTAAATATTCATAATAAATAAATAAATAAATAAATAAATAAATAAATAAATAATAAATTTGTAATAACTTGTTTAGATGAAATAAGTTTACAGATTTACAAACTGCCACAACCTGATCGATAATAAAGAGTGGGCCGAAAAAAATTAGTCATTTGTACAATATGTTACTTTTTACCAATTAAATTAGCCATTTGTACAATATGTCACTTTTTACCAATTAAATTAGTCACTTGTACAATATGTCACTTTTTACCAATTAAATTAGTCATTTGCACAATATGTCACTTTTTACCAATTAAATTAGTCATTTGCACAATATGTCACTTTTTACCAATTAAATTAGTCATTTGCACAATATGTCACTTTTTACCAAATTTATCATCGTATTTTTATTTATCATTTTTGCTCTATTTTGGAATAATTCATAAAAAACAAGTGCAATTTGAAGTAAAAATGAAACTAATCCTTCTTATATAACAATTTCAGATAAAAATGTAAACTGAAAATCTTTGTATCCTCTGGGAGCTAGGAAGTCTGGGCATTTTTTTTTTTGGGGGGGGTCGCCAAATGGAATGTTCCGGGTTGCCATGTCTGCTAAGAATATCTGGAATTAGACTAAAGTCTGGAAATAGAGGAAAATATGTTTCGAAATATTTGACCAGGTTTTAGGCGGAAAAATACTCTCTTTTTTGTTAAATGTCTGGAAAATTAATATCAATTTCACTCCAAGAGCAATGAAAAATAATATCAAGTCTGGAAATTTAATTGAGAAAAGTCTTGCCTTTTCGAAATATAATGGGTGACGGCGAAAATCCCTGGTGACAAGGATGAATAAATGACATACCATCTCCCGGCCATGTGTTCTTAGTAATTAATAACTCTCCAAAAAATTTGTGTGTAGTGGACCACTACACGTACTTTAGATAAAAATATATTGTGATATTCCGTTGAGGCATTTCTTTATCTTTTTCAATACACACTAAATTCTAACCAGGCTGGTCAGTATTTTTATTTTTTTATTGTTCTAAACAAAAGAACTATTGTTTTTAAACTAGAATCCTAGCCTAATATTCTTATAAAGCATATTCATTATAGTTAAGAAAAACATGTGATTTGCTTGGTTGGCACTACCATGACTTTGAGGACTCTGGGCAACCATTTATTTTGCCATTTATTGGGTCTATTGATAAATAAAATTAATTACTCTGCTACTAATCTGAATTGATTAGTGATATTATTTTATTCATGCACATGCTTCGGGACCTGCTGTCCGTAAATTGAGAACGTGTTAGCCAAGTATACTTCTTGCGAAAAGTGAAAAAAATATACAAACCATAGGTGTAAAATTGCGGACCAGATTTTAAATTTTAGTTGCGAAAAGAAAGTTTGAGGCCACATGCAGAGAAGTGTTAAGTGCAGAAGAGAAGTGTCAAAATGCAGAAGAGAAGTGTGAGAATACAGTAGAGAACTGTTTGGATCATAGAAGAGAAGTGTTTTTAAATTGGAAGAGATGGAAGCTGATAGCCTTGTGGTAGAGCGTTCGCTTCCAGTGCGGGAGGTCTTGGGTTCAAACCCCGGCCGAGTCATGCCAGAGACTATAAAAGTGTGAATCTATCCTTTCTGCTTAGCGTTCAGCATGAGAATAGGATTGATATCTTAGGCGGTTGTCTAGTTGAGCGATTGGTGTGCTTGCACGACTTTCGTAGCTCAAATGGGAGCTTTAAATGCGCTAGGACCCCCTTCGCAGGACCCTCGTTGATAGCAGTACCAATAGGAACTGAAGAGGCTATCCTGGGTAAATAATTTCAAATTTCAATTTCAATTTCAAGTGAGCCATAGGGGCCATCGTGGGCAACCGAGGCGTCACATTCGGCATAAACGCACATTGCCCTTAAAACTGGCGCCGTAGCTTTGTTTATAACTCGCGCACTTTGTGCGGCAGACCGGGGTTCGGTTTCCCTTGGCAGCTATACACAATATGGGCGAGAGAATGTTACCATAGCCCCGGGTTACCCCTAACCATGAGAGGGCAAATATGGAGATGGTACACTGTGTGTGGGCCGTTGGATGAATCCCCATCTAAGCCATCCTCGTCCCCAGGGTTTGTTGCCTATGCCAAAGCCGCTAGCGCTTACTTGATGTCAAGAAGGCAAAAAACGCTAGGGACGAGGTTGCATCTAAGCAATGGCCTTTCATAAAAATAATGAAGTCTAAATAGTAAGAAAATGGTAATCAGTAGGTTTTAAACATATGAATCAATTGTTCGGACAGAGGTCCACAAAGAGATGTCTGTAGTACAACCCAGTTCAAAGTATGAACTAAGTTATCTCGACAAGACTTCAACCTCGTCCCGAGGACTTTTTCTTCTCACCAGCGCTGCCCCTAATACAGCCAGGGTTAAAGGTGATGGGACGAGCTTTGCATTTCACAGTGCAACATCAAAACCCGTCAGTATGTGTGAAGCGAAATCGGTGCTATAACTCGAATTCTCGAGCCGTCGAATTAGAGGTTTGTCGTCGCACCAATTTCTAGCGACAATAGGATAATTCAAGAACCGTTAATCGTAACTTGGGTCTGAAATCATTTTATTATTCGACATACGAACTTATTAGTTGAAGCAATGAATTTCCGATGATTTGTGATTTCGTTTCTTACGTATCCCTTCAGCAAAACACCTAATTTTAAGTATAATTTCCGTTGATAGGATTTCCACTGGCGACAGGTTTGAACCCATTTTTTTATATAGTATCTTTCGGTTTCTCAAGTACAGGAAAATGACATTTCAAAAAACGCAAAAAACGCAAAAAATTGGAAACGGAGGCTTTTGATTTTTATGTTTTAAGCACGTAAATGTTTCCCATAGCAAATTTTGGGCCTTGTGCTTTATTAAGTATTGGAATAAAGAATAATACTATCATTTACGTTACTTCTGTGCCTTCCCTATATTCATGATATACAAGCAAAACTTAAAATTATAAATTAAAACGAAAAGTGTTTAGGCTTCTTCTTCTTCCTCTTCATCCTCAAATTCTCCCTCCTCCTCAGCAGTTGCATCCTGGTATTGCTCAATACCAGGATGCAACTTCCACACATTGCAATTCAATGTGTGGAAGAACATTTTCTACTCCCACTTTCTGTTCATCAACTCGTGTTGTTCCAATCTCGTATGCGTGGTGTCAGCTTGAATGGGATGAGAGTGTGACGCAGTCGTTTCACAAGTTAGGTGAGTGTCGAATGTTTCCTTACTAAACGTGCAAAAACTTGAGGTATTCAAAATACCTATGCAAGAAGCTTCATAGATTTGCTTATCATCACAACTCCTGTCAGGTTTGTGATGATATGAAAAATAGAGAAAAAAAATGAGAGATAGTCAGGCGAAGAGATTTCTTATTTGAAAAAGCAGACCAGTAAAGACTGGGATGAAACTGGTTGTCGGTAAATTTAAGATGATAGTATGGTCTGTGTTATATCTTTAGGTTTGAAGGAAGAACCAATATTTGACTGGGACGAATACATCGAACCTAAAGAAGAAGATAGAATGTTAAAAATTAAACTAAGCGAATTAAAATACAGAAATATGTAACAATGCAAGAAAAAAGAAAAGCATTTGATGATATAAATCTTTTGTTGTCAATTTATTCACCCTAAAGTTACTGCCACTCGTCAGGAAAGATGTATTTTCTATGAATTCTCGAGCAGTCAGGAAAGATGTATTTTCTATGAATTCTCGAGCAGCCAGACAAATTTAAAGTGTTTTTCTATATATTTTTATGGTTTTATTATCAGGACACGCAATAATAGCAGTAATTTTTTACTGAAGTGTACACCCTGTGTAAATATTCATAATAAATAAATAAATAAATAAATAAATAAATAAATAAATAATAAATTTGTAATAACTTGTTTAGATGAAATAAGTTTACAGATTTACAAACTGCCACAACCTGATCGATAATAAAGAGTGGGCCGAAAAAAATTAGTCATTTGTACAATATGTTACTTTTTACCAATTAAATTAGCCATTTGTACAATATGTCACTTTTTACCAATTAAATTAGTCACTTGTACAATATGTCACTTTTTACCAATTAAATTAGTCATTTGCACAATATGTCACTTTTTACCAATTAAATTAGTCATTTGCACAATATGTCACTTTTTACCAATTAAATTAGTCATTTGCACAATATGTCACTTTTTACCAAATTTATCATCGTATTTTTATTTATCATTTTTGCTCTATTTTGGAATAATTCATAAAAAACAAGTGCAATTTGAAGTAAAAATGAAACTAATCCTTCTTATATAACAATTTCAGATAAAAATGTAAACTGAAAATCTTTGTATCCTCTGGGAGCTAGGAAGTCTGGGCATTTTTTTTTTTTGGGGGGGTCGCCAAATGGAATGTTCCGGGTTGCCATGTCTGCTAAGAATATCTGGAATTAGACTAAAGTCTGGAAATAGAGGAAAATATGTTTCGAAATATTTGACCAGGTTTTAGGCGGAAAAATACTCTCTTTTTTGTTAAATGTCTGGAAAATTAATATCAATTTCACTCCAAGAGCAATGAAAAATAATATCAAGTCTGGAAATTTAATTGAGAAAAGTCTTGCCTTTTCGAAATATAATGGGTGACGGCGAAAATCCCTGGTGACAAGGATGAATAAATGACATACCATCTCCCGGCCATGTGTTCTTAGTAATTAATAACTCTCCAAAAAATTTGTGTGTAGTGGACCACTACACGTACTTTAGATAAAAATATATTGTGATATTCCGTTGAGGCATTTCTTTATCTTTTTCAATACACACTAAATTCTAACCAGGCTGGTCAGTATTTTTATTTTTTTATTGTTCTAAACAAAAGAACTATTGTTTTTAAACTAGAATCCTAGCCTAATATTCTTATAAAGCATATTCATTATAGTTAAGAAAAACATGTGATTTGCTTGGTTGGCACTACCATGACTTTGAGGACTCTGGGCAACCATTTATTTTGCCATTTATTGGGTCTATTGATAAATAAAATTAATTACTCTGCTACTAATCTGAATTGATTAGTGATATTATTTTATTCATGCACATGCTTCGGGACCTGCTGTCCGTAAATTGAGAACGTGTTAGCCAAGTATACTTCTTGCGAAAAGTGAAAAAAATATACAAACCATAGGTGTAAAATTGCGGACCAGATTTTAAATTTTAGTTGCGAAAAGAAAGTTTGAGGCCACATGCAGAGAAGTGTTAAGTGCAGAAGAGAAGTGTCAAAATGCAGAAGAGAAGTGTGAGAATACAGTAGAGAACTGTTTGGATCATAGAAGAGAAGTGTTTTTAAATTGGAAGAGATGGAAGCTGATAGCCTTGTGGTAGAGCGTTCGCTTCCAGTGCGGGAGGTCTTGGGTTCAAACCCCGGCCGAGTCATGCCAGAGACTATAAAAGTGTGAATCTATCCTTTCTGCTTAGCGTTCAGCATGAGAATAGGATTGATATCTTAGGCGGTTGTCTAGTTGAGCGATTGGTGTGCTTGCACGACTTTCGTAGCTCAAATGGGAGCTTTAAATGCGCTAGGACCCCCTTCGCAGGACCCTCGTTGATAGCAGTACCAATAGGAACTGAAGAGGCTATCCTGGGTAAATAATTTCAAATTTCAATTTCAATTTCAAGTGAGCCATAGGGGCCATCGTGGGCAACCGAGGCGTCACATTCGGCATAAACGCACATTGCCCTTAAAACTGGCGCCGTAGCTTTGTTTATAACTCGCGCACTTTGTGCGGCAGACCGGGGTTCGGTTTCCCTTGGCAGCTATACACAATATGGGCGAGAGAATGTTACCTGTGTGTGGGCCGTTGGATGAATCCCCATCTAAGCCATCCTCGTCCCCAGGGTTTGTTGCCTATGCCAAAGCCGCTAGCGCTTACTTGATGTCAAGAAGGCAAAAAACGCTAGGGACGAGGTTGCATCTAAGCAATGGCCTTTCATAAAAATAATGAAGTCTAAATAGTAAGAAAATGGTAATCAGTAGGTTTTAAACATATGAATCAATTGTTCGGACAGAGGTCCACAAAGAGATGTCTGTAGTACAACCCAGTTCAAAGTATGAACTAAGTTATCTCGACAAGACTTCAACCTCGTCCCGAGGACTTTTTCTTCTCACCAGCGCTGCCCCTAATACAGCCAGGGTTAAAGGTGATGGGACGAGCTTTGCATTTCACAGTGCAACATCAAAACCCGTCAGTATGTGTGAAGCGAAATCGGTGCTATAACTCGAATTCTCGAGCCGTCGAATTAGAGGTTTGTCGTCGCACCAATTTCTAGCGACAATAGGATAATTCAAGAACCGTTAATCGTAACTTGGGTCTGAAATCATTTTATTATTCGACATACGAACTTATTAGTTGAAGCAATGAATTTCCGATGATTTGTGATTTCGTTTCTTACGTATCCCTTCAGCAAAACACCTAATTTTAAGTATAATTTCCGTTGATAGGATTTCCACTGGCGACAGGTTTGAACCCATTTTTTTATATAGTATCTTTCGGTTTCTCAAGTACAGGAAAATGACATTTCAAAAAACGCAAAAAACGCAAAAAATTGGAAACGGAGGCTTTTGATTTTTATGTTTTAAGCACGTAAATGTTTCCCATAGCAAATTTTGGGCCTTGTGCTTTATTAAGTATTGGAATAAAGAATAATACTATCATTTACGTTACTTCTGTGCCTTCCCTATATTCATGATATACAAGCAAAACTTAAAATTATAAATTAAAACGAAAAGTGTTTAGGCTTCTTCTTCCTCCTCTTCATCCTCAAATTCTCCCTCCTCCTCAGCAGTTGCATCCTGGTATTGCTGATATTCAGACACCAAATCATTCATGTTGGATTCAGCTTCAGTAAATTCCATTTCATCCATACCTTCACCAGTGTACCAATGGAGGAAAGCTTTTCGACGGAACATAGCAGTGAATTGTTCACTGATGCGTTTGAATAACTCTTGAATAGCAGTGCTGTTGCCAATGAAAGTAGCAGACATTTTCAAACCACGTGGTGGAATATCGCAGACAGCGGTTTTCACATTATTAGGGATCCATTCAACGAAGTATGAGCTATTCTTGTTTTGAACATTAAGCATTTGTTCATCAACTTCTTTCATGGACATGCGACCACGGAACATGGCAGCAACTGTTAGGTATCGACCATGTCGAGGATCACATGCAGCCATCATGTTTTTGGCATCAAACATTTGTTGGGTAAGTTCTGGCACAGTCAGGGCTCTGTATTGTTGAGAACCACGACTGGTTAAAGGTGCAAATCCAGGCATGAAAAAGTGAAGTCGTGGGAAAGGTACCATGTTGACTGCAAGTTTTCGAAGATCAGCATTCAACTAAATATTAACAATAACATTTAGAAACGAGAAAAAGTTGTACAGGTCACAAAACAACGGTAAATTGACTTACCTGACCAGGAAATCGGAGGCAGGTGGTGACACCACTCATTGTAGCAGAAACAAGATGGTTAAGGTCGCCATAGGTTGGTGTTGTTAATTTCAATGTACGGAAACAGATATCATAAAGAGCTTCATTATCAATACAAAAGGTTTCATCAGTGTTTTCAACCAGCTGATGAACGGAAAGTGTGGCATTATATGGTTCAACAACAGTGTCTGATACTTTAGGTGATGGCACAACGCTAAAAGTGTTCATTATTCTGTCTGGGTATTCTTCACGAATTTTTGAAATGAGAAGAGTTCCCATTCCGGAACCAGTACCACCGCCCAAGGAGTGTGTCAATTGAAATCCTTGTAAACAATCACAGCTTTCTGCTTCTTTTCGTACAACATCTAAAACTGAATCTACAAGCTCTGCTCCTTCAGTGTAATGTCCTTTTGCCCAGTTATTACCAGCTCCACTTTGTCCAAAGACAAAGTTATCTGGTCTAAATATTTGTCCGAAAGGTCCAGAACGTACAGAATCCATAGTGCCAGGCTCTAAATCTACCAAAACAGCACGTGGGACATATTTACCACCTAAAAAAAATAAAACATTTAGCTAGATTATAGGCATATTACTACTTATCCTTTTTTTTAAAAAAATTGAACAAAAAGCCAAGTATGTTTACAAGGAACTAACGTAACACATCGAGCTAGTATGCAAGTTTTTCGTACCTGTTGCTTCGTTGTAATATACATTAATTCTTTCAAGTTGAAGGTCCGAATCTCCATGGTATGTCCCGGTGGGGTCAATACCGTGTTCATCAGAAATTACTTCCCAAAACTAAAAAAATATATTTATCCGATCAGATAAAAAACATATTTCACCTAGCAAAATAGTAGACACCCAGAAAACAAAAAGAACGAGACGGAATGGTATTAGGAATATTATACCTTGGCACCAATTTGGTTACCACATTGTCCAGCTTGTAAATGTACAATTTCACGCATATTGAAATTATATAGTTCGTGCTACAACACCTAGTTTGTAAGAGTTTTTTTTACGAGCTTCTCTGAGCCGCCTGCGACTTGCAATGAAAGATTTGTGATGGTTGTGCAAAATCGGTTCCTCTTGTTGCTATAGAAAAAGTAAAACCAGGGGGTAATGATTTGAAAATCATTACCAAATAGATCCTATACTAGAGCAACATCAATTATAAATTCTGCATGAAATATAAGAAAAAATATTTTTTTATATAAAAAAACTTTAAATTATCTGAAATATTGGCAACATGGTGAAATTCTTAAACTCTAAATGCTTAATAACACCCCCGTCTGTTTTCTGAGGCGTTCATTGTAGTGCGTTCTTTTATGAGCCAATCAACTTTTAAAGTGCTTTGGATGTTTATTTTAATTGGCTAGTGAAGAAAGATTGGCGCGTTTTTTGTTATGTTGTTCGGACAACATAATGCAAGGTAGATTTATCACTATGACAGCCGAGCAATGTTTACCCTGTGGACCGAGTTGACAACTGGATATAAATAATATATATGTTTCTTATGATTTAGCGATGCAGGAAATTTTCGCCCTCTAATTCTCTCTTTTTTAAGTAACATGGGTTTTATTTTTGTTAGAAGAGGTTTTGGGGTGTGGCACTAAAAATGACAAATTAAAAACTATGTACAAATAGCTAGCTAGCTGTAGCCGGCTTCGACTACAAACTGAGTTTTTTTCATTTCTTGCGAGTATTTGATAGGATCGTGGAAAAAGACAGAGTTTGAAAATCTAGCTGCGACTATACATTGTTTTGTTAATAAATAATTCGAAGTTACATTACATTTGCAGAATAATTCACGCTGTTTTTCAACCAGCATCCATAAATCTAAATTCATCCAATATGCATTTGCTTTCGTGTTTGCTCACCACAAACAAAGTCGTGCCAAAGCGGAAAAATATTTCTTCAGCGGTCTGGAGGAGAAGCAAATAGTAGCTCTCGACATGTTAATTCTTTTTGATCATGCTTAAAATCACATTTTCAGTCTCGAATGTTCATATTTGGGTTCTTCTAAAAACAGGGAAAACGGATAGTCAGTTTCAACCTCGTCCCCAGGGCTTCTTCGGTGTTTTGGACGGTCGTCCAAATATAAACAAACCTAACTAGCCTAGGGACAAGGTTGGGTCAATTTTACAGAAGATGACGAACATTTCATAGGATTGGAAGAGATAGCACGGTTAATGTTCCGAGAAAAATTGTTTTTAGTATTTCGAGACTCACATTATTTTGTTCCGGAATTTGTTTTTAAATTTTAGAAAAAAAATCTCAGCCAAGTGTTCTTAGTTTCTTAGGTTGTGCAGCTACTTTGCATTTTGCTGCGAGAAGGTAGTTGTTTACTCGTCAAACCAATTAACAGTCCTATATATAATTGGCTTAAAAACCTGCTAATTAAAAACACATATTGCAACACAACGGACATTTTTTTTAATCGACTATAATTTCCTCCTGAGAACATCCATAAAAACAGATTGTTATCATTCAATCATCAGCTGAGAATCACGATCGTACGTTTATTTGCAAGTTACCAGGGAACATATTCATATCAACTTCGTGCCCAGGAACTGTTTCGCCTTTTTCTTTAGCGTAGAGTAAAAGACAAGTGGCCCTGGGGACAAGGTTGGCTTTAGTATGTAGTTGAACAAAGAAATCGCTGTACTTTAAACGTTTTCTGGTACGGCGTTAAAAGCTTAAACTAGAGTCTAGGATATTTTTCGGTCTTTGCTTAGAGGGTTGTGCCTAATAGGTTTTCACCTCAATGTTAAACAGCGGTGGAAGTGGTTTTCACGAGCGGTTTAATTTATTTTGATTTTTCTCGATTCATAATAAAAATTCAACGCACGTTTCGAAGTTTATATTCATCATCAAGAATAATAAACAGTAAATTATGTATGTGGCAATTACGTTTACAAGTAAGCGAATACGTACTGAATTGAAATTTGTGGGTTGAAGAGAAATTATTTATGAAGCGAGATCTTTTCAATTTACTTTAGACAACACGTTTTAATGTCAAAAGGAATATTTTTAAAAGCATAACTAATTCAAATTTTGTTTTTCTCACAGAAAAATAGTTTTCCAGAATGTAAAAAACATTCAAAGTCCACATGTGGAATTTACAAAACTCCTTAAACAAGAAGGTAGTTCGGAAATCCGTAGGAATCTTCGATGATTTATTATTTTCAATTCTAGCTTGGTAGTTTCAACAACAAGAGATGTTTGAACATCCTACCACAAACACAATCTGCCGCTTAAAAAATTCCGAAAAGCTAACCATAATGAAATTTTTCCACCCAGTGATGAGAGGTGCCAAATATATTTATGCAAAAACGACAAGTAAATGTGATCCGTGCTCAAACTCTCATTACTAAATAATGTAGGATAAGCCATAATTTTATTTTAGTAAATAAATATATTCCACCCTGGAGTGTTTTAAAGGTGGGTTCTGCAATATAATTTTAATGAAGAATATTGGACGGCTGTTATAAGAAGCATCTGTCAGTAGGATCAACCGATAAAATATATTTTATTAAAATGTTATCGCGGAAATAATAAGATCTAACAATGATCTCTCAAAACGAGAGAATATATATTAGATATGCAATATGTGGACCAGAGGGAGCAGATAAAAATAGTTCACAGCGAATTTTTACAATTATGTATTTTGAGATGTGTATATACAAGTACAAAGTTGCAACTGTCAACAAAAAATATTTTATAAATTTCAAAGCACTAAAACACAATAGGTTTATACAATTCTTATTTTTACACAATTTTGCTGTCATCTTTTTAGAAAAAAAATATTACAAAAATTTATATTCAGACTTTAAAAAAAAAGTAGCTTTCTTTATCACAATATAGAAAATAGTTGCGACAAAAAAGCATTGAAATTGAAATGTCTTTTGAGGACGCTGCGTGAGTTTCCTCTGCTCAAGCCATCACTGGTGAAGAAAAACAACATCGCAAAACAGTTAACCTTCCAGGTAATTTGAGATAACAGAGACCAAGTGTCGGTCTGTTGCAGCCGCAAACTTTTTTGTTTTTATATGGTAAAATATTCAAAACCACTTAAAGCTGAATCGATTGCTATAAGAATATTCAACCTACATGGATCGTTTTAAAAAAGCCCAAACTGAAAAAAACAGCGATTAAATTAAAATTGCTGCAAATAAATCCTTTTCAGTAAAAAACTGAGCAGAAACAAGCAAAGAAGAATTTGAAATTTTTATAATTAAATTATTGCTTTGAGGCAGAAAAATTTTTTTATAAAAGAGTATGCGTTGTCACCAGTCACGTGACTAAGTTCTGGTCCCTCGTAATTTAAATTTTTGTAATTACTTAAAGAAAGCTTTCGCCATATTCGTTCACTCGATGATTATTCAAAACGTTCAAATAGCTGGATTGAGCAAAAACGATAAAGTTTCTGGAAGGACAAAGTAGACAGTTATCGTTTCTAATCATCTTTGTAGTAGAAATTATAATTTTCCGGCTCACGAGGTATTGCGGGAGGATTTTCCGGTATCCGAACATCTTCTAAATCGAGCAGTAATAACTTCATTTCCATGTTGAGCAACATATCCAAATCTTCATGAAATTCTTGTGACGTCATCTAAAACAAATAAACACATTCAAAATGGCAAAACTCTACAGGTTTTCTACGTGCAACATTAACAGTATTAACAATTTCTGTCGCGTTATTCGAATTTCGTGTAAGTCACTAAATTAAAAAAGTAGACTTTCTTTTAAAGAGAAAACGGGATGGAAATTTACAAAGAAATTATCTGGGTAAAAACGTGTTTCGTAGCTGTTTAGAATAAACTAGCTTTCTGTACCCAGGTTTTTAAGCATCAGAAAACTGGGTTCTAGATGGCTATTATCTGAAAATGTTACGCCCCTCTACTGGTAAAGTTTTTACAAAGCTCCTCAGTGACCATGAAACTGCTTTTATTAATGACTTTTATTGATAGCAGTAATTTCATAAGAGTTGTCATGGAAACGTAATGACAATTCTAATTAGATTTTTGCAGACAACAAAAGATTGCATCTGGAGATGCTAAAATAATTACTTAAGATTAAAACTTTTTATACCGTATAAAACATAAGGTAATGAAAACACCGTCTGAGTAATAGAGAACAATATATTTCGTGTCAGATAACCCTGAAGCTTAACAATACTTTGATACTAGCCTTACAACTGTCAAAGAAAAGGATTTATCCACTTTGCTGTTACTACCCTATTGGAGTTAAAAACACACTCCTTTTGACAAACCCTAAACAGTATAAAAATCTATTTAATTGTTGTCATGTGAACATGGCACGAAAACTTATGTACGTCTTTTAAAGACATGATGGTGTGAAAAACAAACAGATGACCTTATCGCTTGAATCAGGGAAAAATAAAAACGCTGAATTTATAAAACATGATAAAAAGACTTGATTAGTATAAATTTTTTTTTTGAAAAAAACAACAGCATAACGCTATGTTTGTTTATCGTTGTTTTGAAAATAAAAACCGTTAAATTATTCAAACAGTTATGCAAATAAAAAACATTTGATGGATTAAATATTTTATAAGTTGAACAGACAGTGTCAATAAAAAGAGGCGCACATGCCAGGTTTCTTTTAAACTATTTGTGTGTTTATTTATTTATTTATTTGTTTATTACGAAACTCGACAATCATATGATTCTCAGTATAGCATATGGTAGACAAAATAATAGACGTAATCCTAACTACTTTTAATATTTAATTGAGAAATTAAGTTGAATATTTATTTTTTTCCAAAAAGATGACGTAAGACATGGGCGTGGCATTTTTCGAAAGTCAGTTAAGGTCTATTAAATTTGGTATTGGAAAAATTCTACACTTTGTTATACAACGTGTGTGTGTTTACAATAAAGTCGTAACAGTGTCTGCTGTTCAACTGTTGTGCAATATTCGATTTGTGTTCACAGATACTGACTTTATGTTGATAGACTTTAACCTTGTGATCGAAAAGTTAGCAATAAATTTTTTGCATATTTATATAATTTTTTTTACATGGGGACATCTTTTTCAACTTCACCTGGATATTTTTAATACAGTTTCACTTAGTAAGTCTGGCCATTCTCTTGAAATAACTATATTATATTCAAGTGATGGTAAATTGCTGACACAGTATTTTTATCAAGAATACAACTTTATAAATATCCAGACGAAGAGTGACGAATATTGCGTGTGTCAAAAATTTGTTTCCATAAATTGAACATATAAGGCTTTTTAGAGACCTTCCCAAAAATCCGGATGTGTTCGGAATAACTGCATTCTGATTTTTTTGCAACTTACCTCTTTACCAAGAAGTGAAGATAATGCATCCGTCCAAACAGAAAGCTATGAAACACATTTTCAAAAAATTAAAACAGTTATAACAATAGTTATGCACAACTTTGAAAATCTTTATAATGAATAAAAATAGGCAGAAAAATCACACGCGAACAAATTTCTTAAAGGGTGTCTCATCAATCAAAAAGAGTACTCTGAACGTCAACCTGGCGTTAGGGAGGGAGAATTAAATCCTTTGATGTCAAATATTTAGTGACGTGAACATCGATTTTTTTTAAATCTAAATGTCGGATTAACGATTACTAGAGTCACCCATGAAGTCAATTATCAGAGTTTTCTGGTGCATAATTACAACTTACAAGTCTCTTAAACAAACAAAAGAAAACGTACAATTTGTTGAGTTGGTGCTACGAAATCCAAATGTTCTTCTTGGCCATGCATGATTGAAAACGCCAATTGTACATGACCCTAAACACAACCATGAAGTCATTCTCAGTTCTAATATTTTGAAAATAAATTTACGAGTTTTTTTCCATAAAGACGTCGAAAGGAAAGCTCTTTCATGTTTTTAAAAATTATTTAACTGCTCTACTTCCTGCGTACGGTATTAACTACGTATATTTCTATGTACAGAAGTTGAACTTTTCATTTTAAATGACTTTGCAATTGTTTTTAAAAAAAATTATTTCCTGTAACAAGAAGCTTTTATTTTTTCGGTGTCTATTCTGCTGACCTGCATTCAGGCGATGACTCACCTTTCTTAAGGTTCTAACATGCGGACAATCTTTTCCTATTTCGAGCTTCGTCACATCCGACAAGGGTACTACAATTTAAAAATATACATTTAGTTTGAGGTTAGCCACATAAACAAATATTAAGCTGTCGCGTAGCTTTTTTTTCTAAACCAGCACATACATAGATCAATTTACCATTTTAACAGAGTGTATTATAAAGAACACGTGATATTTCTACATACTTAAGCAATCACGATGCTGTATTATAAAGAACACGTGATAATTTTACATGCTTCAGCAATCACGATGCATTACCTACATTTGTTTGGCAGTGACTCGATGTTTGGTATCACATCTTTAGTTGTAACTTCACCATGGTGTAGAAAACGATGATTGGGTGATAAACAACAGAACCAGTACTTTTCTAAATTGATTTATATAAAAATGTTTTAAAATATGAAATGAACTACCACATCACAATATAAAGATATATGTGTTATGAAATTATTAATCAAATTTTCGTTAACACACAACACACACAGCATGAACTTGCAAACAACGCATTTTGCCACTTTTACCTTGTCTTTGTCTCCCTCGTGATGAAAAGAGACTAAAAAAGTATCCTTCGACAAGTTGTGCTAATCTTTGCTGACGAACCAACTCTCGAATTTCTGGCTCAATCTGTTCCCTCAATTCCCTAGAAAATAATTTTGCATATTTGTACCAAAAAATAAATTTATTCAGCAGTCCTGAATCGACACAAGACAACAAGCACAGGGAATTTAAAAAATTTCCTCAAGAAGATTCGTTGGAACCGAAGGAAACTCTACACTACGCAGTTAATAAGGACATTTAAATTGGATGCTATAGGAACTGATTTCGCTTTACATAACCCTGACATTCATAAAAAAGCCTACGCAGACTAAAAAAATAATAAAAACAATTGAATGTATTTGAGATTACATAAAACATTCTGATGGTACATAAAATACAATAACTGAAGTATGGAGATGTTCGAGTAATGGAGATGTTCGAATAATGGGGGGGGGTTCGAATAATGAGGGGGTTCGAATAATGGGGGAGGGGTTCGAATAATGGAGATGTTCGAATAATTGGGGGTTCGATTAATGGAGATGTTCGAATAATGGAGATATTCGAATGATAGAGATGTTCGAATGATGGAGATGTTCGAATGATGGAAGGTTTCATAACTATTTGTTCAGGAATTTTCACTGTGCAAGAAAAAGGGTTCAGAAAAAGGTGTTCCAGTTATAGGAAGTCCAATTACAGGAAGTTTACTGTACAATATTGTATGTAAATCGTGTCATCTTTTGTGCCATCTTAGTACAAAATTTCCATTCACTCGGATATCGCCACATAAGCAACTACCATCAGCCGATAGACGACAAATTTAACAATGTTAAACATAAAACTACTTACAGTACCGGTTTGGTTTGCGAGTCTAAAATATTTCTTTCTTGTGCCTCCTGTTGCATGAGCCGTAGTATTTGTTGATATGTCAAGCCAAATGCTTTTGCCTGCAAAGAAAACATGTAAAATAAATATTTCAAGTTTATTTGAAGTGTTGCAGTGTGTTAAAAAAAATTTAACCAATTATGAAATAAGATTTGACCAGTTACTTCGAAAATTGCCAGACGTATAGACGTATAGACAGACAACACAATCATTATACCTAAAACGATGCATTCCTGAAGTCAGTGAAATGTTTATGCATACATGCTTTTCGTTTGATAAGAAAATATGTGTGCTGTTCAATAAGATGCTAATAATTTTATTGAGACACACATCTTTTAAGATTCTTAAGTATTTAATAATTTAATTCATCATGCACCCAAATTTTACTTCGACATAGCAAACCCACGTGGATAAAAAGAGCATTCCTTCTAATAACTGACTTTACACATTCCTTTAAAAAAAATTAACCAAGTTCTGATTTAGTTTGATGTTCAAAAATACATGGTACCACTGAATATTCAAACATAAAGTTCGGTTGTTTCTAGTTTCAGATGGCTACAAGCACATTATGACACGTAAAAAGGAGTATGTAACAAAGCTCTACAAAAGACATTGGATCCAGTAAATACATTATTACCTTGAACTTTTCTACACTTTCAGGTTTCTCATTTAAAACTCTTTTGATTTGGTCCTTCACAACACCGATAACCTGCATAAAGATAATGAGAAAATATATCTCCATAATAATCTTCATAATAATCTCTATAATAATAGCCATCGTCTGTGTGTCTGTGTATAAGAAAAAAGTCTTGCAACAAGCACATGAAATATTGATGCACAAAACAGCAAATGCAACATATTTACGACAAGCAAATTTCCATGGGCTAACGACTAGTTTTATATCATTTGACTTTGCGAAAATATAATAACTTTTCATGAAAAGAATTCGGTATAGATAGAGTAAGTGCCTACCCTAGAAAAATCTTGTGAAGTTGCTCTCATTTCTTTCCAGGTTTTGTTAAGCAACTGAATTGCAACACTAAAAAGCTCGTGAAACAGATTGGGTGTTGCGAAAAACATCGGTTGATAGTCTTCACTTGTATCTGATATTGTTGATCCCACCAAAAGAACATCACACAACATTTTCGTAAGCTGCTTTGTGCACTTAGCAAACGGGCATTCATATTCTTCATCCCGACCAAAACTTTCAAGGATGATCTAGTGTAAAAAAATAATCTGGAGTTGTACAATAAAAGAAGGTTTAAGAAATAAAAACAAAAGAAAACATTGAATTATTTCTAGGGGATTTTGCTTGTCATCAGTACAAATATTGATGTCAGTATATTTGTATATGATATACAGGGATGATATACCAAGTTGGTGGTAGTCACATTTTTTATTTCTGTTCTGGTACTGCACCAAACTCTTTTTAGATTTAGAATTATTGCACTTGAAGGGCTAATGGGAGGCCCCTGTAACTTATAGAATCTAACTCTAGCTAAAATAGCATTTAAAGTTTTACACCAATGATGTCAAGAGGCATCCTACCTTTACATACTGATCTTGATGTTTCTTCGCAAAATACATCATAACATCATGTGCTAGTATGCCTGGTGGACATTCTTCAAAATCAATAAGAGGTGCTCCACCACTCTAGAATAAGGAAAAAAAAATCTCACCGTTTTATAAAGATCTTCTTTTTTTAACCAAATACTTGGAAACAAAAATAGAACAGTTTAAAAACAAGCTCCTACCACAAATCCGAGTCTTCTATAATCTGGCTTCCCAGATCCTTTTGTGGGTACAGACTCAAAAGCAATGTTGTATATGTCATTTAAATCAGTCAGTAGTTTCTAAAAAGATGTGAAAATGATCTTTAATACAGTGTTAAATATGCAAAGAAAGTACGACATCCTTGTGAGATGATCAAATCTTGAATCAACCTTTCTTATTCAAATTAAACTCTTGACAAATGTCAATCAAAAATTGATTCAAGTTATGTTTCCATTATTGTCATTATTGTAAAAAAATATGAAAAAACAGCATTCTACCTGATCACTAAAATCTGGCTTGGAGTTCATTCTTGGTTCTAGCATACTTAAAACCAAGGCTTGATACACATACAACTGATGGTTCATCTCACTTGGTAATGGAACAGCTTGTGCAAAGGAGTGTGATACAATCTACAAAATATCAGTTGACCTGTAGATTTTTTTTACGTACAAAATAGAACCCTAAACAGAAGAAATTCAAACCTACCCTTTCTTTGGGTCAAATCTTTGTTCGCACTACCTGTTCTAACTAATGTCATGAAAAATTTGGACTCTACAAACATGCAAGTGATGAAAATTGCTTTCTGCATTAAAAGCTAGATCAGTATCTTATCCATATTGTTATCCTTGGCCGACATCTTTGTTCTGTATGTATGGTTTCAAACCCACCAGAATTATTGAATTTTGCACAAGCTTTTGTAACCCTCTGCACGGAACATGATCAATTGCATGTGGGACATTAGCTGTTTCCGTAAAATATTTTTATTAAAGCAAAAATATTTTAGCAACACATCATACCCTTTGCAACGCACTGTTATATCCCCTGTTAACCAAGTCATTTGAAAACTTCTAAAACAAGTAAAAATAATTTGGTAAAAATGCGAATTGTAACCGAATTGTAAGTTGATAGTCCTGTCGTCAAAAGTAGATAGAAATCATCCAACCTTTCTATTTCCATATTCCATTCTTATCAAAATACTGTTTATCAATGCCACTGCACTCAACTGCAACTTTTGATCAGAGCTAAACATAGTAGAATTATATTTCACAGGAAAACATTTAACGACACATTTGACTACAAAAGATTCTTGTAAAGTAAAGTCTTAATTGGTTGTTATACAGGCAGCGAAAGTTCTTGGGTCCCTAGGTCAGTAAAATATAAATAATGATAGTTTATAAAAAAAATTCCTATTTTTTTTGCAGAAAAATAACTTAAAATAACCAGCCAGAGGGGAAAAGCTAAAAATATGCATGCACAAAGACCAGTTTAGAAAATTATGCAACAAAAATTATTCTCATGCTATTTTAAAAGTCATGTAAGTTATTCTTGTAGTAAAAAAGTGGTGAGAATATATTATTTTAATGTCTGTTGTGCATGCTGTGCAGTGTTATTTATTAGAAAATATACACATGCAAAATCTTTTTAAGAACTCTAGTTTTGTAGCTGAGGTTTTTCCAACATTAAATAAAATAAAATAAAATTATCACAACAGAGAAGAATGTTACGACAAACGGTATTTTGCATTACTTTTATAAATAGTGGACTATTTAAAGGGATCCTGGAACATAAAAAACCTTATTCCATCTATATAATAATACGCCAGTTCCGTGTCTCTGTGACAGGCACAGTGGATGTCTGCATTTTCCTTTGATGTTGCCGAAAAATGCATGTCTAATATGTTAAATTTTCTGACGTTACGGCGCGACGTCAATAACACTACTTTAACGTCAATGTCCTATATTAAATAGATGAAGCCATTATAGTGCACCTAAAACTTTGAGGCCAAATAACTTGGAAACGAGGTGCTGACGTCAATGATTTTTCACCGCATGGGTAACTAGGGACCACCTAGGACCAATTTGGGTAAATTTCCCAAACCTGGGTCCCCAAATCCGTTTCGGAATGGACGGGTTGATGACGTCATCAAAAAACCTTCAAACCCTAATATCTCTGCAACCGTTTGTCAAAAGTACATGATCCAATACATTTTCCTGATCAGCGTTTCAAGCTATATACAAATGTATAAGCTTTCAAGCTGTATACAAATTTCCTAAAAAAATTTTTTTGGTACTTTCAGGGGACTTTGCTGACGTCAGCACAATTTTCCAAGCCTTATATCTCGTTAACCGTTCATCAAGAACACATGATCATGTACATTTTCTTGATCAGCGTTTTAACCTCTACACAATAGAGGCAACGTGAAAACAAGGTTCTAATTTATTTATTTTTTGTGGATGGGTTGCTGACGGCATCAAAACATCTAAAACAACCTATTTTACATTGTCCTTCTGACTAAGTGGATTTCTCCACGGGCCTTATTGACTAGTTCTCCAATAATGTAGATGCTTAAAAATGCAAATATTTTTTATTACGGAAAGCATGGTGCCACCTCACAGAAATAAGCAGTTCACACATTAGATATGTTTTAGACATCCCATTTCGAAATACGCCAGCAGCTTGCAACATTGTTAAAACACATAGTGTTTTTGTCCGCCTTACTTCTGACATGCATTTTTATTACCTGTTAAACCACCTCTTTATACTATAGACTATTTAACAATGGTGTCACACTTTATTTTTATTTATTGTGATTTTTTTTTATCTTTAAAAAACTCTGTATTACTATTTTATGGTTTTTCGAAAAAAATACGGTTGGTCAGTCCTGTAGAACATATAAACTAGGTTTTTTTTAATTAACCTATAAAAGTGTTTAACACTGGTTCTTTACTGTTGCAAATCACTATTTGCAAGTCATTTTTATTTTTTAGCAGTTCACATTTACCTACTGAACTCAAAATTCAAACATTTTAACGAAATTTGATGTGATTTTTTTTAACAATTTTTGAACAAAATACGTTACACTGTGTATGAAAGTTTTTTCACAATTTTACAACAACAAAAAACCCCAAAATTTTTAGGCTATCTACAGAAAGTTTTTTGTAACTTCTTTATAATGACATAAAAGTCCTTGGTTTCTTTGCATTCTTTTCTTCAACAAAGAAATTATAGAAAATATTAGCTTTAAAATCTTTGATCCCTTTTGATATTTAATTCGAACCTGCAGCTGTTGATATAATGTTAATACAATGTGACTTAAAGGCTGTCATAATCAGGGCAGCAACTGATGTGGGATGCATGCATCTGTTTCTAACCATGTTAATTTAATATAAACATTTGATAACATTTAGCATGTTAACAGAACAGTAGAAAAACACACCTTTTTAAATGCTGGATGATATTGTCTAAGCCAACTTTATTCATTACCAATATAAACAAAGTGGAGCTAAAAAGAAGCAGAACTAAATTTAGGTAGCTACTAATAACTGAGCATCACTGTACAGTGGATCCTCAATTATAGACAAATATTTTGAATAGGAAGCTTGTTAAGTACAAGTATAAAATTATAAATAAATGTTTCATAAGTAGCTACAATAAAAAACTCTATATACCTGACAGTAACAATATTGTCAAGCAATGCCAAGGCTTTCTGAACCACTTTTGGATCAGCGTGATCAGTTTTATTAGCATACAAGAGTACCTAGATGAAACAATAGGAACAAATATAAGTTAAGAAAGAGGAGAAAAAAAAGTTTTCAGTCTTTTTGCTGCATATTCTGTCAACTTATTTTAACCCAGGAACACTTTGTTTAATATGGTGTTTTCTTTTTTTTATCAAATCAACATACACAATATAACCCTATGAGCATTGCAGTAGTAACCAATGACAAATTTCATTCATGTTTTTTTAACACAAAGAATGTATGTGTTTAGTTTTTTAAAAAAGGAAAGAATAGAAAAATTAACTTCTTCCTGCTCAACTTCCAATTCACATCAAAACTGTAGATAGATATTTAATGTTTAATGTTTTATGGTAAATTGGATTGCTAATACTTTGTGAAAAGAACATTGTAAACTGCCACATTTCAATCTTAATTGGTAAAGGGTGGACTTGTACATTCATAGACAAACAATTAGCTTTCAAAATGATAACTTGTGAATATTAAAAAAACTGCTTTCGTCAAGAGAATACAATTTTGTCAAAATATTGTCAATTTTAAAATGCATTAAAATATAGATTCTTTTTAGCATCAGTTTGTTAAAATTTTTATTCTTTATTCTGATTGAGAGTGGAAATAAGAATGTATTTTAAAATTATTACTGTTTAGAATGACCAGATCACTCATAAAAAGAGTGAAGTACAAGAAACTTTATTGTGCGTCATGTTATATTGCAACACAAAAAAATGATAATTGCAGAACTTTGCAAACATAATAAACAAGGTAGGGTTGTAATAACGATTCCATCATATTTCACAGAATTTAGGGAAACGGCTACAGCTGGTTTCCTTAGTACTTTAAGTGCAGAATATTTAGACCTATAGCAAAAATGTCAATACATCAAATATATTAAGCAAACCTTTTCTACAAATTTCTGATTTACACTATGGTCCCAAGTCACAAATCCATGCTCCAGAAGATCCTGTATAGCTGCCATTGCTTGAGCTACAACATCTGCAGTCCTGTTAAAATGCAATTCATGTAAATGTAAAAATTCAGAGGAGAATCTCCAAAGAAACAATTTTAAAAATAATCCAATTGTTACTTCTCTGCAACCTTAGGCTAAAATAAAAAGATTCAATTTTTTGGGTTGAACTTGCAATAATTGCAAAATTTTAATAACAACCATAATTAGAATTCGTTTGTGCATGAATTGAATATCCTGGTCACGTGTTGCATTGGAGCTAAAATATACTTCTTCTTTCTGATTGTAATTTCCTTTAAACAATGTGGCAAGTCATTAAAACTTTGTCCAAAAACAAAATGTAGCAAAAAAGCTTAGAATTGTACCCATAAAAACTTAAACACTTGAAATGCACTTCAAGAGTAGAACGTTTTACAGTGATAGAACGAAAACATATTTCACTGCAAACCCTCTTTAAACCATGGGGAAATAATAAGAATTGCATGATAAGCAGCGTTTGAATTAGCATGTTGCAATACACAACTTGTATTTGGAAATGCAACCTCTTTAAATCATTCTACAAAGAAAACATTAAAATTGTGAATTCCATTTTTTATCAATTGTTTGTATCACCTATTTCTATCATGGTTGTTGCAACATAAATAATCATTAACAAGGGATCAATGGCAAGTGGCATACAGTTCTTTCAGATCTCAGCTCAAAACTTCTAATTTCTAATCCAGCTTAACAACAAAAGCACCTACTCAGCATTGCTCTCAATGATCCGAACTAGAGCATTTATACCATTCCTATCAACAAATTTTCGTGCAAAGAGCGGATCATCTGCCTGACCAGCACCATCAACACCAGCTAATTGATCAAGTGCTTTGCGTTTGATCTGAATATCTGGCTGTTCAATGTCAGATAAGAATCTTGATGCTGCAAGTTCCTTAAAAATACCAAAAACAATTAGAATGACACCAAAATAGTAAGAATCAGTATTGAAAGTTATTATACTTTAATAAAGAACTTTGAGAAGTACAGTACATTTTGAATGTAATCTACCAGGGCAGGCCATTCCTTTAGACGAGTGCGATCGCACGCGCACTCGCCCGCACACTCGTAAACAATCGAGTGCTTTTTATCGCACTCGTGAATTTTTTCTTTTTCTAAAATATTATAGAGCGATGAAAAAGGCTATTAAACCTAAAGTAAAATCTCTGTTTTTTATGTATATATATTTAAATTTTTTTGGCATAAAAATAAACAACATAATAATTATCACGGATTGTCTGTAACAGCGATGTATGGAACATTATTTTTTAATGTTTATATAATTTGGTTATCCATTTATATCTCAGCAATCACAGTGTGCATGATAAAATGAATGGCTGCAATGGGGAGGAGATAGTTGTGTGTGTCTTATTAATTGTATTTTATATCTATTTTGATATTTTCAGTGGCCACCTGTTGCTTGAAGGTAGCGAAGATAAAAAAGAAAATTATCATCTATACATTTAATTTTAACATTTTTCAATATTTTCAACAAGAATTAATAATTAAGTCCTGGGCACTAGGTTGTGAAATACATGTCATACCAGAAGCAAATCATTTCAATGTGCTCAATGTGATTGCAAAGATATAAATAGATTAGAATTACATTCAACAAAAAAGAAAAATGATCTCCAGCATTGTGTTTCAGAGAGAACTCGTAATATTTCACAACATTTTTTTGAATAGCAGGAAAAAAGGTGTTGTGCAATAATTGAAATGTATTTTTATACTTTCACCACCAGGTGGCTGAAGATTAAAATACCTTCTGGTGGCCCACAAATATAAACAACGAAAGAAACTTTTTTTAAACAAATAATTGTTTGTACACAACTTCATCTTTAAGCCATTCAAAAATACATACTAAAAAAAGTTGTTTTATAAAAAAAATTTTGTTCATACACAATGAGAGTGCACAAATCAAAATTTTCCTTTTATATTTCCTTTAATCATATTTTTCTTTCAAGACTTAGTATTCAAACATCATTTCTATACAGCTTAAATAACATTATAACGTTGTGGTAAACAAAAAATAGTTAACTGTGATTCACACTTGCAAATATTCCCATCGCACTTGTAAATTTTGCTTACGAGTGCGATTTTTCGCACACCATAGCACTCGTAATTTTTTTAGCAGGTGATTTTTGTAGCTCTGGCATAGTTTTATTCAAGAAATGGCCTGCCAGGGACGCAAAATTTGCATAAATTGTTAAACAAAACTTTGTTGTTTTTTAGAAAAATAAATGCCTTATTGATAAGAAATAGCTTAGTGTGCGCCATTATTTAAATCACAATATGTTTCAAGATCAATTTAAGTAATCTATTTTGCTAAATTATTTTGAAAATAGTAATTGCAATAATTTAATTCACAAGTTATACTTCTATAAAAAATAAGTTGCAGAGCAGTGTTGTGAACAAATAAGCTAAAACATCAGCACAGTTCACTAGAAAACTATCCACACAGGATTGTAAACAACTAAAACGTCATCATATTTCGAAAACCATTAAAACGGGATGGTACTATCAAAACAGGATTGTAGAAAGCTAAAATTTTACTGTAATTTTTTTTTAAAAAAAAATTTAAACGGGATTGCACAAAGCTTTGAATATCGCAATACTTGGTTTCGAAAACATGAACAATTCGTTTTAGTATTCTTTGTAAAAGTTCTTTTTGATTTAAACAATAATCTCTTGCACAACGTATTATAGTACTTAGCAAAAGTTATTATTTTTCTCTTGAGTCATTTTCGCAGATTAAGGAAATCTAATTACTTAACGGTAATACATCAGGGAGTACTATTACAAAAAATATAAATGTTTCAACATTTCTTCACAAACACATTTTTTTGGAACAGGCAAATATAAACTCGCACAACTCTTCACGGGTTTATTTATAACAAAAGATAAATGACTGTCGTCCGTCCTCCACACAAAGATGTGATATTAGCGTCTATACATTCAAACTATATATACTGTAGATTTCTATTTTTAACATGATTCCTCTTAAAATTGGTGTTTGCTCAAGTTAAAACTAAAATCAAAAATCATTTTGCAAAAAAATAATACAATTAGGTTTACTGAAATATAAAAATACTTGTCTAAAACAATCTCAGTCTATTAAAATGGACAAAATAACCCTTTATTTACATGGCTTTTTGGGAATCTCTAAATTCCCAGCAATTGAAATTAGGAATTTCTCTTAATTGATTTGTACCAGGGACATATCCAAAGTTTTTTGGGTGGATACAAAACTGCTACAGCAAAATAACGGGTGGTCATGGGTGACTGTGGGCCCAGGAATACAGTCCCGATCACGAGTAACTATACACGAGTATACGAGTACGGATACATTAAATGCCGAGTAGAGTGCAAGACGAGTACGAGTAATCGGCGAGTATACTACTCCATACCCTTGAGTATAGCCTCTTGCGCATGTACAGTAAGTGAATGATTTGTGAGTACGTGTGCGAGTATAAGATAAAAAACGGGAATTCGTCGTAGCGTAATTTTTATCGATAGCTCACATTTGTCTGCTACCTTACACAATGTGAAAACTTTTACTTCGTATTCGCGTCGTAAGAAATAACATTTTATTTTACATAATTTTTTTTTTTTATGTTGCATCAAATTCTCTTTAGTTTACATAAAAATGTATACGTTGCTGTAATGGCTCTTTATAACTTTGAATTTATATAGTTAATTTCTCACCGACGAGGAAACCCTTTGCTATTTACATCTGTTATCTAAATGCTTTTTTCTCCTAGCTAAATGTTTTGTTGCTACATTCAAACATTATTCCTTTTTCTTCGCAAGCATGAATTAAACAATGAACTCTGGAGACTAAATTAAGCCAATCGCATTTAATTTTATTGTTTTGTAAGTAATTAAAAGTAAAAACGTGCCCAGCAGGGAAATCTTGGATCCAGTGAGAATGATGTGCACTCAAATTTTGAGTGAGTTCCCTAATTACTTCAAAATGGGTTGTCATAAATTATAAGTAGCTTTCAAGTCTATCGTGCAGCTATCAGCATTTCGCCATTTTGAAAGTTTAAAGGAGCATTTCAGCACTAAATTTCAGCACTAAATTTTGTTTTTATGAAGCTTTATGTTCTTATATGAAAAATATTATATTAAAAAATAACGTGTATCAAGGATATGCGTCTTAGTTAAAATGCATAAAAATAAACAAAATAATGAATTATTACAGATTGTCTGTAACAACGATGTACGGAAGATTCTTTCTCATGTTGTTATAATTTTATTATCCATTTTCATCTTAGCAATCATAGCGTGCATAATAAAATGAGTGGCAGTAATGGGGAGGACAAAGTTTCACATGTCTTATTAATTGTATTTTTATTTTTTTTTCACATATTTTGTGGGCACCTGTTGTTTGAAAGTAGCGAATATAAAAAAGAAAAGAAAGAATGAATATCATTCAAACTAAATTGTTACATTTTTTACCATTTTTTAACAGCATTTATCAATTTAGTCCTGGGCACTAGCTTGTGAAATACATGTCAATATCTCGTTAACATGATACCTGCTATATTGTTCTATTACCAAAAGCAAATCATTTCAATATTCTCAATGTGATTGCAAAGAAGATATAAATAGATTAGAATAACATTCAACACAAAAGAAAAATTTATCTCCAGAATCGTGTTTTAAAGAGAGTGAGGAGATCATTATAACGCAGACAACTGAATTTCATTTGGTATTTTTAGACTTAAAAATCATTTTTCAGAAGTGACGTTGGTTTGTTTGTTTGTTCAGAAGCAAAAGAGTTCGCTTGAAAGTTACGACTCCGTCGTAAGGCAATTGAGGTTCTCCCTCGTTCTGGCTATCATATATAGCTTGCGTTGGTGCGCACTTTCCCGCAGTTGAGTTGAATATAACGCGAATCAGTTTAGACTCGTCTGGCTCTTCGGAGTGTCAGGTCCCTGTGGCATGGTTCCAAATGGGACTGCTGATTCGATCGTAAATCAACAAAACGCCAGGGCTTAAAGTGTTAGCATGTAATCTCAATGCCAGCTTCAACTCACTATTGAACATAGAAAACTAACGAACAAAGAAAATAACACTGTAAAAATAGTGTTTTTCAATAAATCCAACAACAACATAAGAGTACTGTGTGAGTACAGTAGCAAAAATGTGCGAGTATTTTTGACGTACTCGTACGCGCATTAAACTCGTTGCGTACTCGTGGAATACCCACAGAAGAAATTACTCGTACCCGTAGTTTAATACTCGTGTATAGTTACTCGCGATCGGTACTGTAGGGATGACCCTGAGTTTAGATGGTTAAAAAATTAAAACTACTTTAAAAAAATTGATGGGCAAAAAAGTAAGTGGTTTAGCATGGGTTAAAGATTATAATTGTCTGTAACATTTATTAAGGCTCAGTAGGTCACCAAAATTCAAAATACAGGTCTGTGTTTGCCATTTTTATACTTTACAGTACCTATTAAATTCCCACCTGAGATTATTGGGTTGATGATAATACTTACAGCAGTAAATGTAATTGTTAAAATATGCCCATCATGTATGTCTTGTCGGTTCTATAACAGAAAAATATCAATATACACAAAGTATGTGCAACACACAATTGACAAGATTAAACGCCAGTGGAAACAACAACCATTTTGCAAACATGCCATACCTCCTCTGTGATGTATATCTTTGTGTCAGCATATTGCAAGGCATACTGTTCCGGTTTACCCAACTGCCATCTGCAATAAGAATATAATTAAGTAATACCAAGTCTTAATGAAACAATAGCAAATTGATCAATATGAACACTTACTTGGCACAAATGTCTTTCACGACATCTGGGAGGGGCACTGTCTGCAGAAAAAAATCAAAAGTATGTCAGAAACAATATTAGTCCAAACAGTACCCTTACACTTAGAATACTTAGAGTTACTGTCTAATGCCTTGAATACTATTGTCAAGCAAAGCACTAATTTTTAGACAAAATACTCACAGCATTTAAATGATATAATATGGGGAAGTAGTTATCCTTTTTTATTGCAATTTTACGAATCGATGTATCAGCTGATGTCATTTCTTTTATTTGCACTATAATAATAACTTTGAAATTAGCTCTTGTAATTTAAACATGAGAAGTACTACACACGTTATAACAGCATAAATATATATATATCTCAAACTTGGTTGACTTTAATGACCATGACTACAAGTTCTTTATACAAGAACCATAAAGTCTTGAGACATTTTTTCTCTTACTCTTGAAGTTTAACAAGCAAAACTTCAATGAACCTAACTCCGAAAAGTTTGAAAATCCGCTTTTCGAACCATTTTGACTTATTTTGCACATGAATCTGGGCCAGAAAAACAATTTTCAAAAAACTGACTTTGTCACATTTGAGGGTCAAAAAATGGGAATATTTAATCTTTATACGGATTTGAAATTTAAAAAAAAAAATATGATTCAATAAATGCCTGAAGATCATTCCTTGTCTTTACAGTCAAACCTGATAACATCTGTATATATATATAATTATTGGCCTTTTAAGACAGGTTGCCATTATGGACAGAACCTGACTATAACATCTAGTTTTGCATGTTACATGTTTTTGATGTTACAGTTAGCAGACAAATATGAAATGTTTTAGGTTAAAATTATTATTAAATTATGTCAGGCCATTCCTTGAGACGAGTGCGATCGCACGCGCACTCGCCCGCACACTCGTAAAAAAAATTACCAGTGCTTTTTATCGCACTCGTGAATATTTTCCTTTTCTAAAATATTATAGAGCGATGAAAAAGGCTATTACGCTGATTACGTAACATTCATTTCTTTGTGATTGATTTGTTTGAAAAGTATAGAGAACATTAAAGTCGGCCCCTTTCCTTCATGCTGACACTCTTATGCTCGGCTGGTGCATTACACTGAGACTCGAACGAAAGACGGAAGACCATTTGGACGTCTTCATCGTCACAGAGAATACTGCGAGAAGAGTGCGCACCCATGCAAGTTAAATATAACCAGAACATGGAAGAGGTTAGGTGTCCTGTACCTTAATACACCTTTCGGACGAATGTTCTCGTGATGTAATACCAAAGAAAAAACATGTTGAATAAAGTTTAGAAAATATTTTTAAAAGGGGAAAGAGAAATCAAAAATGTCTAGAAATATATTTAATGCCAAAAACATATAGCAAATCTGCTAACACATCATCACGTTCAACATTGTTTCAATCTTGCACTTGTGGTTAATACGTTTTACAAAATTCATTTCTGTACAGTTTAAATAACATATAAAGTTGCGGTAAATAAAAAATAGTTAAGTGTGAATCACACTTGCAAATATTCACATCGCACTTGTAAATTTTGCTTACGAGTGCAATTTTTCGCACACCATAGCACTCGTAATTTTTTTAGCGGGTGCTTTTTGTAGCTCTGGCATAGTTTTTTTCAAGAAATGGCCTGTTATGTATGTTGATAAAGATGGTAACAAATTAAATGACTTGTTTCTTTTTACTGGTACCTTCAGAAAACATACCTCTTCCCTACATACCTCTTCCCATATTGTATTCTGTATAACCATTAGACAATTACATAAGAGTAAAAGCTGGTAGTGGGAACATGGGTGGGGTCACACCAGTTTTGAAAAGAAATATCACCTTTAAAGTTACATTATTATAATTAAAGATCACTACTCAATGAAGGATAAAAGGTTCAATATACTTGCATATGGGACCATGTACATACTTATACTTTAACTTTACCAACTCTTTACAGGTCTTTGCTCATTTCCTAGTTCCTAGTTGAAATTGCACACAATCACAACTTTCACACTCTCACAATCCTGGAGAATATTTTTTCTTCAGTCTTGGGTGTTGTAATTAGACTTACTAGGATGATCACAGGTATGAGTCAGGTATTGGTCATCTACCATACGAAGAAAGAGTAAACAATGTATTTAATTTGATGTCTCTGGAAATGAGGAGATTAGAAACTGACCTCATAGAAGTGTTTAAAATAATGAATGGGTATGAAAATTTGAACTCTAATGACTTTTTAAACTGAGTGTGAATTCACTGACAAGAGCACACTCAAAAAAGATATGGAACCTCATAGTAGGCTGGTAAAAAAAATTTTAATTTGTTCCTTGGGTTATTAATGAACAGTCTACCAGAGAAAGCAGTGTCCTCCACTTTAATTAACCCTTTTAAAGTTCCTTCAACCACATTTCGAGACTGTTAGGGGGCAAGTTAAAGAAGACTGCCTGCCCCAGTTCTAAAACAACCACTGATGTTGGCCTAATAGAGACCATACCGGTGAATCCGATAAGTTATTCTAATCTATTTATATCTCCAAGATCACATTGAGCACATTAAAATTATTTTCTTCTGATAATATAGTAGAGCAGGTATCATTTCTAGGAGCTATTAAAATGTATTTAGTGCCCAGGATCTTCCTAATCTTCCTTTGTTCATTAAAGATAAGCATTTAGTTGGGAGTGTTTATTTAAGCAATTATGGTACCTGTTAACATTCTATTAAGGGTTAGGGTTTAAACTTTCATCTCTTCCCTTAACTGAAAGTGGTACCGTCTGATAATAAAATGTCAGACCGGTAAATCGATTTCAAGGTTTGTGTCACCTAAACACAATATGAACTGGTATAGTACCTGCAGAGTGGAAGATAGCAAAAGTGAAGCCTATACACAAAAGTGGTTCTACTTCGAATTTGGACAATTACAGACCAATTTCAATCTTGCCAGTGTTGTCAAAAATTCTAGAACGAGCTGTTCATAAACAACTTACAGATTATTTAGAAAGCAATAAGTTACTCTCTAAAAATCAACATGGCTATCGGAGAAAGAGATCCACTGAGCAAGCTACAACATTATTTACTGATAGTATTCGAAAGGAAGCAGACCGCGGAAAATTGGTTGGCGCGTTATTTGTAGATCTGTCCAAAGCCTTCGATACACTTTCCCATAGTATTTTATTGTACAAGCTGAAATGTTACGGTATCACTGGGATTGAACATCAATGGTTGTCAGATTACCTATTCCGACGTAGACAGATGTGTATATATAAAGGAATCTCATCCGAAGAACATTCTGTAACATGTGGTGTACCTCAAGGGTCGATTTTAGGGCCCTTGTTGTTTTTAATTTATTTTAACGATCTCGAGGACTACCTCATTCATTCATACGTAATCAAATTTGCTGATGATACAGTGCTTTTTACGTCAGATAGAAAATTCGAAATTATTGAAAACAAATTGAACACTGACCTAGATGCACTATCAAGTTATCTAATGGAAAACGAACTAGTTATTAATTTGAAGAAAAATAAAACTGAATCTATGGTGTTTGGTACTGCAAAACGATTAAGTCGATGTCCTGACCAATTGAATCTCGTTTATCAAGGCACAAAAATTAACTCTACGATGACTTATAAATATCTTGGCACGGTTGTAGACCAAAACCTAAACATGGGTGAGAACTTCCACTCAACATACAAAAAAACGTCATCCAAATTACGATTATTGGAAGCATTGAAGCCCTGCTTAACTAAAAGAGCCGTACACAAAATTTATCACGGAGTAATTTTACCAACGTTATTGTTTAATTGTGTTGTTGATTTGAACTTTTCCAGAACACGACTCAATCTACTGAGTTCGATCGATCGAAGAGTAGCAGCCATTTTGGGTGAGAAGCAGACGTGCGTTATTGATGAAATATATAAGCACGCAGTCCTTCTTGTAAAGAAATGTTTAGATTGTAATATTTGTGAAGATCTAGAGAGTTATTTTGAATTTAATATCCATTGTCAGAATACTCGTCAAAACTCTACAATGTTATCTATTCCTAAAGTGAAACTCGAGCTCGCAAAATCTGGCTTTTTCTCTATGGGTGTAAAAATTTTCAATACACTGCCCATAGAGATACGGCGAACAGAGTCATTCCAAGACTTTAGGAATAGAGTCATCAGTCATTTTAATTGCAAATAATTTTATTATTTTCAGTTAATTATACTAATATGTATGTTTGTCCCTTCATTCGTCTTGAACACTCCTATCTTCTAGTCTTTCAAGAGTGGTATTCAATTTTTCTATGTTATTTGTTTCAGTCGCATGCATTTTTTACATGACTTTTTACATAATGTTTTATTATGTTTGTGTATGTGTGTGTATGTGTATGTGTATGTATGTATGTATATATATGTGTGTGTGTATATGTGTGTATGTATGTATATATATATATATTCTTTCTTTTTTGGTTTTATTATCAGGACACGCAATAATAGCAGTAATTTATTACTGAAGTGTACATCCTGTGTAAATATTCATAATAAATAAATAAATAAATAAAATAAACCTAGAATGTTGCAGCGAAACCACAATTACTATATATATATATATATCAATTACTATATCAATTATATACTACATCGTTACAATTTCACAGGCAAGCTAGCCAGAATTTATATGCAAAGTAATTTTTAGTTTAGAAGAATAGACATGCACTTGCATTATTAGGTAGGTAGGAAATATATAAACAGCCCACAATTAAAGAAATTCATGTGACAAAAGAAATATTTAATTTTTTTAAAGAGAGTAAGCTAGCTATATAAACATTAAAAATATTAATTTCAGTGCCTTTTTGATCTTGTTTTTTATATGAAATTTATTTATAACCATTTTATCCCATTCTCGGATCCAGGTTAACATTATCAAATTTTGAAAAAGAAAACAAGGAACTTTTGAGAAAAATGAGTGGCAAATTTGGATTTATCAGCAAAAATTATATAACATAGGATATTTAGAATACCAAAAGATTATTAAAACAGGATTTATTGTAATTTAAAGTTTTTAAATTTTATAAGAGTTTGACCATAAAATATGTAACTGCAGTGAAAAATTTTCACTGCAGTTTAATTTGTGTGGTTCATAAAACATCAAAAGTTTAGCTACTATAAGAGGCAGTTGTACTTAGTGTATAAACTTGAAAATTTGCATGTTTCCATAAATTTTGGTGCTGAATTTAAATATGTTGGTCATTTTTGTTGAAAATGATCAGAAAATTTGTTAACCCCCGGATCCGAGAATGTGATGGTCAATGCTCTTTCACCTAACTTATGTAGCAAAAACATCGCTCTGGCAGTTATATCCCTAGCTTTGTAGCTGGGTTTGTGTAAAGAAGGGTAATTCCAATCCAAGGAAAGGAAACGAGCTTGGCTTCTTGTCTCTTGTGTGGAGCCTTTTCGAACAACATTACTGTCCGCCCTTTTGAAATCTTTTTAATATCGCTTTTGCTCAGAATTTGATTACGTCAGCAAAGTATGGTTGCAGAATGAAAGTAGGAGTGAAATAAAAACCATATATAGCTAAACAATAAACAATTTTTTTAAATTTAAATTGGACTGTTAGTTGAATTTAAAAAGAAGACTAATACCACCTAGCTAGCTGTGGTTTATAGACAATGCTTCTCACCTGGACTTCCAGAGCATTTTTTTGCTGTCATTGTTGATTGCTAGCTAGCTTTATGTTTGGGAGTTGATTCTCAAATGAAAGAAAGTCTAGCTAGCTATATATATAATAGCTAATATCTAATTTGATATGACTACTCTCTTCTTTTTGTATGTATTGGCTTATTGTTGTGGTGTCCTGCGGTTGCAATAGCTTTGCTATTTTTCACTGTCTTCCTTCACAATACCTCTCAAAATATTCTTCTTTTATCCACAATCATTTTTATTGTATTATATATATAACTAGCTAGCTAGGTATTGATTGTGTGAAATAAGTAAATATATTCTATTCTATTCTTTTAAGCAACTTTGAGTATGTCATATTAAATCTGCCTTTTACACAAGTTTATACTATTATTATTTGCTGATTCACTTTAAAGGCCACCCATTTAATAGACAATGATGTTTGCATCCTCCCTCATCTGACGAACCTCTCTTTAGCAAGTCAAAATAAACCTGGAAAAAGGATTACATGGTGCTAAGTTACTTTATCCAGCTAACTGCATCGCTTTGAGAGAAATTTAGGATACAACATGACATATTTTTCATGGTGGCCTAAACTTCATCAAATGTGCATGATCCTATACATTTTCTTAATCAGTGTTTCAAAAAAAATTTGAAACAGGTTATATGTTTCAAATTTTTTTTTGAAACGAGTCTTTATGGGTCTTTGCTGACGTCAGCAAAATTTTCAAACCCCTATATCTCCTTGAATAGGTGTTCTGTTAAGGGGAAATATTGTCCCTCATTCATGATCATCAATCTGGGAGAGATTGTGATCATTCCCCTACTGCTTGCTTAAAGGAAATCTATTGAAAAAACCTACATATGTTAAGAAAAGATTCATAATAAATTTGAATACACGTAATACTTATATTTTTCAAGTGATAAAAACTCATGTCCAAAACTATATTTATGAGAGTAAAACATTATTTTATTCTGCGAAAGATATTTATTTCAAAACATGATGAATAAAATCGCTTTCAGACAATCACAGGAGATAGTTTTTTCTATAGCATTCCTTCGCTTCGTTCATTCAGAATGCGTTTGGTTACATCCTTGCGAAATTACGTCACACAAGTTAGTTATTTACCAAACAGAAAGTCCTTGTCAACACTGTAGAGCGGCAACCGTGGTACTACTTTGACCTTAATATCTCGAGAACCAAAGCTCACAAATATAAAAAAATGTACACAGTTCATATTCTCACTATATAATGAACATTTTGTGCTCATTAAAGTAGACAACCGTGTATCTATCTATTGCTGGTTGTTAACAGTTTTTTCTTTTTTAGGTGAAACAATAATGAGTTATCCCACTCAACCAAGAGGAGTAAGTACTTCTAAACCCCTTATACGTGTTAAAATAAACTATTTTTATTGTTTTACAGTTTTGTTGCATGTAAGGATTTAAAAAACTAAAAAATATATATCTGCATGATAATACTAATGCCATTAAGAGGTTGTCATGGGTAAATTTTAGTGAAAATTTGCTTTACCAAACTTGTTAGAGTATTCCATTTTTACAAAACAAAGTTGAAGACTGCTGTAGGTTTTTTCACATTTTTTTATATCCTTTATTCCTTTTTTAAGATTTTCCTGTATGTTTTACAAAAACTCTTATTAACTGATTTTCATGTTCAGTCAGCAATTAAAAGTAAAAAAAAAAAATTACAATTTGAAATAAAATGTTTTTTTTTAACTTTTAATTTGCAAAGCTCTAGTGAAATGCACATGGAAAAATGTAAAAAGTTGAGTAGTATTCATTTTTTTTTAACTTGATGACATCACCACAAAACTTTTAAACCCGGTTTCAACCGTTTATCAAAAGCACATGATCCTTCTCGATCAGTGTTTCAAGCTCTACACAATAGAGACTAAGGGTAAACAAATTTCCATTAAAAGAAATTTGTGTGGGTTATTGCTGATGTCATCAAAATTCAAATGAAAGATAATTTCCATTGTTTTTATGCCTAAGTGGATTTTTCGAGGATTTCCAATTGGCAGTTTCGTAGGAAGTTGCTAATGTTTGTCTTGTTTATCAGGGAAAGTAATCCACAGCTTAACACAAATAGAAATAGGCAGCTCACAATCAAATTTTGAATGTTATATATTACCACTGTTGCTATTTTCTTGGAATTAGTTTGTTTTGTATTATATTTAATTGCATACACAAGATATTTTAGATTTAATTTTACACCATTTTTTGCTTATTATGGTAATGTTGAATTAATTTTTTTAGTTTTAAGAAATATTATTCTTGGAGAATTGTTTTGTTTGCCATTCTTAATTTCAGTTGGGCTGAGAAAGCTACCCCTTAAGCACAATTCTTACGATACAGTATTTTTCTTTTCTAGCAATATCCACCACCTGGTGCACCTGGCCAGTATCCACTCCCAGGAGCTCCCGGCCAGTATCCACCCCCAGGAGCTCCTGGTCAGTATCCTCCACCAGGAGCTCCAGGACAGTATCCACCTCTTGGTGCTCCTGGTCAATATCCACCTCCAGGAGCTCCAGGTCAGTATCCACCACCAGGTGCTCCTGGACAATATCCACCTCCTGGACAATATCCACCCCCAGGAGTTCCAGGTCAGTATCCTCCACCAGGAGTTCCAGGTCAGTATCCTCCACCAGGAGCTCCAGGTCAGTATCCTCCACCAGGAGCTCCAGGTCAATATCCTGCTGCTGGTCCACCTGGACATTATCCAGCTCCTGGGATGCAGCCAGCCCAAACATCGGTAAGTTTACTAAATGGTAGTTCTTTTCATCATCATCATCATTCTTGGCTTAACGTCCGTTTTCCATGCTAGCATGGGTTGGACGGGGTATATTAATGACCCTCTTCCAATCTGATCTAGACTGTGTTAGATCTAAACTCAACTTCCTCTGTATCAAGTCTGTCCTTATAACCTCCTGCCAAGTCTTTCTCGGTCTGCCTCTGGGCTTTGCCCCAGGAACTATCAAGTCTCTGCACTTTCGTTCTTTTGAGTCACCTAATTATTTTAAGAATGGGTTGCTTTCGGTCATGTTAAATTAATTTTGTGTTTAGTGAAAAAATAGGAGAAAGATTAATTGGCACTACTCCAGACTTTATTACATACCCAAGAAGCACTGCATTCCCTTATCTACTTCAATGCAACAATCATGGAAATAATTTTATTCTTTGTGCAAACTTTGTAACCTCATACTATTAAAATCGATGAAATTGTATTTTTTAGAAACATTTCTATTTTTATGATAGGAATTATATTAAATCGAAAAGTTAATATTGACCTCAATTCTCCTTTAAATAAAAAAACTGAAAAATATTATAAACACAATTTTCAAGAGTAAATTATTAAATATTAAAAAGCTTACTGGTTAATAATGTATTAAAAGAGTGAAACAATGCAGCAAAAAATATCATTAAATAAAATAAAAAAGTATGAACATGCTGACCATTACATTTAAAACTTAGGGTTAAGTTTTATTATTTCCATCAGGAAAAACACCCTACTAATGCTGGTTCTCTATTTTGTTAAATGCATTCCAACCCTCATTCTTTTTAGGGATGGGATGCTGAAGATTCTGATTCTGAAGACCGTATGTGTCATCTTATATTTTAAATGTGCATGTTTGTTTTCTCTTGCATATGCTGTATCCTTAATTCCTTTTCAGACATTAGATCAAAACATGAGAGAGTTCCAGTTACGGTAAAATTTGTCAACAAAACAAACCAGAAGATATCTTTGTATTGGATCAATGAGAAAGGAAAATTTAAGAAGATGGACAAATTAAAAGAAGGTCGTATTGAAGTGATAAAGACATTTGAAACACATCCTTTTTCTGCTGAAGGAAAGAAGGGTCGTGACCCTGTTATTAATGGTAATATTGTATTTTTTCCACAGCCTTATCCCGGTGGTCACGGTGAGGTGACAGCAGAGATTACGTTAGGCCCAAGTAAGTTTTTATATTTTTTTTAACTTAACTCTGTTTTACTTTTTCTCTGTTGGATTTGTGTAATTCATGTAATTCCCTTTACATTATGTATTAAAAAAATATTTTATAGAGGAACCATCGAATCTTCGCTCTGCCGCTACTGGTCATCCCACCCGTGTAAAGTTCTCCAATCGAACTCACGTGTATGCCACATTGAAATGGATCGATCCACATGGTAAAGAACACAAAGTAAAAGACATTCCACCTAAAAAAGCCTGGGTAACAGATTCATGTGAAGGTCATTATTTCATTGCATGTGAGCAAGGAAGAGAAAACGAAATTCTCGATTTAAATTATGGTTGGTTTCATTTGGTTCAGCGAACAGGAAATCCCCAGAAAGTTCGAAAAGTTTTGATTACAGAACGTAAGAAATTTTTTTCTTTTAATGCTTTTTCTGGAAACTCCTGGCCCATTGTGTAAATCTAAAACATTTTGTTTCTTATTGTTGCTAAAACAATATATGGGTGAGTTTTAAGAAGCGCTGCAATGTGAATTGGTTATGGAATTCTGACTCTGTAATTTTAGTACAACCGTTTTTAATTGCGAAAGACATTAACAAGTTTATGCAAACAAAAAAATCTCTTTCTTTTAAGGTAGTACTAGTAATAACAAACAATTATTAGCGAAGAAGTAGTTCTTTAGTTAAATAAGAAGTAGATCTTTTTTTAAAGCAACTAACTGCATACAAAAAGTTCACCAGAATTTCTAATTTTTGAGGCCCTACAATTTTTGTTTTATGTTTTTCAATTTTTATTTCATCTCTTCTAGCAATGGATGACAGTTCAAGCAGCAGTTCTGGTTAGATGATCAGTCAAAGAAAAATGTTTATAAATAAACAATCACTTTTTTAGAGAAGCTTTCTAATTTATGTTCTTTTATTAAAATTGTTAGGGAAAATTTAATAAATATAATTTGTATGTTTTGAATGATTTTGATGATTTTTTTATGTCTGCCTAATTGTTAGTATACTTAAGGTGTCTGTCTGCAAAAAATCTTAAAATCAAACTAAAGTAACCGTGAAAACTTTAAACATGAATATTTCTAAGTATAATTTTATTTAGTTATGAAACATTGTCTTATAGTTGTGTTTGTGAATGTTTCCCATTCCATAGGTTTGAATGTTTGCTGATGTCATTTTTTAATTCATTTCACTTTTCGCCTTGCTTCTACAAAGTGATTATCTTGTGCCTGTGTACATGAGGACCTTAAATAATGGAAAAAATTATAGCAAAGAACTTAAAAAGAGCAAATAAATAAATAAAACAACCTTTAAAGTGTTGAAAACAATTTGGCAGCCACTCGCTCCTCGTGATGTTTTTTATTTATATAACTTGTAAATAATTTTCCAACCTGCATATACTGCTTATGTGGATGAAGATGTGTAGCAAGTGAAAGCGACATAAAAATATCTGTTGCTTTGAACTTTTTAGGCAGGTTTTCTTGAAAAATGATATAAAAAATGAAGATTTAATATTGTTTGTATAAAACGATCATGCTGTTGTTTTTTTATTTCCCTTATTGCATGGCAATTATTCTGTGTGAAATAATCAGTGATTTATGTATAAATTCGTGAAAAATTACTTTACTAACTATTAGCTGTCTAGGTTGTAAATTAGAAACTACTGTTATTAGTGTTAATCATGCTAAATTTTTATCTTCAGGATTCTATTTTTATGAGGTCAGAAATTTAAAAAAGCTGAAGAGCAAGTTGTATTACCCAAACTATTTTTTTACAATAGAAAATATTTGTGTTGACAAATTGGAGCTAATATCATTAGGTTAGCGTAATAGAATTATGTGCCACAACATACGGCTTCTCTAGGTTTCATACTGTTTATGGTGTTATAGGTATTTCTTATTTATGTACCAGTAATGCAGCATAAAGAATTGAAAGGGTCAAATTCAGAAACTTCAAGATGGTTAACTGTAGTGTTTTTTGGAACATTTGTTCGTGTTGTATTCATGGTATCAGGCTTTCATGATTCATTTTATCGCAATGTTCAAGTTGTTAGTCCTGTGACATCTTGGTTCAGAGGTATGACATTATGTTTATTTATAAAGTACTTTCTTGCTCTTTCATATAGTGATCTCCGTGACATTACCACCACTGTCATTATAAACGTCACCATCACTGTCACCATAACCATCAGTTTTCCATGTTAAGGTGGCAGTAACCCTTTTTTAGCTGTCCAAATAGCTGAATTATTTACTCAGTGTTTTATTTATACCATTTTTTTTTACTATTTCATAAAAATATAGGCCTTATTACATAATAAAATGATTTTAACTGAACACCAAAATTGCTGAGTCAGCAGAAATTTCTATTTAAAAATGTATCATAAACAAGAAAAAAATCGGCTTTTTACAATCTCGTTATTTTTTATCAGCTTCTGTGTTTAAATAAACCTTGGGTTAACCCTGTTAAAACGGTGTGCAGAGTTATTTTTTTCATTTATATTTTTTTAACAATAGCTTTTTGTTTTTTTCAAAAGATTCTTTGTTAGCATCCCCTGCTGCATCGAACGCTGTTAAAAGAAAAATATTCCGAATAAAAAGATTTCCGCACACCATATCATGGCTGCATGGTTCACCAAGCATGTCTGAAAATTTTAAAGTAAATCGAAAATGCTATTGAAAGTTAAAGCTCGTGCAGTGTAGCATAATGAAGATTGTCTTAAATTTCTACGTAATGCGCCATCTTTGTTGTTATTAACGCTTCTACAATTTCGCAAGCGCATAGACTTAAACTGTATTCGGCAGAACTAATTAATTATACATGATTTTAATTTAAAGAGGAATTGTTGAGGCTGAATATTTTTGGTGAAAGATAATAGTATTTTAGCTATAAAATCGTGACAAGTGTGTTATAACCGAAAAAATATGGATATATAGTCTGAAACTAACCTTTCGAAACTAAATATGTAAAAAAAAAATTTCCGATTTTTAAAAGGGTTACTGCCGCCTTAACTGTCAAGTTTCTGCAATTTCATACCCTATTCTCTTCCAGCGCATTCACTAACCCAACCTTCTGATATGAATAACATCCCTAATGCTACGAATACCTTTGCTTTGGTTTCTCAATATTGGAACATATATGTTTATATGAGCTACATCTTTCATTTAGTGACAGAATGTGTTGCTTTGGCATCAAAACAAATGTCACCTTACTCTGGCGACATTTGCCACCATGTAAGTCAAAAAATGATATATTTTAAGATTATTAATGAAGGTTTCCTTGTAGTTAAATGCATGAGCTGTTGCACCAAGACCCTAACAGATTTTAGTATGAAGACCGGGCTAATATGGAGGGTATAAAGGATAGGCTAGTTTGGACAGTATGAAGACTAGGCTAGTATGGAAGGTATGAAGACTAGGCTAGTATGGAGGGTGTAAAGACTAGGCTAGTCTAGTATGGATGGTATAAGGACTAGGCATACAGAACTTACATCCGTAAAGAAACAGTTGCAAGATACTTTAATGATATTGTGTGGAAATGCATTTTATTTTTAGCCTCCTTTGGTTGTTCAGTTCTTTCAAGTATTACCAGCAGGGTATTCTTTTTGGTTTTTCTTGGTAAGAACAAAATTATAATTTTGTTGTGTAAAATAGGCTTGTCAACGGGACCACGTTTTTAAAGTGTCAACAAAGCAAATGTTCTTATGGAAGAAAAATTACACAACTAATAAATTTATTATACGTTATATGTTTATATGATTTTAACAAAAGCACAAGGTTCTATCCTCTTGGAATTGACAACAATTGTTAAGTTTATTTTTTTTTTCAGTTTTGTGATATTTTGACTGCAATGGTACTCTACACTGCTGCTGCATCATATACATCCAAACAGGTATATAAACTCCTATAGCATGTTATATAAAAATCATGTTATAAACATTCATTTAAAATGATCAATGCATTAGACTGGGTCAATTCCCTTAAACAGGGATGACCCACTCGTTTTAGTTGTTGCCATCATTAAACACAGAAATGTGTCCTTCGCTGAGTGAAAAGGTCAACAACAAAAAACATCATCCTTAATGACGTAATCAAAATATATCTTTAACTGTTTAAGTCCCTCATCAAGTGGGTTTTTCCACAGACCATCCAACTAGTAACTATAACTTCGCATTGTTTCGAAGTTTATGATTGTTACTAGTGCTATTGTATTATTTGACTGCTTCGTCTATGCTCTTTTTGCTCATACGTTGCTCATATGTGTATTGCACATACATTTAGTATTTACACATTTCAGCATTAAGAACCATTGTAATTTATGGATGCTTGAAATATATGTCGATTAATAATAATAATAATAATAATAATAATTATTCTGGCATATTAGAAATTAGAGTGCATGTAATAGTCTCACATCAGCATTGAAGCATCTTATAAACAATTCGATTTAGAATGAAATAGCCTAAGGCTTACCACTGTCATATGTGTTTCATTTATGTTTTAATTTTCAGCTAAGTGATCAAGAAAAAAACAAAACCAAGTATGCATCAGATACAGCTGTGTTATTGTTAGATGAATGCAAATTAAGAAACGTTCCATTAACTGTGATGGCTTTGTAAGTTAATTAAGCAAATACTTTCCTAACAGTCAGTGACTAAGTAAAACGAGGCTAAATAAAACATTTTTCAGAATGTAAATCGGAAGTGACGTCGTTGTCTTTGTAATTTTAATTGAATCATACATATTGACATTTCCATTAACACCATGGATGTTTCTGTATTGCTACAACAAAAACTGAAGATACATGTGTTTATCTTTTAGTTACTTGGTGAATCCGTATACATTAGTATCATGTGTTGCTCAGTCAACTGTTATTTTAAGTAATTTGGTCACTGCAATGGTGTTGCTGTGCATGGTTAACAGTAAGTATGATCTTCTATCTTCAGTATATGTAAATATATTCAAGTTATTTTAAATAACAGGACGAAAGTAGCATCTCAAAGTCAGCAGACTTTTTATGTGTTTGGACATCATCGCAGGGAATCCAATCATTCAAAGCAACCTGACTGGTCTATTACAGAGTTTAAAATTTATTTTTTCTATCTACTGGTGTGCAATGGATCTAAATTATAATGCTATGTTTGTGTGCCTGCCTGCCTGTCTGTCAAAATAGTAGCTGCGATTAGCGAAGGCCGAGTTCCCATGGTTTTTCTATCGGCTAATGACTAGTAACTACAATAAAGAACCAGAAAACTTTGTACACTGTCTGCCTGCCTGTCTCTCTGTCTGTCAGAATGGTAGCTGCGATTAGCAAAGGCCGAATTTCCATGGTATTTCCCATGGGCTAACGACTGGTAACTAAAATGAAGATAAAATAGAAAACATTGTACACTTTACTATATTAAAATTTTTATTTTATAGGATGGTTTTCACTGTCGTGTGTATGTATTGCAATGTCTTCATATTTATCTTTGTATCCTATCATGTTGTTGGTTCCTGTCACAATCTATGCATGTCAGGTTAGTTGGTGAAATTTCTCCTGTAACAATCTATGCATGTCAGGTTATAATTATAAGAATTAGTCTAGACCAGCTGTTATCAAATAAATGCTTGTTTGTAGTGTCATGTTCTCAATGAAAGCCTCTCTTCATTGGAGAAGAAAAAGGTGGAAGTTCAAAGCTTCAAATCATGTT
Organism: Hydractinia echinata; assembly: GCA_030067915.1. Lineage (NCBI taxonomy): Eukaryota > Metazoa > Cnidaria > Hydrozoa > Anthoathecata > Hydractiniidae > Hydractinia > Hydractinia echinata. Next base: position 542,651 of record JASGCC010000048.1, on the reverse strand, counting down.
TATTAGTTCCGCTCTATTTGCAGAAATTCACTTTGCGCATGCATAAAACAGGTCTCAACTAAATCAAACTATATTTAGCCAAGATATGTGTGAACAAAACAGTATTTTTTGCCACCAGATGTTTCAATGTAAGATTTACCATTGCTTTCGGCCATGTTTGTAGGACGGCAAAGAAATTGCCTTCTTTCAAAAATTTTCCTGATATTGTAGTTATTACTTTTTGCCATAATATATGCAGTTTTGAAAATGTGAACGGGTAAATAAATTGGTGGAATCTAACCACCATCGATCATTTCTGTGACAATTGTAGGACTACCTGTTATGACCCTTACAAACCATAGCTAGTCCGATGCAAAGTGGTTCCTACACATCCAATCGAGTAGAGTTGTAGGCCAGTACACTTTGTTTTACTCATAAACTTAAAGATTTTAAAATTAACCCTAAAAGTTAAAACAACGACAAGAGTAGATGTGAATTCGTATCCCTACGACTTTAGGGGTTTGGAAAATGTTTTTAAAAGAGCTGATGGAATTATCTCTACTTTCTGTTAAGAATGATTTAAAATACACTTGTTATGCGAGGGAAAAAGTCAAGAAATTTTTCTCTTGCATTCTGTTTAAACTACGTCTGGTTTCTGGTGAGTTGGAACACTCAAAAAGTTTTATTTTCTGTTACATCCAACAACATACCGGTTGAAAACTATAACATTTGGTTAGTAAGAATTTTGTTGTTTAGAAGTCATGTTCCGTCACTGTACCTGTCATAAAATGCTTAACATCACTGATTCTAATGTTATGTGGACTGTTATATACTTCATACAAGATGGATAGTAGCTGGCAGTTTGTGTATTCTGTGTATGGCTTTATGTGAGTTCATTAAAATTTGAAAAACTTTGCTTGAGTCCTGACCTTGTGTGTTTCTTTCAAATCGACTTGAGTTTAATCTGGTATACATAAAAGAATCATTGGGTAACAAGTTCATGACTTCTCAAAAAGAAGGAAGATTTCGATGCTCTGCTTCTAACAAGGATTTCTTGTTAAATAAGCCCCCTTTGTTCTTTTATTTTTTACAGTTTAATTGAACAGGGTGAGACATGACTGCTCATTTTAATTTTTTTATACTTTTAGATTAGAAGCTCCTGACCTTACTCCAAACATGGGTTTGTTTTGGTACTTTTTTTTGGAAATGTTCGATCACTTTCGTTTGTTCTTCTTATGGGTTTATCAAATCAACGCATTCATTTACACTGTACCATTAGCTGTCATTTTCAGGTGAGTTCTAAGAATGTTCTGAAATCAACAAAAAAGCAGTCCTTGAACTGTTAGCAAGTAAACAAAAAAAACAAAAAAACAAATCACGTTATATTTTGTTTATAGCCTACTAAAAGAGCTATACTTTTTATACTACACGAAGTACATTCCAAACATCATCTAAACTTTCTACGATTTTATACGATATGGTCAACCATGGTCTTGTAAGGCTGTCTTTAATGCTCTCTTTTTTCTTATTTTCATAACCAAATTATCTATTTAAGTTGAATGTATTCAATAGTTATACTTTTTTGCACTTCTATATCTACCACAGGAAACAGCCCATGCTTATATGCTACGCGTTAATCTCACTGGTGACGCTCTTTAAATCATACAGCACATTTGGTGATCTGAGTCTACCCATAGCTTTGCTACCATTATGGAGTTACACGTACAGATGTAAGCGTTTTTGTCACCTTCGTTTTCTTATTTAGTGTTACTAAGACTTGATCACGTGACATTAGGCTGACCTGGTATTTATGATTTTTAGAATTCGTGATGGGTAAAAAAAAATCAAGGGCGATTATTCTTTAAAATAACTACAGTAAGAACATGTCAAAATACAATGACTGTCTAGACTGTTAAAATACTCGAAATATTATAATTTTCTCTTCATTTCAAAGCACCACTTGAAAAACAGTATTTTTGCCGAAGTGTATGCATCCTGTTATTGGAAAAAGTCTTGTGGGTTATTAAGACTACCCATCAAATAAAAATACTCAAACTACCCCACCCAAATTAGGACGTGAAATCGTGATGAGAATTAAAAGTACAAAAATATGAGTGAACTGTTTGTATGTTTCAGACATGCGCAATGTGCTTTTAATAATGGCGATGTTATTATTTACATCTGTGCTTGGTCCTGGCATGTGGCATCTCTGGGTATACGCTGGTAGTGGAAATTCAAACTTCTTTTACGCTGTCACTCTGGCTTACTGCACAGCTCAGGTTTGTAAATACTTGACTCGTTGTATTTTCGATTCTATATACAGTTTTTTTACAGTTAACGAACTAAGTAATAAAAAAATATGTTTCCGAAACGAATACACTAACAAATAGCAAAAGCGTTAAGCAAAAAATTCTGTCTGTAGATAAAAGGATCAATTCGAAGCTAGTTGGTTTTCCACAACTTTAAAAAAAGTTGTCTCGTTATTTAGTTTAACTTGAAAAGAGTGTCTTATTCATCGTTTTTACTCCATACCTTGGTCAAGCTAACTTTTGCGAAGCGAAAAAAGATGGTTGGGTGTAGGTTTCGAAAAATAACCCCAAAAGCACGGGCGTGTAATAAGTGGCGGTCTTCATAAGTCTTCATAAGAAGTAACCTAATACAACTTTGTTTAGTTGGAAAGTCCTGTAAATTTGAGCATATTTTTGGAGAATGCTTAACATAGGACATTTGCGTTGAGTAAAAAGATTATTGTTTTACACTTTAGGTAAATTTTTGAATCATTTAAAATGTGTCCCAATGTTCTGGTTTCTATTCGAACTACCTCAACACGTCATTTAATCATGTAACATACCCTGGGAAAGATAATAATAGCTTTAATTTGGCTAATAACAGTAATCTCGTTTATCAGAGAAAGCTTGAAAATTGAGATAAATCTGAAGAAAAGCCAGGAGATAAATAAACCTTATTTTAGGAAACGAACAAGGCACAAAATTAATTAAAAACATATGAAGTTTTAAAAAATATATTTTTCCAGTAATTGAAATGCAATGCAAACACACATACTTCGTTCTTTTTCTTTTTAAGATGTTGCATCGTACTGATACAGTTCACCAAATGTGATTAGGACAGGCTTGGGGGCTAATTCGCGTTAATTAAATTATTTTTCAGCCATTCTAAATTCGTGATCGTTAGTTTTGTGTCTCGCTAATTTCTTTGAGTAAGGTAGGCTCAAATGAGGGAATGAGTGATATTTAGGTTAGGGTAAAAAAATACTTAGCTTGTGTACAAAAACCTATTAATAAGCGGATCATATTTTTAGATATTCTTATTATCTGACGTTCTGTATGCACATCTACGTTACGAGTATCATCTTTATAATGGAATGTCTCCTAAAACATCGGATGGAAAAGAAGGTACTGTTGTCATGAAGTGAGGTAAGTGAGTCTAAACTCTCTTTAAATAAATTTTTTTCTGACTTAAGAAAAATGAATGGTCCGTTGTCGTTCCTAAAATAAATTACAATACTTATAAAGAAAAGTTATGTGAAGGAGATTTTCTTTTTCATGTTCACTCCATTGCGTGTCGTATTTTAATAAGGTCAAAGTACAAAATTTGGTGGTCGTAGTCTGGTCTTGTGGTCGTAGTTTTTTTGTCACATTTTTTTTTTTCAACATGTCATCTCTTCACGTCGTTTATTCAACACTGTCTATTTTTCTTCTCTTTCTTTTCAATCGTAAAACAACGACGGATAAGCGTTTGGATATTTTGTAACAGTTTTAATCCAATCCTCCACCGCTGTCATTCTTGTGTAGACACCATACCTTTTGTTCTGACCACAACCACCACTGTGACCCCAACTTGTGATACCAACTAGATGCCTATACATAAAAATGGTGTGTGTTAAGTAACAGACAAAAGAATCAGCTACACGGTATATTCCTGCAAAATGAACCGTGACTTCACTTACCATCTTCCATTTCTTTCAAACATGAGTGGACCTCCGCTATCACCTTGACACGTGTCTGGTATACCGATGTCTTCGCCAGCACAGAGCATATTGTCTGTGATTAGACTACCATATGTCTTATAGCAGTGATAACGACTTCGCATGCTTACCTCGCCATCTTGTAAAACTTTCGGATATATTCCACTATTACCACTCCACAGCTTTCCCCAACCTAAAAAATTAATATTTACTCCTTTTTACTTTTTTACGACGCCTCATGGTACTAATTGCCACTACGTGCGACTCAAATTTCGACATAATTGACATAGTGGGCACGGAATCTGTCTGTAGATCTGAACCATTGAAGTACATAACCCTAAATTTTTAATTCGCGTACCGTGTTGAAGCAAATGCTACTTTTATTTATCCGAAATTCTTATTCAAAATAGTACGTGGTAATAAAACAATGTTCGAAACTGTTTTGGGTTTCCAGAATGAAAAGCAAAGTAGGAAGATACAACAATGTGGTAAAAAAGCAGCTTGAGGAGGTAATCGTACCTGCAATTACACATTTATCTCCTGCTGCTGGTTCATATTCATTTCCCATTAAACATATGGAATTGACTTGATCATTCAATCGAGCTGGTTTGCGTAGTTTGATCAATGCTACATCATTATTGTAGACTTTCTGGACTCGATAATCCGGATGCACGTAAATTTGTTCTATGTCGTAGTCAGTCTTTTCCAAAAGTCCGTTCGATATTTTATGAGCACCCAATCTGATTTTAATATCTGTTTTTTGTGGTATGTTGGCGACGCAATGAGCTGCAGTGATTACCCAGTCAACTCCTAGAAGTGTTCCACCGCACCATGTGTTATAGTTTGTTCCAATATCATCTCGTGTCAGTATCATAGCCATCCACGGCCATGCGCCAGCTTTCGTAGGATTTCCACCGACTATCCGTTGATTCCCTTTCACTATCTTTGTCTGGTTTAGTGAGGCGTTTGTTTTGCGTCTACCACATGTCAATTGATTTTCTAGAAGATAAGTGATGTGGCTGCAAGGATGAAATTCTTTGAAACTGTTCGAGTTTAGCGCACAGATAATTTTCAGAAACAGGGGAAAGTTTTCTCTGTTCGTATATGAACGAATTTATCTACATTTCTTATAGAATTACAAAAAATATTCCAATGTTTTCTGATGTTTATTTTTAGATATTGTTATTCTTCTAGCTTACAAAGAAGATATTTTTACCTGGTCCAAAACGTGGAGGTGTCAGTGTGGGAGTGACGCTTCGTGGAACTGCTTCGGGTGGCCAGAACGAACAAACTGGTTGTCGAGATATTTTGATGTCATCCAACGCGATGTCTCCGAAGAAGCTGTACGATGTTGTACCTTGGAAGACGATCTAGGGAAATATTTATGAGTGAGCGAATTTTAAGCAGATAATATAGTTGTATCTAGGAACGTGTTTGTCATTTAAAGAAGAAATGTATATAGTGAAGATTATTTTAACCTTTTTATTGATTTCCGCCAGCGAAGGCGGAATCTTTAAAATCGCCTGAGGAGATAGATAGAGACAGCGCAGCTAGGCTGGACGCCCGAAACTTATCCAGGCTAAAGATTTTTTTCTGAGAACGAGGCTAAAATAAGTTTTAAGCCACTAAGAATCCTAACAGTGCAACAGATTGTTTTATTATCCAATGAACAATACTTTATTTTAAAGTTTATATGCTATCGAAAGTTAAAGCTCGTGCAGTGTAGCATAAGGAAGATCGTCTTATAATGCTTGAGTATGAATAAATGGTGAATTAGTTGCGAGATAAAAGAGGAAGGTTTACCTGAAATGGTTTTGATCCTGGTTGAAATGGAAAGCGTCCCTCAAACCATTCGTCTTTATTTTGTTTTGTGGTTATTTGAAACTTTAGCTTTTCTTTACCACTTTCACGTGCGAACACGGCTAATTCACCCATCGTGTGACCACGCATATGATAAAAGAATGTGACGCATACTGTTGAGTCGTGGAGGTTGTTACTAAGGTAAGGAGTCTGGAATCTAGCGATTTCTTTATTCAAGCGAAACGAACTTTCCATATAAACATATTTGCCTATAAATTAAAACGCATAGTATATAGGTAATGTGAAACTGATGCAATAAATGACCAGGATGCAGGATGCCCTCTTTGGAGGGACTGTCAAGAATTTTTTAAAAACGTGAAAATGTCAGTAACAAGTTACGAATATCAGTAATTTTTTTTATATGTCAGGCAAATGTCATGAATTTTAGGCTGGAATGACCAATCAAAATAATTTGAATGTGAAGGAAGCATGCGGAGTTAAATTTATTTGACTTTTTGTTTGTCCTTACCTTAACGCCGCGTGTGTGGGGGTTGAAATTAACGTACTGGAATAAGCGCAGTATTTCGGGACAAGGAGAAGGGGCGCGCCCATTCAAGAAAATCATTCTTGCGTTTGTTTAGCATATTAGAAAGCCAATGAAGAAAATTAAACATTTTCACGCGAATTAAACAAAAAGAAAAAATATTCACTTCAATTCAAAAGGATACATATTTCAAATTCCCCCTGCATAACGTGAAACAACTTCGTTCCTAAGCCCTTTTGTCTCTTATTTTTCATGTATGTCAGAAAGGTCTATTGTTATTGAGAGACAACAGACCCTTGAAACGATGTGACAACAATACACAGTTGCGTGGGTTTTTATTTTTTAACTAAAAATAGCTGACGTCGACGAATTCTGTTGACAGAAGAAGTTTGGGTGAAAGATTGTGTAAACGAGCTTACCTTGTTCCGTTTCCAGTGTGTGATCTTTTGTTGGTCCTGTCATCAAGGATTGAGTAGTACCACTGTTGATTTTCCATTGAAATTTTTTGTTGTTACCGTGTGTGTATCCTGGGCACAGCCCATTCTCGAAGGTGCATATCGGAAGAAGGTTGGTCGAGTCTTGAAGGGCTACAATAATAGACAACACAGTTAAGAAAGAAAGTGGGTTAACATGTTACTGTGAAACAAACTGTAAACAGCTCAGCTTGCACGTTTTTATCTCCTCAATGGTAATCCAATATTTACACACAAGACTAATTTTTGGACTGTATCCATTTCGCTTGCATTTGGAAGTTTTTATATCCTCCATCCAGCTCTTATTATCACATCTTAAGATCAGGATGTTTATTGTAGCCAGAATGTTCATGTGGGATATAAAATAAATATCGATTTATAAACTGACTGCTTTATAAATCGATTTGTTTCAAATGTGCGTGTGAACGAGAACCGTTTCAAATGTGCGTGTGAACGAGAACCGAGCAATGTTTCAAATGTGCGTGTGAACGATAGCCGAGCAATGTTTCAAATGTGCGTGTGAGCGAGAACCGAGCAATGTTTTCAGATGGTAGGGTGGGCTGTTTTTACTATTGGTCAGGGTACTCAAACAACATCGTTCCCACCGCCTGTTGTTGTTTTTTGTACACAAAGTGTAGCGCAACAAGTGTAAGCCAGTTCGTAGCTGGTAAATGAATTCGTACTTCAACAACAAAACTAGGGAGGGTATTGTCGTGAAAAAAAAATGTTTTCAAAACACTCTAGTAAAGAAAACACAAGATCTGCCATGTTTGTTTTGCTTTGCTGCCTGATGCTGTAAAAAACAACAACACGTTTGCATCAACGTAAATGTTTAATTGTGAAATATTTAAACAATAAAAATTTCCTCTGCGTGCGTCATTAAAATGCGAAAAAGAAATAATCTCAAGTGCATGATTACAGCAAGATTCAAGTACTTACATAACTTTATCTAAATAGAGTGAGGGGCTTATCACATAAGCTCGGTTGCCAGGCTGGCTCGGTTTGCCGGGCTGGAAATAGGTAGCTATCACAATGAAATGTTCGATATAGGCTTGTGTGCATTAGTCCTCGACCCCAAAACATTCACGAAATGAAATATCGAGTAAACTGTTTAACTTTTCCAACTGGTTCAGAATTGCAGAGTTTTCTTCGTACCTCATATAAACAACTGCGCCATAACAAAAGTTAGCGATTTTTTAGGTATTCCGTCATATTAGAAATTATTACGCCCACGTGGTCAGGTTTTAAGAGATTAAAATTCAAAACATGCTCACCTTTTGCTTCAATGAAAAAAATTGCATCGAACAAAATAAATAAAGAAATAAGACATTCCATTACACGTGCGCAAGTTTTTTCAGTTTTTTATTCATAAATTATAATAAATTAGTTCGAGCTGTACCAGCCAGCTAAATGTCTCTTTTTGAAGTAACTATGCAAGCTGCCATGTTTTGCTTTTATAGACAGCCACGACAATGGAATGTCAGCCATTAATGACACGTGTTTGTCAACAAAACATTCGGTGGTGTTTCTTGTTTTCTTCTTATAATAGCAGCTAGCTCTTTCGAAACTCATGACGACTAGATGTGACAACCTTGACATCGGAATAGATGTGTTTCTGAAAGAGAATGCTTTAGAAAGCCAAGCACGAAGTTGTAATTTCGTATGCTAAGTTAACGCTCGTTCAAAGTTCAGTACCAAACAGTAAACTGTCCTATAAATAAACACGTTGACAGCAGATAAACTTTTTATCCGCTTTTGTTGTCACGCTTATCGTAATTCCTGTTTTTTTTCACGTGTTACAAATTTAGTCTGCAAGAAATCAAACAAACAGCTTTTTATTTTTGTATTTCAACCTTATTTGCTTTTTGCTTTTGTTTTATGTTTCAGCAAGTCTCCTCCAAACGTTTAACAAACTGTGGACCGGAAACTAGCTTTTTTTATTGAATCCGTGTTGGAGAAAGCAAGAAGCACAAACCTTGAAACGTGATAAAGCGTGCGGCTTGGTGCACATTTGCATGCTTTGTCTATCATCTTGAGGTCAAAGTTCCTTTCTAAATTGAGTTAAAAAAAAAAAGCGAATTAGCTACTCGTGCCTTGAGCTTTATATCCGGGAATAACTGAAAGTGCTAATCAAAATTTCCAACAACTCAGTCGGTCTGACTGTGGTCAGCGATTTTTTTAATCACGGTGCGGTTGGAAGATTCATTTCTTGTTTATAAAGTCGCGCTCGTTGTTCAGCTCACTTTTACTTCTTGATATGGAGTAAGCAACTATAAATTATATAAGAACATACCGCTTCATTGTTAGAGCGAGTACATAACAGTCAGGCATTTACGACTTAAGGCCAAGGCGTAATGCTTTAGTTAAAAGCCCAAGGCGCAATGCTTTGATTAAGAAGTCGAGGCGTTTATTATTAAGTAATCCTTTTAACCTTTTAATTTAAAAAGAACCTTTTTTGGATGAAAATTATCTTTGGAGGATTACTTTTTACAGCAGATTATGTTGTTTTTTTCATTCTTTATAAAAACACTGTGAAGTAAGTGAAGTAAGCAACGAGGATAATGGTGTATTTGGTGTCTTCCCAAGTAAATGATCAACAAGCACAACTAAGAAACAGTTGCAAAAGAGAGAGTGTTAAACAACATTGAGACCAAAATTTTGTGTTCCTTATAAAAAATTGTGTGTCTGAGTCAGCTAAATAAAAAGTTCAACAACGAAAGTATGCATGCATTGGCTGATAGTTTCTGTACTGAAAGTTTGTTTGTTACGTCACGGTTGCGTGAAATTCGAGTTAGCGAAGATTGCGCAACCTTCAAAATTTCGAGTCCTGTTTTCTCTCTGAAACGGAAAATATCAACGCAGTATTTTTGTAAAGCTTTAAAGTGGAGATAATGAAACTTGAGAAACATTCAAGATTCCGCCAAAAACTTTTTCATGATGAGCTCCGTGAGGATGATTTTGCGCCCTACTACATTTCGATTGCGACAAAACTGACGTGACCACGGTCTTCAGTAGCCATTTTTTAAAACAAGAATCAAAAACTTATACTTATTCTAATTACGTCTTTTAAGTCTGCGAACAGTCAACGTGCGCTTAAAAGTAAACATTCAAGATTCTTACGTTCAGAATTTGTTCGCTCGATTACACACTCACGCATGCGCAATAAACAGCGATTGTGTAGACAAAACTTGCACATAATGAAACTACGTACTTGTTTACATTCCGGTAACTGTAGAAAAGATTGCTGCATGTGCTGACCACCCCTGTTTCCAAGGATTGTGGCCTTTCCTATATGAAAAGACAAAAATTCCATTCGAATGTTGGTGAACATGCATAGACAAGGGTCGGACTCCTTAGAATTTCCATCCAAAGAACTCTTTTGAGATGAACCTTGAGGTTTGGGCAAGGATGTTTTATTCGACTTTAAAAATCTTCAAAGCAACCAGACTGATTGTAATCCTAGGTATCAATAATTCGAAAATCACTAAGTCTGAAAGACAATATTTCCAGAAAATCCGTCTTAGATAGTTGATAAAAGGCATCAAATATTTATTTTCTTATTTTCTTATCCTTATTTTTTGTTATGTGTGATGTTTGATTTGAAAAAGTCCTAAAGCGGAGGTCAATACATCACGTCCACATGTCGCTCGCATCAGGATACATTTTGACAAACAAAAAAAACTTTCGGAAATACTTTTCTAATGTAACAATACAAGCACATTCTTCACAGCGCCATTTTCCACCGTCCACGATTGTTTTTATATATCGCAAAATCACAAAGCTGGTGTGTTGGTAACGCCCCCATATTTGTTTATGCTGCCATTATGAAACTGACAACACATCACATTGTGCGAAAAATATGTTTTTTTTAAACTATCCTTCAAAATGCCGATAGATGTGCCAATTTTTATATTGTTTAAATACGTATGCCCTTTCACAAGCTGTCAGGAGGATACATTGTGAATGTTAATGAAATTCTTGTCAAAGTGCATACTGTTCGTATAACCGACATTTTTGATGAGTTCTGCTATTAAGAAATTTTATTTGACGTGAAAGTGGAGTATCTTCCCATGAGAAGAATGGCAGGTGGAATGCGAGACAAGACATTATCCTCTCGTCCCAATGTAAAATGTTTTGAAAAACAAAATGAGGAAAACTCTGAAAGGATCGGTTAAAATATACTAATGAAAGTATGGTCACTTTGCCTGGCCCACGTACTATGCATCTTGAACTTTTTCGCTGGACTATCACGCTTTCTAATCTCCCTGCGAAGATTCTGTTTAATCTCCTCTATGTTCCGTAATTGAAGATTTGATTTTTATCCTTGTCATCCTCAGCCATAGCTGGTTAAAATGTGGGAATATACCTTTACACCTTCGACAAAAGACACGTTTTTATCATGGTGATGTTCATCACTCAGTTTAAGCTATCGCATAAACGTAAGTCTGTCTGTCGAACCATTTAGAGGAAGGTAGAAGGGCGTGTCGAAATTTTACGTCATCATGCTACCCCAGGTTGCTTCCTTGGTCGGAAGTATGACTAAAATCGTAGACTTTTTATCATCCAGGAAGCAGACAGTCGTAGTCGGAGGTAGACGTCAGTGTAGTAGAAACCATCGTATTCTCCCTTGGTGAAATACTTTCCACCAGCAGGCTCAGATAGACCCATAAGTTTCAGCAGAGGTCGGTTGATGACCACCGTTAATCCTCTAGCTACACGGGGCCTGCAGAAACCGTTCTCAAGTATAAAGACCATGACCTTTCCATCAGCTTTCTTTTAGATGCCACTGTATCCTCGATTCTGTACAACCCGTTCATAATCTGGACCCGGATAACTTTCCTGTTGGAATCGGAACATACCGCCTGCTTGCAAAGTCAATGTTATTATAGATATTAAGCAGTGTTGGTGTGATCGAAATCGACTTTAAAGCAACCTACGTTTGATTCTTATGTAGAGATCAAAACAATGATGGCAATGGAGGCTAAAAGGCAGCGCGCCAAGGTGAGTCACGTACCGAGTACGATCAATCAGAACGAGGACCTAGACGTACATGATGTTATTTTTCCAAGAAGTCTAAATCTCCTTTTGGATTTGGAATTGACTGAAACGAATACCAAGCGCACCATAGTAAACAGTCTGGGTATGAACCTCCGTATCACCCTAAACGACAACGAGGTGCAGAGTATAATGTAATCGTTGTATACAGAGATATGTGACTGCCCAAGTTGGAGCTTGAGAATAACCAGAACCTGGATGGTATCAATCCAAACGATGGTACGATCAGGGCATTACAAGTGAAAGCTAGTAATTATGTGGGCACAGACGATGAGTAGGCGATTGCACCAGCCTACGGCAACACCTTTTGTATCCCTCTGGGATAAGATATTTGAGCTCACAAGTGACCATTATTTTTGCCAGTCAATAGTAAAGTCACCGTCAGGAATTTTCGCAACGAAAATTATGTACTATATTTTTAGACTTAATATCCGTGCATGATGACAGCATTCATGGCACTGGTGAAGAGACATGATCGCGGAAGAGAACCTCGACAAGCGAAGACAACCCATACTCGAGCCAGGGTCGGATCCAGCATTTTTATCTAAGTAGGCTGAATAAAAAATTTGCATAATTTGTTGATGATCAACGAAGGGAGTAATTTTAACCAACTGCGGGTTTGGGGGGGGGGCGTTGTAAGTCCCCCAAAGGGTCCAGGGCTGAGTCCTGGAAGCGAACGCTTTTAGCGACGCCTCAGGGTCTCAAATGGCTTAAAATTGATGGAAATATGACAACAACACTCGCCTGTTTTTTAGATGCAAAGTCCACAAAATCGAAGAAATATAGAAAAAATGGTTCAAACCTGTAACAGTCTTCTAAACAACCGAAAAGAACAAACTTTCTTTCTTTTTCATTATTAAACAACGTTTTAAGCTAAACTTTTTTTTTCTTTCTTTCTTCGTTCTATCTATTTTTTTTGAAATAAAACAGATTGTAATTAATAGTGACTCCTGCCGGGAATTGAACCCAGATATCAAGTGTTACGTCATAAAAATAGAAAATTACCATTCCACGTTGTTGTTGTTGTCGTTGTTGCCACTAATTTTTATTTTTATTTTTCAATTGTGAATTTTTAACTAAATGAGAAGAAAAAAGTAATGTTTACTGGAGTCGAATAGACTTTTACACAGGTTATAAGATAATCATCAAAGGCCTGAATCGAAGTATTTATTTATACAAGATTTACAATCAATAAAAACTGACAAAAAAATTGATGCTCAAATAACTTATTAAAACGAGAACATTTGTCAGTTAAACTGAATAAAATATGAACTGTCTTGTATTTCTATAGAAAATGTTTGTGAAAAATAAAACTGCTTATCAAAAAGATGTTAATTGAAGATGAAGGAACAAATATGATACTGGGAAAACATAAAAAAGTGGATACATGCAAGCCTGTACGTGAGACTTGAACATCCGAGAAGCTATAGGATTCTAGGATAACAGAAAGAATATACCCAGCCAGGGCAAACCCTAACCCAGTCGGGTATATACAGAGGCGGAAAAACGATGCATCAACGTGAGCGGCAGACCAACCTCTCAATCAAGGTCAAAATTGCCACGGTGTCTCCGTCACATAAGACAGTGCTTAAGAAATTTGCTAATGCTATCTTTGGTATTCTAAAACGTTAGGCAGTATAACCTTACCCATTATATGATAGCCTCAAGATCGGAGATGAAGCGCCCAACTACACTCTACGGTGGACGGCGCTTTAGAAATTGCTGGCTGCTCCATGAAAGCCAAGGCTGTAGGACTTACTAGATGGCTAGCAAGAAAGAGTGTGGATAATTTGCAGGATGAGGTTCAAGAGGCTCGTCAGTCAAACGATGGACGTGAGCAAACAATTGTGGAAAGAGATAAGCTAGATTGAGGGACTATAATTCGATTTCTACAATATATATAGAGAGGGTGCGGCACTCACCTACGACCTCGATGCCGGAGAAAGGGAGGTTGCGATACTTACCAACAATAACAATCAATTGCGGCAGAGACATGTTCGAAATTCTAATGATCCTAGGAAAGACAACACGATCGTAATCTACCGCAAGCATACCACACAAGACAAAGTCGAGTATCATCAGATGCCATGCTGCTGTGCACGTACTCTTCACTCCTAGCACAAGCGTTAGGATTCGCTGTCGCAAGTGGTACTTCCTCCGGCTTGATGGCTTTTGAAAGTTTCATATTAATTAATTATTAATCTCAGTCTTATTGATGTGGAGAGGTTTTGATAGTAGGGATTCGTCGATATTCGCAAGTGAAAACAGAGGAGATTTTGTCGATGCGCAGAGCGATAGCTTACGGTACCTAAGATAGGTGCAGAAGAAGCTTTGTTAACATAGATGTTCGCACGATGTTCGCAACTATGCAGGGATACTCAAGATAGGTGTTGAAGGAGGGGTTGATAGTAGGGTATTAGCCGATATCCACAAGTGTAGTGCGTCAGATGTTCGCAAGTGTACACAGGGGTGCGTCAGATGTGACCTACTCTTCTCTCTCACTGCTATACATTTATAAGGTTCATACGGTACATTTTTCTGGTGAGAGTAGGTTTTGATCCCTGATTCCTTCATCGATAATAGGGTTGATGTAGCGATCTTTTTTCACTACGATGTTATTGAAATAATGCCCTAGATCCTCAACCTTAGCTAGAATTTGAGCCACTCAGGGTAGTCGTGAATATCTAACGACATGGTCAATTTAGAAATCTCGGAATACTGCGAGATACCATGGAAGTAGACATGGGGAGATGAGTGCGGTACCCAATATAATATCTCAAATCCTTACCTTTATTAATGGGTATAGCATCGCTTAAACAATAGGCTATCGAGTTTCACTGACTCAATATTATTTGCAACTGCACCATTATTAAAGTCATTTCCGAAGGTTAAAGGAGTTTATAGCATCCTATTTATCTTATTCTTCTAGAGCACCGACGCTATACGTTAGATCGTTAATATCCGTCTCATGCCGCTCTTCTGCTTTACTTTCTATCGAGAGCGATGGTGAGCGAGAGACTCCGATACTAGCTAACCCATATAAAGACTGCTACATTTGCAAACCATTCTTGTTTTCTCTTTGTTACATATTTATATTATTGACCCACAATTTTTCAAGAGCTTTTTCCTCATCCCCATCATCGCAGCAATTAATGACTATATCTGGATGCCATGTAATGGGGGCCAGTTCGTCTCTTATCTGAGCTACGATATAGGAAATCATTCACCCACTCTTTTTAGACCACGCATACTCTTCCACATCCTCAATCAGCTCAGAATTCCAGTCAACTACCATTTCACAATCTCTTTGGTCTTGCACTGATCTGGAACAGAATTGATCGCATAAGGATTCAGCATAACTGTATAATTATACAGATGAGCAGTTGTATCTTCCACGGCCTTTCTTGATTTAGCTATGCATTCAGTAATTAAGGAAATCATTTTGTATTCTTCCAAATAATCCCGGATGTCTGACGATCAAATGTTTAGCATTGTTGTTCGTTTTAGGATCTTGGACAAAATCATCGCTTAGATTATGCAAAAGTTCTTCATTCGAAGTGATGAACGGTAATGTTCTTGTGACTGTAATGTCATTGGTAATAACATCATCCAGTGTTTTCTAGCATAACGGAGACATTGTATTCCAACTCCACTGCGAATATTTTTAACAAATTGCAAAAAAGTGTTTAGGGTAACATGTTTGGTTCCCATTTAAACAGTGCATCATTTCATCTTTATTTCCAAAGTTAACGCTGTAGCATTCACGCGTATTTGTGAAACTCGTGAGCGAAAAGATTCTATTATCTTTGATAATGACGCCACTTAGATTAAAATTCCTAGTTGGTGCTAATTTTTTAACGCAGTATGTCACAAGATTTTTTGGTTGATTCCAAGGGCCTGTTTGCTAAAGTCTTATCGTGTCAAAAAAGTACACCTATCAAATTTATTAGACAGTGTTTTACCTTTAAAAACTGTTTCAACTGCTGTGATTCCCTCGTTGCAATAATCAGTCATAGCTTTGGGTCCACTGTGAAACTCAAATCTTTTTATTTGCAAGGCTTTGATAATATTTGATGTAGCTTCTGATTCAACAACAAATGTTGCAACAATCTGATAATCCATGCCAGTAGTAACTACCAAAAGAAATAATGGCGTATCTGGTCGTTCGTTGCGTCTAAAATGTCGTGTCGTTGCCACACGAATAAGAATGAATTCACTCTATTTGATCTTATCCAAAAACTTCATCTTCAACGACCTCTTTTTCTAATACTTTCTTATCAATAGTATCTTTGTCAACACCTTGACATAGATTTAGTCCGCAAAAAATATTCGCTGTCGGGCTTAATTTTTCAACTCTGCGACATTTTCTTGCAAACACTTTTGATCGAGGTTTTTATGTTAGCAACATACCTGTAACTCCAAAAATTTAAGTTCCTTTAACAGTAGAAAATCGCAGAGTTTGTTCTAATTCATGTTTTTTATAGCCTAAAATACTTCTTCCAATAAATTTTAATTTACGGGCATATTTATCTTAAAATCAACTGTTCCTGAAGCAAACACGTGCTTCTTGTTTCAGTTTAATTTCGCGCTTGTTTACATTTCGTGTAGGAGCTGCACGAAATCCTTTCTGCATAAATTATTGTTCGACTTTTGACCGCAACCCCTTTTTCTCCTGAGACAGAGAGAAGTCGAATTTAAGAAACGAAAGTAAGTATACATGTTTGCACAGCTACCTTCTAATCACTCCTGTGCTCATGGTTTCCTGTTTTAAAATCTTACTGAAATTTTTGTAAGGAAAGCAATTCATTTTAGTCGTCCGATGAAACTAGCTAGTCCTTGTTGGTGCAGCTGCTAGCGCTGCTAGCAGCTCCCCCCAAAAAATCGTTTTCAGTAGCACGTGTAGATTGAACGCAAAAGCGCTTCAATGCATTGGGTATACTATCTTTTCATGAAGAATTGACTGACAAAATTTCCTTGGTACATGTTGCTAATGAGTTTTTTTGCCTTAAAACTAACTAGAAAATAATATTTCTGATAAATCTGTTGAGGATGATTTGTAAAATATCATTGTGTATTATATTTTAGATAGCTAGCTGCAGATAGGTTATGAATTTATTATTTAAAGATAAAATTTCCAAATCTTACTTGTAGGATCTACTTTATTAAGCACTTAAAATTTTAACTTATACAATAAAGGTCATTTTAAAACAATCTAGACACTAAAAATTTGGAGTTTGTAGTTTTGCAACATATTTTAAATGTGGCCCATCACTTTCAAAACCGTTGCATGTCCCCTAAATAATTTGACTAAGATAGTTGCTTTTTAATATGGGGGTCTGTTTCCAAGATATTTCAGCTTTCTGCAAGTCTAATTAATTAGCCGCCTGTTCCATGTTCCTTAGTCAATTATAGAGGGGTGAATGGAGGCTTTTTTATTGAGGTTTGGTCATATATCTGGAATTTTATCAAGGGTTTCACCTAGGTTTTTTACATTTATATATATATATATTTTTTTAATGTCATTAATACTTTCTGTAATGTAGAACTACCATGAAATGGACTACACGACATAAAGTACTTGTATAAGAAAAAATGAGTCTTGTTGTTGGCAAATGTACAACAACACGACTTTTGATGACTATGGTGGACAAAAATGAAAAGGAACTACTTAAAGAGAAGAAAGTGTTTGCAAAGGACACTTTTAAGGTTTTTGCAAAATTGACAAAATATTGCAGTAACGCTGAACAAAAAGTTTTTTTCAGAAGCACTTTCTTTCCTAAAGTAGTGCTCTTAATAAAATGGTTTTAAACTAGCATCAAATAAGTGTTGAGCATTGCCTGTTTTCTTACCGAAATCTTAGGATGAAATATGCTGTAAATATGCTTATATGCTGTTATGAACATCTGAGGGTAAAATATGCTGGAATTTTGCTTGTATTTTATTATAAAAGTCTGAAGAGGAAATATATGCTACAAACATGATTGGATTTTGTTACGAAAATCTGTTTGTTATGCTTTTCTGAACTTACTTGTGTTTTTAATTTTACAAAGCTGTAGTCACTGCTCTACTCTGAACCCTTTTTTACAAGGGTTATATATTCAAAGTGTGTTGCTGGTCACAATTTAGCTTTTTTATCCAAACACATGTGGCTGTGCTTTAATAGGTAACACGCACACAATTTTTCTTTTTGACTGACACATCCAGTAAAGAATCGCAGTTTTTTACAAAGATGCAAAGTTAGTTGACATTTTAGCATGTTTTGATACAAGGAGTGGAATATGACTATCCAGTCACAATAAAATAATTTTGTTTGCAGGACTTTGCCTTCCTACTTTCACTTTGTTTGTGATAAGCTTTAAGCTTTATTGATTAAAAATTCTTTTGTAGTGTTAAATTTCAAAGGGTGTGTTTTACTTGGCAACTATTCATATAACAACAATTGTGAAAGGATCATAGTCTTTTATCTTTATGATTCTTGGCAATTTTTAAAATTGAGTCTGGGATTATTTTCAATGGTTTAAAATTAGTACTATCTTTTACTGGTACCTTGAAATTATAATGGTTTATTTTTTAAATGTTAATAAAAATGCTACTGGCTTTTTTAAATAGCTTTTGCAGTATATATATATGTTTTTTTTATATAATTTTTTTCGTAAGTTGAAAGTAGCATTGTTTATTTTGACTTTTCTATTTCTGTTTTTTGAGAAGTGTTATTTTGATGTTGTATGTGTGTGTTGTTATTGTATTGAAGCTTACTATACAGAAAATGACAAACCTTAGCAAAACAGATTTGAACTGGATCAAATCAAATTTCACAAAGAAGTTATCAGGTAATGGCGAAGATATTGTGGATGCATCTCTGGGAGAGGTCGCAACTGATTTTGGACAAATTGATTTTAAAGGGGCTACCCGAAGAGCTCGTGCAAAAGTATGTATTTGCATATTTTTAAATTTTGAACAAGGATCCACCACCTTCAATAATTGTCATGCCATAGTTATGAAAGTTACAAAATTATAGAAGCTTATAGTCTAAAATATCTCCTTGTTAGCTGCTTATATTATAAGCTCAATCCTTGCACACTGTTTGTATCTTTTTTTAAAAAACGTACTACACATTCCGTCTTTTAAGGTAGCACACAAGAAAATAAACTTACTAAAGTTGATTTGCTCACAGAATGTAAAATAGTTAATACTAATGAGTAATTTTCTTTTTTATAGTTTATTCGTCTCAAAAATAGTGATTCACCTGAAAAAACGTTTGAATTAATGACAAGGGTATGGCAATTGGAAAAACCTCGATTACTGATTTCTGTTACTGGTGGTGCTAAAAGTTTTAATATGGATCCAAAATTAAAAGAACATTTTGCCAGAGGGCTCCTCAAGGTATGTATGATATGGTATATTGTTCTAAAAAAAATAATGATGCTTTTGCAATCACTCACATGTGCGCAAACACATGCAGGTTGCGTCATATTAGGTGCGCGATTGTGTAAAATGTGTTAGAAAAATGTGTTAGACGAGTGAAAAATAACTCGCCTAAAATATCAATTCATTCCTTAGGTGCGTGAACAATCACGCTCCTAAATAAAACTGTTGCGAGTAATAATTACGGAAATAAAAAAGCAAAAAACATGGGAGACTGCAAAATTTTACTTTCAAATAAGGCCACGCGATGTCTAGAATATTAAAGAAGGAAAAGATTTGCGTGTTCGAAAGTAAATCAGTAAAACTCATTGATCACTTTTTATTTTGAATAAAAACGTAAAATAGGTAAAACCCATTGATCATTTTTATTTTGAATGAAAAGGTCAAAACGGTAACACTTCTTTGATAAGGGGTCATCTACAAAATTCGTAGCAATTCGTATTAACAAAAATTCGTATATGCTATACAAATTTTCTTTTGCTATACAGTAATTAAATTTGTATGAAAGTTTTCTAAAATCGTATAAAATTCGTATAGGTTTTAAATTAAATTTGTACGAGTTTTAAATTAAATTCGAATGAGTTAAATTCGTATGAGTTAAATTCATATGAGTTTTAAATTAAAACAAAAATTTGTGAGTTTTTAATTAGATGCGTATGTTTTTTTTAAAAAATTCGTTCGAGATTTTATTAAATTTGTATATGAGTTTTTAAAAAAAATTCGTTTGAGTTTTTATAATTAAATGCGTATGGGTTTTTTTTTTTAAAAAAGTTTTTTTATTAAATTCGCATGAGTAAGAAAAAAAATCTTATATAAATACAGCACAGTCCAGATGTAAGCGTACACGTACACTCAAGTTTCACACCTTTTTCTCGGTACTAGGTGAATTGCCCCCCGGAGAGTTGCCCCCCGGTGAATTGCCCCCTAGTAAATTGCCCCCTGGAAGATTGCCCCCCAACAAAATGACTTGTATTTTTTTTTAAAAGAATCAGGAAAATAATTTTTGTTACGTGTTCAGCCTGGAATTGTTCTTATTTTGTTCTTATATTTTTTAGCCATTCCCAGCCTTTTGCTGCTATAAAAATATTTTAATAAAAAAAAAAGTGTACTTTTTTCTAAAAAGATATATATATGTATTTTCTTTTTAAAACTTTTTTAAAACGTTTTTCACAATGCTACAAATGATAAATCTAAGAAGAATAGGACAATCATTATTCAAACGAAATAACACATTTTTTATAGCAATAAAAGAGACAAATTCGCTTAAAAACGATACAAAGTAAATGTGTAAGAAACGTATTTAAAAATTAGTATAAATGCTAAACTAAATACAATGTACAAAGTATTTTAAAGCCAAGTTATGAGCAATACTGCGTAGGTATTCCATGATACGACGATTGGGGTAGTCATCTACGATATGCAAAATTCTGGCGTTATTGTCAAGATATCGTCTTCATGGAGGTGGAGCAGGATGTCCTCCAAGATGTTGAAGTATCGAAACACGAACAATCTGGCAAGTTCTTATATAGCATTTTAATGAAAAGTTGTGCAGCTGTAAATTACTTGACGGGTGACACAGAAAAAAAGTAGGACAGGTGTCGAATGCAAGGTACTCGTTGTGTGTGTTGCGCAACCGTTTCTTTCGTTTCAGAAAGTGTTGCAACTGTTTTCACACATCTCCTATTTGCATGATAGGCAATATGATCACTTAAACAGCTGTTAGGGCGTGTACAAAAAATTGAAAAAAAAAAAAATTGAAGATCAGATGTCAATTTTTTTTTTTGGGGGGGGGGGCATTTCTCTGGGGGTAATTCTCCGGGGGCAATCTTCCAGGGGGCAATTTACTGGGGGGCAATTCACCGGGGGCAATTCTCCGGATACCCTTTTTCTCGGAGGCGGTAGTTGTTTATCTTTTTTCTTATTAATTATCTTTTGAGTCTTAAGTCATTAACTTGTGCGTAATAAACAAAAGATTCTTGATTTATTTAAGAACGAAAAGCGGCGATAGAAATGCTTTTTTAGATCGCGTTTTAAAAATTTAAGAACGAAGAACGGCGATAGAAATGCTTCGTTGGATCGCATTTTAAAAGTTTAAGAACGAAAAGCGGCGATAGAAATGCTTTTTTAGATCGCTTTTAAAAATTTAAGAACGAAAAACGGTGATAGAAATGCTTCATTAGATTGCATTTTTAAAGTTTAAGAACGAAAAGCGGCGATAGAAATGCTTTTTTAGATCGCGTTTTAAAAATTTAAGAACGAAGAACGGCGATAAAAAAGCTTCGTTAGATCGCATTTTTAAAGTTTAAGAACGAAGAGCGGCGATAGAAATGCTTCGTTAGATCGCGTTTTAAGAATTTAAGAACGAAGAACGGCGATATAAAAGCTTCGTTAGATCGCATTTTTAAAGTTTAAGAATGAAAAGCGGCGATATAAATACTTTTTTAGATCGCGTTTTAAAAATTTAAGAACGAAGAACGGCGATAGAAATGCTTCGTTAGATCGCATTTTTAAAGTTTAAGAACGAAAAGCGGCGACAGAAATACTTTTTTAGATCGCGTTTTAAAAATTTAAAAACGAAGAACAGCGATAGCAGGCCATTCCTTGAGACGAGTGCGATCGCACGCGCACTCGCCCGCGCATTCGCCCGCATACTCGTAAAAAGATTTACGAGTGCTTTTTATCGCACTCATGAATTTTTTATTTTTCTAAAATATTATTACTAAAATAATATTAGAGCGATGAAAAAGGCTATTACGCTGATTACATAACATTCATTTCTTCGTGATTGATTTGTTTAAAAAGTATAGAGAACATTAAGGTGACGGTATACCTTTATTGTATCAAAAAATCGATTTTTTTTATTATTAGCCATTTCTACTAAAGAAACGACGATCTTTCCAATGGTGAAACTATTTATTTATTTTTCGAAAGGGAATATTGACTTTATCCAAATAACTACTTTTTTTTCTGATCGATCTTTCACACCTCACATTGAATAAGAGTTAAGAGTGAATGTTTTTAACACTTATCATCCTCTTGAGTATAACTTTTAAAAATAAGTTATATTTCCTTTCCGAAAAGAAATGACCATCTGAAAAAAAACCCACCTCAAATCTTTCAGTTCTAAAAATGTATGCCATCCTGTTCTGTTTCTGCAAGTCCCAGAAAAATGTTAAACGACTTAGAAAGTTCTATTTCTATGGTATTCTCAGTCACGTCTTTGCGAATAATAAAATTTAAAAGGACAACCTTCTGAATATTCATCGCCTCGGAAGTGTGAGAGTATCACTATCATTATGAGTATGCTTGAAAGGTGTGATATTTTGAAAAAACTTTAAAAAACTTTTTCGTAGTGTTGTTTTTTTCGTATACCATCTATAACATTTCAAATCTCTTTTACAAAACTACAGAAGATCTACAAGGGAGAGTGCTCCTGTGCTGGAGCCAACATGTTTATCTAAAAGCGATTTTTTTTTTATTTTCAAAAAATCAACGATTCTCTAGATATTACATCTTAAAGACGAAAGTTTAAGTTAAAAAATGACTTTTTTAGAAAAAGTAAAATAAATAAAAAACGGCGACTTTGTGGAAAATAATTAAAAAATCTTTTTACATACATCTATCACGATTCTAAAGAACATTGAATGAGATTTGGAAACAAAGTAGTTTTGGAAATGAAATCACTTTTTTGAAGGCAGGGTGTGTCTCTGTACTTTTCACGAGTTAAAAAGTTTCAAATTATTTTTATACCTTTTGATAGGTGTTTAAAAATGCTTTTTGGTGATGTATGAATGAATAAATTTTGATTAACTATCGCTAAAAAAATCGCGATTTAAAAAACCATGCTCAAAAGGTATACCGTCACCTTAAAGTCGGCCCCTTTCCTTCATGCTGACACTCTTATGCTCGACTGGTGCATTACACTGATACTCGAACGAAAGACGGAAGACCATTCGGAACCATGCCACAAGTCAGTCCGACCTTCATCGTCACAGAGAATACTGCGAGAAGAGTGCGCACCCATGCAAGTTAAATATAACCAGAAAATGGGAGAGGTTATGTGTCCTGTACCTTAATACAGCTTTCGGACGAATGTTTTCGTGATGTAATACCTGTAAAACTGATAATAACCATAGATAGTGAAACGATGTACACATATATTTATTACACCCACCAGTTATAATGCTACACTATAAAGAAACAAATAATAAACATAATGATCAACACTAACACACGCCTCCCTTTTTCTTGTAGTTCGTGGAACGTCCATAATGTTTGAAATGTCTGCAACAAAAGAAGGTACACAACCTGTGTGCACAATGAAATAAAATGAAACACTTTGATAATAGTCAATTTTAAAATGTCACACATCAAGTTTTCCAATCGACAGAATATCTTGTAAACTCTGACAACTAGCACCATGTTTTGTCAGACAATCAGCCAATTGTCTTTCGGTGGGTATCCATTCCACTGTACTGATTTCTTTACGAAGTAGCATCTCTTTTATTGCTGCAATATCAATACGCAGTCGTTTTTCACTTATTACTTTCGTTGAATATATAAGTGAATGTAGATTTTTATTATCAATCTTGGCATTTATTGTGATTTTCTTTACGTCTTTTCTTAGCAATTCCGCCAGTAATTCAGATAGGTACAGTGCATCGTCCAAACCATCTGATAACGCTAAACTTTCTGCAGCTGTGGTACTCTTCACTACCCTTTTAATTTTGTTTGATGACCAATTTAGGATACAACAATCATTATTTTCTCCAACTAATAAAATGATATGTGCACCTGCACTAGATGCACCATCTGGCAAATTTGCATGGGAAGCATCTGTGAATACGACTAATCGAAGCTCCTGGTTGACATTCATTTTTGGATATATCAGTTTAAACTGATCAGACTTAATTTCCTTTACCATTTTGTTAGCTTCAATGAGATGTCTTACTTCTGGACTCTGGTTGATACACATGCTAAAGTGCAAAACATCAAAACTAACATCAGGCCTGGTCTGACTGGCCACCCAATTTGCTTGACCAACCAAACTCCGTAAACTGGCAATTTCAGTGGAATTAAGTTTCTCAAACTTATTTGCTTGACGTTTCGGAGATAGAGGTATAAGTTGCATCGAGTCAATGAAATCATTCTGGGACACTTCTATGTTACCATTGTTATGCTGTATGTTTAATCCAACATATTTAAAATAATTTTCCTCAATTTTCCCAATTCGAAAGACATCTCTTAATTTATAAACAACCTCTTTCTCAAAAGATGTTGTTCCAGAGTGAATAAAATCGTCGACATGGATAACAAAAAGCCCTTCTAGAATATTCTCACGTTTCCAATAGAACATAGCTGGATCGAACTTGGATTGTACACATCCAAGCTTTTCAATTTCTTTTTTCACAGTAAAAAACCAGTGTCGCGCAGCATCATTTAATCCACACACAACCTTTTTAAGTTTCCAAAGGTTGCCTTGGTCATCTGCTTCAATTGGTGGCTGCAAAAATACATTTCTCTGGATCTCGCATCCCTGAAGAAAAGCAGCTTTGATATCTGTGGTTTTGCATTGCCACTCTTTTATACTAGAAATTGCTATCAGAATTCTCAGGGTGCTTTTCAAGGCAGTAGGCGAGTCAACTTGTAAAATTTGCTCCACTTCAAAGCCTCTTGCAACGAGTCTGGCTTTTACAAAATTTTCTGGACCAGTTTTCTTCTCTGTAATTACCCATGTAGTAGAAATTGTCTTTTGTCCTGAATTTCTCACTTCTTCAAAAACCTCAAAATCCTTCCAGTTCTGTATCTCTCGTTCCTTGGCAGTGATAACATCTTTGTCACAATGGCGTTGTTGTGGCACTAAGACAATGTTTACTTCCTCAGTTCTTCCCTTTTCTACCTTTTCCCATTTGTCAATACTCTGAAAATCTATACAAATGGGATTTTCTTCATCTGGGTGTTTCACATTGTACCAGGAAGAATACTTCCCAGTTGCTTTGCCAGCTCTGCTGATTATCGTTGCCTCTCTCCAAATGTTGTCACCTGGTTGCTTGTAGCGAATTTCATCATTTTTCTTTGGCATACCCGTAACGTTGTCAGTCATGTTTTGGTCCAAGGTGGCATCGTCAAGTTGTACTCCATCGTGTATAGCAGCATCGGCATGCTGTCTTTGATTAGTGCTTTCTTCGTCTGAAGATTCACGAATGCAATTCGCCTCACCGGAGGTAACTTTTATTTCAGGGCCAGGATCTGATTCTGTTGGCTCTTGAAATTCATGCCCAACTTTAATCAATCTGTTGGTTGATACCCTAACATAAACATTTCCATGTCGCACAAAGACAATTTTTCCATCTTGACCTATTACAGTGCCAGGTCCTTTCCATTTGTTGGATTCGTCTCTCTTGTAAAAGACTTTACAACCTCTGTCAAATTGAGTACAATTTACCTTAATTTTATGTTTTAAGGCACGTCTGATTTTTGATGATGACTCAGCTTCTATGTATGCTCTTCTAGCAGCATGCAAAGTGTTGATATGCTTTGCAAACACTTGGTTCATTGTTGTACCTTCAAGAGCTGGCGGCAAATCTCTCATTACATTGGGAAGATTAGGATTTTGTCCAAATACAAGTTGTTAGGAAGAAAATCCGTTCCACATTTGCAGGCAGTTCTTTGCATTTATTGCCCACACTAGAGCCGTTTCCAAAGACACTGTTGGATTGTCTGCCAGAATCTTTTCCAGACATCTGTCGACAACAGCATGGTTTCTCTCACAGATTCCATTTTGCCACGGGCTTTCAGCAGCTGTGTTAAGGACCTGAATGTTTAAGTTTCCACACATGTTTCTATAATCTTCATTGGCAAATTCGCCACCATTATCTGCCAAGAACTTCTGTGGGGCTCCAAATCCAGAACCAATCCACATTTGCATAACATTATCTATGATAGTGGATGGTTTTTTATCTTTGATGATTCTTGCGGTGGTAAATCGGCTGAAGAGATCAAGCAAATATAGAATGTTTACGTCCTTGTTCCACTTTTTTAAATCCATAGCTACAGTCTCATTAAATTGATTTGCCAAAGGTAAACAAACTGCTGGTCGTGGTGGTGTTTTACGGAATCTTTGACATATCTCACAAGAGGCATAAACTTCATCTAATATAGACTGAAAATCATCATCCCAAACATTCGCATCACTCAGTAAGGCTTTCAGTTTACCTTGTGAAGGGTGGGCAAATTGCTTGTGTAGTTTGACAAGCGTTTTCTTTTTCTCTGTTCTGGACACATCAGCTTCCAAGGTATAAAGGCAATCAGAAATTGGTATTTCTTCCTTGTCAAGCGGAATGCAATAATGTCCTGATGAGGTACTATCAAGGTCTACTGTTTTACCCCAAATTTCAGCTTGGTCATTTTCAAGGTCTAATTTGATTTTGGCATTCTTCATTGCAGTTTTGCTCAATAATAATGGGATTTCACTATAGATCACATCCGTTTTGATGAAAATGCTTTTTCCAGCAATCTCACATGGGAAGGTTACACTACCTCTGGATTTCTTTGTTTCTCCTCCACCAAATTTAAAGACTGTTGAACTATCACAGTGCTGGACTAGATTAGATTCTCTAGCATCTAACGTTTCTAGGTAACAGTCCATCCAATGCCTGCCTGCAACTGTAGATGTGCAGCCAGAATCAAGAACTGCTGAATTTCTTGCTTCACTAGTAAGTAAACACAACTCACTTTCATTTGATCCAGTAAATAATGTGATATGCTCCCCAGAGTTCATGGACCATCTGTGAGGACAATCTCTCATAAAATGCAAAATAGACTCACAAATTTTGCATTTCGTAGGTTTACCATTGAAACCTAATGGGTTTGTTTTAGTGTCAGTGTTTCTGGATCGAAAATGTTCATTTTCACCATGTTTAAAAATTCTCTGCGGTCTGCTAAAACGGTTATGTTGATATTTATTTGGACGATTGTAAAGTATCTCTTCTGAAGCTGAAGCTCCCCTGGATTCTAACGCAATGCCAGAAACATCACTCTCAGATGGGATAGCTTGTTCTCCATAGAACTTTCTGAGAGCAGTTTTCATTTGATCAAATAACTGTTCTTTCTTTGAGTAATCAACACCTGTTAACACCAGTTGTCTCTCCTTGTGAGAAAGTTTTGAAGCATCAAGTAGTTTAAATGCTAAGACTGAAGAAGGCAATTTCATATCTTTTTGCATTCTTCGGTTGTACCTTTTTTCAAATTCCAAAACAAAAGTCTCAACTTTCTGGTTAGCTTCACGTACGTATCTATCAAATATGGTATAACGTTCGTATACCTCACTTAACTCATCTTTTTTAAAAAGTTTATCCAAATAATCAATAAGTTTCTCTACACCATCATCAGCATTAATACTTTCCAGTTTCAGTTCATTAAACACTTTGTCTCTAACACCACTTGGATCATCTTCCGGAAAAGACAATGCTACTGCAACTCCCCGTTTCTTCTTATCTAAATCTGTAACAATGCACCAAGCACGTAACTCTTCACAATATCTGTCATATGGTTTGTCTTTGCTATTGAACACCGGTGGGTTTTTATAGCCACTCATCTTCAAATTCTTCAACTACCCTTTGCTACCATGTAAAACTGATAATAACCATAGATAGTGAAACGATGTACACATATATTTATTACACCCACCAGTTATAATGCTACACTATAAAGAAACAAATAATAAACATAATGATCAACACTAACAATACCAAAGAAAAAACATGTTGAATAAAGTTTAGAAAATATTTTTAAAAGGGGAAAGAGAAATCAAACATTTAGCAAATCTGCCAACACATCATCACGTTCAACGTTGTTTCAATCTTGCACTTGTGGTTAATACGTTTTACAAAATTCATTTCTGTACAGCTTAAATAACATATATTGTTGCGGTAAGCAAAAAATAGTTAAGTGTGAATCACACTTGCAAATATTCACATCGCACTTGTAAATTTTGCTTACGAGTGCGATTTTTCGCACACCATAGCACTCGTAATTTTTTTAGTGGGTGCTTTTTGTAGCTCTGGCATAGTTTTATTCAAGAAAAGGCCTGCGATAGAAATGCTTCGTTAGATCATGTTTTAAAAGTTTAAGAACGAAAAGTGGCGAGAGATAATTATTTAATTTCACATTATAAGTTTAAATCATTTTGTTTATAAGTACCAATCCTTCGAAATTCGCACGAATAGCGTTTAGAAATGGTTGTTTGTCAGTTCTAATCATTTGAAGTAATAAGAACAGCGTTTAGAAATTGTTAATGTTTATTTCAAGGCTAGCTGCATAGCGAAAAGTTAGATTTCTATGAATAAATAATATTGAAAATTAAATTCGTATGACCATTCGTTTAAAAATTCGTATCGCAATTCGTATTGGAAAATCTTAATAATTCGTATGAAAATTCGTATGAAAATTTGTATAAGTAAGAATATAATTCGATCACAATTCATATCACAATTCGTATCACAATTTGTATGAAAATTCGTATGAAAATTGTATAAAATTCGTATAGAATTTTTAAAAAATCTTTTAACTAATTAACACTACGAATTGTATACGATTTTTATATGAATTATAAGCAATTAAATTCGTATATATTCGTATAAAATGTCATACGAAATTTGTAGATGACCCCTAAGCAGAAAGAGATTTCTTTAAAGTACAGAATTGCGAGGGGGATCTAGTTCCAAACAGGGATAGTCAAACACCATTTTTAGTGGTTATAGTTTCTCGCCTAATTAAATAAATGTAATTGTGACAATTTGCATAATAGAGTTGCAAAAGTCTGAATGAAACTAGTGGTACTCTTACCGAACTTTTCGTTGTTGAGAAATGGGGGTAGACACGAAAGGAAAGTCAGTCAGAACCCCTAGGATACTTTTTCATTTAAGTTCGGAGTGATGTGACCACGCCTAAGTTCCTACTACAGGCATATCGGCTGGTGGTGTTATGGAACGAGGTTGAGAAAGTTTGGAACTTTCTAAGTTTGCTTAACTTGATGAGTAAAGAATCTGTTCCAAACCTATTGAAACAAACTTCTGCGCGACAGAATTTTGATGGCTTGTTTTTTTTGGGAAAAACCTTTCCATGTTACGTTACATGATCATATACTTATTTAGAGGCCTGTTCGTAATCACTCGTCATCACCCGCCTAATGTACTCAGGCGAGTGATAAATCATGCAGCAAAAACTTTAAAAACATTTTTTTAGGTGCCCGACGTACCACACACCTGTATTTTTTTATATGAAGCAGCCTGCACATGGTTAACCAGAACTTTGCATCATCAGTTAAACAGTAATTTATTCGCCCAGCTCTGATATTGGAGAACACCTGAACGATTTTGAGAGATGTGCAGGTTGTTAAAAAAGTTTCTTTTACCTCTGTACAACACTCAGTGTGTTGTGCTTTTACTTGAATAAAAACACATAGTGTAAAGCCTGGTTCAGACTGACTTGCAGTTGCGCTGCGACTGCGTTGCGATTGCGCAATGTTGCGCACAGTGTGAACAGTTTTGAAAATAGCGCCTCAAGAGTGCCGCAAGATTGACGCAAGAGCGCAGAAATATCAAAACTTTTTGATATCTTGTGTCGTTGTGTCAATCTTGTGGCACTCTTGCAGCACTATTTCAAAATGTGAACACGAGCGCAATGTGCAAAAGTATGACGCAAGAAATTTAAAGGGCTGGAAGATTTTTTTTGTCATTTTCACTTGGAGAGTATAACGATGTCAACAGAAAACGAACAAAAACTTGCTGAGGCTGTGAGAAAATATCCTGTTTTATATGATAAGCAGGATAAGTATTTCAAAGACAGAAATAAAAAGAAACTTGCTTGGAAAGATGTTGCTATCGAAGCAAATCTACAAAACGGTAACTCTTTATATTTCAATGATTTAATGTTGTGATAATATTTTAACGGGATTCCTGAATTCTTCTTCTGTAACTTCGTTTCAAAAGTATAAAACTTAAAAAAATTACAGCTTCGTCTTCGTCCATGTCGGTAAAACTTTAACAAAATCCTTGCGCCAATGTGAACGGCTTGCGGCATTCTTGCGCCACTTTTGAAACTTGAACAAGTGCGCATGCGTACTCCACTGCCGCAAGCGCAACGCAAGTCAGACTGAACCAGGCTTAAGATGCAGCATTCTGCACAAACAAGAATTGGATGTTTCAAATTATCACTTATAAAATCATAGTATTGTATTTTCATCTCCTAATAAATTTCTCAATATTTGACCATACAAAGATTAAATAATTTCCATATTTTTTTAAAAACTTAAATTTGACACACACAGCCTAAATGTAGCCGTATTTTATAATAAGATCATCAGACATTTTCCTCATGAAATTAAGGTACAATGTGCAATCAGTACAAAACAGAAGTGGGAGTTTAAATATTTTCGGATTTTATTAACAGTATTTTATAAATAGTGCAGCCACTAAAAACAAGTTAACAAGCTTAATGGAAGAAAAATTTAAGTTTAAGTTAAGAATGTCTCAGGCACTGGTTAAGTCATACAAACTTAATTTTTGTTCTTTGAAGATGTCCAAATTTGAGATTACACCAGTGAAACATTTTTGTAACTTTAAGGCGAGAAGTGTTTTTGAACAGTTACAATGAGTGATCCTTTTAAGGCTCTTATTTTACTTTTTTTAAGTTCATCAATTTTGATCAATAGGTTGCCCAAACACCAGGAGCTTGGGTAATTACTGGTGGTACCAACACTGGTGTAATGAAGCATGTTGGTGAGGCCCTTCAAGGTGCATCGAAAGCATGTATTGGTATTGCCACATGGGGTATAGTCAGCAGTCGTGACAAACTCATTGGAAGCAACTTAAATCCTGTTGGAGGAAAATTTTCCTACAATGTTGCAAGCAGTTTGGTTGAAAAAGGCGCATTCCTTGATCATAATCACACTCACTTTTTGTTAGCTGATGATGGATCATCAGGCAAATATGGTGTTGAGATTTCTGTTCGATCTGAATTTGAGAAATATGTCATGAACAGTGTACAAGGTACTATGGTTTTTTAAAGTTATTTAAATTAGTGCTTTAAAGCAATAGGTATTATTTTTATCTAAATTATTGCAACAGCTCCCAAAATAATTTTTAGAGACTCGTCAGTTTGGTCGGACATGTCCGTAGCTCGTTTCAAACTTTTGTCGGACAAAACGTCCTAAAGATTTCTGTCTTGGTAAGACACTTCCATTTGTTTAGATCTCAGAATTATTAAATTAATTTTAATCCATGAGCAAGCCTATTTATAATCAACCTGACCATCCTAGCTTATTCACAGACTCCTTACTTAGATAAAAGAACTACCTAGACAAGAATCTCTATTGCCTGGCCCCTTCGTCGTTGGTAACCAGGTCTCACACAAAAAATGCAGCCATGCTGCTCTTAACTAATGCGGTAGTGAACGCCGACAGAGCATGGGTGAAGCAAGTCTGCAAAACTGCACTTACAGGCAGAACAGACATTATATCATGGACTAGTCGGTAGCTTGTTGATAATCCACGGGTTCGCCCGTCCTTTATACACATTTTTAGTGTCTCGCTACTTGAGGTACCATTTTGCGCAGAGACGACATAATACGTCTATTATTAAAGATTTAATTGTAGATAACGTTCTATTACCAGTTCGAAAGTTCTCACTCGCGATGTTATAATTAAAATGAATTAAATATTGCAAGTGTTGCAAGTAAAGAAAAAATTTTCTTCATTTGACAAAACAATTCTAAACCATAGCAGGTCCCATTTAATTGATTTTTTTCTTTATGATGCGAGTGTTATTTTTATTCAAACAATTTTAAAAACGAAACCCACGTGCGGTATAATTTTTTTTTGTATAAATTTTGTTAAAATGTAGCTAAACTTTCTGAATGACTTTTGAAGATTTATTTGAGCCACGTGGATAAACATAAAAGATTTTTTTTAATTTGAAAACGAAGCATGTCTTTTCCTATTCGCTTGTGATGACTTTACAAATAATAATAATACAAACTTAAAAAACTTATTTGTTTTATGTTGTAAGTTTTCTTTAGCGACGACCTTTTTTTTGCGATTTAATTGGCTTATTAAGATGAGCAGCCTTATTTTGTTTTTAGCAGCGCCTTATACATTTATTATTTTTGGTATGTGTGATCATGATTAAAAAACTTCCATGATGGCACATGGCAGATGAAAACAAAACGAAATAGATGCGGAACGAAGATTGATTAAAAGAGACAGATTATATTTGAATTATCTCGTTCAAAATTAAAATTGAAACATGCAAAACATGTTTCAATTTTTAATTTTTGAAGTTATAATAGGGGAGATGTAGCTACAGAAACGTGCTGGAAAAAATGACAGGCCAGAACTGATTTTCGTCGAACATGTTTGTGTCTGACCGCTATTTCAAGGGCTGTTGCAATGTTTTTCCTAGATTGTCCTTAAAACTGCACCCAGCGAAAAAGTAAAAGTGGACAGATTTCTGTTTTGCTTAACCATTTATGAACAAACTACCAAGAAATTGCCAGATGTCCTTGTTTTTCTTATGTTAAAATTTATTTCAAAGTGCTGTTTTGGTAACCTGCGTTGAATGTTTAACTATGGCTATAGATATTGCTGAAGATTACTTTTGGAACTTTTATGGAAACTTATTCCACAAATTAGAAACTTTTCTTTGTAGCTGTATTGGGTAAGGACAAACTGGTGCATGTGTTCTGATTTAAGTTAAAGTTGTGAGAAAGTTAAATACATTCTTCTTAAAAAGGCACATTCCTGTAAGCACTTCACACATTATTAGCCGTCCCAAAATTCTGTTTTTGATTGGCTTAGGGCTCTTAATGTTATGTTTTTTAGGCCGGTATTGCCCATCGTAAAGGGTAGTTTAAAATGTAATCAAGCACAAAAAGTCAATTTAAAGATTTTCTAATCTCAATACATTAACCAAAAACATCATCTCATGTGAAAAAAGTAATATCAAGTTATTTTTAAGTCAAGTTTTCTGTGTAAAGGTTTCTCCAACATTAGTTAGCTACAATGGTAAATGATGATGTGAAAATTAGTTTTCTCTCATATACCTTCTCAATCCTTCAGCTTTTTGGTTAGCATCAAAGTCATCAAAGTCATGTCATATAATAATCTGCTAGCCAAAATTAATTTATTATTCACTGTAAAACTTCAAGATGCATGTTTAACCGACATACATAAGACACCAATTGCACATGTTGAGAATACTGTATATATATTTCCTAAACTGCCAAATAAAAGTGATTATTATTGTATTAGTACTAAGTCCTCATCCTGGTGCCATTGCAAAATAAAAAAAATTATAGCTGACAGTTTGCTATAACAGAGAAACAACAGGTGTTTTTATGTAAGTCACATTTGCGGAATGTTATTTTAAGGAAAACACATTTTATATATACCCCTGAATGCTGTATCGCTGTGAGCACTTTCCTTAATTTACGTCATACCATTTACTTGGCACTTGGTAGAGGTCGGAACCTGTCTTATTTTAAGAATAACTCTCCTATTATTTCAAGGTCAAGCTATTATCCTTTTTTTTGTTGTTGTTAAAAAAATTATAAAACCTACTGAAAAGCAATAATAAATAGTTACAACAAATTGATAGTGAGAAAAATTCTAGCAAATTAAATTGTGCTCTTGCTAATTCCATTTGTCTACTTTGTCTGCCTTTTATGGTCTCTAAATGTATCTAAAAATACCTGGTATTTTTAAATCTCTCAGTAAGATCTCTAATGCATAGATATGTATCTCGATTTTCTCATCTTAGTTTACTGAGTTTTTATGAATCTTTTCACAATATTGTACACTTTAAATGATTTTTTCTAATCGGTTTTGACAGGCAGAAACATGAATTTAGATATATTAATGAATAAACAGGATGTAACTTTTAAAACAAAGAAATAGAAACTCACTGCAAACTAAAACAATACAAAAAATGAGCAATTGCAGTTTGAAGGGTAAATTAAATAAAGTAGGTAATCTAAGAAGCAATAATTTACTTTGGAATATAGAGTCACCCCACCCTATTTACAACAACCCCGCTATTTTGCTCAACCCCACTTTTTGTACTGAGAAATTTTTAGCTTACGTCTACCCCTCCCCTCACCCTCCTTCATAAAACCTGGAGTGCAGCCTGGTTAAACTACACTTGGGTGGTCAACCTGAAGCTCAACAGCGGCCGAACCAGCTAATCTATAATAATAGCTGTATAAAATTGTTAAGTCCTTTATTTTGGACCTTACGTAAAGTAATTTCATTAATTCTTGCAGGGAGACAAAAGTGCTCCAAATATCACCAAAACCGTGGCTATTTTCACGAATTGAAGACTAGTTTTAAATAATATAAAAATAGAATATGCTTTATACAAAAGCTTTTCGACAGTTTATCAATAAAAGTCTAAAAAAATATCCCAACTGGTTTGTGACTATTGTTTGTTGCTTGCTGACTGAAACTAAACATGACCAGTTTTTTTCTTTCTTTTTTGTATAGAGCAAGTTCCAACTGTTTATTTACTGTTGGAAGGAGGTCCAAAATCACTTGAGACGGTTTATATAGCTGTTGCGGAAGAACCTGTAGTCCCAGTTGTCATTATCAAAGACAGCGGAAGAGCGGCTGATGTATTGGCAGATGTCATAGATAGGATTAGTGAGGATGAGTTGGAGAGAATCAGAGATGAGGAAAACATGGACCAAAATTTATTACATGTTATTTTGAAAAAATTTACAGAATTTGTCATCGATGAAGAAAAAGACAGCGAGGAGAAACAAAAACAAAAGAAAGAAAATTTGAAGAGTGCATATTTCAATGTTTTAAAATGTTTGGAGAAGAAAGAACATGTATGTTTTCATAACAGTTTTCTAAAACTAAATAGTAGGACATTTTAATTAGTATTTCTCTAGGTACTTAACTTTACCTGAGAAGTTATACACAGTAGATAAGGAGCCGAAGAGAGAACAATAGATCTCAGAGCATAGTTTTGCATGTATGCACTCTTGTTTTTTTGTTACTCAGAGTCATTGTTTTATTTTAGATTACTGTCTTTCAAATGGGAGCAGAAGCAAATGTTGATGAAGCCATATTGATTGCTTTGTTAAATAGTAAGTATATCCTATAAATTCATTAAATTGATTTTAAATTGATTATTTATTATCAACCTAATTTAGTTTAGTTCTATCGCCACTATTTGTCACATGTTTTACAATTTGAGGGTACTCCCTAAATATACATATTATGTTATCAAGGATCCCAGGAGTAATGTTCCAGCTCAATTAAACATTCCTTAATATGCCATTTTTAGATTTTCAATTTATTTTTTTGACTATTTTGTGGCACAAAGAAATTAAGACTTCCTAGATAAGTTTTTTCTACTGTTTTAAAATATTGCTCTTAAAATACTAACCTTTAATAAGCCATAATGCAAAGCCTAAAACTCGCTTTTTGTTGTTGTTAGCTGCCAAAAAGATATTTTACAAAGCATTTCATTCATTATCATCATTCCTGGCTTAATGTTAGATGGGGTATATTAATAACTCTGTGCTAGATCTAAACCTTGCATCAAGTCTGTTCTTATTGCCTTGTGCAAAATCTTTCTCGGTCTACCTTTGCCCCAAGAACTATTAAGCCTCTACACTTTCTTACCCAATTTTCCTTGTCCATTCTTTCGAAGTGTCCTAACCAACTCAATCTTTGGCAACATAACATCTTTAATGCGGATACCTAGCCTGCTTCATTCGCTCATCTGAACTCTTTCTGTCTCTTAGACTTAACCATTCTTATATCACTTCTTCTTAAACGGTCAAGATCTTCCTGTTTCACTGCACATGTCTCACTACCGTACAACATAACACTTCTTACACAGGCCTCATACAACCTACCTTTCATATCAATTGATAAGACTATGCTAGTCAACAAAGGAAGTAACTCTGAACTTTTTACAAGCAGAGCATATCCTGCAAGGAACAGTAATGAACGGTAATGAACTGTTAAAAAGATTTCTAAACAAAGTCTGTTTATAACATCTTGAAATAATAATTTGGGAAATATCAAAATTTGGCCAAAATTTTGGAACAGAAATACCAAATTATCACCTCTCCCTCTAGCCACCCCTCTTCCCCTCTCAAAAATGAGCCACACGTGAGCCAATTTTAATTTACGATTAAAACACGAATGAGTGCTCAATATTATGCATAACCTCTAATGATTCTCGTGGGAAAGAGGGTTATTTTGTCCAATCCACACAGAATAAAAAAACTGATTAAGCAGAATAGAGATTAAAGATGCAGTTAACCTTTTTTCTGAAGTTTAATAACATCAACATTTGGAAACATAACACCTAATACACTGTCAATTGATGCTTGTTGTGTGGCAAGCCAGAAAATGTTAACAACAAATCTACATTAGATGCACCTAAGTTATGCTAATGTCCAGTATCTCCCAGCTTGATGATGTTGTTTTTGAAAAATAAATGCAAGACGCTATCCTTCAACCTTGCATCTAATACCTAGGCTAGGCTAGCAAAACAATAGAGCTGCTTCGTGCTTCTTGCAAGAGGTTAGACTGTTAAAGCTCCTTTACCCAAGCATAAAAAAGTTAACAAAAAAAATCAAAGAGCTTTAATTTCCTGATTAGTCCTTTATTTTAAAATAGAAGGAAAAAAATCTCCTCCATAGGGCTCCTGATTCATACATGATTTGCATAACATGCTTTTGTCCAACAGAAAACCCATTTCCAAAATGTTTTCTTCTATATGGAGGCTTATCGGAAACTGTGCTCTACCAATTTTTTATAAAATACACTTATTTAATAAGCAACCAAAGTCAATTTTTCTTGATTACCACAAGAGTAAAATAAATATGTAATATGCAATTAAGGGCAAAGCAAAAAATGACTCTTTCCTCAAGAAATGTTCACAACTTTTCTTTACTAAACATTGCAAGTTACCCACAATACCCCTAAAGAAAAAGAAATATGGCAGACACAGGCAAGCAAACTATGAGAAAGACTGGCTCTATTTGTAGCGAAAAACTTGGTCATTATATATTCTTTTATTCACTCATAAGTTATTTTTTATATTTATTAAGACTTCTGTATCAAAAGATAACTTCCTAAAGTGACTTAAAAAGGTGCTAAACATATGTAAATAGCTGGTTAGCTATATAAGAAAACTATTTTGTAACATAAACTTAATATTTATTCCCTGAATTTTGTTTATCAAAAATATATTTCATATTTAAGGTTTTATTTTATTGATAATGCGCTGCATCCTTGTGTTAAGAGCGATTGCTAATTAAAAAAAAGCTCTTAATTAATTTTATCTTCTACTTCCTGCCAAAAGAGGGTAGTTAGAGTAACAATGGATTTCTGTGAATTTTTTTTAAAAACTGATGACTAGTATATAATATATATGATTTTGAAGCCTGTCAAAAATATATACTTAGTTGTATTAACAGGTTTTATGCTAAAAGCATAGCACAAGCGTTAAGCACATTTTACTTTTGAAGTTAGCTGTTGTAATTGACTAGGTTTATTCACATAAATTTGAGGTTAAGTAATGTTTAGGTAAAAAGACATCACCAGCAACTCAGTTGCGGTTGACATTGTTGTGGGATCGTGCAAATTTAGCAGAAGAGAAAATTCTGTCGCAATCAATTAAATGGAAGGTAACACATTTTTTCTCTATTTTAACAGTATGTTGATATAAGGTTTCATGGTGGAACATTTCCATACCACAGGGGCATGTTGCATTGCATTGGCAAAGTTTATTTTGGCGAGAAAAATTTTTCTTGCAATGCAACGGAAACATTTTAGGAGTTGTTGATTCTTCAAAGGTCTTAGTGAATCTGCAGTTCAGGTTAAACCAATAAAAAGTCATGAGATACCTTTCTTTTTTCTTGCATTAGAATAGGGAGTATGTTATAAAAATTTGTTTTCATTGTTCCATTTTCTGCCATCGTAAAATACAATGTATT
Source organism: Hydractinia echinata (assembly GCA_030067915.1). Lineage (NCBI taxonomy): Eukaryota > Metazoa > Cnidaria > Hydrozoa > Anthoathecata > Hydractiniidae > Hydractinia > Hydractinia echinata. The sequence goes on along the minus strand of JASGCC010000048.1, from coordinate 504,373 downwards.
GTTGTCAGGAAAGTTTTCATACACATAATATTTGGAGAATTGTCTGCTTTTCAGCTCTTTTTTAAAATGAGCTAACAACATCACTTGATCAGTTCTCTCTTTTGCAGCCCACTGGCTTCAGAAGTTCTACTTTAACACAGGTTTAAGCCAAGTAACCAACGTCATAAGTGCTCTATCAGCACTATCTGCGCTTTCCGAAATGCCTATATTATGGAACAATCCACTTTTTCAATGTAGAAACACCCAAAATGTGGTGGATATAGGGTCATGCTGTGGTTAGCTAACATTTTGGACCTAACCAAATAATCTAAAATCTTAAATCTATTGTACACATTGACAACTGAACTTTAACAATTTGGCTGTATGTGTTACTTAGATAGAAACAATGTCCTTAATTACTTATGGTTGCGTTCTTTGACTTTCCATATATATATTGTGTCTATGGTTGTAGGTTGTAAAACTTGGTGCAGAACATTGTATAAAAAAATAATATCATAGAGTTAAAGTACAACTGTTTTACTTTATTCCGAGTTTTACTGGGTCTATGAAATAAATTTCCGATACCTATGTTCTTGTTACCATTTCACCTAACTTCTTGTAAAATAGGTGGTGGGCAATAGGTGATTTTACCTTCTAAGTTTCAAAGTATTAAAGTAAAAAAATAAGAAAACAAATTTTCAGGATTCTTGCTGAAAGGCTCCATATATTTTAACCAGCGCCAAGGGGACGCTGCCCCCCTGGACCCCCCGGGCCTGTTGACTTTAGTTGACTTTAGTTTAACGTAAGAACGGATTGCAAGCATTAGATGTGTAGCAAATGCATTGGGCGCACGCTAAGTAGGTGTGCCGTGACACAAAACTGTGCTTGGGTGAATTTGCGCTGCTTTGGTGGCCCGTAACATGACCAACAATCTCGGACTTGGCAAAATTTGCGGAGAAATTTTTTGAATGAATTATTGATTTTGTAGGGCCGAAATTTCACAACAAAGCGCTTTTAGACTCCGACTTTCTTTTCAAAGGGCAGTGTTTTGGTCTTACTACCAAATCTGAGCAAAACCAGTTTGTTGAAATTGCTTGTGACGCAGCTGGGCGGGCCTGTAAAACGCCCGTGGCTATCCCGTATATATACGGGATCCGCACCACAATGGTTAAGAACAGTTATATCCAAGCTAAGAAACAGTTTAAACATTAAAGAGTATGTTTCTTAAAAAACAAAATGCAACTGTAATGTCCAATATTTCTTTAGGAAAAGGAATTGAATGACATTATGATAATGGCTTTGGCAATGGGGAGAGTGGATTTTGTAAAATTGTTTTTACAAAAAGGAATAAGCATAAAAGAAATTCTTACCAATTCTTGTCTTGAATTTCTTTACGGTTATCGGTCGCATATGAAGACGTCTACATTAATGTACAAAGATGAGAGTAATGTGTACAAACAATCAAAGGTGGACGACAAGATTGTGAAGTTGCTATGTAGCTATGAAGGGATAGATGTATCAAAAGCAGCTCTTCAAATGGAACACGTACAAAAGATTATTAACAAGTTGTTAACTAACTTTATACAACAAAAAGATGAAAAGTTTATTGAGGTATTATTTGCTGTTTTTTACCTCTCCACTACTTTATGCATTTAGTGATTATTGATCATCACATACGCAAAAAAATGATTTTATTTAGACAGCTTTAAAAATTAATTTGTTATTTTTCTTGTGTAGTCATATGAATTTGCTTTTGTGTATGACAGAGTTGTTTCGATGAGCAATGCAACGACAACCTGGTGACAGCAACCCTACATCACTTTCTTTATTATTTGTAATCATTTTACTTCCAGTTTGAGGATAGTGTCTTTATGCAATGTTTTTTCTATATAATAGAATATATCTTCAAACAAAGGATTATCTGGAAGCATACCATTAAGCGATGCTCATCAAACATTTGAGTACCCGTTTCGAGAGTTGTTTTTCTGGGCTGTTCTAAATAACATGCAGGATATGGCAATGTATTTATGGGGATTTGAAGAAGATGGGATGGCAAAAGCATTGATTGCTGGTGAAATTTACAATGCACTAGCTGATCAAGCTGAGATGCATGACATGCCCGATAACATTACAAACGCACTGAGACAAAATGCTTTGTAAGCAAAGCTTTGTGTTTTTTCTTTTAGTTGTCTCTTTGTGTTGTGTTTGTTAGTTAAGAGGGTATCCTCACATCGTCGCATAACGATGCAACAGGGTCCTTTTATTTATTTATTTATTTATTTTATCCTGTTTTTAAGAGGTTGTGTTTGATTAATTTTGAAAATTTTTAACTTGTAGGCTTAGTTATATTGTGCTTATATAAATATATGAACATAATTCTCCATATTTTTAAATTGTAACTTGTCAGCGTTTTTTGTTATCTGCATTTCATTGCAAGCAATTCCTTAGACGAAACCGATTGTAAACTTTACTATTTTTTTGTTAATAGTTATCTTTTTTCTTGGATAGTAAGTTTTTTTTGTTTTTTTTCAGAGACTTCAACAGCCATTCCTTTAAATTGTTGGATGAGTGTTACAGAACAAATACGACAAAGACGGAACAACTACTCACATGTAGATGTTCCCAATTCCCCCAACAGACATGTTTAAAATTGGCCATTGCTTCAAACCACAAGGAGTATGTTTCACATAGCGCTGTACAGGTGCTGCTTAACGACGTGTGGACAGCTGCAATCAAGCAAAAGGATATCACATCAGCTCAAGTTTTAACTGCTATGTTCTTTCCACCTTATATTTGCTACAAATTTGATTTTCGCAATGCTGCAGAACTTAAAAAAATGGTCAAAGCTGAAGACGCAGATAGCGATGGAAAGGATGAATCAACCGACAAAAAGAATGTCGAAGAAAGTGAAAGCAGGTATGTGTGAAGGTTTGTCACTAACACTGGAATTTAAAATATCTGCAATATTTGTCTGAACTTTTGTTAAAATATCAAGCTATACAAAGTCTATTTTTTATTTTTCACTTTACCTATTGAATTTTGTAACATTTGTTTTGGCTGTAGTCACGTATCTTTGCATTTTCTAAAAGTTGCTTTTATGTTTATTTTTTTATGTTCTCTCAACCTTAGGACAAATGGCTTTGTGGAAAAGACTTGTTTCTGTTTTTTTATTTCTTTTGAAGGTTTTAGGTTCATTTCCATTATGGAGATATGGATTTTTTTTACTGGTTAACCTAACAAATTCATCATCCATTTGCTCGTCTTTAAACGAGAACTAACAAACTTAATACATGTTTTTTTTGGAATAAAAATATTCTTACATATCACGAAAAAAATGACAACGTATTTTTAAATTCCCTTTAAAAGGGACGATAAATAAAGTTTTACTTACATTGAGTAACAAAGAGTTACAGATTCTTACGCTCTCGAATCAAAATATACTAAAGAGGAATACCAAAAAGTACCAAGGCAAACCAGTATATCAGAATTGTGTTGTTCTTCTTATATGTGTTGTTCTTCTGGGCTTTTGCAGGTACAAATTTTGCAAGAAAATCAAAAACTTGCTTAGTACAATATTTATGCAACTCTTCACAAAAAATAGGTTTAGAAACTGCGTTGGAAACTACATATGTTCTTCAACGTCGTAGTAAAATTAATTTCCGAGAATTTAATAAAGTGCGGGAAAGAATTAAGAATTTTATACACGTAATACTTATCACTATATTTATAACAGCGAAACTAAACTAACTACGAAATGTTTATCTTGCTGAATTTGATTTACGTAACTTGTGTAATTTGAAATGAAAAGCCTGACATTTAAAAAGAGGAGACTTGAATATCACTACCTTTTCATTTTTTTCTCAAATTTTGGATTTTCTTCTCAAATTTGATTTCAAAATTGTGAAGTGGCCATATGTAGGCCATTCTAAGAAGGCATAAAATTGCTGCTGATTTGGTAAAAATAATAAATAATAATACTTATTATTTTTTATCGAAATATAATACGTGTTGGTTTTAGATAAGGTAAACATGTCCAACATGGTGCTTACAGTTTACATGCTTTTTTTTTTAGTGTGGTAAGCTTTGCTCTAAGTATCAAAAGGAAACGCAAAATATTAGAGACAGTTTTTACAATGAATGATCAATTAGATATTAAGTTTATACCCTATTTAGAAATGGTGTAGCTTAAGGTCCCTAAAGTATTTCTCAAAACTTTGCGTATGTTAATTTGATTTTAGTTGTTTATAATCTGTATGTTTCAGCACAAGTGAATCTCAAACGCATTTAGTTGGAACAAAACAACCCAATTATAGCTCGATCAGTAAAGAAGCAAAGATGGAGAAATCTCAAGAGTTGCCTTGGTACCAGAAATTAATTGAATTTTATTTCAAGACACCCATGACAAAGTTTTATGCTAATGTGGTGAGTGTGGACGTTCATTATTTTATTTTGTTACGTCAAGGCGTGGAGAAGGAGAAGGCTGTGTTATAATGGTGACCAAAAGACATTGTCTAATCAAATTGGCAAATATTTCTTTAGTTCAAGTTGAAACAAGAAAATGGTTGAAATCACACTTATACAGAACAAGCATGCCAGTATACTTGTTTTGGCTAAACATTCGTTTGTTTGTCCTGCTTTCTCTTATCTAATTTCATCTGATTCTGCGAAAAGAAATTCTTGAAATTACTGAAATTGATTAATTTTTGTGAAATTGGCAAATTTTTTCCATTTTCGCGAAAGATTTTCAGAAAAAAATCTTCGCAAAATTACTAAAAATGACTTTTTCGCTAAACTAAAATTTTAGAAAAATAAAATTCCAAAAAGTTTCGTTCTTTTTGTAATTTTTTAGAATAATCGCTAGTGTTTGTGATATGAGCAAGTTCAATTAAAGGTTTCCCTATCTCAATAAAGAAAATAGGCCCGAAATATAAAAAAAGTCTTGAATGACTCATTAGCGAATAAAAATCTTCGCAATATATCTCAGCATGACTCATTCGCGAAAATTTTTCTTCGTCAAATATATTTTTAGACCTCGCAAAAATAAGTCTTCGCGAAAACTAATCAACGTTAAATTAGACAGCTGTTTTCATGTTATTAGGGAAATCTAATATTGGAATGCAATTTTATTCCTAAAAATCCGCAGATACTTAAAGGGATCCCGAGGTACTTTTACAAGTTGGACTCATCTGAAAGATTGCATGAGAAATGCTAAATGATATATTTACTTTTTGTTAAAACTTCATGTAACTCCAGATATAGCTTTTTAAATATTTATTTTTCTTGTCGCTCGACCGCCATCTTGGTTATCTTCGACCTTCTTCTTCGTTAAAAATTTGCATTCTAGCTCCAGTCTTTTTTAGTGGCACGTGACCCTGTTACGTATTATTTCAGTAGCGCTTTAATTATTACTGACTGCATAGCCAGAACATATACCTTTGCGCGGCAAAGTGAAACGAAAGCTCTCTCTTTTTAAAAAAAAATTAAAATAATTATGCATAAAGTTCTTTACGAACGATTATTTTTTTTAAAAAAATAGAACTAATTCTGCATATGTTCCCACATAGCTGAGCAATCAAACGAAAAATAAAATGTGCATGATTTTTATTTCAAAGGACTTTTTATTTGAGACGCAAGTTGTGCATGATTTTTATTTCAAAGGACTTTTATTTGAGACGCAGGTTGTGAAAGTTACTGATCATTCAACATGTCACACATTTGTGTATGGTTTTTATTTCAAAAGGATATATTTTGTAAGGCAAATATAAGTAACAAAATATCAAGGTGTGACTATAAGCCCATAAAAAGTTATAGAGAAAGTTGAAGGGGGAAGGGAGAGGGGGCTGCATCACCCCTCCCCCTCCAGCACGAATAGGATTAAGGGCGGTTACAACCTTTGTAATTTGAGACGGCACTCGCATTTGCCGAGGTAATTACCGACATATTTTCAAAACATGTACCTTCGCGTCGGCAATTATTTGACTTGGTAAAATCGCACATAAAAAGTCCCTAGGCCTTGTGCGATCAGACGTGTAAAAAATAGCCGAAGATATAACAACGGAAAAAAGTATTTATTTTTCCACAGCATAGTTCAGTTGCCTCCTACGGCAATGCACGAACAACAAACTCTTAGCAAAAAAACAGTTAGTTTTGCGCTTCAACTGCATCATTAAAAACAGTTTGTCACCAATGTAGTTTGATTAAATCATTGCAGAAAACGCTAAAATATATTTAATAAAATGCCGTTTTTTCTGCATTGAACTTTAATATTTACGCAATTAACTACTATTATTTTATTTTTTATTTGCTTTTTTCCGGTAAAAATAATATTTTTTATTTAGGAGGTAGCTAAAACATTTTTTGTGTTTTGTTAAGTTTAAAAATTTAGAAGCTGCCACAGTATTCTAATAAGTGTGAATATAGCCACAGCAGTTATTATAGTCGACGCTAAAAATGGCGAATTATGAGGGTTTCGTTAGACATTGATGTATGATGTATGCTTTTAAAAGGTCTAATCATGGAGGTGCAGAGCAGTGTTGATGTTAGACAGGATACATGTCCTGCTTTTGTAACCCTGCTTATTTTAGCGCGCTATCGCAAAAGGGAAAAAACAAACTTTAATTAGACAGTAAATTCTGCCTCTCTCTGTATCGTGGGATAAATTAAAGTAGTATTCTTTTCTATTGATTTTTTAATATTTTTTAATAAAAAATATATCCATCTACTGAGTAACTTAGGCAACCTCGTCCCCAAGGATTGTTGAGAACAAGGTTGGCAATACTCACCTGAGCATCATACCCCGCCTAGGTCGACAGGTTATAGATCAGTAATTTTACAACCTGTTTGTTGAAATAAATTCTTTTAAATTTGAAATAAAAGAAATCATGCACACACCTGCTGCTAATATCTTATTTTTTTGTTTTATTGCTTAGACGGCTAGAATATCATGTTGAATTTATTTTTTTAAACAAAAACAAATCATTCGTACAGAGATCGATGTGGAAAGTACATTGGATTTTTTTAACTTTGTTGCCACTGTATATTAATTGTTTTTGGCTATGAAAGTCATTAATAATAGCGAGTGAAAGTCATTAATTTGTGAGCGCTACTGAAATACTACGTAATAGGGTCACGTGCCACTAAAAAGGACTGGAGCTAGTCTGAAATTTTTAACGAACAAGAAGATCGAAGCGGCCATCAAGGCGGCAAGAAAAACAAATATTTAAAAAACGATATCTGGGGTTACATGAACTTTTAACAAAAAGTGAATATGTCATTGGGAATAACTTATGAAAATCTTTCAGGTAAGTCCAACTTGTAAAAGTACCTCGGATCCCTTTAATGTTTTTTTTTTTAGATCGCATATTTCGTCTTTTTGGCATTGTTTGCCTATGTTGCTATTTCAAAGAAGAATTCCAAAATGGAGATACCAGAGTATATTTTAATCATTTTTGTGGTCAACTTATTGGTGGAAGAGATTAATCAGGTAAATGTTTAAAATGTCTATTTAAATTTATTTTTCATCCCCCTTGATGAGACTTCCAATATCAGCAATATTAGAACTTTTAATTCCAACTTTCAAAAAGTTTACAACTATGCAAATTTTCATCGATGTCTTTAAACGAATCGAAAAAAAAGGTTTTAACATCAAGATACATACACAGATACATGTTGCTACATAATGGTCCTCATTACTACACGATCTCTAAATCGATGAGACGTTGTATTGTTAAAGCCAGACGTGTCCTTATTTACTCTTACTCATCTCTTCTCAGCAGATGACGTTGTTACAGATAGCTGTTTAATCTATACTAGTCGATAAGGCCCGTGGAGAAATCCACTCAGGCAGAAGGAAAATGGAAAAAATAGGTTGTTTTAGATTTTTGCTGACGTCAGCAGTGCATATACAAAAAATATTTGGCGAAATTTAGTTATGTGCAGAGATTGAAACGCTGATGAGAAAAATGTATATTATCATGTGCTATTGACGAACGGTTAAGAAGATCTAAAGGTTTAAAAATTTTGCTGACGTCAGCAATGGCCCGTCAAAACCGTAAAATTTTTTTGAGAAATTTGTATACCTGTTGCCTTCATCGTATAGATCTTGAAACGCTGAGCAAGAAAATGTATAGGATCATGTACTTTTGACAAACGGTTGCAGAGATATTAGGGTTTGAAGGTTTGGGAAACTTACCCAAATTGGTCCCAGGTGGTCCCTAGTTACCCACGCGGTGAAAAATCATTGACGTCACCACCTCGTTTCCAAGTTATTTGGCCTCAAAGTTTTAGGTGCACTATAATGTCTTCATTAATTTAATAAATTTAAAGATATTGACATTAAAGTAGTGTTATTGACGTTGCACCGTAACGTCAGAAATTTTAACATTTGAGACATAACTTTTTCGGCTACATCAAAGGAAAATAAGCATATCCACTTTGCCTGTCACAGACAGACACACTTAGCGTATTATTATAGAGACTAGGTCTAAAGTCGAATCAATGCTGTGGTTCATCATACTTGTCGTCTTCCGATGGGGTGAGTCTGATAGAGAATTAGGATGTGCAACTATTGTGGAGGCAAACTTTGACGATACCTGCATGCCTCAATACATTGCAGCAATAATTAGTCTCATATTGAAATGTACATAAATTTAATTTAATTCAAGTGTTTTAAAATTTTAAAATTTTGCTGACGTCAGTAAAGTCCTCTAAATGCAAATAAAAAATTTCTTTAGAAATTTGCACTGTAAAATCCACTTAGGCAGGAGTACATTGGAAAAGAGAATCGTAACTTGTATTTTGATGACACCTGCCAGGACCCGTCAATACACAATAACTTTTTCCTGAAATTTGTTTACACGTTGCTTCCAATGTGTATAGCTTGAAACGCTGATCAAAATAATGTATAGAATCACGTACAACACTAACAATAATAATAAAGTCAGAAATGACACATCTCAAATATTTACATCTTATAAAGTGATTACGTTTGATTACGTTGAAAACCTTTAATATTTTAATCAAAAGTGTCAAAAACATCAAATTTATATCTGGAAAATCATTTATTCGGTTACATACTATCCTGTTCCCCAAAAATATACAAAAAATGTAAAAATTATATAACCGGTTAAGAACACAAAACTTTTTCTTAGTATGATGATCTGTAGTGACCTTTACCAACCATTTTAAACGTAAATGTCAAAAAAAGAATAAGGAGTAAATTTTGAAGGAACAAAGATATAATTTTTGGAATATATACGGTCCGTCCTCGCAAAAGTTTACACAAAATGTAAAACAGATTGGTTTTTGAGGAGCATATCCAAATCAACAAAAATCAGTTCATTTTAGCATGTCCTATATTGTCATTGCCCATAAATCTTCCACATAAAGGTTATGAAACACATCAAATTATAGAAAAATCAGGCAGTTCATCATACAATATAAAAAACAAAAAAGTTTTAGTCAGAACAATTAGTAATTTTTTCAGTATCACCAAACACAGTTATTACTACAATTTTAAAATTCTTAACAAAAACGTGAATTTGTTCTTTCAGTATATATATATATATATATATATTGCATGTGGTCTTTTTTCCACAAAAGTTGACACACAAGTTAAACTAGGAACATTTAGCTAAAAAAAACTAAAGCTAGCTATTTATGCTCAGTAAAACACATATAAAGAGAAACAATAGTAATGTAAAAATAATAACATTACAGTGAGTTCAACAAACCAAAGTTTTCCGTTTGTTAGTCAGCTAACAGCTTTATGTAGCATTTTGAATTTTAGGACAAATACATTAGTTATGCGCCAGGGCATACATTAGTTATGCGCCAGGGCATACATTAATTATGCAACAAAATGTCAACAAATATGGCTACTTTAAGAATTTGAGGCTTTTGGGTGGCTTTTGCTGAAAAAAGGGAGCCTGCTTGCCAAGCGACATGAAAACCAAACGTCTAAAAATATCAAAGTTCTTACTATTTGTGATTTCAAATCGACTTCAAACTCTAGCCTTTATTTTCTACTTCTAACTATTTTTACTTCTAGCTCCACTTCTCACTTCCAACTTAACATTTCTACTTCTTCACTTGAACTTTTTTCTTTTTAAATATGCTTTTTAAAACACTATTTTCACTTTTTTCAAGATAAAGGGATCATTCATTTGTTTGTTTTTTTTGGTGGCGAGAGGACACCATTTTTCGAAAGTTAGCCGTTAAATTTATTTCAGCAAATCAAATTGAGTTGTTTTCATCACGTGATGTAAACAAAGTAAACCCGCTAGCAAAATGGACATAACTTTTTCGGAGACTTCAAAGGAAATTTCGGCTACATCAAAGGAAAATAAACACATCCACCTTGCCTGTTACGGACAGACACACACAGTCTGCGTATTATTATAATAATATACTACTAGTCGATAAGGCCCGTGGAAAAATCCACTTAGGCAAAAGGCCAATGAAAAATAGGTTGCTTTAGATGTTTTGCTGACGTCAGTAGTGTATATAGAAAAAAAAAATGTTCTTAAAATCTTACACCAAATGTCAAATCGCATTAAATCCTCCACACAAATCTTACACAATATAAAATAGAACAGCTTGCAAGGTGCAAAATCATGTTGATAAAAAGTTACAACAACGACACTCACAACATCAACACTCACAACACCCACAAAACCGACAGTAAGAACACCGACAGTAAGAACACCGACAGTTACAACACCGACAGTCACAACACGGATAATAACAATGTTAGAAATAACGCATCTCAAATATGTACATCTTATAAGTCATTATGTTGAAAACCCTCAGTATTTTATTCTGAAATGTCAAAAAGGAGGCCTACAAGAGTTAGCACAAATCAACAAAAATAAATTCTTTACACATTTTAAATATTGTCTTTCCCTTAAAAGCTTATACAAAAATATGAAAAAGCCATAGTTTGGAAAACATTAAATTTAAATCTAGAAAAATCAGTCACTTCGGTTGCATACCATCCTCTCCCGCAAAAAATTACACAAAATGTAAAAATCAACCAGTTAAGAACACAAAAATTTTATTTTTTAGTATGATGATCCATACTGCCCTTTACCAACAATTTTAAACCTAGATGTAAAAAAATCAATAAGCAAAGAATAAACTTGAATCAACAAACATTGTATACGGTTCATAAACAAAATTTTACACAAAATGTAAAACAGATCGGTTTTTGAGAAACACATCTAAATCAACAAAAATAAGTTCATTCAGCATGTCGTATATTGCCATTACCCATTAATCTTCCACAAAAAGGTTATGAAACACATCAAAATTTAAAAAAATCAGTCATTTCAGTGCACACAGTCCTCGCGTTTAGATTACAAAATATAAAAAACAAAAACAGTTTCAGTCAGAACATTAAGTAATTTTTTTATCATCAGCAAACATTTATCCCTACAAAATTTTGTAAAATTCTCAAGAAAAACAAAAACGTAAAACCATGGATTTTTCTTCCAGCAAAAATTACATCACATACAGTTAGTTCTCCCAAACAATAGTTTATAATACGAAATATAAAGACAAAGTTGTTTATATAGTCTGAAGATGTACTTAATGTACGAAAAGCTTAACAAATAAATACTTTTTAACTTTCAAACTCGTTTTATTTTTTTCTTAATTAGTAAACTATCCTCTCATAAATTTTTTTAACCCAAAGTCATAAACCCACGTATATAAATTTCAAATCAAATATCAAAAGCCCCTGTAAAAAAACCTGGCATTTTACATGTAGGCTGACAAAAGTTTAACAGGATGAGGAAACAAAACAATAAAAAATAACTTAACACACAAACTTTGAATTCTATAAAATTCGTTCCACTTGTCATATTGTGGTCCCCTTGTAAAGTTTACAGGAAATGTGAAAAAATTATTCTCTATGGGCATAAAAATGTGTCACAGTATCCTAAAAGTTCAAGAAAGATTTTGTAGCTAGCTTGTTACATCATAATGCGTGTTCAAAAAAGAAGAGAAGTTTGACTACTAAGATAGCTATAAATACCTAAAAAAAGAGGAATAACAACAAAACTCATAGATTAGAGCTGGCTATGGGATGGAACCTTGAAGCTAACATTAGCTAGCCAGCCAACAAAACAGTACCCAAGACACCCAGTTAAATATACTTAAGCTGGGGAGACTTAGCTAAGTCTATAGCTAGCTATTTATGCTTAGTAAAACACATATAAAGGAAAACAAAAGCAATGTAAAAATTATGACATTTGCAGTTAGTTCAACAAACCAAAACTTTCTATTTCGCTGGCACATTGTTTGGTAGCCAGCTAACAGCATTTTGAATTTTAGGACAAATACATTAGTTACGCACCAGGGGAAACATTAATTATGCAAAAAAAAGTAAACAAATGCTAGCTTTTTTATAAAAAACGCGGTAAAACATAAAACTTAAAGAATTTGAAGCTCCAATGGATTTTTTTTGAGAATGCGATTCTTCTTGACAATTTTAAGTGTGCTACATATAAAAACGGAACGTCTAAAAATATCAAAGTTCTTACTTTTTCTCAATTCCAATTCACTTGAAACTCTAGCATTCATTTTGTACTTCTAACTTTACTTTACTACTTCTAGCTCCACTCTTCACTTCCGAAGTAACTTATTGTGGCTTCCAACTTCACTTTTCTACTTCTACTTCTTTACTTGGTCTCTTTTTTCTATTTTATATATGCTTTTTTGAACTACTTTACTTTTTGCACTTTTTTGAAAACGAAGGGACCGTTCTTTAGTTGTTGTTTTGTGTGTCGATGTTAGCCCTGTTCCAAATTATAAGCTTTTTTAATCCACTCCACTTCTTCACTTTGACTTTCCTTGCTCTTAATATCTGCACTTTTTTATGACTAAGGGATCGTCGAAAATAAGACATTTTTTATCCGCTTCTTTAGTTCGCCTTTTGTCGAGAGATTTTTATGTTTTTTTTTTTTACGCCAAGGAAACTTTCTATTCGAATGACGTCCCGTTCGAAAGTACGTATTTGAGCGAATCATACTGCTTATTTTCTATCACGTGGTTTCTAACGGTTGCGAGACAAATGTAAACAAAACAAAAAAACTCGAAAAACTCGCGCATTCGGGTGGTAAAAAATATCGATAGAACTGGCGTATTATTATAGAGACTAGTTATTTGAACCCTTGGAATAATCCACTTAAATTTATTGTGCTTCTTATCACAAAAAGGTTTGTTGATAATTTTATTAAGAAGGCTGAAAAAGAAACGTTTTAAACGAAATCCCGTGGAGATATCCACTCAAAAACATTTAAAATTTATTCTATGTTTCTTATCACAAAATCATTTGTTGTCAGTTTCATTTTAAAGACGCAAACAATAAAAACTGTTGAACGAAATTGACAACTATAATAACAACGTTAATTGCCTGTGACTTTACTCATTATAACAATTTATAACAAAGCTCCCGTCACGGTAAATTTAAATTCGCATGCAATAAAATTCCTAACTGATGAAATCACTTTATTTTATCACATGATTTGTATTAGCCAAACAGCAAAATTCATTGTTCTTTTCGTCAAAACGTTTTGTTGTTAATTCCATTCAAGTGGGAATAAATAAATCCAATATCTTTTTCATATAACAGCAGACAATAGACACGTGCTTAAGGGAATAATAAAAATTAATTAGCCGTGACTTTTGTGTAATAAAGTTTACGTCATTACACAAAGGTTTTTATGAGAACAATAAGATAAATTAACCGTGACTATTTTAAAACAAAATTTTTAAATCAACTCGAAAAAGCACACAAAAGACAGAATAAAAATAAAAGTTTAGCAAAAGTGACATGTTACCGCGGCTGTTTCTTTAGAAAAAACAACACATCCACTTTGCCTGTCACAGACACACGGAACTGGCGTATTATTATATAGACTAGTTATTTAAACCCGTGGAATAATCCACTAATTTTCTTTTTAAAATTTATCGTGCTGTTTATCACAAAAATGTTTGTTAGCAATTTATATTTTTGTTTTATATCACAAAGTGATTTGTTGTGAATTTCAATAAAAAAGTACGAACAATGAATTAGAAGTTTTGAACAAAATAACAATAATAACAACGTTAATTGCCTGTGACTTATCTGCACAATAATTTATAACAAAGCACTCGTCACGGTAAATTTATATTAGCATGCAATAAAATTAATTGTTCTTTTCGTCAAAACGTTTTGTTGTTAATTCCATTCAAGCGGGAATAAATAAAACTAATATGTTTTTCATATAACAATAGACACGTGCTTAAGGGAATAATAAAAATTAATTACCCGTGACTTTTGTGTAATAAAGTTTACATCGTTACACAAAGGTTTTTTATGAGAACAATAAAATAAATTAACCGTGACCTTTTTAAATCACAAATTTTAAATCAATTTGAAAAAGCACACAAAAGACAGAATAAAAATAAAAGTTTAGCAAAAGTGACATGTTACCGCGGCTGTTTCTTTAGAAAAAACAACACATCCACTTTGCCTGTCACAGACACACGGAACTGGCGTATTATTATATAGGCTAGCTGTTTCCCGTAGAAAAATACACTGATTTCTCATTCATTTCATGTAACAGATATACGTCCATCAAAAAACAAACAATACAGCAGTGTGCATCTTATATCTGCATTATTATATAAATGACCAAAAAAATTGAAGATGTCAAAAAACTGAGGTATATGTGTGACATTTAAAATCTAAATCTACTAAAATTACTTGCTCTGACCATCTGACAAATGCGAAAATTATTCGGAAAGAAGTTTACCAAAGCATTTCAAACTACATCTCACCCATAAAATTTAAATCACTCAAAATGTCACATACAAAAAAAGCTGATCAATGTCAAACACAAATCTTTGTCAATGTATATATTAAAGTTAGTTTATTACAAACCCTGCCAAAAGTTGACACAAAATGTGAAAAATAAACACTAAATTGTCCCTCTTCCAGAAATTTTTATTTAGGTGTAAAAATGGATTGCAAGGTTAAAATTTGAAATCTCACATAGTATTCTGTCACGAATGTTCACATAAAATATATATAAAAAATAACAGCTTGTATAGTGTGAAACCAATTGGCAAAATTTTTTTTTTTGGCTAATCAGTCAAATTAGAAATGCAAAAAAAAGTTTGAGTCATAATGAGTCCTCTTAAAACAACAACGATCAATCTAACAGTTCATTTTATATCAATTTTTGCAACACAAAATACAAATTCTAAATAATACTAAATTCTCTTATTTTATCCATTGCATACCCACGGTCTTCCACAAAAGTTTAATCAAATATAAAAGATGAGAGGTTAACGACAAAATCACAGTTTGCAAAATTTAATTCTTTTGGTATATATATCTATTGTATATATACATCCAACAACATTTTAATCCAAAATGCAAAAAAAGCAAATAGTTTGCAACAAAAATCAGTTCTTCCGATGATATTGCATACACTCTATTCCCACAAAAGCTTTACAAAGTGTAAAAAAAAGAATTGTTATAGGAAGTACTTCTGATTCAAAAATCAGTATTTTTTGACATTTTGCATGTTGTCCTTTACCCATTAAATCCTACCCAAACTTTCAAAAAACTGCTATTTGGTACGTATCAAATTTTGATAGGGAAGGATTAGTCATTTCGGTACGTTGTACAGAGTCCTCCCCG
Organism: Hydractinia echinata; assembly: GCA_030067915.1. NCBI lineage: Eukaryota > Metazoa > Cnidaria > Hydrozoa > Anthoathecata > Hydractiniidae > Hydractinia > Hydractinia echinata. The sequence goes on along the minus strand of JASGCC010000048.1, from coordinate 488,703 downwards.
GTAAGAATTTATACAAAATATAGAAAACACAGCCTGCAAAATCTAATTCTTCGACTGTGTATGGACGACCTCACAAAATAACAAAAATATGTCAAAAAAGTTTCAGTTATAACATCTAAAACAACAAAAATCAGTTCTATCAGTTATATATATGTCATGTCATTGTCTTGCACTAAATGTTCACCTTAAAGTTTCACCAGGCACAGCCTGTAAATTAAAAATGTCCACAGAATTTATATAAAATGTGAAAATTGAGTGGTAAAACAGAAATTTGCAAAATTCCATTTTTTTATATCCATATTGTATATGCCTTCTACAACAATAAGTTAATCCAAAATGTCAAAAAGAAGAAAAAAATAGCTTACAAAGAGTAGAAAACCGAAATCAACAAAGTAGCTCTTTTGGTGTATTGAATATTGCCATATGCACAAAAATTTACACTAAATGTAAAAAACGGTTGTGTTTAGTAATTCTACGTCAACAAACGTCAGTTCTTTTATCATGTTGATTTATGTCTTTGTCCACAAACTCCTACATGAAAATGTCAAAACCATAAATTGGAAGAAATTAAATTTAAATTTAAAAATAAGTAATTTCTGTTCTTTATTTTTAGAAATTTTTGCAGAAAAAGAACTTCGCAAACCAAAAAAAGAATCAGGAAAATGCCTAATATTTTCAGGGTTTAATAACGTTTGCTGGATTTTGTTGGAATTTTACTTTTTGTATATATAATGTCAGTTGAATTTCTCATTTTAATATAAAAACAGGAATGGCTTGCAAGGTGTAAAGTCAAATTCTGCAAAAATTAGTACTTTCGGTAAATTGCATGATTCTTTTGCCACAAAAGTTAACATAAATTTTTTTAAAAAAACAAACAAAAGTTTGTTTATATATATATTATATACACTATGTATATAAATGGATAGTCACCCCAGTCTTTCCTGTACATTTTTTACCCTAAATGTAAAAAATGTAAATCCTTCCACCACCTCCCCCCAAAAAATAAAATTAAAAAATAAATAATCAAAAACCCATGAAAATACTGCAACAAAATCAAACAATGTGAAAAAGCTACGTAAATTTTCCCCATAATGTCAAAAACCTCTGTCAAATAAGAATTAAAAAAAAGTTTCTTCGGTGTTACCATGTATACAGTACTCCCTCAAAAAAGTTTATATAAACTTTTCTTAAATAACACGAAATGTCATAAACAAAAACATTTGAGTCAGAACATCTAGAACAACAAAAATTAGTACACTTAAGCTACCAGAATTACTACATGTTAAATAAAAATCGTTTTGTCATATTGCATGCAACCGATGTAAGTTTAGTTACACAAAAAGTGAAAAATACGTTAGCTATATATATTTGCATAAAAAAGAGTCCTTAAACTATTCTTAAATATTATATAATACTTTTTTAAAAGGTGTTGTGGCTTGTTATATCTTCTAATTTAAGCTTAAAAGGTCAAGTCAAATAAGTTACAGCCATATTCCTAGCAAAGACCACTAAGATAACTACGGTAGCTATAGCTTACATGTAAAAAGCAACATAAAACTCAGAGGTTAGCTAGGTACTGCTGTTAATCTTAAGTTTGAAGCTAACATTAGCTAGCTACAGTAGCTAATAGGTGGGCAGTTAAATATAAACTTGCGACTTAGCTAGGTATAAAGAACATGGCTACATATTGATAAATTCCTAGCTAGCTAGTTGTTGTTGATGTGGTTGGTTGGCTTTATGATGCTAGCTAACAAACATGTCTCGCATCAATAATAGCATCAAAACAAACCTTACAGAAACCTTTTTATAGTTCATTTATATACCATGCCCCTTTTTAAATGTTTTTGTAAAGATTTATTTTGAAGGAAAGGGTAGACAAATGCTTAAAAAGAACAGCCATCTTTTTTGCAAACACAATTTCCGTTACTTTGTGCTAGGAACTTCATTTAACAAACTTTTTACATTTCTTTTGATCGTCAGGGAAAACTTGGAATTTTCAGCAAATAAAATTGCTTTATTTTGATCACGTGATTTTAAAACGCAAACAAACAAACGCAAACGCAAACTCGCGGCATTTCTCGACAACATCAAAGATTTTTTCGGCGACATCAAAGAAAAATAAGCACACCCACTTTGCCTGTTACAGAGACACAGAACTGGCGTATTATTATATAGATTATAATACCCGTATGCGTCTGTCTGTCACGCAAAATGGTACCACAAGTAACGAGATGCACGCCATGCGATATAAAAAGAACAGGCGAAGCCGTGGATTTTTCCACGGGCTACCGACTATTAATATATTTTGTTTAGTTTTCCAATTTTGCAAACAACTGTCTTGAGTTACTACAGAAATCAAGAGAAAAGTTTTCGATTGTTTAGTTATGATCCATTCATTGATTGTAGTAAAAAATCCAAAAACAGATAATTTATTAATTTTAGATTAGTTTCTCTTAAAATGATGCTTCAGCAAGCAGTTGCTGTAGAGTTTATTCTTAGATTTTTGAAAAGCGAGAATTCGTATCCTTATTTTGTATTATGACATGACCTGAAAATCTTTCTTTTAGTTTATCAACAGTGAATCGCCCACGCTGAGTTCCAAATTTAAAGAATGGTCTTCAAATAAGTGGAACTTGATGGATTTTGTGGCTATTGTGTTATTTTTTTGTTGCACTTGGTTTAAGACTCCACTCAAGTACGGCAGACATTGGTCACCTCTTGTATGCTTTGGATGCAGGCTTGTGGATATTACGTTTGTTGGATGTGTTTTATGCTCATCGCATTTTGGGACCTTATGTTGTGATGATTTACAAAATGGTGAGTCGTGGTCGTCTCTAAAAGTTGTGTACGTCCCAAGAAAATTATTTTTTATTATTTATATTTATTGATAGTTTTTTCATGTGCTATTTTTTGTATTTTTTTTTTCTGCTTATTCACCAATTTTTCTGCTTTTCAGTTGTTTTTTTCATAAAATAATTGTTTCCTAACAGTAATTGCCTCCTAGTTACCTTAATCATAGGTAGAACTTACTTTTTCGTATTTTCATTCCATTTTCGAATCAAAATAAATACGTTTATAGTTCTTCCCCATGTGTGTTTATTTATAGTTCTTCCCAATGGGTGTTTATTTATAGTTCTTCCCCATGGGTGTTTTTTATAGTTCATCGACATGATGTATTTTTTGGTCATATTGTTCGTGTTCTTGCTTGCTTATGGTGTAGCTACAAAAGCTATCTTGCAACCGCAAGCTGCAGGCTGGCACATGCTGCGTGATATTTTCTTCCATCCCTATTATAACATCTATGGCGAGTTGTTTATTGACCGCGATCCAGAAAACAGTAAGTAAAAAATTGATTTTATGCTCGAAGATTTGAACGCCATATTCGATTGTATTGGACATTCGTTTGAATCTATTCAGAGCGTACCTGGACAGATGTTTTATGCTACTGAAGAAATAATTATTATCCCGTTGTTTTATTCTCATAGACAGTACAACCCGATTTGGAACACCAACAATCAACAGCTATGCTGAGCCGATTGCATGGACACTTTTGGGCGCGTATCTGTTAATTGCAAATGTTCTTCTCCTCAATCTTCTTATCGCAATTTTCAAGTAAGTAACTTCTAGTTGGTGGAAAGAATATTATTATATAGCCTGCGACAACAAAAACATATAAAAAATACAATGCTATCAAAGCATTGTAGCTAATAGCTATCACTTGATATAACCTGGTTAAGATTATACTGAAGCAATAATCAATGTAACGTACATTATCTTAAAGGTCGATGTTTTGGTGAATTGTCGTAACGTTACGATACTTCAGTCTAAAGAGGAGGGGATATGTTGGACGAATAAAAACAAGATAACGAATATCTTTTTAATTAAAAACATTACATACGAGCATGTCCCTCCCAATAACTTTTTTGATGCATTTAACACTGCGTTGAAAAAAACAACTAAGGGAAACATTTTTTTTTTATGTTCGCCAGTTTGGTTGCAGATTCGCCTACAATTTATACCGTGAATTCACTGTCTGTGTTCCATGTTGCATTCATATATGACGTCGCGACAGTATAGTAACGATGCTTTTCGTGTATTTTAGCAACACGTTTACAGAAGTGGAAGAAAATTCATCGCAGATATGGAAGTTCGAACGTTATCATTTGATCATCGAATACGCAAATCGGCCAGCATTGGTTCCACCTTTTATGCTGTTATGTCATATTTACATGTTTTTTGATTGGTTGTTCAGCAAGTGCTGCCGTTCAGACGCGACCTCGAAGTCGAAAAATTTGCGTGAGTTATATTTTTGTTTTTAGGAACCATGTAAAAAAAACGATTTCCCCGGTTTTCCTAATATTTCTTCTGATTTTCTGTATATTTTTAATTTGTCCCTATTTCTTGTGTAACTATAGTCTTGTCGTGGATAATTTTAACAGGTGACACAATAAAAACTGCTAGATCTATTCTTACGTACAAAACATATCTTGCAAATAAGTATATATTTTTGTGACATTTGTTTAATCATAAAGTGTTAAAATTACTTTTTATTTCTTTTGAATTTTACATGTGTTGATGATAATCTAATCTGTTTGAACATAATTCTCCAAAATAGATGCAAAGATTACAAAGTCAGTTTATATACACGTCATTTTTCTGAATATTAAACAATAAGTTTTCTAATTATCTTTTTTATATTGTAATCAGTGATGTATGAGAAAAAAATAAAATATCGCAATACCTGCTTTTTTCAAAACAAAAATCAAAAGCAAAGTAATTTAAAGTTTATTGAAAGATTCTAAACATTAACTACAAACTGTTGGACAGAGACATTTGCAATCTCACAATATTTACGAAATAACTTTTATACTAAACTAGTAACTTGATTTTAAATAAAGAATTGGTCGAGTGAATTCACATCTTTTATGCGCTATCTGTGAAAGTTTAACAGCTGTACAGCTGTACGATGAAATGTTTGGTACATCATTTTTTATAGAGCTTTCTGCATCCGATGACGAGCTGGAAGAGTTGGTCGACTTTGAGATCGAATGCATGGCAAACTTCCAAAGAGCGCAGGCGAAAAACTCTTCGGAATCCCTTGAGTAGTGATTTAAGATGTGTTGGACGATTGAGTGATTATTTTGTGTTGTAGATTTCAAGTAAATGCGCTTTTAGCTAGGTTTTGCATTTTTTTTAACAAAAGCTTAATGCTAACGTGTTCACTAAAGATGAAAAGTAGAAGCCTCACTAAGTAAATTGAGTGTAGAATTTTAATACAAGTAGAATTTTGTTAGAGTTTTAAAGCTCCGCTAGTCTTAAATGTAGCGAGAGTTTTAAAAATCGCCTACGATTCTTGTGAAATTTGTTGGTTGAACTTTACTGTGAAAACATTTAGTGAAAGTGTGTCGTTCACAGGTTTCAAAAACATGCAGTGACAAATTTTCTTAGCTCTTTGTAATATGCTGACTTGTTTTTACACAGGATGTAAAACGTATGCAGCACTGTAGATATTTCTGATTAGTCTTCTTACAAATTTAATGGTTGTTAATGAATATTTTTCTGTATTTTTGCGTATTAGGATTTACTACATATTATTTTATTTTTTTATTTTTTTAATTTTTGATTATTTTTCTTAATTTTGAGATTTTTTTGGTAATTTTGCACAAATTTAGTATATTTTATATTTTTCGTATAATTTTTGGTAATAAATAAATCATATAAAATAAATTTTGTGAAACGTTTTCTGATCATGCTGATCAAGATACTGTATAAAATCATCCCCTTTCAATGATCCCTTATAGAGGTATTAGAGTTTTTTAAATGGTATCGTAACCCATTCCGAAACGGGTACCCAAAGATTTAGGAATTTGACCAATTTTGGCACCAGGTGTTGTCCACGCGGGAGTTTAGTTCCCTTTTTAAGTTATTTACCCTAGAAATAAATGTCGGAATGCAATGATATCACTGATCTTACTTTCTTTATTGACGCCAGTCTAAATATGTGAGCAAGTGACATAACATCACATTACAAAGAAGATGTGCACTTTCGCCGATTTGAAGGAAATTGAACACATCAACCTTTCCTGTTGCACAGACAGCGTATTATTATAGACTAGTTGTAAGGTACTTGAAGAAATGCACCTAGGCAGGAGAACAATGGAAAAGATCAATGCTTTTAGAAATTTTGATGGCATCACCAATAACGCGTTTCTATATTAAAATATTTTTTATAGAAATATCTAAACTCAGCTATTCGTGCAGAGTTTTAAACGCTGATCAAAATATAGAATCGTGTCCTTAAAAAACTATTGGTATTAACGAAGAACTTCGGTTTAGATACCGAAACAACGCCCATGGAAACCATTTTCGAACTTTCCCGCTTTTTCATCGGTGCATGCCACGAACCTCCTTGATGCCACTCTAGAGCTTCTCTGGGTAATATATTACCGTTCTGAATGTTTGATAAAGTTTTCCACCAGTAGTCAGAAAGCTCCCTTTAGCGGTGTACTTTTCAATTTACTTTGCCCAAAACTTAATGTTTTGCGTGTCCCCTCAAAATTTTAAAGATGAGCAGCCCAACCTTTCGTTTCGTGACGAGTGACATAGTGGAGTATTTCGCAAACGCTTGAAACAGCGTCGCTCAGGCGACAATATTTTTTACAACCCCTATTATGAATAAAATAAACCCAAAATTAATGATTTGATAATTCTGATCCATAGTAGATTTGATAAGCATCCTTCTCGTAGCCCCTGAGCTGTTATTGCGGAGCGGCCAACAATTTTCGCTATCAAATTAAATAAAAAGGCAAAATGCTATGTGAGGTTGTTTGGTATGACATTGATAAGAAATATTTCACCAGAACTGACAAAAAACAGTATTATGAGTTCGGTATGAGTCAACTAGGAGATTTTAAAACAGCACAAACAACTATTGTTGGGAAAGCTGAAACAAAGTAAGAATTTTACGAAAAGAAAATTATTTTGTTAACAATTATTGAGTCGATATAACCATCAGAGGTAAGGTTTGTGTAGGTGCTTTCCGAGTCGAAACAGTGCTACCGTACCTTTGCAGTCGATTCACAAGTAAAGAATTTCGAAAGAAAGTCTCTGAACATGTCTTAAAGCGTGTCAAGCAAAATATCTAAAGATGCAAGCGGCCATACAATGTCTGCTGATGTTGTGGGCATCAGTTCCACTTATATTGTAAACAGAACGGCAAGTTTTGACTTTAAATTGGTCCACCGAGAGAATGCTCTTTTCGTGCCGAGTTTGCACCATTTTCGGCGTATGATTTACACCTCGCTTCTCTGGAAGGTGATTTAACAATAAAAAAAATCAGCTTCACTTAAATGACAGAGGCGACGTTTGAGGAACATGAAAGACAGGTAGCACGTTTGAAGTCACGCCCGTTCTCAGTTTTTTGGCCCAATGCCGAGCGGCGAAAATTTATATATTGTGTATTAGTCTGGAAGCCAAGAGATCAAAATTGAACAATCAAGGGGTAAATTAATTTTGCACACATATGGTTGAGGATGTTGACATTGAAGTTCTGGCGAAATTTCGCCCCCCCCACCCCCGGACCGAATAGGGTTAAGGACAAAATATTGTCTGCAAAAAGTGAATACTTCGACTGTTTTTGAGAAAAAATTAGCGTGTGAGGAGGTAAACACGTGTAGCATTTTTTAGCAGTGTTTTCGCACATAAAAAATGTAGTCGGGAAACGGAAACATTTTTCATGCGGTTGCAACCAGTTTATGTTCATTACTATCGCCTAAAAATGTTAAATTGTGTTACTCACCAAATTATTTGTTGTTGTCAGTAACAAGATACAAAATCAAAATGTTGTATGTAACAAAAAATACGTTACCAGCACCAAAAAAAGGGTACGCGTACGAATATTCTCGTCTCGCCACTTGCTGCAACAATTCTGATGCAACACGCGGCCAATCACAATGCCACAATTTTGCTGAATGTTTTTCGCTGAATGATCACTGTTGCACGGATGTGGCGGCACAATAAAATTTTCGGGCGATAGTAACAAAATTAATTTTGTTACTATCGCCCGAAAAATTGTCTTGTGTCCCCGAAGCTTTACATACAAAACTATGTTCTGTGAGTTTTGACAAAAGATAACCATAAGAGGTGAAGAGATGAAAATCGAAAAAATAAAATTTTAATAATGAAAAAGTAAAATAAATTATTTACCGGCTCAAAACTATTTTAGAGCCCGTATTTTCTTAGACCTTTTTATTCGTCGGCCCTCATCTTGTCACCTTTCAAAATTCTTTCAATTAGAATACCAAATTTTCCTTCGAAAATGTCTCCCCAAAAACATTGGATAAGAAGAACGATACAATCAGTTATTTTAAGCTAATGTGGTAGAAATATCTAATCCTAAGGGTGCAGAATGTGGGAGAAATATCTAATCCTAAGGGTGCAGAAACACAAGAGAGCCGGAAACAACGCCGATACGGACAAAAAAGAGATTGTGGACCATCTGAAAGAATGATTATAAAACATATTTTTTATTGATTTCCGCCAGCGAAGGCGGAATCTTTAAAATCGCCTGAGGAGATAGAGAGATAGAGAGATAGAGAGATAGAGAGATAGATAGAGACAGCGCAGCTAGGCTGGACGCCCGAAACTTATCCAGGCTAAGATTTTTTTCTGAGAACGAGGCTAAAATGAGTTTTAAGCCAATAAGAATCCTAACAGTGCAACAAATTGTTTTATTATCCAATGAACAATACTATATTTTAAAGTTTATATGCTATCGAAAGTTAAAGCTCGTGCAGTGTAGCATAATGAAGATCGTCTTATAATGCGCTATGATGTTATTAACGTTTCCCTTTAATAATTACGTCATTTCCTTCTGTACAATTTCGCAAGCACGTAGACTAAAGCTGTATTCAGCAGAACTAATTACTTATTCATGAATTTTAATTTAAAGAGGAATTGTTGAGGCTGGATATTTTTGGTGAAAGATAATGTATTAGAGCTATAAAATCGTGACAAGTCACGATTTTATATCTTTTTCAGATTATTACTAATGGCGGAAATCTTTAGGCCGCAGGGCTTCTTGTTATATTTAAAATGTTTAGAGCTACAATTAGTGACAAAAAAATGTTGATATATAAGCGTACATTTTGGATTCCGTCGCTACAGGTAGTAATCTCTAGATTTACACAATATGAGCTGGTAAAAGTTTACATTCAGGATTCACAGCGGACTTGGGACTTAGGATCGTCGATTATTGGTTAAATCCAAACTTTTTGACTGTGCTTGTTGCTGACGTTAGCATGGCCTCTTTTTTCATATTTCGGCAATTCGCGGCACCTGACGTGAATTATATGCTATATTAGAAAGTTCAACAAACGCATTCTAAATGGTGTCTAGCATACCTGCATATATGCAGATGTTTCACTTTCGTAGTCTGCCAGCTGCGTTGTATTGGAAAGTTGATGGCTTTTGCTAACTTTGAAAAGTGCCCAAAACATTACCGTGGTGTAAAATTTTTGTCACTGGTTGTAGCTATGGCTATAGCTAATTCAGCCAAATAACAACATTCTTGATTATTTGCGCACTTCTTAGTTGCACTAGATGGTTGAGCGAGGCTAATAATTATTTATGTGAGTGAGCAGCCAGGATGTTAAAACACAAAACATTGGGAAGACGTTGCAATCAAACCCTGAAAAAATTGAATAAAATAATCCAATTGGCGAAACAGATTTTAGAAAATAGGCTTTGACGTAAAATTTAAGAATTAAACATTCAGTGAATTGTTTTGTTTAGAAAATCGTTATATATATGAAATATAAAATTTTATATTTCCATCAAACAGATGTGATTAAACATTTAAATCATTTAATCATTTCGCATGTCCTTTGGTTCCTTTTTCTCTCTTTTTTATTCTTTTAGATGTTGATATTCGAAGCGTAAAGTTCTAAATGCAAAATGGCAAACGACAATATAACAATTTCTACAGTGCATCACAATTGCCTGACCATGAGAAGTATAACAGCATCCAAAAGAACAGTAGATATGGTCCTAAAAGTCATCCCCTTGGTGATATTGCTTGTATCAATTATTGCAGTGAATTTACTGTATTTAGTTGCGGCGTGGAAAACAAAACAGACACGTAGAAAACCCAGCAAGTTGTTTTTTGCAATATCCATGTCCGATTTAATGGTTGGTGCTGTTGCCTTACCTTCCGGGTTGATCTTTGGATGGGTTTCCGCCTCCGATGCAGTATGCGGGTTCTTTCAGACGATAAAGTACATCCCTCCATTAACTTCTTGCAGCTTAACACTTGCTATAACTCTGGACAGATATTTAATTTTACTGTACAGGGTCAATCTAAAACTCAAATACTTAGCTTTGTTAGTGGTAACATATATTCTCATTTTAGCGATACCCGATGTTTTAAATTTTTTCTTGTACAAAACATCAAAAAAATATTTTGATACAGGTCCACCATTTTATGCGATGCTTGCAGCTGGATCTATATTTGTTATTCTTTTCCCGATATTGTATTTGCATTTGCTTGTGTTTATAAAAAGGAACAGTCGAAAGAGTCAATCGCTATCTTGTCATTCGCAATACGGAAACAGGGTGACGAAAACAATATTATCGGTTCTTTTGTCGCAAGTTTCGTGGTACTTTGTGCATATGATGTCACGATGTTATTTGACCATTTTTGTCAGTGTTGATGTCAACAAAAACATTACGTTTGCATTAATTTACCTGATGTATGTATCGATGTGTATGAATTCCATCACCAGTACTGTTATATTGATATGGAGAAATATGACCGTTAGAAGGTATTTGTTGACGTTGAAAGGTTAACGTCACTGATCAACATTTTCGAAAATTGAACACATGGCATATCGAGTATCCAGTTCTGTAAAAGTTGTAGCAGAAAATGGACATTATCGATGTTGGATGGTAAATTTCCTGTCAGATGTGATAGCATATTTTAGACAATGACTGCGCTGAACAAGAGGACATTATTTTGATAACTTAGTTCCCAGTATTTTTAGCACTATAACTTGCTTCATCTTTTAGTGTTTTTTCTTTAGTGCGTTAAAACAAATCAAACTGCATTTCTAGCTAACATTGTCATCAAAAATTTTACTTTCTTTGAAGATTTAGCTAGCTACTCAATCTATGAAACAAAAAATGAGAGCTAGTTGTTATCAACAAGTGAACAGAAACAGCTTCTTCATTACTTGATACTAGCTATGCATGAACCTGTTTGTGTCTATATGCACTTTCTAAAAGTGAAGACAGTGCTGTACTTTTTCTTCTTATGTCATCCTGCTTTCTTATGTCGTCACATACAACTTAGCACTAACACTTCCTTGCTTCATAATTTTGGCGTACTTAATGCAAACTTTACTTGGAACAAATATTTTAGTGCTCTACGTGTTTATATTAGCAAACTAATGATCATTTATGGCAGCCGAAAAGTTGCGAGGTAGCAAACAAGAGATAATTTCCATTATTTTTTGAAAAAATATGAATCCTTCAGTTATTTTTAAAAATCATTGTAACAAGGAACAAAAAAATTCTTATGTCATTAAAATATGTCATACGACATTAAAATACGCCCCTTATTGGTCCTAATCCTAGTTACTGATACAAATCAATTTTAAATCAATTTTAAATACCCACTACTGACCTTCGTGCCACAATCGTGGTCAGAACATGTTGAATCAAGACAGCCAAGTTCGTCGCCACAAGTGATTTCGTAAGCTATTTCTATATTTAATTCACGCATTTTGAACTTGTCTTAAATTGTGCTTGTTGTTGAACTTCATGGACCTTGACGCGGATTATTTCGATGTGCGGGCGTGCTAAAAAATGTGACTAGCAAATTTTAAACGCTGTTCGCTGGCGTTCGTGTGTCCAAAAGTAGCGACTCTGCAGGGCTGCAGAGCATTGACCGTTTGACTCTTTTAGCCATATTTGAAGATGTGGAAAAAACTGCCTTTGTCTATTTTTGTCCAAGATTTTAATAAGGAGTTTTTTTACGCCATTTTATTATAAAGTTCATCCAAAAATACCGTTAAATAACTAATTTTTCCTTGCAGGATTATTTTTTTACTGCTAATCTGGTTTCAAATTTTAAAGAAAATGATGAGTCGTCTTTATTTAAAATTGAAAAAAATCGGAAAGTAAAAGCGTTGTTCAAATTGTCTACCTATCGTGTAGTGAGGCGACAGTAGGATACAGCTGGTTTTATGTCTTTGAACACAGGAAAATAACATATTTTAGGGCGCCGAAAAATGAAGGCAACTATTAATACAAAAAGAAAAAGATTTTGTGTTAAGATTAATCAAATTACCAAAAATAATTAACGGACAAAACATGAAGAAATAGCTATTTAATTTTCACTGTAAAATGAATATTTAGTTTTATTCCACTAGTTCGTATACAAACAAGAAAAAACCACAGCACGAATTTTAATTTAAAGACACAATAAAATAAAAGAATAGGATTCCCGTTATCACACCTTCATCGATTCCCGCCGTTTTTGTTAAGTTCTGTGATTTCTTATCGCCCAATCCACTTTTAGATGCATGAAATGTAAAAAACGTGTCAAATTTGGACTGGAGGAATTGGACCTTGTTACTATATTAGCAGAAATTGTTATCCTTCTTAAGAATTTTTTGTGACGTCATAGTATATCCCTCAAAATTTCATCAACGGAACAGCATTCAAAGGTTTTTTAAAGTCCTTATATCCACCCACCCCAACAGTTATGACAAAATTAAAAGCTAGTATTCTATAGTATGACAGTTTTAACCTCATTTTATCTGAATTTTTCCACAACTTTGATTAAACAACCTGTTTTCTGACCATGTGTCCAGAAGTGAGGTTGATTTCGCACGCCCTTTCCCTTCGCACACCCTTTCCCTTCGCACGCCCTTTCCCTTCACACCCATAACTAATGTTGGATTTTCCTAAATGAAATCCATCATGACGAAAGGGAAAATTTTTATACGCGATTTTGGCCCTTTTACTGTTGCATCCTGGCCACAAACAAATCTCAAAATCTAAGCGACCGTAGATACAAATATCTTAAGGATTGTAGACAACGACAATAGTGTGTATGTGTGTGACTTCTGTAAATAGCATTTTTAATGTCTGATTTGTTTTCCGACAGTTCGATGCGCCAGTCAATACGTTAGGTTAAATTAACGTTAAATAAAAATGAAAAACAACAACTTGGAAACAAATGCAAATAACTGATCTCAACTACTGTATAGGTAACTAGGGACCACTTAGAATCAAAATAGGGCCAATTGCCTAAAGCTTGTTTCCCCAAGCTGTTTCAGAACAGATGGGTTGTTAACGTCATCAAAAAGTCTTTACACCTCAATACCTTCTCAACCGTTCTTCAAAAGCACATTTTCGGTATTAATGGGTCATTGCTGAGGTGAGTTTTCTGTCTCTTGCACAGAAAGAACGACTGATTGCGATAAGAGTTATAAACGAACTGCCACAAGAAGGCCGAAGGCGTGAGAAACGTGAGGAAGACTGGGGACTAACAAAAGCGAATCTAAAAACTAAAGAAAACCTAACAGTGAGCAATATATTTAAAGCGTGAGATTTCCTTAACAGCTTATCAAAACCACATGTTCCCATTCATTACTTTGATCAGCGTTTGATCAAAAGTTTTAAATTGGCAGATGTGTAAGCTGAGTAATCAATGTCGAAAATTAGCTAACTACAATTTCCACAATTTCCACATTATGGGTGAATCCGCGCCACGACCCAGAAAAGGGCGAAAAATGGAAGAATCCGATTCGTCAATCATTTAAAAAATGCTGATGCCAGCAATCATTTTTGTATAAGATTTTAAGAAAGCTACAATTATTTCGAGTTTTTGAACGATAAAGTTATGGAGCGCTTCTATTTCGTAACTGAATACAAATGGAAGACAGAAACCAACTCTCGTCATTTGGAGACAAAACTAATGTCGTTAAGTTTGAAGACAAAAGATGAGTTGGCAAATAACGAAACAACAAGAAAGTAACCTCAGACGTTTGTGTAGGTTCATGTAATTTTGCTAACTTCTTTACCAAGACCACAAATCAGTAATTCTCGTGGTGGACCATAAAATTAACTTCTTGTAATTGTTTATAAACGGCCGTGAATAACTTTTGAAAATGTTGTCAGTAATAGGGCTGATGTGAAAAGAGCGTGTGCTGTATGCTTATATAGCTATAAATACCTTGTCTGTTAAAATTTGTCTCCTACTGAAATTCTGTTACTCAAAAATTTAAAATACTCAAAAACTTACTGTAAAGTCCTGCGGAAAAACGAAGGTGAGCATACGAAATTTTTGCAATTTCCATTAATGCCCAATTTTCTTTTAGTGTAAATTTAGCATACTTGGCCTAGTCAAATTTTCTGAGAAATCTAAACCAACCCATATTACTTGCTGGATCATTTTTGGGCCCTAATTTTCTTGGCCATTTATTTATGTTCACTAAGAACCAGCTAAATTTAGGCCAACGTTGTGTCTCCCATTGAGTACTGTAATCTTGGAGGAAAGAAAATACAAGTCGTAAGGTAAGCAAGTTTGTCTCTATTTCTATGCAAAATCTCCTTTTGCCTTTTATGAAGTATAATAAATATTGATATAAATATAAATATAAAAATATAGATATAAAAATAGATATTATTCGATATGATAAGCCCTGAGCATATTAATTAAATCTAACATCATATTTTTTCATAACTTCAAATTGTACCAACTTTTCAATCGTAAAACAACGACGGGTAAGCGTTTGGATATTTTGTAACAGTTTTAATCCAATCCTCCACCACTGTCATTCTTGTGTACACACCAAACCTTTTGGGCTGACCACATCCACCACTGTGACCCCAACTTGTAATACCAACAAGATGCCTATACAATAAAGTCATGTGTTAAGTGATTTGAGTTAATCTGAATAATTTTTTTCTCTCACCGTAACCTTTAGACACGTCAATTGGCGTCTCCTTTAGACACGTCAATTGGCGTCTCCTTTAGACACATCAATTGGCGTCTCAGCAAGGCCGAAGAGTGACATACCGTCTATTAGCCATATCTCTTAACACTCAACTATCAAGATACGGGCCCATATGAAAGATAATTAAATTTAATATCCAGTGCTTATGTTTACCAACCTTGAGGTGGGAGGTGGCCAGTGATCGAGTTCAAACTCGAAAATTTGTTGCCAATGATGATGAAAATTGAAGTTCTTTGAAAAACTGTGGATACTAAGGGTTAAGGTTAGGATTCTCTGCTTAAGGAGAAACGTTTCTGATAAAATAGACCTTTTTCATAAGTCTTACAACAAGTAAAAGATTAAAACAATGACTTCACTTACCATTTTCCATTACTTTCAAAGGTGAGTGGACCTCCGCTATCACCCTGACACGTGTCTGGTACACCGACATCATTACCTGCACACAACATATTGTCTGTGATCAGACTACCATACGCTCTATAGCAGTGGTAACGACTTCGCATGCTTACATTTCCATAGTTCAAACGGTCAGCGTCAGGTGCAGTGTCACCAGACCATAGCTTTCCCCAGCCTAAATAACATTAAATATTTGTTTTCCAAGTAGAGTAAACTATAAGACATAGATTACAGTATATTTCGGTTGAATAATATAAATATTATTATGTCATGAAAGTGGATTTATTCTAGGCTACGTTTCGACAGCAACATCGGTGGTTGGAAGGGCAATGATCAAAATCATATTTGACTATTTATTAGTTGAGAACATAATTAGAGATTGATTGATTATAACTTGCGATTTAAACATCAACTTAATTCTCCAAAAAAAATATTTAAAAAACTCGTTACGCCGGGAAATCTTTTTACGCCGATCGCCTTTTCACAGTTTAAGTTGTCCGCTCATTTTCTGTATTAAAAAAAGGAATCAAACAAAGTGTATTTAGTAAGGCTCTGACCATGGGCATTATGAACATTTCGCATTTTCTGAAGGAATAATTAGTGTCATGGAATGAAAATTTAGTATGTTATTGCCAGTAACCCTACTTAAAACATATGTAAATGATTTCTAACTTTTCTTTTTCAAAATATTTCACAAAAATTTTTTTTCACTTGTCTTCATGGTCAGAGCCTTCTTAATCCATAACAGTTTACTTCCATTTTTCAATTCTCAATGAGAGCGTTGTAACGAAAGAAAGATTTATTTAAACAATGGTTAGCTGAAACTGTGAACTTGTGTATTGGGTATAAAAATTTGAAGTTATTGACATAAAAAACATTAACTTTTAACTTAAAACTTTGCCGAACGACAACACACTAGGCCCAACATATAAACAGTTAATGTATACTACTTTAGTTTACATCTTTGTGAGTGCTGACTTAATTATAATTGAGAATTTTTACACAATTGCCAAGCGGGTGGCTAAATTAAAAAACAATGGAATATATTTCTCCTTATTGTGATTTTGCGCAGAGGCAGCTATTATTATTTAGCGAAAGTAAAATAATCTCATCGTACCTGAAATTACGCACTTATATCCAGGTTTAGGCTCGTTTTCATTTCCCATTAAACATATGGAATTGACTTGATCATTCAAACGAGCTGGTTTACGTAGCTTGATCAATGCTACATCATTATTGTAGACTTTTTGGACTCGATAATCCGGATGCACCCAAACTTTGTCAACATCAGAATCATTACTAACCGCAATTCCGGGTGAGCTTTTGATTTTACCCAATCTGATTTTAATATCTGTTTTTTGTGGTATGTCGGCGACGCAATGAGCTGCAGTGATCACCCAATCAACTCCTAGAAGTGTTCCACCGCACCAACTGTTGTATTTTGTTCCATAGTCTTCTTTTTTTAGTATCATGGCCATCCATGGCCACTGACCCGGTTTGGCTACAACGCCACCTACTATTCTCGAATTTGGATTGTATTTGCGTTTTCCACAAGTTGATTGATTTTCTAAAAAATAATATTTGAAATGCTAGACTTAAAACCGTATTTAACAAACCCATTTCACTTAATTTTGCACGTGTCAGTTTCAGTATTTTTCATTGGTCGAGAAAACAATCAATTCGCTAATTAATAAGTTATAACATTACGTAATTACTAAGCAGGTCAAACAATATTATACTTTAAAATGCCTGCTGTGTACGACTATTGTATGTCAACAAATAAGAATAATGAAAATAGGCCTTATTTTTATAACTTTCGGATTTATTTTTAAAATAACATCATTTAAAGAACTAGTAACATTTTTTACATGTAAACAAACGTCACGCTGGAGAGTTAAGTAACATTTTTTTTGTAAATCCAGTAAAATGGACATCGCCCATGGATATCAAAGGAATGCCCAAACAGTAGCAATTTGAATAGAATTTTAATTTGCAATGATATGTATGGAACGCCATAACTATCTTATGTATTTGAGTTTTATTACATTATGCGCATTCTCTATTACATTATGTGCATTCTCTATTATATTATGCGCATTTTGTATTACATTATGTGCGTTTTCTATTACATTTGGTTAGTTTAACTGTGTGTAGTATGAAAACGTTAGTCAATTAGCTGAAAAACATTCATTACAAGGCAAGTGTACATTATTTTCGCGATGAACGAATTGCGGTCCCGTCTCGGTGTGTCTTGCGCATTTATTATCATCATTCGATTACGCGATTTTTGCTTATACTTTTTGACTTTATTATACGGGGGAGTGCTATAAAAAGGAGAGTTAAAAAAGTTTAATAAAGATGGTGGATGAAAGTGTTAGGGAAGTTTTGCAGGAATTGCACATGAATGCTCTTATAAATACATTCAATGAAGAGAAGGTAGATTTAGAAACGCTTATTAGTTGCTCTGATGAAGAATTATCTAGATTGGGAGTAACTACCATTGGGGATAGAATTCGTTTAAAGGACGCTTGTAGAAAGAAGAACAGGGCAAGTCTCCGCACAGGCTGGGCCCCAGCAGCAGCATCAACAGTAAATTCAACATCATCATCTTCAACTACCAGCTCATTTGCTGGTGCAATTTCAAATGAGCGTTCAATTCTTTTTCACCCTTATAACACTAGTAGCTCTAACAACAACAGAAAGAAGGGCAAAAGTGGTACAAAACGTGGTTATTTGATAGATCTTCACTGTTAATCTGTTCTTGTAGATGCATTTGGCATTCTTCTGATATAATATCTGGAAGTGTAAAAATTGGTCGATTACCAACACCTGTTGCTTCAAAACGAGGTTCCGAAGTAACTCCTTCAACACCATATAACTCCAATTCTTGTTCATCTATTTTAATTCCGATAGGGTTTTGATATTGACCAGCAATCCAAAGCTGATGCGGTGATGCTTTTATGGTCCGCATTCGGTGTCGGCACCAGGCTTTATTCCAAATATCTAGTTTGTTATTTATTAAGGGCAAAAACACATAATGAAGTGCTGCAACGTGATAAGATGAAAATATATCTAAAATAGAGTTGTCCTCCATAAAATGAAACAGTTCATAATAGAACGACAAAACTCCATCGAAAACATCTCTCCAAAGCCTTTCTATTCTCTGATTGTGAGTACTCTTCCCTGTAATCATACTTCCACGATTTGGTCCCATATTTTTTATCATATAATCTGCCACTAACACATTTTCTCCGCCTTTGTCTGAGCGCACACGGCTAGGAAGTCCGTAATTATCTACTCCCGAAATGAAGCAAGATAAAACTGTTTCAGATTTATTGTTATTGGTACATTTTAATACCACTGGCAATCGGCTGAAACCGTCTATAACTCCAACAATCACAAAATGCCAACGAACAAGTTTGTGATTCGTGTCCAGGTGCCAAAGTTGATTCGGTCCTTGAACATTATATACCCTACGACGAAGTCTTCCTTTTTTTCTTTGATCTACACCTTCCGAGTTAACACGATGTATGCTGTCTCTTAAAACTTGTCTGGGTATCACTACATTTCGTTCATATAAAATATGTTTTAACATATTTTCTCCACAATTTGGGAATTCTATAGTTACTTTTTTCATTTCTGCGTCTAAATCGACTTCACTGATATCTGTAAAATCTCTTTTAGAAAGTCCAAATTTATGCATACGCCTATATATAGTAATTTCAGAAACTTGAAACATAGAACTGATGGTTGCAATTGTAAAGTTTTCACTCAAAAGATTCTCTAATATATTCTTTGGAATAACATAATTTGGTGCTCCGCAGCTTGACTTCTCTTTTCTAACGGATTCCCCTCCATACTTGATGCATTCTATGCGAAGTCTCATCATATCTTGTCGGTTCTTTACTCCCAGAGATAATAATTCCATTTCAGATAACTTCGAAATTATATCAGCAGTTATTTTTTCCTCGGTGAAATTATTGATAACGCTTTTTAACCCCATAGCTTCAAGAATGTTTGCCATCGTCTCGTCCGCCATTTTGTAACTTTAAAAATATATTTTGGCGCGTGAATATTTTTGCTTAGGATTATGGGATATTTTGTCACGTGGCATAATAAAATATATATATATATCCGTAATGTTGAAACGCTGCTAAATTTAAATATACTGAGGGAACTAAATGCACAAGTTACACTTGCACATAATGTAATAGAAAATGCGCATAATGTAATAAAAAATGAACATAATGTAATAGAAAATACACATAATGTAATAGAAACTGCGCATAATGTAATATAAAATGCACATAATGTAATAGAAAACGCACATAATGTAATACAAAATGCGCATAATATAATAGAGAATGCACATAATGTAATAGAGAATGCGCATAATGTAATAAAACTCAAATACATAAGATAGTTATGGCGTTCCATAGATATGAGTTTAATCTCTTTCTCTATATTTACTTCCATTTTTATTGATTTCCGTCGCCGCTATGCGGGGCGGAATCTTTAAAATCGCCTGATGGAAGATAGATATATATATATATAGAGAGAGAGAGACAGCACAGAGCCCGGACGCTGCTAAGTTTTTGTCCAGGCTAAACGCTCGGAAAATTCCATTTTTTTTGAAAGCCAATGAAGATGCTTTATTTTAATCTCTGTCAATTAAATGACCAATCTGAACAGAGAGTGTACTCTTCGTGTGGCCAGAACATTCCGTGTGCGGCCATGACTAAAAGTGCTTACATTTTGTTGGTCGCCCCTTGCTGGTCTCTTTGGTTTGGTCGTAGTAGCTTTATTGATGGAGAGCTAAGCACTATTTTTTAAGTTCGTGTATTTTATCAGGTAAGAATTATTTTATATATAGCTAAGTGAGAAAGGTGTGCTGGCTGGCTAGCTATCTCAATTTTTGGTGCTGGACTTGAATCTCCTTTTGTTGGTGCTGACATACCCCTTTTAATAGTCATGAAATTACTTACTTGCTAGCTAGCTATGGAGCTAGCTACACAAAATAGTGCTTTGATTAGAGTGCCTTTTTTTCTTAAAGAGCAAGCAACAAAAAACCTTTATCCTGCCTTGTGTAGTTCTTCCATGCATAGAATGTCTGTATATTTTAAATGGCTAGCCTTACAAATCCTGTCTATTATTTCCAGGAAAGGCCATAGCTTAGATAGGGAGTCCGAGAGTATTTAATGCTCATTTTGAGCTATGCAGATCCAATTAGGGTCCCCGCTCTACCAGACAACTTCCTGTAGCATCCAACAGCCCACACAGTGTGCCATCCATCTCCCCAATTTCTCTCACATGGCTTGGGTTAACCCGGGGCTATTATAGCATTCACTCACCAATATTGAATTGCCGCCAAGGGGAATCGAACCCCGTTCTCCCGCACAAAGTGCCAGAGTTATAACCACCAAGCCATGGCGCCATTGAAAACGGCTAACTATTCTGTTACTGGCTAATTAACAGTTCTCCTTGTGCCTAATTTGCTTGCAAATCTTTCTTGAACTCACCCAAAGTATCACAAAATATTTTTATAAGATTTCTTAGAAATGACTTGATTTTTAAAAATCTCACGAAAAGGACCATCGATTTTTCAAATCCGCAAATTTATTGTGTGTGTACCCTTTTATGTTTCAACTTGTTGAATTCAATTTGTCAATTTGTGAAACAAAACAATGACCAATCAGTTTCCTCAAAATGAAAACTTGCAACTAATCTGACTCCCCGAAAGAAATTCAAATTTGAGAATTCGAATCATGCATCGCCTGCTTAATATGTTACTTGTTTAACAAAGATATCAAAAGCCGGCCCGATTAAATTTATATACATATTTATATATATATTATACCTGTGCATCACATCGCATGGCTTTGTATCTTTGTATTAAATTCCCTTTTTAAATCAAAGAGGCAAAGAGAGGTTAAAGAGACAATATTTAAACAACCTGGTTTTAATGCAGTTTATGGTAAAATTGTATTCTTGTTTCTCATTTTTAAAACGTACTTTCTTTTTCAGATCAGCTGTTATCAAACCATGCACCATCAGCATTTTCAAAAAATTTTCAACAAGAGAGTAAATTTTGAAGGCCCAAATACTGAAATGCTAATATGTATTTATTGCTGAATTAATTAACAAAGAACTACTTCATCATTCAAATTGAGCTCTTTCAGAAGTTATTATATTCGAATCGTCAAGTTTCTACATAGCAAGATTTGTATTCTGGAATTTCCAGAATTTTCCTGATCACTTTTAAAAAAATCCAGTTAAAGTTTTAACTGTTATTTTAGAATACTTCATATAGCTATGTAAAATTTTTAATTTTTATTTATTGAGTTGTATTTTAACATTGCAGGTTAGTTACAAAAATAGTTGAGAATTGTGATACTCGTGATTTGTTTACCCCATAATTCTCCGTTTTCAAGGCCTACTTTAAATTTCAAAATCTTTCAGGCTAATGACGGAAATCTTAAAGCCGCAGGGCTTCTTGTTTTAATTAATTCGTGCTCGTAAAAAAATAATGTATGTACACATTACCACTGCTAATTTTAAAATAAAAAAGTATTTCTACAATTATTTCACCTGGTCCGAAGCGTGGCGGTTTTGGTATCGAAACACTTCGTGGACTTGCTCCTGGCGGCCAAAAAGCGCACGATGATTTTTGAGATATTTCAATGTCATCTAACGCGATGTCGCCGTACCAACTGTACGATGTTGTACCTTGGAAGACGATCTAGGGAAATATTTATGGGTTATCGATATCAAGCAGGTGATGTAGACACGTTAAAAAATATATAATCAAATTACTCTCTAATTACTCCAATCAAGGTGTCCCTTTCGGTCTGTTAATTAGGGAGCAGACCGCATTTACAAACTAAGTTTAAGGCACATATGACTGTATTGCTATCACTTCGTTTCTTTAGTATGAACTATAAAAAACATCCTTAAGTTGAAATATGAACACAGTCATTGGATAGCTTACCTGAATTGGATTTGATCCTGATTGAATTGGAAATCGTCCGATAAACCATTCGTCTTTAGCTTGTTTTTTTGTTATTTGAAAGTTTAACTTTTCAGCGCCATTTTCCCGTATGAATACGGATAATTCACCCATCGTGTGACCACGCATATGAAAATAGAAAGTGAGGCACATGTTTGAGTCTTGTTCGTTTTTGATGGTAGGGGTTTGGAATCTAGCAAATTCCTTATTCAATCGACCTGAACTTTCGATGTAAATATATTTGCCTAAAACAAAAATAAGGAGTAAAATCAAATCAATAATTCTCTTCAGTTTTTTCAATTCTTTAATTATATTAGAATTTTAGTCTCAAAGAACTTAATGCCATTCGCCTTTTTTTCCAGGAGAAAGAGTTTTGTAAAGAAATTTAGGATTAATCCAAGAAATAAAACGGATTTTATCTCAAACTGATTATGGTAAAAATCACGTCAAAACTTTTTAATTCATACTTGTACCATTTTTTCGTTAATGTAGTGATCCAAATACAATATGAAAATATATAGGTTTATAATAAAAAATTGCTGAAGTCAGCAGTGTTTTCTAAGCATGCTGGGTAAAAAAGGACTGTACCCTTATTTGTCCCAAGCGTGTGATCTGTAGTTGGTCCTGTCATCATGGATGAAGTAGCCCCACTCCAGATTTTCCATTTAAACTTTCTGTTGTTATCATGTGTGTAACCTGGACACATTCCTTTTTCGAAGGTACATTTAAGAGGGAGGTTGGAGGAGTCGAGATCTACAAAAATAATATTAATTGGAGCAGCAAGCAAACAACTGGCAGTTTGTTCAGATGTTCATGCACTACAAAAAACATTCACTTTTATGTTAGAAATTTTTGTTTATATTTTCAACCTGTTATTGATGTTAATTTATCTTACATTAAATTCATCATTACCATCAATGGTAGCACACGTTGACATATTATGTTTTCAACGCAATAGATTATGGTGAAACAACAATATCGTGCGGTGAATAACATTATGTAGCTTTTAAGTTTAAAGTTTTAGGTTCTGGTTTTTACCAATTTTGAACATAACATAACTATGCTTTAATATTATTATTAAACGTAACGTCGCTTTTTTAATATCCTCAAATTCATTATGTGCAGACGAATAAAGGAACTTGTCTGTAGTTATATAAAATCGTGGATGAATAATTTTGATTATTTTTATGGCAAAAAGCTTGAAGTTGAATTTCCTGTAAGTCCAGCTTTACAGAAATCTTCGTCAAGACTTCTACATACATTTTTTATAAGCAACCACTTTATAAGGAATTAAAGTATTTGAAATTTCTATTTGTGATATTAGCAATAATGGATACAAGCAGGAAATTACTTTTAGAATGCGATTTCGAAACATTGTCAGACTTGTACCTTTTTCAGTGCTTTCAAAATCGTACTGATTTCAAAATTGTACTGATTTCATAAAACAGACTAATTTTTCTGTTTCGAACTAAACGATTATTTAGTCATAGATTTGACACTTGTGGATTGACACCGGTAATATTTGGTAAGTTTTTGATAATCTTGTAAATTTTTGTCTTCCCAATTTGTACTTAACAATCTTTAATCAGCTTTTCTATTAAGTTCATGGTAATATTTAGCAAATTAAGTACTAGGTAAAAGGCTTATAAAAATATAGGTGTGATATATATGTAAAAGTGCAATAAATTCATCATAAGAATAAAAAAAATTGTATTTGGTAAACTCTGTTGATCATTGTTCAAACTCAGTCATGGTTTATAAGGTTCTTAAAATACGTGATAAATTTCTTTCTTTTAAACAATCGAATTAAACGAAAGTCTTCTATCCATGTGTGATAAATCTGTCCTAACTCACAGGTGAACTTAACTTCTCAGCGGTGGAGAGCATTGGCTCCTAAATGACAATTTAATGACTATATGCGAACAAAAGAGTAATTGAACCGTGTAAATATTTATGTTCGTTTCATTAAAAATATGCTTTATTTCGGAATCAATTTCCTGATAAATATTTATTTTTTAGGAAAAGAATAAACTTTTGTACACTATTTCAACTGATTAGAAAAAAAACAAACAAAACCTTTTGCACTGCAGAATTGAAAAATAAGTAAATATATGCTATATACAATTATATTTCGTGTGGATCACAATATATAACTATATGATAATGTAATGGCGGTTATATTTCATTTTGTCTGCATGAAAAGGTTTTACAAGAGATTCAAATTTAACAAAAACATACTCACCTTTCCCTTCAATGAAGGAAATTATATTCAACAAAACAAACAAACAAATGAGACGTGCCATAACACAATGCACCAGGTTTTTAAATTTCTTAACGTGAATTATAAGATGTTGTACACAATACGAAAATTATCTTGCTGAATCTTTCTCCTCCTACGAGCTGCTGCAAACAAAAGTGTATGACCAAAGGTTAAAAGCTCTGTATGGCATTCCCTACAAGGAACTGATGTAAGGTGTGTATTCTTCGCATCAATGATTTGTTTGGATTGCGCCATTGCTGCAATGGTAAGGTAATTGCGCGTCTTCTGTACAACATGATTTTAACCAATTTCTCCTAACCACATCTATACTAGTCTATATATTTTTGGTAAAAAAGGATTGATGTATAGGATATAATTAGAACTAAGCTTGAAATTTGCAGGGCGTTACAACTGTTAGCTACCAAAAGTCTAAAACTTGGAATAAAACAAAGTTGGGATGTCTCAACAGTTATTTACAAAAAGTAAAGAAAAACATGCATCCATTTATTCAACAGAAACCAAAGTTCATCCGCATAATTGATTATTATTTCTTCAACATGGAAGTTTTCTAACATAATGTGGTATGTTGCATCGTCGGCACATATAAGTCTTGCACAGTTACATTTCTTAGATAGTATGTCATCAATTTTAGTACCAGGAATAAATAATAATACTTTAAATTTACCTTATCTATATTAATCTCTAAAACGAAAATGGTTCATATTTTCGTCAGCTTTAATTATTTCCATTACCCTAATTTTTGTCACTTCAGGTCAACAAACTTTGATCCGAACATATTTATGTGCAATTAGATTTTTTTTAAATTAATGTATTGATTAATCTGTATCAGTCAGATATTACTGTGCTGTCGTAGGAATACAATTGTTTAATATTTACAGTCAGCTGCGACAATAACACGTTTTTGTCAACAAAACATTCGATTGTGTTCTTGTTTTCTTATTAGATAATTTTAATTGCTACTAGCCTATTAAAATCAATTTGACAGTTTTGCTGTTTACTGTTTTTGATTTCTTTTGAGTTAAAAAAACTTAGTACGAAGTTATAGCAAGGTAATGTTCTAAGTTCAGTCTCAAAGGATAAACATCGTCGTTACGCTTTTATGAACACGCGTTCAATAATATTTCACGCCATTTGCTTGCGCTTATCAGATAATATTTGTTCACAGCTAACTACCATGCAAATATCTATTCAGTTTTAAAGTTTAATTTATATAACATAGGGATTTATTAAATATTCACAGGTACAAATGTGAATTTTGGTTTCTGTATGTGCTTATATGAGGTAAAACCACGAGACCTTTCTTGGTTCCTTATCAATGTATGCAATTTTAACCGGAAGTAAACATTTTGCCCCAGACCGCCATCTCATGCTGCAAAAAGTTCGACACATGGAAATAACTATAAGATGGCCTAACTTTTAAATACAAGGGCTCTTTCAAGACAGCAATTAAAACCCTTCAAAAAAGTGATTGGTAAAGAGGAATTCATTCAGTTGTGATAAGATCATATATATTATATTTATCCTTCTAACTATACTGTGAGTAGTTCCTAAATGTTTTTTCCCTTTACAACAAAAGTTAGCACACGGAATCAAAAGTATGCCGAATGTGGTGTGTCTAAAAGGGTATGTTAAACGAAAACAAGACCGTCGTTAAAAAGACTTTAAATTGCGCAAGAGGTGAATGTTTTTCAACCTCGTTCCCAAAACGAGAGACCTTTTTTGTTAGAACGAATAGAAAAGAGGTTTATTTCTATTTGAGAGATTATAGTTAATTTTTTATAGTTAATTTTTATATATTTGCTAAAGGAAGCCGATCCGATCGAATGACTAAAAGATATTAACTTTACCGTATTTGGAACAACGTTGGATTAAAGAGAAACAAAAGAAAACTTCTATCTATTGTGGAGGAAGAGTGTTTATAACTGAGTGACGGAAGGTGTACATTAACGTTCGAATACAAAAAAAAATAGATACGATTCGTGAAAAAAACTCTTTTTTTAGCTTTCCGGTTAACTAAATTTTCTGCTTTTTATGTAGGCGACTAATAAAAAGACCAGAGATGAAGTCGAGCTCGATACAAGTAATCGAACACGTTAAATATTGCAAGAACTGACAAATAGAATTATTTTGCTTTTGGGTAAGCCATTGGTGATAGTTATACAACATCAAATCAATCAATATGCAAAGTATGCAACGTATGCAACATAGTCGAAGGGAAGGAAGAGCTAGTCGTTAGGATGGGATTTCCAAGGACGTTAAACGTTATATCAAGCAATGGTTTTGATGAGACTCTGTCCAGACATTTTAACACATAGAAAACAATTAAAGTGGGGTACATATGAAAACACTATTTTCTTAAATTTCGTTATAACTTTAATATTAAGCTAATACAAGTACAAATTATTATAACAAATTTTAAAATATTCGCGTATAGTAGTTTGCCTACAGTAACAAGAAAAAGACAGTGAGTCGCTGTCCCCTTGTCACATCTTCTCACAAAGTTTATCACCAAGCACCTCACTTGTAGGAATGAATAAAAAAGTAGAGCAAATAACATAGATTCTGTTTTTGTCACACGATGGTGACATCAAAGTTTGTTAACAATAAATATCTTTTAGGACAAAACCAGCCCAAAAACAAAAATCATCTCTTCTGTATACACTACTGACCCACCTAACAAGTTGCAAAGTCGCTATTTTAATATATAACCCAGGCAGATATAAATTACGTCAGGGTCTGCGATTGTCTTAAAGTTCGTAGAACATGGCCATGCTGACGTCAAGCAACAATAAGCACATTTAAGAGTTTGGTACCTAAGTAGTAAGTCCACTCTGAACATTGGCAAGGAAACATTGACAAGTTTAAAATGCCTGAATCTGATATAGAAATAGTCTACGCAATTACTTGTCTTTTTAGCAGGTATTTTTATTTGCCATAATATACCAATAAGAGGTAAAGACAAACACATAAAGCCAGCTTCACAACATAAAATATTGTGTTAAACTCATTGTCCCTAAAATGGCCACACCCCAAAACTCAGGAAGTATATAGATATTAAAAATAACAAAATCATCCCCGTACAACTTTCAAGTTAAAAACATTTTTTTTTTGAGCCACAGTAATGCTTGTGGATGACATTGAACCTTGATATGATTTTCAACATGTGCTTACATTTCACAAATTCTAAGCTTCGTTTGATATATTTTGTGACAGGAAGTTTAGGCGATCTGAAAAGTTAAACTAAGAATTTTATTTGAAGTTTCTAACGGAACGAAAAAAGAGTGAAATGTCATTTATATTTTCAACAACAAACATGGCGTATATAAGCTGTGCTAACAACCTGTTTGTTTAAACGCAACAAAAAAGTACTGCTGTTAAACACAAACTCATCAATTTGCGCATTTCAAATTCAATACACTTTTGTAAAATGTTCAGTCCTTCTCTGGACCTGTGACGGATGCAAGTCAGAAATAAAATGTCGTTTCAAATTGCATACACAGTAAGCTGTGTCTTGTTGTGTTTTCACTCTACAAATGGATACACTGAAATATGTATGTATATTAACTTCTTACTTTAGTATCAGGCGAAATAACTCTTCTTTGCCTTGTTTTCACGGACTTTGCTTGCGTCGTTTATATTCTACACTTTGATATTTGGTGAAAAATGCTGAGTGGAACAAAATCCGGCAAATTTCGAAAACGGTAGTAGCCGCAAAATTTGAATATCTGAATTCCCCCCCCAAGAACAGGGTTCGTGAAGAATTTTTGCTTGTTAAGTTCTTCCTACAAACTACCGCATAATCATTTAGAATACTGTAATAGTTATTTTTGCCTGTTGATGACTACAAGAAACCTTTAGGCTACACCCGACGTGGTTTTGTAAAACATGAGAGTAGTCTATGTTAGGTTTCGGAAGTTTCTTGTCTTTAAAAGATGTTTTTTGAACGGTATGAGATACGTTCTTTCATGTTAAGAACAGCGATTGACAAGCCTATTTAGTATCAAGTTTATTTAGGGCGAAAACCAAGAAATGTTATAGCTTGGTCATTGCCCATTTTGAAGATGTCAGCCAAGACAAAATGCGTAAGTTGATGTTTATAAAAAAAGCTGTGCTTACTTTGGTGGCTAATATTTACAAAAAATACAGAAAGAATAAGAAAAAGAAAAAGAAAAATAGCAAATAAATGATGTAACAAAAGATTCTTTAAAATAAAACTTTGAAAAAGATAAAATGTGTTGATAAATTTGATCATTTTTGAATTTTTGTAGGTCTGATATTCTACTGTATCGTTCTTGGAGGAAAAAAACATTCTTGCAAGTTCTTTGCAGAACTATTTCTTGCAAGATCAAAAGAGATTTTCCATGCAAAGTTGTTAGTAAGCTCGCCTTTGTAAAAAAAAGAAGTTTTTTTTAATTCTTTTAAATTCAGGATTTCAATTGTTGGAAATATCCAACGTTTCAGATTTATCAAAAGAAAAAAAAAAACTGTAACCAATTACTCTTCGAAATGTGAATAATAAAATTCGAGTTCATTTATCGAAAGAAAAGGATGATATACGATCAATTCGATCAAAAAATCAGATTTTCATTTTTATAATTTTATTAAAGCACGTGTTATGCATATATGTTATCATTCAGTTTGATTATTTGAAACATATTTACATCCTTTACATATTTACATCCTTTTTAATAATTATTTATCTGTTTATTATTTACACTATCCTTCTATTTTACACCAACATTTATTTTCTCAGCATCAGATAGTATGATGTCATAAAAATTGAAGTTGTTATTTTTTTATAGAGCAATTTCACATCCAGCACGATAAAACTCGAGTCTGCTTAGAAACAGATGGAAGAAATTTCATCTCCACAGTTTGTGACAATAAAAATCAGAATCAAATTTTTAAATTTCGTCCCACTGGTCATAACGAGGGAACATTGAAAGTATTGGACAAAGAAAATGTCTGGCTGATAATGGCTCTGGTTTCACTTGGGAGATCTTGCTTCAGATGCTTCTCGATATTCATCCAACATGATTGGACATGTCATACGCCGTTGACAGAAAAAGGTGGGATGTGGCAAGATCGAGATTGGGTTGGCTTGAAATTAAAATCGGCAAAGGTATGTTTCATTATGCTATTATTTTGTAAGTAATCCTTTTAATGTTACGTTAATTATTTCGTCTGACAAAACAAGGTACACATATTTTACAAAACAAGAACGCCTGAAATTCAAATCAGAGAAGATGCGCTTATTTCCAACACTACTTCAGCCAACAAATGTTCTTATGTGTTCTTTTTTTATGTGTTAGATTTATATAATGATGAACATTTTTAGGATTGTTGCAGTTAACTGTCTATTCTCAACTCACATTATCTTGTTCCTATAAAAGAAATTCAGGCTGAGTTCTTCTTTATATGCTTTTGACTCAAAAATCACATAGTTATTTTTCTATCAGAAATGTTTATCCGTTCAAACAGATGGCGCTGTCCGTTCCAAACATGCGCAGAAGTGAAAGGAGATGATGAACAAAAAATCATTGTTAAAGATAGGAAAGGCATGAAACCTATGTGCGAAAGCAGGTAGATTATGTGTTTTTATTACATTCAGTGAAACGATGAAAAGCTCTGCCGGATATGGGAGTGGTTTATTTTTGTCTTTTTCGTTGCAAAATCCGAAATATTTTTTTTTTTTTTGGCTGTAATGTATAAAAAAATATGATCACGCATATATTTTATTTAAAGTTTGTTTGTTTGTTTGCTTGTTTGTTTATTTTACCGAAATATTGTTTAGGTTATTTCGGTCCACGTACCAATGATACTTCATACTATTATTTCAAACATCCAAAGTTTAAACTTCCTACCTACGACAGATATGTGAGAGTGTTCATGGTGTATGGAAACGGAGTGGTAATACCTTTGCACAATATTTTTAATGCTGACTTAAAAAACAACAAAATGAAGAAATACACTTTGATTCAGATTTACATTTTAACGACGTGAAAATTTAATTAACCTCTTTGCTCCAGTGAAAATACCGAATATTGTTGTCATGGAAACATAAAGATTATACTGAAAACACTTGAACATAATGTTCTCCAATTTTTTGGTATCCCATTCTTCATTTCTATTCTCTAGTATCGAGCGTTTTCATCCAAATATGGTAGCGGAAGTCGTGCTACAGCCAAAATTACTGAGCATGCGCAAGATACAATGAATATTGTTGGACAAGGTAGGGAAAAATATTTTTTATTTGCATTAGGAGGTGATAAACATTTTGTTTTGTTTACATACTGAATCAAATGTTGAAATCGTCAGACAAAAAGCTGTCCATAAAATTATTTTCCTGAAGCATTTCGTTCGCAACCTTTCTAATCCATGTATCAAGATATATGCTTTTTAAAATCAACATTAAATTTTGGCTGAGACTCAATGTTACTAAGGTTTTACACGCAAAACTGTTACTTATTCGTTGCTGACTAAATTCATATGTTTGATTTTCAGTTCGACCAATTGAAATCAAACTTTTAATCATATTTGTCGTTGTATAAAACTTTTAAGTTGATTCATTTTATGCAAGATGTCCGTCCGTGAGTTGTTTATAAGTTGTTGTCTTCCTCAGTCCCTTTGCCACCCTTTCTCTTTGTTGTCAAGTAGTTTTCGTCTTCTCCCTAAACTTATTCTCTAAGAAATCTCCCTGTCCCTTTTAAGGTCACTGTGCTATTTATTTTACTATTGGTTTTTACCATCGATTATAACTTTTATCCGCTTTTTTTACAGTTATACAGAAAGGCTCGTCTTCGTTTTGTTCTGGTTGGAGTAGAAGAATGGAACGTTTCAAGATAAAATACCTAAGGCTACCAATTCTCGTTCGTTGCACGCTAATTTTAAAAAATACTGTCAAGGTTTGCGGAAGAGACAAAACAATAATTTTGATATAGCTGTGTACTTTTTGTAAGTAATTTTATTTGCTTCCTGCAATAATCAAGTGTCGAAGGATAGCTAAATAAGACAGCGAAGGTATGGGTTTGTTTGGCATCACGTCTTTCCTTCTGATATTTGAATTCTCGAAACAGTAGTCGGAGGTAAAAATGAAATCTTTTTATTATAGCGACGGAGATATGTATGGTGCAGGAGGAACTGCAACATCAAATTTTTGTCGACAATCAAATTGGAACGAAGTTTTTATAATCGCAACGGTAAGTATTTTTGATACTTTTCGTTATTTTGTCGTTGCTTGGCGATAACTGTAGTTATTTTTTGAAAAAAATTTCGTTATGTCTGTTGTTTGGTTCAAGGTTTGCTGTTTTGATTTGATTCATATCCTCACGGAAGATGTGTTTAAGCTGTTCCGATTCATTTCAATGTCAAAGAAAAAATTGGCAAAGGACTTTCTCAGCTACATAGCTGTGGCAGAAACAAATAGTCCTTAAATACAGGTAGATGAGTTTTTAGCTTTCACATATTCGTTTGTGATAATTTGTATTCGCTTACCATAGTTGGGAGGTGACTCGCGTTTGAAAGCTCGCGACTTAGCCAACACGTTGACACACGAGTTTGCACATGAGTTGGATTCATATCAACACACATGGGGTAGGTAGCTACTATTGTCTTGCATTATAAGAAGTTCTATTATTATTTAACGCAGCGACAATAAAGCTATGCATAATCATTGTAATCAAAAATAAACATTTCCTCACATATAATACACAAGGATATTTTTTGAATACCTGTAGATAAATTGTTAAGTAAAATGTTACCTACGTTCTTTTTATTACGTTCTTTTTTGTTTAGATCCTCCACATACATGTCCTACCTACCACCTGTTTGGAGCCAGATGCACACTAGGTGGAAATGAGTAAGTACCTGCAATTAACTTCCTGATCAACCAAAGAATAGACGTAATTCTAAATAGCATGCAACTTCTTCTGTCTGTTAGTTAAAATCCTGTTGTTGTGAAATAAAACTCCAACACTGTTTCGTTGGTTTTTAGTTGGCCAAAAGGTTTATCATCAAATGAAATTACAAAGTTACGTGATATATCGTATGATTGTTTAAAGAATAAACCAAACCAGGTAAACAATGTCAGCAAGAACAACGACAACGACAACGAAGAAGACGACGACGACAACGGCAACGACGACGATGACGATGAAGATGACGACGACAACGACAACGACAACGACAACAACAACAACGACAACGACAACGACAACGACAACGACAACGACAACGACAATGACAATGACAACGACGTACTCAGGTACTTCATTATTTTAAATACTTTTTTCGAACATTATATTCCTTTAGAATCTCGTTCTACAATGTGGTAATGGTCGAATCGATCCTGGTGAAGAGTGTGACTGTGGAAGAGATCAGGTTCGAACTTATATTCTTATGAAAGTCGCAATATTTTGATTAAACATATATCACTTATCATATATCGTAGGTGGTGATTGTCGGTATTTTCATTATTACTTTACTAAACTTGCATTCAAAAATATTGTTTGTTGAACGAAGCATGTGCGTGGATTTATGGAGATATGAAAAAAGGCTTCGCGAAATAGTTTTACATTTTCTGACACAGTTTGTATGTTATAATCGTGTTACATAATAAAGAAGACCTTTGAATCCATATATATATTTTTCATGAGAAACTTTTAAGACAAGCCTTAGGTTACTAAGGAAAAAGCTTTTTGACTTCAAGTTTCTTAACTTAGCACCTAATTTTGTTACTACCACCAACGTTGAGTTTTGAATAGCTTTCATTGGTAGTGAACTCATTACACACAAAATATTTTTTCCGAAACAAGCAGAGTGCTGTTGAAACAATTCGATGTTCTCGTTCGAAGAAAACTTTAGACACAGTGTGACTGTGACGGTTGCTTAAGTAAGGTGCTTATGGGATGGATGTGAGATCTGACGGTTTTTTGTTGCCGAGTGTCCAATATCAACAACTGGATTGCTTGTAAAAAGACGTGTTGTTTTAAGCTAAACTTTCTGTTTAGAATTGTTTAAGAAACAATCCATGCTGTGACGGACAAATTTGTAAATTGAAAGTACGTGCCGAGTGCAGTAATGAAAGATGCTGCTCCAATTGCAAGGTGCGTGTGACCACGTTCAATTTGTGCAATTTCTTGACCATTTTTTTTCTCTGTCTGACAACAACTTTGTATGCCACACTGACGAAGGAATATAGTAAGCAAATAACTTCAATTATTTCTGACGGTCGTCCAACAAACATTTAAAATTACTGGCCACTCATGGATACGTTTGTATTTTTAGTGGAATCGAGCAAGCTCCAGTTGCCAAGGTACGATTGTTGTTTTACTATACGTACAAGTATAAACTTAAAGGAAATATTGTTCGGTAAAATACTCACCAGCAGAAAGCGTATGATATCTCGAGACATATGACACAAGAATAAATGTATTTAAATGTGTTAAAAACTAAAACCACCTTCCCTCTTACGGATGTATGAAAGTCGTGGCTGCTTACATAACAATTTTTTTTTACCTTGGCCCTGTGTATTGAATAGAAATTAAGTCTTGGATTCAATTTAACTGATAACCTCTGACGCTCATACAGAATGAGACATTTATACGAGAGAAACAACATTTCGGGATGGGGCGTTGGACGTAGTGTACATGGAAGACCAACTAACAAAATGTTTAACATCATTTATTCTTTAGGATCAATAAAAAATGTGAATGGCGATTTTGGTGTGATTAACCAACCTGACACGAAAACAAAAAATAATTTTGAAAGTTGGAAGATTGCAACAAGCAGAGGCAGCAAAGCAGTTTTATTTTTAACTATGTCATTATTTGAATTTGAAGAAGGTTGTCCGTACGATTATATTCAGGTAATTATCGATGACATTTTATTTATACTTTAACGGATTAACGTTCTTCTTCTTTGACTATATACGATGCGAGGCGAAATTGGTCGTTTCGTGATATATAGTGTTCATGTTCCGTGCATAAAAAGTGTACACCCACACCTTGTCATCACGGCTGTTATATGGGGACTCTCCTGTCGGGCTAAATCAATAAATAATATATTTGTGTGCCCGAAGAGATATTTTCTCGTGCATAGACCACGAGTATTATTAATATAGAGATGGATAGCTTCTCCTTCTCAATCAACATGAGAATATTTTTATTTATGTAAATTGTGGTTCAGTTGAACACTCCATTAAAGTTTATTTCGGCATGATCATGCAATACAATGTAACTAAAACCATTATGAATAAGTTCATGGGATGCATCATAAGACGCTTCCCATGATGCATTTATGTGGTGAATTTATACTCAGTCTTGACTCAACGCCTCTTTCTTTACATAGTAAGACAAAGATTACAAACTTGTAATTGCTACCATGTTTGTGTGATATTCAGGTGCACGATGGTCCTAATGCGAGATCTAAAGTACTTGGTAAATTTTGCCGAACACCGATTAATATGAAGGTGCAAGCGTCATCAAATGTCATGTTTGTTACGTTGAAAACTGACAGTTCTCATGAAAGTAAATTCAAAATGGTGTACACAACACAATCCAATCTGAAAGAAAATGGTAAGGTGTTAATTGAAAATTTTTATTCTAAAAAAAAAATTGGTATATAAATTTTTGTACTTGCCATTATCAGAAGTGTATTTTCCTTTAAAACATTGTGAATTCGATTCTTCACAGAAAATGTGGACAGTAACACTGTCTTTGACATAGCAGCTGAGCTAGTAAATGGGTAGAGAGAATATTTGTATCTATCTCAGCATCAAGACTATCTAATATCCTACCAACATACAAGTTTACCTTCTAGACTCTTATCCTATATTATTGTTGTTACGGTTTCTTTATAGATGTAACAAAATATCTCATCAAAACAAAATCTGGAGACTGTTTATCTACTTATAATGGACTCGTTCGAACATCTCGCACTTGCAACGAAGAATTTATCCTCACTAAAAGCCATCATTTGAAACACGTAGCTACAGGAAAATGTGCTGAGCCCGATAAATACTACGGGCGTATATATCCAAACGCTCAGTTAAAGTTGATATCCGATTGTACGTCACAATCGGGTAAATTCGGAATAATTGGAAATGGGAAGTTATTGAATGGGATAAGTGGATTGTGTCTCCAAGCATCACACAATGTTCATCTCTCAACTAATTGTCATTCTAGCAGTTCAGATTTCCTGTTTCAGAAGGGTAAGGAAAATTCTTAATTACATATTCAAACGCATTGGTTTTGATTGAATTCGTTTGTGAAAGCCAATACAAATATGGCCGAAATAACGATGGCCGAAGTATGTACAACGGCGGAAAATCTAATTCCCGGAATATGCACGACGGGCAAACTATCGGCTTTTTCCATTGCTACTTTTTCTACGACTAGTAATATGCAGAATGCTTATCGTGCGATTATTCACAGGAAATGGTGGACCCCTACCAACCTCCGGCCCGGAAACAAACGGACCACAATACATTATCCGTCATAGCGGTGGTCGATGCCTTGCTGTTTCCAATGACAACCATCTATCTTTAACAAGCGCTTGCAAAACTCGTTTCTATCTAACCAGCAAAGGTAAATTGAAGACAGTAACAGGAGGGAAGTGTTTCAAAAACATTAATAGTGGAGATAACTCACCGCTTAAAGTGACATCATGTGGCGACCTTGGTACGGAGTACACAAAAACAAGGGATGGCGCTATTCAACAGCTTTCTTCAGGTAGATGCTTCCATCCTCTTGGAGGTTCCAG
Organism: Hydractinia echinata; assembly: GCA_030067915.1. NCBI lineage: Eukaryota > Metazoa > Cnidaria > Hydrozoa > Anthoathecata > Hydractiniidae > Hydractinia > Hydractinia echinata. Next base: position 452,237 of record JASGCC010000048.1, on the reverse strand, counting down.
TTATCCGTCTGAAGGAACAAAACTCGTCGTATATAATGGTTGTGATGGGAAACGTTTAAATTTCAAATTTGAGACAGGTGAGTCAAAAATAGTAAACTTTTTTAAGCATTTGTAGAAACGAAGAAGATCATTTTTCAAAATTAATTTGACGTAGTGTGCAGACGTACGATGGAGTTATTGCCGCCTATTTATCGAAGACGGTATCTAAAAGATAATTGGTCTACACACTGTTTTAGTGAAGATATAAACAAGCACTATTTTTGGTCCATACTTTAAGTTTAGATCCAGTATCGTACTCTACAAACACAATATTGTAATTTCAATTCAATCTTATTGAGAATTGTGGCTCTCTAAAATTTCCTATCAAACTAAGATTTTCTGGAGATGGCTAAAAATGTTTTTTTTTAAAGTTTGAGAAGTTTAAAATAACGAGGATAATAATGTTAATTGAAATTTTAGTAGCGGGAACAGCCACAACATCGCCTCCTAAACCAAGTTCATCATTCAAACTAGTACACAAAGCAACAAAGTTCTGTGTTACAGCAAGTGGTTCTTACTTAAAGCTAACTCAAGATAAAACCAAATGCCTCAAGTTCGGGTTAACATCAAACAACAATTTAAAAGAAGATGGCGGGAAGAGATGCGTCAAAGAAAATTATGGCTACTTGTATTTAACGACGTGCCCAAATGATTACACCTTTTTGTTCCTAAGCAACGGCTCAGTAAAATCAAACAAATCAACACAATGTTTGAAGCCGCGAACTGTAAACGAGGCGTATCTTGGGTTATCGAGCACGTGTAATGGCGATCAAGAGACTGCATTTAAGAGAGTAAACAGTAAGTATTCTTTTCAAACAATGCTTTAGTTTGTCAAGTTTTTACTCTTGTGATATCGAGTTAAGATTAGTACAAACGTGTGACACACTTTCTATAAAAAAATACTTTTTGCGACAAGCGGTGTTGATGTTGATATCAGAAATAAAAAAGATGAAACTGAGATTTTCCTTCATAAACAAATGTTACAGAGAAACAAGTAGTAAAACTGGAAGAACAATTTATATAAATGGAATAAGCTGTTCTGTTTATACACGAAGCACAAGCGAGATATTGTCAATAAGATAAAGTCAATTCCTCATACAAAACATATTTGCAAACGGACGGTAGTAAAATTTAGCCAAGTAAGCTAGACCAGTTTGTCATACCTCAGGTGTAATTGATACATCAGCGACGGAGGACTCAATAATTTGTTGTTTAAATTCTTTTTTTTAGTTTAAAGGAAGTTACATGACAAAAAGAGACTTGTTTGCACGAAATACATCTCAGCAACAAAAAGTATCGCATTTTTCATTTTAATTGCAGCAAATACTGAGTTTGCTTACACGGTCAGTGGTGAAACCTCTGAATAGGAAACACCACACCGGGACCAAACTTGCGTGGTATGAAACTCCATAATAGTGAGATTAATATTTTAAATAACAAAAAACGAAGAAAAATTAAACGAATTGCCTTAATTAAAATACCGCTAAATTTCTCTCAACATTTTTTCATATGACCTATCCTTGGGCGTGCCAAGTATAAAGGGCGCAATTCTATGGGGTGATGTCACATGGGGCCATAAATGACGTCCGTTAAAGAGATATTCGCTATAAACTGTCTGCTAAATACAGTGTTTGTTATGAGAGTTTAACCGTCATTTCATCCGTTCCTAAGAAATTGTCTATTGTAGAGATGTGTCCGCTATAACGGATATCCGCCATATTGACATTCCACTGTATTACAAGTTAGCTGAGTGACTCGGCGTGTGTAAAGAGGCTGGACACCAGCTTAAGTGCTTAGTACAGCTAAAGATGGTCACAAATTCGGGTGTCTTAAAAATAACCTCCTCACAACTTTGGCTAAAATGAAAACATGGGCTGGCTATGGTTACCTTGTCATAGCAAAAATGTCACTCACTATTTTTTCTATTTTAAGGAAAGTTGAACATTAAACGTGAGATTGAGCGCTTAGAAGATATGAACTATGTTGCAAATCAACGCTTATGTTGGTGTTCTCTTTGATGTTCTTTTTAAGATAACTTACTCGAAACTTCGGTTTAATAAAAACAACAACAACAGTCTGTCGTTCAGCTAAAATAGTCACCTAACAATTTTATTTTGCGGAGTAGATTTTGTGAAAGTATTAAAACAGTTTACAAAAACAGCATACAGCATGTTACAAAATCAATTGCGACCAAAGAACCCTGTGAAAGTACAACAGATTACTAAAAATAAAGTCAAAGGACTGCTGTTGAATTGTGCACAGAATATCTCTCGTGACAGATAAGTGTCACGGCAAATCCAAGAATGTCATGGCAAAACAAAAATTTATATTTATATATATAAATGGAAATTATTTGTATATCGGGAAATTATTTACCAATGTAGAAATTTATGAGACTTGTTCTGATTGAACCCAAAAAATGAATGTGATATATATGTTTGAACATTTCCAGTACGTGTTGATGATTGAACGAGAATCGCTCCTCAGAATTTAAAAAGCATCGTTAATAGAAAATATTGATGTTGATGTAGAAAACGTTTCCCGATATAGATAGATGGAATTATGAATCGCCGCCAAGGGGAAATATATAAATAATTCCCGTTTCTGCAACTTTACCCGCACAGGTTTAAGAAAGCGAAAAAAGTCTTGATTTAAGGAAACTTGATCCCCGGGTTGTTGTATTAGCAAAAGAACAATCTATTCGGGCGCAATAGTCTATTGGTCGAAAATGTTTAGAGTCCGACGACCAAAAATTGTAAGCACGTGTTGAACAAACAGCCAGGCAGCCAGCACCGTTATGTCCACCCGTAGGTAAATGTCTACTCTCCTGTTGTCGGTGATGTGCCTTATATTCTTGGAAACAAGATATATAGCTAGCTAGCTACAATCACTCACAGAAAATATGACTCTCCCCTCCCTTCCCTTCCCCTTGTCATTCAATCTTAAAATATTGTCTTTGGCGTCGGTAACATGTGACCACGTCAATGTCTATATAAACATTGATCCTATTATTAACATATGATCTGTAGAATAAGTAGCCATGTTCCTTTGTTGACTTTTTAGTCCTTGATTTAGTCTTAAAATTTGCTTGAGCCAACATATTTTGTGGACGCATGTAACTACCAAGCATAAGTTATGTGATGGACATTCCTAATTAGAGCAGAATTATGTCATTTACTGAGCTAGCTGAAAAATATGCCTCAAAGTATTCTCTTATGATGCAGCATTAGAGAATTTTTTGAGACCTAAATAGGTAGTTTTATGCTAGCTAAGCTGCTACTGTTGTGCCAGCTAGCTTTAGGTGTAAGTAAGGCTCATAACATTTAAAAAATAGTGATATACTAGATACATAGCCTCCATTTCTTTCTTGAAAAATCTCATTCCGTTTCTAGCTACGCTTAGCTCCATCTTTAAAAAAACTCCATCGCTGTGTCATCTTGTCTCGCGTAATCAGAAATTTAAGAAAATATACCAAGAAATGATCAGATAAACTTACTGGGCAACACTGATAAAATGGCAGAACTTTCAATATTTTTTTATGTATAGGGAGGAAATGGGCGAAAATCCTATAAAGTCTCCATCGTAGGTGCTTTTTACTTATATTTGGTTAATTAATGAGGAAATAACCTTTGCTATACTCCGCAATAAATCACAATTTTTAATTTCATTCGAGAGGAAAACATAACCACTTCGACCATTAGGCATAAAAACTTAAATATTGGTTACAGCGTAAGATTTGTGTGGTTTCTTTGAATATGTCCATAACTCTGAAAAGTTTTCACTTTCATCCTTGGTTCATTCAAACTTGCAGACAGTGTTAAAGTAATTTTAAACGGGGCCTGGGTACATGGTTGTCATTACAATGCATACTTCAAATCTAGATTCATACTCGAATATAAAGAAAAGGGCCGTATATAAACCTGACATTAAGAAGAAATGTTAAGATCGATATTAGCGTCGGGGCTCTTCTAGCGAATTTGTACAGATGATTATTATCTGTTGTCGTCCACAAAATATTTTCCCAATTCTTCCCACTTACATCTTCTGCTACTAGTTTTTCTTCTTCTTCTTTTTCTTCTTTTTCTTTTTCTTCTTCTTCTTCTTCTTCTTTTATGATGTAGCAATTTAGCAATCTTGCCATGGTTTTTGGATTTGTTTCGATCAATTCTTCCCATTCTTTTGTTTTCATTAAATCTTTATTTTCCAGAAGAACATTACAACAACAATCCAACCATTCTTTGATATCATGCGAATCGATCAATATGATGGCTTCATATATGTTATCCTTTGAAATGAGATTTTTTCCCTTCTCAATCAACAAATCTGTCAAAGATTTTACTTGAAATTTCAGGCCTATTTTATACAAGTTAACGACATCCCTCCATGGTAACGAATTTTCCATCAAACTTCGTCCATGCAAAAATTGAACAAAACGTCCGACGGTTTCTTTATCAAAATCGCTGACGTTGATTCGATGTTTTGGTGATTGAGAGGCGTTTTCACCATCAACATGATTTGAAAAAGCTTGTAAAGTTTGTTTTATTACAGGAGAAAAATGCATGGCTACCGACACACTTAACTTTAGTTCGAATTCTTCTGTCTCACTGAATAGCACAACTTTTTGGTCGTTTTTCAAAAACAGCGAAATAATTTCGTTTTTTAATCCTTCTGTCTCGAAAATCTCTATCTGAAAAAAAAAGAAAATGTGTGCGATATATTTTTACATATTTATTACATAGATAATATAATTGGCTGAAATTTGGCCTAAATTTAAGGCGGTTCGCACTCTTCTCCGTGGTGTGAATCCACCTTAACACACATCATTGAAAGAAAAGCGACAAATTTTTTTATTGTAAAATATAACAAGAATTTATGTTATCCTTCATGCGGTTTTTCCAACAACAGCGTTTGAGCAAATGAAAGACAGTGACCGTATAAATAAAATGATAAGGTTGCGTATTTTATAGGTCCAATATTATTGCATGCTACTGCTACTGATGGTGATAATAAGTCGTTACTCTTAAAACCTCATTTAATTATGTTTTGTCTCCAAACTTGTCTCTTAACCCTTAAGCCGCGGAGCTACGACCAACTGTTTGCTCAGGCGCATGTGTAGCAAAATGTTGTAGCAAGATTTTTGCAGCAAAATTTATCTGTGGCGCCGTGTTCTCTATTATTATATGTATTTTGCAACAACAAAAACAAACATACAAGTCGTTGGAGAAAACCACACATATGCTTACGACGAGAAAAACGAAAGCTGCGATACTTCAACGGAAATCAAAACGCTACATTAGCCATGGCTACAGAGACACAAGGCAACTTTTTCGGGCGATAGTCAAAAATTTACGTTAACTACTATCGCGTGAAAAAGTTGCTTGTGACCCCGTGGCTTGGCGATTTCAACAGCGATGATTTTTTGACAGTTTTTAGAGTGAATAAAAAATCTTTTTTAAATTTTAAAATTCTAAAAAAAATTTTCTGCACCTTCAAGCTTGTTTTCTTGGATAGCCATGTTTTCCACAGAGCTTGTTAAAGAAATCGTAAAATGTTAAAATAATGTTGATACATATGGGTCACAATTTTGTTGCAAATGCAAATTTTGTTGCAGAGTTTTTGCAACATTGTTTTTGCTGCAAAAGTGTAGTTGGCAACATCTTGATGTTTATGGGCCAAAAACATTTTTTGGGCAAAAAATAATCCTTTTAGTTTAAGTTCCATTTGTTGAAAGGGGAAAAATCTAGACGGTTCAGGTAGCTGAATTCCTTCTCTTTCTAAAACATGCGAAGTACTTTTCAAAACAACCTAGTTGTCAGGAGTTGTAGCAATCAAGTTTCCTCATGTGCATTCATTGAAAAAAACTATGATACACAAACACGTTATCTTTTAGAATATGACATGACCCACCTCAAAGATTTTTCTTATTTTTATCTAGAAAACAAACACAACTAACTTGTCAAATAAATTTTTGTCAAAAAATTCGAGCGAGTACTTGCTTGCGCTGTACGGGGATGAAGTAGGGTAAGATAATAATTAACAACTCAGATTCCAAATAAAATTACAGTATTTCTTGGTTACTCTACGCGTAACAAACACACTTCACAGTTTTCCATGTAGCTACTCCAGAGCTTAAAATGCTTTGACAAAATAATTATTTATTAAACACCCCTCTAAATTAAGCGCCCGCTAACCCTTCAAGATTGCTTTCTAAAAGAGGAGGAAAAGTATCCCATATGCATTTGTTTATCGAACATTAACAGTACAAACTTCCAAGAATAAGTTATCGCAATATATAAAATTTATTTTGAACACTGTACAAGTAAAACAACAATATTAAAGTTTGTAAGAAACAAGTTAATTTCCACTTTGGTATTGCCGACGAAAAAGAAACTTATATCCGCTATAATATTTTCTGTCTCTTTTTTACATGGACAACTGTTTCACAATCTGAATTTTTGTATACAATGTTTTTCCGTTGCATAACTACAAGTTTTTTTGTTTACACAAAAAAAGAGTTACCTTTTTCATCGCCATCTTTTGAAACCAAGCTGTATTAAACACAATTTAAAAAAAAAAAACTTTCATAAAAGTTTATTTACATTGTATAAAGTTTTAGAATTTGGTTTAACTTGCTCAAAGTGGTTTCGTCTTATATTTATAATTCTTGACGTATCTATCTTTCCTAAGGGCCGATTTTCACTAGAAATGGACAATCATGGGCTGTATAAATTATTACAAGAAAAAACTTGTAGCTAAGCTAAGCTAAGCACTTTTATAATGTGCTATGCAGAATGATGAGGTAAAGTTGTGAAGGATATTTTATTTCTGCATGATTCAAAATAACACGTGTCACACTTGATTGTCTACAAAGTGAGAAATTTTTCCTTCGCTGATAAAATTTTTGATTTGATTTTGCTTTTTTTTTCAGAAGAAGCTAATTCAATATAAAATAAACCAATTTTGGAAGCAGAGTCAAAGCTGTTTTTAAAATTCTGCAAGTTAAGCGGACTACTAAGGTGCTTTTAGTAGAGGGTTGTTACCACCGATATGCTTTACAGACTGGATAGAAAATAGCTTATATACGGCCGAATAGAAGGTAAAAATTGTCCAGAAATTATTACTCACTGTGGATGCCAGTGTCTGAAAAAAATTCGTAATAAATTCAAGCTGTAGTGCCAGCAAGATGCTTTGTTTTTTGCTGACACTATAACATGAGAGGTGTCTCTAGATGTGGAAAATGTAGAGGAGGGATATGTCAAAACAAAGAACTATTTTAATGTGAATTCTTTTGTAAAGACTATAAATAGTTAGATTTTTTTCTTTAATTCTTTTATCATTGATTTGTGTAGATAACCAAATTACTATATACCATGCATGAAATAAAACCAAGGCAACGATAATATCATGCATTATTACCCGGGTAAAAGGGCGGCATCAATATTTTCGAAAATCGCGCAATGTGATTGGTTAGAACTTACGTCATAGCGGGCAATATTCCACGGTATTGCCCGCTACCATAGCAACCGTGTTTAAAGTTTAAATATGGTAGCATTAAATGTAAATAAACACGGAGAAAAGTAAGCAAAACGCGAAACAGAAGTGAAACTTACTTTTATCTTTTAAAGAATTCTATGTTGTAGCTACAATCAAAACCTGTAATGTTTACACGATATTCGATTTTAAAAAAATATATTTTTAGTTCGAATGTACGTTCCATATGGGAATAGTTTCTATAAAGACATGGTTTCTACATCCTGCTTATAATGTTATATTTTTTGTCGTAAAATGCAGTACCCGGATAATAAACCATATAATAACTGTTTATTTTGGGCAATACCTTCGAATATTGACCTCTGTCACGTATTGCCCTCACAAGCTCGGGCAATACTTTGACGTCGGTCAATATTCTCCGGTATTGCCCTCATAAACAGTTATTATAGGGTTATTAACTTTTTTATTTTAAAATATGATGTCACCAGAAAGTATAATGGACTCTATAAATTTGTAATTTGTGTCTACAACTTGTTTTTCAGTTTTATCTTAGTAAAATGAAATTTGAAAAAAAATTATCCCTTAAGTCATGAGACATTTAACAGCGGCAAAATGACTTCCTAATTACTAAAATTCCAGATGGCGTAAGACGGCCACGTTCCAGGGCTTTAGTTTGGTTTTAGTATATCAGAAGTAACATAATAATGAATGTTTTTTGAAACTCTCAGCTTTATATGAATTATTCTAAGGTTTGGCCAACTTTTACATCAAATTTCTCACACTATTCTGGGATAGATGAAATTAAAGAATTACTTCGAATTAACAAATTCCTGCAGTTTTATATTTTGTTTTTCGTATTATTTTCTTAACCCCGTGTTTGAATTATTTGAATAATTCAAATAATAAGCATATAAAACTTTATAATTTATAACTCTGAGCCTCAATTTTTTATAAACTGAACTCGATTAAAAAAAATTCTGCGTGTGTGTGTAGCCATATTTTTTTAAACCAAATATTAAATACACATTAATTTTTAAACAAAAGGTTGCTCAAATATATCGCATTTTTCTAAGAACTGATTATGACTGTTAACACGAAGTGTCTTCAGTGTATGAAGTCATAGTCTGCTCGAACGACATATCAAATCGAGAGATGGAGGTGATTTTATACATCTTATATGTTTCAACTTTGTTAACTATAAGTTTATTTCGTTGGTTTTATTATCATTATTTCTTAATTTAGCTTTCATTATCTCGACAGCTAGAGAACAACCTAACGAAATCTCTTCTTAACAAACTTCTTCAAAATGATGAGCAAGTTATTTTACTTCGTGAAAATGAAAAGCTTCAACTGAGTCGTACAGCAGCCATCCAATTCTCCGTCGTAATGAAAAATAGTCTGGAGAAAGCACCTCAAGGCGATAGTCCAAAAGTTGATGTGAGTGAGTTTGATAAACAAACCATTCAACATTTTGTGCAGTATTTACATGGAAATGGAGAAGCAGTTGTATTTTTAGATTGGAGAGAAATGATTAACTTGTACAAAATATCTTTCAAATTTCAAGTGAAGCTTGTGATAGATTTGATGATTGAGAAGGGAAAAAATCTCATTTCAAAGGATAACATATATGAAGCCATCATAATGATCGATTCGCATGATATCAAAGAATGGTTGGATTGTTGTTGTAGTGTTCTTCTGGAAAATAATGATTTAATGAAAACAAAAGAATGGGAAGAATTGATCGAAACAAATCCAAAAACCATGGCAAGATTGTTTCAATTATATTTCACAAAGTCTAATAATGGTTGGCCAATTTTACAAAGTCCACGAAAGAGTCCACAGAAATAAAAATTTACGGAATGTGCGAACTATTCTACCGATGAACTACAACAGTGTAATAATTTTGTTGTTGTTGTAATTTGATTTTAAAAAAAAGTAACATACAATATTTCATTGTCTTTCTATTTTCAAATAAACGATGTTCTTTTAAAGAAACATTTCCTCTAAAAAAGGGGAAATAAGTGTAAAAAGGGAAAACAGATACAAATAAAATAAAAATAAAAATAAAAAAATTCAAAATCTGCAATGTATTGATGTAATTCCGCGATTATGACGGACGGAGATGGTGTAGTGGTAGCGCATTCGGCTTGTAATCATTTCTTTTGTGGAACAGAAACCTATTTTTCATAAGTAAATGTTTGTAGATTTTCAGGTTCCTTTTATGAAATAACAAAATTTGGGAAACTATAGCAAGAAGTGATATCTACTTGTAATAGGCAGACCTGAAGTCTCGGTCCAGGTTAAAACAGGTTAAACGATTAGTGCAAGTAACCGTGTTGCAGATCCAGGTGGACACAAAAATAACTTTCTAACAACTTTGTATTTATACGGCATAAAATTTTGATTATGTATTTGGCACTGTTCTTTAGAAGCACATTCCCACTTTCTCTGAGCTGGATAAGGTATTTGGTCAAACCTAGGACATATTTTATCTGTCTTATTTTAATCCTGAGAATCACTTTTAATGTTTTCTGTGCATGTAGCTTGTCAAAATTGATATGCTGTCAAAAACAGTTTATTGGTGTCTCTGATAATGGCTAAATTTAGGAACTCAGAAACAATGATAGTAGTGAAAATTTTTTTTGTTCATTTTCTCAAATTGGTATAAAAACATATTATTATTTAATTTTATTATTATTTCAATTTTTATTTCAATTTTTACTGAAATTATAGAACTTTACTTGTACAAAAAGCTGACACCAAATTGCAGGGACTAATTGGCTTAAATTTATTTTAAAACATTTCGATAAAAAACTTTTACTCTTTTTGTGTTTTTATTTTCACGTAAACAAGTTGTTGCATAGCTTATGTGACAATAGGGTAAGAACGAAAATTTTACACACTCTGTGGGATATCGGTTTTAAACCTAAAAAATTCTGTGAGAAATTTGGAAAATTATAAATCACAAAATCTCAAAAGTTTATCCTGAAAGTTTTTTAATTTTGGATAATACGAATAATCATGAAAATTTTTTTAAGGTTCTTTTATAAAGAAACATTTGGCATACGGGGTAACCCATTTCACTTAGTATTAACTAAACATACTCGGTGGTATTTCTGTATAAGTACCAAATTTTATGCTTATGAGTGTAATCAAAGTGCCCTGTACATAGATCCAAAAAATTTGACATTGGATCACTCTTTACAAATGACACCACGTAAAAAGAAACTTTCCGTTACTCAACTATTTACCTACTGACTTACTTAGACGGGAAAATGGTAATGACGTCAGAGTTTAAGAAGATCAAAAGACACAGCGAGTTTCAGGCTATTTTCCACTTTAAAAAAATATGTGATTTCATTAGAACGCATTTAAATGCTTGTATTTTGCTCAGTATACATTACTTTTTGAAAATTCTTTTTTTATATGAATACAAATTTTGTTCTCTGTTTATGAACGAAAAATTATATAAAAATTTTTCCAAACCTCTGTCCCCCTTTAATTAACTAAAAGTCATCTTCCGTATGTTTCGTGGTGGAACAAAACAGAGGCGAATTCTCTTCTCTTTAATGTTATCTATCAATGTAGTGTCTCACGGCCAGCTGCGAAATCGTCATATGCCGCTTACTATTTTTAACTACATATTCCGCAAAAAAAAATTTAGGTGGACGAAGGTAACGACGGGATGCTGTTTCCTGTGTTTTTATTAAAACCGAAGTTGTGATAATGTTTCTTTGAAAAGGTTTTTACGCATGTGCGACATGGTTTATTTGCACTAAGTGCTCATCCCAGTGTCACGATTCATTTTTAAACTTTCACGGAAAATTATTCAGCTAAATAAAATAAAAATGATCGATTGTTTTTGCTATGGAGAGATAGGAAAATGTATGTTCTGGGACAAACAACGACAACGGCAACAACGGCAACAACGACAACGGCACAACAACAAAAAAAGTCCCAGAAATACCGAAATCCCTAATCCCCGAAACCAATCCGAATCCCGAAATCCCCAATCCCGAAACCAAATCCGAAACCGATAATTCCGACGCATGCGCACACGCCGATAGTAATATTGCTGACATCAACAAAATCTAGGGCATGCGCAGTTGAGTAGGGGGAATTCCCACTGTCCCAGAATCATTTTAGTTGAAACTCTTATATAAATAAATATGGACGGTCATAACGTAAAACAATTACATGCTATTGCAAAGGACCGTGGACTCAGGGGATACTCTAGGCTACCCAAGACCGACCTTATTGCTTTGCTGGAGCAACCGGCTGCACCCGCTCTCCCAGAGGATGTACCACAGACGGTCGTGAAAAACAAGATGCGCGAATGGTACAACTGGCTAGTGGACGCTGTTCCCGAGCCTATAAAGAAGGGTGTCAATAGCGTATATAATACGTTCAAAAACAATGTGATGAACCTCTACAACAGGGCCACGGGTGCAACGCTTCATGATGAGGTTTAGCAAGAAGCAAGGGAGGATCATGCCGAAGACGAGCAGCAACCGGATCAAGACTTCACGCCTCAGGAGCATAAGCAAACCCACGGCAGGACCTTCCGGAGCTTCCGTATCCCTGGTATGGACGGCACGGATATCGACGGGTACTTAGGGATGGTGCGATCACACGTGAAAACCTTGGTCGAGAACCAAGTAGAGGAGCTGGGATCGGTGAAAGCGCAGTGCTCCCTCTGGATCCAGTGGAAAAAGCCGGTGGAGGGTGCCAGTGAGTTGTTCATCAAGGTCGATAAGGTATTCAATAGCAGCATGACACCTGTCTTCCAGGGTAGCGACGTGGAAGAGGTGCTAGACACGATGCTCGCTCAGATCAAAACGCATGTGGAGAACCCGGCGCTTCCCAAGAGCGGCTTTAGCATCGGTCGCATATTACACCTCGATGTAGACTTCCACAAGCTCAAGCTGACGCGGGGTTCATCGTACATCGCAGCACCCAAGTGGTTAGCCACTAAAAAGGCCATCATTAACCCGATGAACGAGGACGAGGAGTGCTTCAAGTGGAGCATCATAGCAGCTCTACATCACGAGGATATCGGTGATCATCCAGAACGCGTGACCAAGCTAAGACCCTACGCGGAGCGCTATAACTGGCAGGGCATCGAGTTCCCCACGAGCGTTAAGGACATCACAAAGTTTGAGTTGAACAATCCCGACATCGCGGTGAACGTCTTGTACGTGACGGGGAAGACTATCAATATCCTGCGTCGATCGACATACAACGGACGCGAGAAACAGGTTAATCTGCTACTCCTCACGGACGATAAAAAGACCCACTATACAGCAGTCAAAAGTCTATCACGACTGCTGGGCAGTGAGACCTCAAAGAATACGGCAAAAATGCACTTTTGCATGAACCGCTTGCACGCTTTCCCCACAGTCGAGTCGCGCGACAAGCATTATGACTATTGCGCCGACAACGAGGCGATCAAAATCTCAATGCCAAGCGAGAAGGAAAAATGGCTATACTATAAGGATGGCCATCAACAATTCAAGGTACCCATTGCCATCTATGCCGCCTTCGAGAACCTGCTGATCCCCGTAGAAGACGCGAATGATACAAGACGAAAGCTGAACGAGCACGTACCATGTGGCTGGTGTACATATAGTACCTTTGCCTACGGGCCCGTGCCATACCCCTTGTACAGATATCGCGGCAAGGACTGTGTGAAGAAGTTCGTCGACCATCTGGAGGACGAGGTCAAACGTCACTATGCTACCTACCCACAGCAGGACATGTTACCACTGACGGAGGTGTTAAAGAGAGAGCATGGCGAGGCTGAGAAATGCCATATCTGCATGAAGTCCTTCGATGATGACAAGAATTACAAAGTTCGGGATCACTGTCACTACACAGGGCTCTACAGGGGTGCCGCGCATAACAGCTGCAACCTCAAGTATAAGATACCAAGCCACGTGCCCGTGATCTTCCACAACCTCTCGGGGTACGACGCCCACTTGTTCATCCGAGAGCTAGGAGAAGAGGAGAAGTACATCAGCTTCAACGTCAAAATCAATGTACCCCTTGGCGATGGTGAGACGTACAAGAAGACCGAAATCAGGTTCATCGATAGTTGTCGCTTCATGCCCTCAAGCCTGGAGAAATTGGCAAGGAACCTCATCGGTACAAACGCCGCAGGTAGGAAATGTCAGCAGTGTGCGGGCACTGGTCTTGAATTTCAGAGCGTCGATGCTGAGTATGGAGCAAAATTTTGGTGCAAGGCCTGCGAGTCGAGTACCACGAAGAAGCTAGACATGGAGCAGGTAAGAGCAAACGTACCTGCCATGGCCAAATTCATCGATGAGGATGATTTCTTCAGACTTATGCTTCGAAAAGGCGTCTACCCTTACGAGTATATGGATGGCTGGCGACGATTTAAGGAGACGGAGCTACCATCCAAGGAGGCCTTCTACAGCAATCTGAACATGAAGGGGATCAGAGACAACGACTACGAGCACGCTCAAAAAGTATGGAATGTAATCACTCCAAAGGGCTCCGCTACCACCATGGGCGACTATCACGATATGTACCTTACCACAGACGTCCTCCTATTAAGCGACGTCTTTGAAACCTTTAGGGGAGTCTGCTTGGATCAATACAAGCTCGACCCTGCCCACTTTTACAGCGCTCCCGGGTTGGCTTGGAAAGCAGCGCTGAAGTACACCGAGGTCAAGCTAGAGTTACTCACTGACTTGGAGATGCTATTGATGTTTGAAAAAGGTATCCGCGGAGGTATAACCCAAGCCGTTCACAGCTATGCCAAGGCCAATAACAAGTATATGGGAGACAAGTATAATCCCGAGGAAGAATGCTCTTACCTGCAGTATCTCGATGCCAACAACCTCTACGGCTGGGCCATGCGAAAGGATCTACCCACTGATGGGTTCAAGTGGATGTCAAACGTGGAGGTCTTTACATAGAAGAAGATCGGTAAACTCGTGGCTACTAACAAGCATGGCTACCTCTTGGAAGTTGACCTAGACTACCCCGCAAGCCTACATGATAAGCACAATGAACTCCCCTTCCTACCGGAGCGCAAGGTGATTCACGGGGTAGAGAAGCTCATCCCGAATCTTGAACATAAGCGGAAGTATGTTGTACACATTGGGGCTCTTCACCAAGCTCTGAAACATGGGCTCCTACTCAAGAAAGTGCACCGAGTCATCTGGTTTAACCAAAAGCCTTGGCTTTGCGACTATATCGATCACAACACGCGGCTGAGAACCGACGCCAAGAACGACTTGGTGAAGGACTTTTACTTCAGGGGCGGCAACTACTTCAGCGAGAACCTCATGGGTGTTGAAATGGGTAGGACGGGAATCAAGATGAATAAATCCGTATATATTGGTCAAGCTATCTTGGATCAGTCAAAAACCGTCATGTACGAGTTCCACTATGACTACATGCAGCCCAAGTATGGTAGCAAACTACAACTATGTTATATGGACACCGATTCCTTCGTCTACCACATAAAGACCGAGGATTTTTACCGCGAAATTGCCGCTGATGTGGAGGAGCGCTTTGATACGAGCGCCTATAGTAAGAATGATGACAGACCTCTCCCCATCAGCAAGAACAAAAAGGTCGTGGGTCTCATGAAGGATGAGCTAAGCGGGAAGGTCATGACCGAATTCATCGCCCTGAGAGCGAAGGCATATGCTTACGAGAGTCTCTCGAAAGAGGGTGGAGATCGCAAGGCTAAGGGTGTAAAGAAGTGCATCACGGCTAAATCCATCACCTTTGATGACTATCAGCGCTGTCTAGAGGAGGGTGTTAACATATACAAAACCTGGGCATGCATTGCCAACAAGGGTCATAAAGTCTTCACCCAAGAAGTGACCAAGCTGGCACTCAATCGAGCAGACGATAAGCGGATCGTTCAAGCGGATCAGATCACGACAATTGCGAGAGGTCATTATCGTTTGGAATTGTAGGTTTCACGTTCACATCCCACTCATCATGTAAGAAGTGGGGATTTGTCCAATGTTTTATGGAGTACTACTCCATAAAAGTAACAACAAATGGAGTTTAAAAAATGCACTCATTGTAAGCAAATCATACCATTAGACAAATTCAATATCCAAACCAAAGGCCCTGGTAAAGGCCAACGCACAAAAAAGTGTATCAAATGCCTCGATATTAACAACGCGTCACAGGAACGTAACAGATGCCCACATCAAAAAAGAAGAAACCAATGTCCCATATGCGACTTCCCCGGATGTCAGCATCACCGCATTCTAGCTAAGATTCGCGATGCTCTAAGGCGTGATACGGAAATAGCTTCCCAAGAGTACCTGGGATGCGACATTTGCACCTTTATAGGGTATATCCAGGCTCAATTCAAAGGTGGGATGAGCTGGAGCAACCGAGGGCAGTGGCAATTCGATCATAAAATCCCACTCAAATATAGAGAGAACGGAGAATATCCCAGTGAGGAAGTGCAACTGGCGCGGCTGCATTATACTAACATGCAACCCTTGTGGGTAGATGAAAATCAATCAAAAGGTCATCGATATATATCCAATTAGAATGCTCGTTAGGTGGTTGTTCACCAACCATCTAAAACAAATGGAATTATGTCTATGTGTTGCTGTACTCCTACCCTATGTCTTGATCATACTCATCTTCTTCCGCTATCGACGATTAATAAAGATGGTTCAAGATATTGCCGAGATTTTTGATGTAGTTGATACCCCCGCCCCCCAAGAGTGTCACGCCAAACCTATTGACAAACGCCAAGCCTTGAAAGAGGCCATACGCAAAGGCAAGGAGCACTTACTACCGAAAAAGTGTACCGAAGGCTTTATCGATAAAGCCTCACCCGAGGCGGTAGACAAGCTTTACACTGACTTTCTTCAACGTGAACTCCAAGAGAAGGGTGAAAAGACGGCAAAAGCCCTATCGTCACAAGCTATCAACATGTACAGCAAAGTTGTAGCACGTGTGGTGCAGCTAGACAGCGCGGAGGCTCTATCGAGAGATATTGAAGAGGACCCCATCATCAAGGACTCTATGGCTGACTTGGGCCTCCTCGTCTACTCCGCTTTTGGTAAGTTTCTAACACCTCTTCTAGTAGCTGCTCACACAGTTAACCACTACGTCTATGTCTCATTCAGATGTGGTAGTAAAAAATCTTATCGAACAGATCAGGGAAATGAAGGATGAAATAAGGTGGGAAGACGAGAAAAATTCATACCTGAAACGCTCCCTTGAAGCGAGCGAGGAGGAATTGTACGGCCTGCGGGGGTACGCAAGAAAAGTCACTGCATTTGCCACCGCGGGGTCCTTCATTCTTATCGCGTTTTCAATATATAAGATGTTATAGAATATCGCCCTCGTTCAGCCCCCACCCCTAAATAAATATGACAGAGGATACAATTAAGCAGATTATGGAACGGATTAAGAAATTGGAAGATGATCTAGCCTATGATAACATTTCTAACCCGGAAGACACCGAAACGGATGAACTACTATGCAGCATACTGTGGGAATTGCGCCAAGTGCGTGACTGTGCGAAAAAGGTCGCGACATTAGCCACTGTAGGATCCATCATCATGATAGCACGCGTGATATATAGAGGACTGTGATAGGGTTGGTATTTATGTGAACCTGTGACTCACATTAACTACCCACAGCACATGCAATTCAAAATTAAGAGCATCGTCCATGCAACATAATCCCCGGAACCAAAACTGTAAGATAAAATGTCTTGTCTTGCAAAATTACAGAGGAAACTTGAGGAGCAGCGCAAGTTAATCAAAGAAAAGGACATCGACCTCGCAATAAAGGAGGGTGATCTCGAATTGATGGATAGATACATTTTAGAACAATCCCGGGAAATTGAGACACTTCGAAAGATGTGCCGCGCGCAGGATCTAAGGCAGGATAATGTTATTATGATTTTTCGTAAGCATACGACACCTGACGCTGATAAGTGCCACGATTTCCCGTACTATGAAGCGCGTATTCAAAGACGCGATATCCCTAGGATGAGGAGTTGGTTCAAAGAGAAATTTCCAAACTCCGAAGAGATTGTCGTTATCGACAATCCTATCGGTACACATACCTTTAACAGATTCATCGAAGAAGGACATGTAGAGCGATACATATGCCACTTCAAGCTTATCGATCTTGGTCGAGACGACTTGTACGACCTGGATGTCCCAGCACTAGAGGACTAAGTCACAGTTTTTGTAACTCCTACGAGCCACAAAAAAAACACACGCCTGATAGACGCTGCTTGACCACTTCAGATGTACGTTAAAAGGTAGTTAAATATCAAAGAAAAAATGGAAGCCTATGTACGGAGCCTGCAACTTGTATACTTTTACGATATTCAAATACCCGTGCTGAGATGCTGCATCAAGGCAGGATCTACTACCGGTTATTGTTCCACTTACCTGGAAAATTTTAGATTTAGAAATGGGCCATACTATGAAGATTTTGTATATCCGGATGATGACGAACTTTTAGACAGAGTAGTATCGTGTGAAAAGCCGTGGGCTACAATCCCGACGGAATATATGGATGAGGATCTCAAAGATTATATTGAGGACCTGGGTCTTCATATCGTCTCCAATAAGCAGAACAAGTGGGGCATGTTCTGCTGCGATGTAATCAAAGATAGGGACTTGCGGCTCTCAGATCTGACCGACTTGGAGAAAATTAGCGATATACTCGAATTCCCCATAGAGGATAGATACTTGGTCGATATTATCGACCTTGATATCGAGCCCAATGTCATCAAGGGTATCGTCTATGGATATCCGTTCTACACCTTGCATCCTTATGATTATACACGCCTTCATCCATTGAATGATGACTCCGACGATGATGGGGATGATGATTAAAGGGATGTTGCTCGGGTAGGTATTAACGTGAACCTGTGGTTCACGTTAACTATCACAAAAACAGCACATGCAATTCAAAATTAAGAGCATCGTCCGTGCAAAAGATTTTCGGATTCCAAAAACATTACAAGTAAAAAAATGTCTTTGCAACAAATTACTCTATTCAGCGCAGTGCCCGTGGGAACCATTGAGACCCTATTCGATGAGCACTCGCAACCTCATTTCAAAAGAGCCGATATCGGAAGGTTTTTGGGAATTGTTGATATTCGTCACATGTTTAAAGGCGTTGAAACCACACCTCGTATTACCCTGGGTGGTGGGGTTCCGGGTCCCTCCTCCAGGGAGCATCAAAACAATCATGATGCCTTCGTTACATTGGATGGAGCCCTGGAGATTGTACACCGCTCCAGGAAACCCAAGGCTATGGAGCTAATCAAATGGCTTGCGAAAAAAGGCGTCGAAAAATTACAAGATGAGCCCGGGGAGCAGCGCAAGCTACTCGAAGAAAAGGACGTGGCCATCGAGGACAGAGATACTGCTGTCGCCATACTCGAGGACGACCTCGAAGACAGAGACACCCAGCTCCTGGCACTCGGGGATGAAATAACGTGCCGTACCCAATCTCAACGACCCTGGAAAAGATAATAGCATGGCCGTTATCCAGAAGAACAACGATGATCCCTGACCCTACCTTGCCATTTGTGGCCAACAGGGATATGTAGCGCAAAAAATAAGGAACAAGCTTGTAGATTACCCCAAGAGCGAGATTGTGGTACTGGCGGAGACCCCTAATTCCATCGTTCACTACAATTGGCTTCGAGAGCGTGGTTGTATTGAAGTAAACCCTGAGCGTGTGAGACATTTTAGGTTAGGCCTTACATATACACATGAACGTCTCATGCTCCTGCGGAGCCCCCCCGGCGATGGAATGAGTGGGAACTGGTAGGTAACGCTTTTGTAGCCCCTCCTCGGGCCACAAAAACATAGAGTTGACAAAAAACAAAACAAACCCATTTACCACTCCTTGACATGCTCTGGAGGTACTTCTACACCCTCCGGTATTAGCATGAGCTCCTCCGCCAAAAAACTTCGATCAGGCCCATCCGCCAGATAGTATAACAACCTCGACCCTGTCACGATACGGTCCAGTCTATACGTTTTCTTGCTCCACCAAGCGTCTGTCGCGCGTCTTTTAGCATCACCATGCTCCTCTCCAGGTTGCAGCAAGTACAAGTATAAGCCATCCTCAGGTAGGGTTTTCTCTTCCGGATGCTGTTCACCTTTCGTAAGCGGGACATCATCCAGCTTGATGGCTTTCGATGGCTTCATGTCGATCATAGCCGTTTTGCTATTGTTCATGCTTTTCACGATATTGTACAAGTGCTTGACCCATGTGGTGCTAGTTTCGTCAGAGGCAAGCTCTTGCGCATCTTGGAGCTTGAACAATCTCTGCGCGAGCACCTTGTTGTAGCTCTCGACAAAAGCCGTAAAAGTATGGTGGTACTTGGTAGTGGCCCGCTTAAGTTCGACGCCCTTACCTTCTAGGAGTTTCGTCACGTCCGACTTGAACTCGGACCCGTTGTCGCACTGGAATGCCTTCGGGTATCGGAGAGGTCCAGCTTTATAAATATCCTTGATCATGTCGGCAACTTCGCTGGCTTTCTTGGTTCTCAAGGGTCTGGCTACTTTATATCTCGAGGCCACATCGATGCCCGTGAGTATGTATTTATAGGTGCTTCCATAGAGTTTGTCATGCGGCATGTAGAGCAAGTCAAACTGATGCATCTCATTAGGCTTCGTGATGGTGAAATGAGGGTAGTCGATTTTTTTGGGGCCTTTGATATGCCGGAGCCAGAGCAGTTGACGAGTCAGTCAATGCGTCACCCTCTTTTTAGAGAGACTACTCTCCTCGGAGAGCAATTTAATGGCCTTGCGTCCAGTCCAGAGATGTTCCGGAGTATAGTAGATACTGCTTAGCTTTTCAGCCTCCTCCTTGGTAAATAATTTTGACATGTCTTTATATTATACATGTCAAAACCTTGCCCTGGTACCTTACATATACCTGTAAGCCACGAAACCCAAAAGAGCCAGTGACCCCACGATGAAAGTCAGCTCACCGTTCTGCTGTTGTTTGGAAGGTATATAATAGTCTAAGAGCTTGGGAGCTTTCCCGATCGTTGCGATATAGTACTCTCGCATGCCTGCATCCAACTCATCCAAACTTTTACCGGCTTGACGCTGCAGCTCACGCTGCTTGTTATAACAGTCCAATTTGGCCTGTCTGTCCCGGACCCATTGTGCTTGAGCTGCTTGAAGCTGTTCGATCGCTTTATCATGCCTCTTCCTCTCAGCCTCACCATGCCCCGAGAGTTTGGAGAATAGGAAATTACTTCCGGAGAATGCCAACGCATTAATCGCGGCACCTGCAGCAAGAACACCGATTGTCGCCATGCTTTATTCTAATATTCTACCCCATGGAATCGCCCATCCAAAATATTCAGCTGTGCGTCTTGCAGTAAGTACACGTAGCACTTGATATCCCCGGTACTTCCGTCAGCTTTCTTGGTCATGTGGAGGGTTATACCATCACTCAACCTCTGCAATGGTCTACCCGATCCATGCAGGGTATTATCTGGAAAGCTACGAAAATCGATGAAGAGCGCGTATCTCTCAGTCATGAACTGCCCGATCGTCACCTCACTGTCATGGCTACCGAACAATTCAAAGACTTGTTCAAGATGATCCTTGGGTAGCATGGCGTGGCTATACAGTTCATTAGGCTCACCCTCGACCGTAATCGAGATTCTTTCGATCTTAGGATTGTAGAACGTCTCGTTTACACCCGAGTAAGCTTTGACTCTCCCAGGGTCTATGAATAGTAGTAGCACTCCTTTCAAACTTTTTGCAGGCGTATCCATCTGGAGGTTATATGAGGTATCAGCCTTTTTAATGGTGACAACCTTGCTACGGAGTACCCGTTCATACGGCAGCGCCAGTCTCGAATAACTCGAGATCATAGCACTGCTAAGCCCCTCGTGGTGTACTTTGTCAAATTCTAAGGCAATGTTGGTGATCTTATACTGGGCGTCAGCCGGTTTGGCTGCCGTAGACCCTGATGCTGCTGCGCCAGCATCTTTGATCACGTCGCCATATCCTGCAAAATGCATGACGAACTGTAGTCTGTCATGCAGTCCTCCCTGGTAAAACGGCAGGTCTCTCGTCAGCTCAAACATCTTGCCCAGCGGGATGCAGAAGGTGTTCCCATACGCTGCCACGATCGCCTTCTCTTCATCTGTCCCAACATGGTCCGTTGCTTTCACCTGGAGGGCCCTGATTGTACCGTCATTAGGGTTGATGCCTTCCAAAATGAGGTTGTTCTCTCTCTCAAACTTGGGGAGCCAGAGATCTCTGTAGGTAGCGAGCACATTGTAGTCGCTGATATTCTGCACCTCGTTGCCATTCAACGTGATACGTAGGTTTCGCACCAGGGCCTTGCCAATATTGCTCACGATGGTTCTCTTCGTATTCGTACCCTCAAGCTCCAAGTTGAAAAGGAGCTTGAGAGAGCCTGGGAAAATGATATCGTCCCGCCCCATGTTTGGTACGTCGACGTACAAATCTTCATTCTGGTTGATCGTACTGGGGACGTGACTTACTTTAACACGCTGCTTCTTACCTTTCATGCTGTGCATCGTCTTGACCTCTGCATTGGAATCTAGCTTAGTTCCGTACATGTTACTCATGGTTTATTATTAGGGTCTTGCAGGTTGAATAAAATGGCTGAAAATCTAGAATTAGACGATTTTACACCGGAGGAAAATATTTCAGACGATGCTGGGCAGGATGAAGCCTTCAGTAGGCCCGAGTACTTACCCATCCAACCTGATGAGCTAGCGCCAGAAGAGCAGGGTCAACAAGACATCATGACAAGGCAGAGGGGAGAGCTACTAAAATCAAAGGTTGACGATCTCTACAATCTCCTTACGGTGCGGTTGAGGGTACAGCTTAATGCGATACATTACGATGCCTTCGAGATGAAGGATGGGGATCAGCTGATTGTGAAAGAGATAGTGAAAGGGAAAAAAACCTTCAAGGAAATAGTACTTACGAATCAGGATGGTACATTAAAAAAACCCAGTACGATACAAACGTTGTTAGGTAGTACGCGTATGCAGGCCATAGGTTTTGATGAATATCAGACACCCAACAAACGTAGTAAAGTAAGGGCCCAGAAACTTATGGACGATATAGATCACGTTGTGGAAAGGCTCGACGACATCGATATGCTGCCGCTGCTCGGGAATGTTCTAGACGATACGGAGAGCCTTATCGAAGATAATTCCTTTGACAGGGATGGAACCTTCACGGAGCGTGAAAGAAGAGGGCTCAACCTCGAGCTTCAAACGCTCCGGGGTAACCTTAGGCACCTCAAAAGCAAGATGATATTTTACGATAGCGAGATCGATAAAGCGGAAGCCAAGGTGAAGAGGCTCGAGAACAAGAAGGCCACGCCTGGAGCAATCGATGAACAGCTAGCTATCTGGAATGAAGACATCGCGAAGGCAAGGGGAGAGCTGGAGGGGCTCCGTGATCAGAAGGAGGAAGCACGAAAAGCGCACGGTTTACTTTCCTCACGCACCCAGAGCCAACTGAAAGCGATCAAGGAGACGTTGATGAAAATCGCCGGAGAAGACACGTCACTGCGTGAAAAGCTCGGGATCTTGTTCAAGGAACAAGGCTTAACTATAGCGAGCATCGTTTCCGCTGTCGGTCTACTGATTTCCACCATCGTGCTCGCTGTTATGGGTACCGGTGGTGCAGGTGCCGCGGGAGGAAGTGCCGCAGGTGGGAAAGGTTTTGTACGGAAACAGCTTGAAACACTCGGAAAATTCCTGAATTATCTAGCAGGTAAGGCGGGTGCAGCACTACCAGGGATCATAGGCAGCGTTGTGTCGTTCTTCTTCCGAGTAGCAGCGAAGATTGTCGAATATGTGGCGAGGCATCTATACATGGCCATCGCGGCTGCTGTCGCTTTCGTTGTGGCATACGTTGGGGGTAGGCGGAAGAGTCGTGGATCGTGAAGGACTACTCCTGTGGAGCCGGAACTGCGATCTAATATGTTATCAACATACTAGAACGTTGCGATTATTTTTTCAGCCAGATGTAGGCAAGGATGAGTCCTACCCCTGTTGTAACCAAGGCAGCTTTGGTATCCTCATGCTGATTTTTCCCTCTTCCAAGGGGGGCGGTGGCACCGCCTCCTCGCATACTTGAGGGGGGTTCGTTTGAAACGAACCCTATCTCATGACGCGAAATGGTAGTGGCATGCTCGATCGAGCCTTTCACCGGTTCGTCCGCTGCGGACGAACCGCCAGACGATCTTGGAGTGTGTTCCTGCGGTGCCGCCATGCGATTAATATCAAGGTTAACACTGATGGAGAAGTACTCTTTGCTGATGATGATTTTGTTCGTGAAATTCACGATATTCCCGATATGAAGGCCCATATCACTAGGAATCATGTATACCCCATGAGCCACCGTGAAATCGACCTTGCTACGTGCATACTTGAGCACATTTTGGAATCGCTTTATTTCCTCACCCCTGTTACTAGGTCGGAGGATCAGCGCTTCAAGGGTCGTCAAGTACAAGCGTTGGGCATCGATTGAACTACCCTGGTCGCCAATGATGCTTGACCTAGCGTTGGCTTGACTCTCCAGGATGAGATACGCGTATAATCGCGTGAATTGGGATAGTCTCTCTATACCAACACGTGTTAGACCCTGGGAGGTCTCGATAATCCATCAACTCCAAGAGTCCTCATCGAGATAGCTAGGACCCGAGCCGGGGTAGTCCTCTCGATGGGCTTGCCAACTACTGAAGAGGTTTTCATTCCTCCACTCGCTCTCGCTGTCGCTTACCCCAAATTCACGTGCAAGATGCTGGAATTTTTGCTTATTGAAAGGGTTGTTGAGACGTTGAAATCTATCCGATCCCGGTAAAGACACTTCGAGCTCCGCCAGGATTTTGCGTATTTGAAAATAGACGTGGAAGAGATAAACTGCACGAACCAAAGGTTGCGCAGCAGTGAGATGCTGCATGGAAATACCGCAAGCGGAAGTTGCGCAGTAAGTGGCAAAGTTGAATTGTGTAGACCAGATACTGAAAGGGTGACTCTGCCACACTCCAACGGCTGTACCCTGGAGTTTGTAGTCGACAAAGATGTTCGGGAACTTTGCCGTAAATGAGGACCCTTGAGCATCAACGACGATGCTTTGAACCGAGAGCTGCTCATCCTTGAGCCTTTCCAAATAACGCCCGTGATTAGGTGCATACTTTGCCTTTGGATTATAGCTGTAGATATTCATGTTTCTTTTAAAGAAACATGAGACAACTGTATGTTACGGATATAGAGAAGCCGGTAGTTTTCAAACCTTATCTGGGGGAGGGCACGAGGATCGCTCTGAAGTCCATTAGTATTAGGGGGACTTGGCTCAATGTGTTTGACGTCATGAGCCTGAGGATATTTAAACAGGAAGCGAGCGCAATATTGAAGGTGCATATCAAGATCGAAAATGGATTATATCGGGTTGAGGATCTCGCGGCTATAATCAATAATCAAGCCGGGGATAAACTCAAAGTGTCTATCCTTAGAAACGGCATGTCAAGGATTAGTGTTAGCACGGGCTATAAGGCAATAATGGACCGAAAGCTGGGAGATATATTTGGTTTGGATAATGATATTGCCCTAGTATTACCCGCGGGGGACTATGACGGATCATACAGAACAGACGTGTACCAGCGACTACGACTCAAGTGTACGCAGATTGATCAGGAGCACAGCTTGTTTAATGGTGAGAAATCGGATATATTGGTATTGCTCCCGACCAAAGAGCTAAATGATTGGGGACATGTTGACGTGGAGTTTTGATAGCCCCGTGTACCTCCCTTTGAAGGGATCCACAGATCGTTTGGAGTTCATGCTAGCGGATGAATATCACGATAGGAACATTTTATTTACAGGCCTAACGATGCACTTGCTCATAGAATAAATGACAGAGATTACAAAGCTTTATCCGAGCTTATCACCGAGTGCACCTGATGAGCTTGATGAAAGCCAGGTGTACAGACTGCGCAAAATCGAGGAGGTAGAGCAGTACCTACGCAAGGAATCAAAAGAGCGGGATAGGTTCGCTAAAAAGTTCAAAATGCATGGTACGTGGGTGAGATTCACTGACCATGGATTACTAGCTATAAGTGTCATCACCTCGGGTGTTGGTATTGGTAGCATGCTCTCGGGGATTGGTGTACCACTCGCCGTAGCCATGGGTGGTATCACCATAGCTGTAGAACTAGGGCAAGCAGGTCTGCGGAATGCGGGGAAGAAGCTAGATATCAAGTCAAAGAAACACGAGAGCATCAGGCTATTGGCAGAGACCAAATTGAATAGTGTTGTCGATCTAATCAGCAAGGCTGTGGAGAATGGGGTGATCAACGACTATGAGTTCAGCTTGATTATGCAGGAGAAGCAAAAATACATGCTGCTGAAGGAACAAGTCCGTCAAAGAACGAAACAAGCCGTGAATGCCCTTAATGAGCGGGAGCGACAGCAGCTTGTCGCGAAGGGGCGTGAGGAGGCGAAGGAGGAGCTTATGAAAAAAATTCAATCTGTACAGCATGTAAGCGGTATTTAGATGAGCCACCCGCATATTCGTAGTCTAATATGTTGTTCAACATACTAGACGAGTACTTCTGGATCGACTGTATAGAATCTATCATACCATACACGTTTCTTCCTCTCGGATAGCTCTTGCGCATACTGCTCTAGGTTCTTCTCCCAGGCTATGGTAACGCATGGTTCGCAGTAGGGACCATCGGCTTGGGTGGAAGCGTCCTTATACTTCACCTTTCGGATAGCTTCGATAAGGGCGGCCTTGTTCATGGCTGAAATATTACGGATCCTTAGCGCTTTGGCTTCCCTTTTTAATTCGGTAACGAACATGTTTTTATATGGTTGAAGAACAACCACATAACGCATTTTTTTTAAGCTATTCCAAAATAGGAGTCCTTGTTGTCACTCTCGTCATCCGAATCGCAAAGGTAGCGGGTAGTATGTAATGTTAGGGTTTGATACTTGCACTCATCCAGATAGATCTGCATATGATAGTTTGAGCCTTTTTTGTAGATGCCGGATAGTTCTAGAATGGCTTGGCACTCGCAGCTTTCCCCTAACGGGACTTCTCCGGAGTGGAAGTCCGTTTTAACTTTGCCATCCCGTTCCTTCACCTTAGCCGTGATGTACTTGCCTCTTTTCACGGGCGGGGTAGCAAAGGTTTGTAATTTCAAAGCTTGTGCCGCGGCCATGATACTATTAAACTTCTCCAGCCATTCGGGGTGATTATAGATATCGAATGACATGGTGAGCGCCGATGTCTCGTTATAGCGTGAGGCACCGTTTGAATAGAGCTTCTTGGGTGTTATGATTGTTAAATACCGGATCTTACCACCATTTTTTTAGCCAAGTACGGTGCGCTCATCTTTACCTCTGTTGGTCGGCACGGGATCGCTTAGCACGATATTATCATTGTTGACATCTTTGATATTTAAGGGAGCCGCCGTGGCATAAAAGTCTCGCGTATTAACATTCTCGGTACCAAATTTAAACATACTTTATTATGTTAATATTGGGATTCAACTAGAGTTTGGCACATGGACAGTAGCCGCCATTGTACGTAATGTATAAGTAATAGCAGGACCAGCACAACATTTTGCCCTGTATAAGGAGCCTCCGTTGGCATTGCAGGCATCGGTCGTACTCATCCAGGGTCACTTCACACTCGTCACATTGTTCCATCATTTATCTTACAACCCGTGGTTGTAAGATAGTCGGTGATCTCCAGATCTCATCGATTCATGTACATTTTCAGCCGTCGATACATGACAAGGTCAGTAGACCTGACGATATCGAGAAGCTCACATTGCATCATTGACAATCTATATCGTCTTTTGGCACAATATAGGATGCAGGCGGACACGATGTTGTAAATTATTT
Organism: Hydractinia echinata; assembly: GCA_030067915.1. Taxonomy (NCBI): domain Eukaryota; kingdom Metazoa; phylum Cnidaria; class Hydrozoa; order Anthoathecata; family Hydractiniidae; genus Hydractinia; species Hydractinia echinata. The sequence goes on along the minus strand of JASGCC010000048.1, from coordinate 424,786 downwards.
GCACCACGCAGGATGTAATTCCAAATATCATTGCCAACCAAATGAATACGAAGGAGTTTTGGTATAGCACATGAGATGACACCTCGCATACGGCCACAACGAGGTTATTGCTGACAACTCTCCTTGCAGCATGCTTCGAATACAAGAAACACATGCCGAATCGGGGGAAAACATCGTCCGGTACCAGGGGGTACATTGCCGCACCGTGAAGACTCCTCTTTTCATACTCGTCATACGAAAGCCAAGCGTCTCCGTATTTCCAAAAGTTTGTCCCCAGGAGATTAGAAAGTACCACCATGATTATAATATCCACAGCCAGATAGAGCACCGGTGGCATCTTATGAAGTACGTACTTGTATCCGGGATATCCATCATGAAAATACTCCTCATGTAGAACCTTGGGGTCCCCGGCAGTTGCGAGGTTCTTCTTGAACCTGATCGCCCCCGCAGAAGTAAACCTACTTATATAGTATGGGATAGAAATAACAAGCACAAAAGCTATCATGAGGAATGGAGTCCATATGTAGGTTGTGAATCTGCGCTTCCTTAAGTTCTCGCAGGTACCCATAAACATTCTTTGGGTACATGGCCTCCCCTCCATATTAGCGTATACCTTCTCCACACTTAAATCGTCAGGAATACCATATATATGCGTAGATAGAGCCACATGCTTCCCACCAAGTAATCTGGATACCTGCGGGAATAGATAAAGTCCGCTCATCCAACATACAGATTGTAGGTACCCGGGGTCCACATCCAATCCTTTCGCATCGCAGCTTAGGCTCCCGTTGTACCAGTACAACCCCGATGCGATCGCAGCCAAGCCAAAAATTCCGGAAACAAAAAGCCGGTGGAAACGGGAACAATAATCATCGCTTCTTGTCTTATTGACGTTAACCCTGAATAATTCTGGAATGTCTCTGGTAATCAGGTTCATTTTTTAACACTTTCAACTTCAACGAGGTGGTCGGTTTTGAGTAAGGGACTTTCCCCCTACTCAACTGCGCATGCTCTGGTTTTTTGTTGATGTCAGCAATATTACTATCGGCGTGTGCACATGCGTCGGAATTATCGGTTTCGGATTTGGTTTCGGGATTGGGGATTTCGGGATTCGGATTGGTTTCGGGGATTAGGGATTTCGGTATTTCTGGGACTTTTTTTGTTGTTGTGCCGTTGTCGTTGTTGCCGTTGTTGCCGTTGTCGTTGTTTGTCCCAGAACATACATTTTCCTATCTCTTATGGTGGGGTAACAACGGGTTGTAAACTGTGTTTTTATTTCAGCTTAAGTTGCGGAAAAATTATTTAAAAAAAAATATATTACACCCGAAACTATAATGTTGTGTGCGCTTCACTTGATTTACGACATACTGCATATCTGTACTGAAGAGTTCCACTTGCTATTGCTGCACCATTTACGGCTCTTTTTAGGCGCGTTTAATGCCGGGTCACACATTTAAGCGCGGTTTCCATTCAGCGATCTTTGTGCAGGCGTAGCGGACGGAGCGAAGTTGGCGGACAAAATCATATCATTTCCATTGTGCGCGCTTATAAAACTAGAATGTAAACAAAGATGGCAAGAGTTAACAAGTTACTAATTTTGGGAGCCACAAATTTTTAAAGACAGAGAAGAAAAGGGTGAAGTCCAGCATATAGTTCGAGATCTATATTCGTTTGACCACGATTATTTTTACAGAAATTTCAGAATGTGTCCAGAGAAATTTGAACTCTTGCTGTCCTGGGTAGCTCCATTTATTTTTAAATCCGGCACCAGGCGTCCCACGACTACGCCTGCTGAACATCTCTGCATCACTTTGCGCTATTTGGCAACTAGAGACTCTCAATTTGCAATTGCATCAAGCTACCGGGTCAGCCCAACAACAGTATGCCGTATCATACGAGAGACCACACTAGTTATTTGGGAAGTGTTGTGTAGTAGGAACTATATGAAAGTACCAAATACTAAACAAGAATGGTTAAAAATCGCTAATGATTTTAATGATCTTTGGAATTTTCCGCATTGCCTTGGTGAGATTGATGGCAGACATTTTGTTTTTTTCTCAACCGCAGCTGTTTTCTCTCCCTCATGTTGTTTAGAATTTAAAATTTGCTCAATCATCAAAAATAACGAATTTTGATTGGCTCAAAAAAGCAAGCGGAAAAAATTTTCAACTTTCATGGCGGACAAAACTTCGGCATTCTTTTGCTCAGTTTTAGTGATATTTCTGTATGATTCTTACGTCACAGCGTATCTTTTTCCGCCCGCCTGCACAAGATCGCTGAATGGAAACCCGGCTTTACTTGTAGCTTAAACCCGCCGTTTCGATTACGGGTCCCCCGGCTAGTTATCAATATTAAATTATGTGACTCATTAAAGATTGGTATTAACACGTTAGGGTTCGTTAATGAAAAATGTCTATCTTTGCAAGAACGTAATTGGAGTAGACAACCAAAGGAAATTTGCTGATGGGAAAGACAACTATGTGCATGAGCTAAGAATTCTCAGAAACAAGGTTTAAAATGGTCTGATTTTTGTGGAAAGAATTAGCTATTCTGAATTTTTTATTTATTCATATTTCATGCTGTTTATAAATTTTTATAATAAGTAAAATTTGACACATTAGAAATAACATTGAAAACACAAACCAAATGATTTTCCTTTCGTGATTCAAATGTCCGATAAACTAATTCTCTTTATAATGCTTTTTTTTTAATTTTCAAAGTAGCGAAATGCAAAAAAGACCATAATTTTAAAATCAAAATAAATTAAAACAAAATCTTTGACATTTTTTGTTACTAAGTGTTGCTACAGTTTCACTAGTGCAGTCATTTTACATGGCTTCTTTTCAGTAAAAGTTTTATTTAGTGGAATCATTAAAAATTGGCCACCCTTTTTTGTGTCTTAGGCCATTATTAGACTTTGTGAAATATAATTGAAACAATCTTGCCATGGTTTTTGGATTTGTTTCGATCAAATCTTCCCATTCTTTTGTTTTCATTAAATCTTTATTTTCCAGAAGAACATTACAACAACAATCCAACCATTCTTTGATATCATGCGAATCGATCATTATGATGGCTTCATATATGTTATCCTTTGAAATGAGATTTTTTCCCTTCTCAATCATCAAATCTATCACAAGCCTTACTTGAAATTTAGTACATATATTTTGTACAAGTTAATCATTTCTCTCCAATCTAAAAACACAACTGTTTCTCCATTTCCATGTAAGAACTGTACGAAATGTTGAATGGTTTGGTTATCAAACTCACTCACATCAACTGTTGGATTGTCGCTTAACCCTATTCCAACTGGGAGGGGGGGACCAAATGGTCCCCCCTACCAGTTTTTGTTGCATAACTCTTTATAGGATTATGATATGACCCTGAAATTTTCTGACTTTTTCTAAAATTTATTTAGCAATATTTTGCCCTAATTTTTTTTGGAAAAAATTCTGCTTACCTTCAGCCTTCATTCAATTTATTGAGGTTGTCAAAATCCAAAAAGTATATATATTTTTAATTTGGCTGAAATAAATCAATTTAAATACTTTTACTATTGTTTTAAAATATAGAATGGAAAAACATTCTCAAAAATGACATTACTCATTTTAGGTACATTTTCATGTCACTAATCCATTGTCATCTGTTATCATGGAAAAAAGACAATAAGTTGATATAGAAATGAAATATATACTATTACATATCATTGTTTTGCAAATTTTACAGAGATTTTATATATCTACTTAGTTTTTACTGTTAGCGAAGTCAAATAATTATCTTTTTATCAACGTATGTTGATTTTCTGTAAAGGGAAATTTCGTCCGTTTTATCGATGACGATGACGTCATAATATGCGTAACATCGCCATAATAAATAGTTTTTTGAATTGTTTAAACAACAAATTAAAAAAATTAAAAAAATAGAGCCGTAGCTAATGAAATCAATTCCGTCATTTGATTAAGTCCAAGAGTCCAATTTGAGGGGTTTTGATGACGTCATCTTAAAAATAATGACGTCATCATGATTTTTTTTAATCAAATTGATTTTATTTATCAAATACTAACTCCCTACCAAATTTGAAGTAATTAGCCTTTCTCAATCAGAAGATACATAGGGGGGACCAAATGGTCCCCCCCCCAGCGATTGAGAGCCCTTAAAAGCCCAGTTGGAATAGGGTTAAAAGCGCGTTCTTTAAAAAAATTTTTATCACAGGAGAGAATTGCATGGCCGCTGTACGACTAATTTGAAATTTTTTAATGGTATGTATTAGATACGTGTGAGATAGCGAAACCTTTCTTGCAAACTAAACAAGAATAATAATAGTAATAATAATAATCACAAATAAATATAAGAAGTTAGTATAAAGAAATTAAATAAAAAATAAAAAAATTAATTGTATATTTACCTCCTCCTCCATTTTTCGATTTGACTAGTGGACTTTGTAGCTATCTTCGTTTAACTCCTCGCGTTAAAAAATAATGACAAATTCTTCGAAAAAAGTATATTTAAAGACATGTATATTTAAGACTTGATTATATATTAAAGATATAATCAAGATGTATATAAATATATAGATATATATTGTAAGACAACATATTGTTTCTATGATGTCTTCCATTGAAAAAACTAAAACAGACTCCAAACTTATTTGCTTTGCCTTGTATATTTTGAACTTTTGTTGTTTTTCAAGAGTTGTTTCATATGACCTGTTATTGGGCGTGTCCGTGAGGTCAGTTTTAGATGGTAATGTAAATTGCTACCTTGAAACGACGTTCGCTATAAAGTTCGCTATAAAGTGTACGACACAAAGTGGTTTTGTTTAAAGGGTTTAGTGTATGAGTGTATGAAGCATAGTGTATGATGCATTGTGTATGATGCATTGTGCATAATTCATCCCTATTTATGTGTGAGTCTCTTAGAATTTAAAATTTTTTGCTGCTCTTAGATTCTTGAGAAACGTTCCATATAGCGGACTTCGATGTCAAAAATAAATAAAATCAAACATATGGCAACAAAATGGCATAAGGTTTAAGAATATGTTTTGTGATACTCCTTAACCATTGCTATTATGTATTTTACACACAAAGCCGATAGCATAACCGGCTTCTCCCCAGCCCTCTCGAGTTTTCAATGAACACAAGTCAGTGTGTTTCGTAAAACCTGTAGCGCTTAAGTTACCAGTTTGAAAGAAACAGCTTTCTGTTGTATTTGTACTCTTGCCCATTTGTTTTTGTGAGTCCCAGGGTATTCCCCATCGTGACTTTTCCCTCAGTATTAGAGCACATGTGATTGGCTGGTTCTCCGTGTCCACATGCGTACAATTCGTGGGCAAAAGCCCGCAGCAGGTGAGCGTAAAATACCGAGAAAAGAAGTCTCCTTTTGGTATTATCTTTGTCGTGGATATATTGTAAAAAGAAAAATACATAATGAATACATATCGCATATTTGTTATGCATACATATACAACCATTCTTTAGTGTTTAATTTATCATGTTCGTCATCCCAGAACCCTTAAATCCAGCATGGACCAAAAAACTTAAAATTAGCTAGTCAATATATTTTCCCTGTCTCTTACACTAAAAGGTTTATAGGGCCTTATGTCCACTGATTCGTCAAATTGTATAAATATGACAAAAATTCTGAATAGGTGCATTTTGACGAACTTAAAAGCCATCTTCGCCATTTCTAGCGAATAAAGGAGGATGTTATTTTGGTAGCCAGAATGTTCCATGGCCAAAACACAATCATAGTTTGGTCACTGAGACTTATCAAGTAAAGACCCATTACACAAGAGAAATTTGACAAAGAATTTCACTAGTATTCCCATTTCCTAAATTCTATTGTGTATCTAGTTCAAGAATTAGGGAAAAATAATACACGAGTTCACAGTTTTAGTTAAGCATTGTTTAAATAAATCTTTCTTTTGTTATTGAGTATTGAAAAATTGTTATGAATTAAGAAAGCTCTGACCATGAAGAAATTAAAACAATTTTTTGTGAAAAGAAAAGCTGCAATTCCTTCATATGTGTTTTAATCTTCCAGACAGTTTAGTGACACTAAATCTCGGTACTTTAAGATGTTTAATTCAATTAGAAATCACAATACTTTAATACAGCATTTAACTACGAACCACAGTACACAATGCGATCCGTTGCTAAAGAGCACAACATGAACTTCTGGTCAAATAAGCATGATTGAGTGGCGATTTTGAAGGTTTCTTTTTCCCTTTTTTATCTAAACACCTTTTATTTAAATAATTTAAATGATTTTACATGTTGAGATTATATTTTAATCTTGCTTCAGCCATCTGTAACTAATTCTACGATTTTTGGCGACAAACAAACACAATACAGGCAACTTTTTTGTTAGGGCATGAGGGCTATACCTAACTAGAAAGTGAAAACAGCCACAATTAGCTGCAACACATGGTTGACTGAGTCTGTTTTTATGTAAAATATTATAAACTAAAGTAAAAGTCTAATGCTTATTGGCACAATGACAGGTAATTTGTGTAGAATGTAACAATAGTCTCCGTAACCATTGATACCATATAGCTGGTTAACTTTTGCTTAGAACTTTCACGACAACTTTTTCCCTAAAATAAAATTCCTTGGTGACTATATTAACTATATAATCTGACGACAAGCGAGATCTTCTGTTTTTATTTGAAACAAAGTTACGGTTCAATACTGAGGCTATCACGAAAAGTTACTCCGGAAATTAGAAAATGTTAGATCACCAGGAAGAGGTTACGATAGCCTTTATCCTGTGTTGTTATTTTATCCGCTGTTTCTGGAAAGTTCTCTTTTATATGATAATTTAATAGATATGCACCGTAAAGAACACGTGTACTAAAGGCTCCACCAAGATGTGAGGACAGTTCACATGCACTTAAGTGCTCAGGTCATGCATCTGAAACTGTGTTAAGATACATATCATCCTTTGTTTTTACTTAAATTGTTGTTACAGAAAGGTTTTTTTGAAACAATAATTCTACAGATACATGTCATAAAGTGTACTAGTATCAATCGTTATACCCGGATATGTCACACGGTTTACCTGCGCCTAAGCGCTCAATCTTGCGTTTAACGCGGATCACCCAGCTAGATAGTAGGGAAGATGTGTAATGTGTTTTATCTGAATCTGTGTTGCATAGAAGTTCTTTTGGAATAATAATTCAACACATATACGCCATAAAGTATACCTGTACTAAGTGTTTTAATTGGACACAGTTTACCCACTTATTTACCTGAGTCATACAGCTAGTCTGTACTATAATACACATTAGTCGTCTGTGAGTCAAATTAAAAAATTTAAAATTCAACACAGTGTTCAAAATTGTTCAGTCTTGCGTATCGCGCCAGTTTCTTCCTTAAATCCACAAATCAATTTATTTAATCTTCATAATATCTTTTAGCAGTTTACTATCGGCTTCTATGGTCTAGGATTTAGGCTTACATAAAGTTTTAGATGCTCAGTATAGTGTTACATCTTGTTGTATTGTGTATATAGTATCCCTTCTTACGTTTCTATTAAACATTTGATAAACAGAATAACTAAAAAATATTTTCTACAATATTAAGTAAACATGCAGCACTATAGTCAACATTTACAAATATGTGTTTAGTACAAAGAGTTTAGTAAAAAAAATTGTGTGGCTAGTTAAACATATAAAATATATATTTCAACTGTTCTTTTAACAGACATAACTTGTTGGGTCAACAGATCGACCATTTTTCAGCAATTGTAGATGTAGATGTTGAGTAATACCATAGTAAGGTAACCTTGCAGAACGACCAAGATTATCCCCAGCTGTCATCCAACCACTTGTTTTGGTTGGCGTAAAGTACCAAATTTTTGCTTGAAATCCTACAGAGAGGTGAAGAGAATGTTATTAGTTCCAAATAAATATTTTGCCGTCTCACAGACCAATTACAAAAACTTTGACAGGTGTTTAAAAGTATTTTTCTACACGTGCTTCTTAAGCAAGGTTGATTTTAATTTCAATAAGGTAAAATAGGTCTCTGTTTAATAAGGCCTACAAAACACTAACCATATATAATACTTCTTGGAACCTGAATACATGGTAAGAATTTCCTATAAAAACTGGTGACTCTTCGGTTGCACTGCATAGGCGATAAAACCTTTCGTTAGATGAATAGAATATCGCTTGATTGAAAAATCGTATTGTTGATAGCTAAAAATAACTTTCACTAAGTAAAAAGAAAAACTTATCTTGGTAGTCGGTGTACTGCTAACATAGGCGAAGAAAGAACCGATTTGTTAATTTCAAGAAAATTGTATGATAATGAAAAAAAGATTATTTATTGATGAACAGAATAACGTTGCTCCAACCAATCAATCCAAGATTGGGCAAACTCACATTACGCACTTATAACATTTACATACCAGAGCTCCTGATCAATAATCCATTATTGTGAGAGCCACCAGTTCTGTAGGGCCTTGATTGTCTAACAATGGTCCCACTGAAGGGTGCATACACAAAACTTCCTGGCTCACATTCAACATCTATTCCATCGTGCCTTCTGCATCCATCTCTGAAAAAAATAATGTTTTCCCAATGGTTTAGCGCTTATTAGTATTCAGGTAAGCAAAAAAGTAAGCTGTTGTGAACTGTTTGTCAGTGGTGTACATGTTACTTTCTCAGAATTGTATCTCGTCCGTAATAAGTTTCAGCTTTAAGTATATGTTTAAAGTGCGTTGCAGTGCAGATCCAATTTTTACCATGCTGCAACAAATTAGACAAGAAATCGCTGGAAAGGGATTTGCGTACCTTGATGCTCCGTAATGACCACACCCTTGTTCGATGGATTACTACCGCATATGGCGTTGAAACATAAACCTAAAAAATATCAACACATGAAACCTATGTTTTATTTTTGCTGAAAAAGCAACAGAAGCACGTAGACTCTACCATTAAAATGCGATTAAGGAACATACGTGGCAGCTCCAAATATAGGTTTGATACATTGCTATATTACGTGATTATTCTGTAGTTTATCATTTTTTTCTAAAACCGTTGGACGAGAATTTCAAATAAAATATTGTCATTGTAAAGCAGTTTGATAAAATGTCGATAAAAATTAATTCGCTCTAATGTAGAGCTGCGAAACTGAGAGGGAGGCAGGGTTGGTTCAGGTAAGTCTATACCACTCCCACCCCACCCCCCTCCCCTAAGAATATATTTCATAGCAATCTGATATGACTATTTCAGAATGAATAGTTCTTATATGGCATGTTAGTGGTTTATGTTGTATGGATCGTGTGATATGTGTTATCAGTTTTGTAAAAAACACATTCTTATTATTATACTCGGTATTACAACTATGCAGCTATCCCAAAATCACCAAGAACTTGCCACATCAACAGAGAACCAGCCAAACTGCATGCAACAGAACTTTGTTTATCTTTGCTTCATTCTCACACTTTAATGGCCTGGAATGTTCTTATTTGCGTTCTTCCGAAAAAATTGGCAAATTAGATATTTTAACAAGAACACGCGGAAATATTGCTGGATTTTTCTTAATAACTCTTTTTTGTTATTCTGCATGTTTATGACTTTTACTGACATTTTATATTTAGCTTCCATACCTCTCAGAGCCTTAGATATTGGCTGTTACTCGAAATTCCCTTAACCCTATTCGGTCCGGGGTCTTTCGAACATATTATGACCGCAAAATAAAATGTTGTTTCACTTTTGCTAAAGTCGGAGCAAAGTTATTTCTTGAAAAATAAAAAAATAAAAATAAAATACAACCGACATAATGTGTTTTGTATTAACCCTATTCGGTCCGGGTTTTTTCGAACATAGACCGTGAGGGGGGGGGGGGGCGGATTCCGCCCCCCCTCAATAACTTTTCATAGGCTTGTTCAAATTGAATCAAACTTTGAAGCACACTTAAAGTACGTCACAAAAGGAACAAAATGGCGGCAATAAATTTTTGCTTGCGTCAGAACATTTTCAGTGACGTCATTAAAAGGTTGAATTTTGTTCAAAATGCCACCATCTGCTTAAAATTCAATTACTTTAGTTCTAGAGCGAATTTTTACATTCTGTTTGAAGTTTCTGAAAGCTACATATAAGTAATTTAACATATCTTCCGGTTTTTACATAGATCGCATGAAAAGTTGCCAAAAATTGCCCGAAAATCCGTTTTTTTCCGATTTTGGGCTAAAATCCGAAAAAATCGGGAAATCGGATTAATCACGTGTCCAAAACATGGAAAATTATTATCCTTGATAAAACAGAGTTGTGTTGTAAGTTTCAAGTTCTAAGGATAATCCTAACAAGAGTTATTATAATTTCACCATTATAAGGGTTTCATAGAGATTTTTAGGGGTAGTTTCGAGTAATAGCCAATATCAAAGCCTCTGAAAGGCATGGGACCTAAAAATTTGGCATGCATGTGTCTAATAGATAAATATTGAAACTCAGTAAGTATCATAGCCATGCAGCATAGCGTTAGGGAGTTATCTAAAAAAAACGTCAGGAGGGGCGGAATCCGCACCCCCCCCCCCCGGACCGAATAGGGTTAAAAATGTCTTATAATCGGAGAAACATAATAACCTTCGTTAGGATTATCGTTGGGACTTGAAAATTACAACACAACTTTATTTTATCAAGGGAAATCATACTGTAAATTTAGGACACGTGATTAGTCCTATTTCCCGAAAAAATTTATTGCTGTCATTTTTTCCTTTCATGACGTACTATAAGTGTGCCGAGTTTAATTCAATTTGGACATAAAATGTTCGAAAAAACCCTGATTAAATAGGGTTAATATGTTCCTATTTTTTGACAAAGTCTAACCTTCCTTCGTGAGAGTTATGTTTGGTCTAGTTCGGGTTTGATTAAAGATTGAATTTCATATCCTATCCTTACTTAAAAATATCTGATATGCATTACCTTGTGCATCAGCAAAACCATTGCTATATCTTTCCACATGATACTTTGGGGAATCCGCGTCTAAACATTGGAGAAATTTTAAACTAAGCCCAAAGCACACAGAAAAGTGCTTTGGGATTCTTCTACCTTGACATTCTTCTTCTACCCTCACATTCTCGATATCTCTTAGGTCGCATTCGGTTTGTAATTATAAGGTTTCTGGTTCGAGTTCCTTTTCCAGATTACTTTAAATGTAGTTTTGTCACCCCATTCGGTGTCATCTACTGACTGTTAACCGGCTTGTGTGACAGGCAAGGAAGACAGAGCAGTGCTATACGTATCTCTGGTGGTAATGAAACATAGTTACAGTCGAAGAGAAGGAAGAGCCGTTAGGATGAAATCCCTAAGAGCGTTAAAACTTTCCGTTACTGACTTAGTTACTATTATGTCCATTAATAACGTTGTTTTTACATTCATAAAACAATGAAATGAGTTCACAGACCTAAGCATTAAATCAATTGCTCAGTCTATGATGCCATTAAAGGGGCTACGACGGAACGGCTGTTGGTTTTCGACTTTAGTGACTTACACGAAAGTCGAGCTGATGGCGGCGAAAAACAAACTGGCTATTTTTCCGGCATGTATGTAATTTACAGACTCGAACATATAGATATATCTAGAATTTTTATCTTCTCCAGCCTTGGTCATGTTTTCATCTAGAATGAGTCTCGCTGAAATATTTCTTTGTAATATACTTTTCGAAAAAAAATATTGAACCAGCGAGCAAAGTGCGCTGGTCTGTTCATTACCAAATCGCGTTTGCCGGATTTTTAATATGTGCGCGGGATATACGGAATGTGATCATTTTAACCGGTTCGTAGCCCCTTCAATAAGTGGCGATGATTGGGCTGTGACTTGGGATTATTATTCACATGGCATTCGACATTAACTCGCTGTGAAAAAAATGACCTTTCTAAATTTGTTTACTTCAGTTATACAAGGACGGTTTGGTTGTGTTTCATTGTTAAAAACTTTCACTTTTTCATACAGCAAAAATTGGACTTAAGGTTTTAATTTTTGCGAAGCAATTGAGCACGTTTGTGGAGCACGTTTGTGGAGTACGTTTGTGGAGCACGTTTGTGGAGTACGTTTGTGGAGCACGTTTGTGGAGCACGTTTGTGGAGCACGTTTGTGGAGCACGTTTGTGGAGCACGTTTGTGGAGCACGTTTGTGGAGCACGTTTGTGGAGCACGTTTGTGGAGCACGTTTGTGGAGCACGTTTGTGGAGCACGTTTGTGGAGCACGTTTGTGGAGCACGTTTGTGGAGCACGTTTGTGGAGCACGTTTGTGGAGCACGTTTGTGGAGCACGTTTGTGGAGCACGTTTGTGGAGCACGTTTGTGGAGCACGTTTGTGGAGCACGTTTGTGGAGCACGTTTGTGGAGCACGTTTGCTACGCGAAGTATACCAAGAGAATTGACTGATATTTTTGCACCACAAGCTAGGGTATTTTTCAGTCCAGCAGAACAAAGCTTAAACCGAACAGCTGAAAGAAAAATTCGGCTTAAAATGTCAATTAGTGCGCTTTTGTTAGTTTCGCGTAACCTAACTTTCTCGCACCTTTTGAAAAGAAATATTCCGCGCACATCAAATATTCACGCAGCCAAATTCGCAAAATATCAGTGTTTTCGCGCAACTAATTGTTGTGCAGAGCATTTATTTCACTACCTCGTCCCCGGGTCTCTTCTACGCTTATAATATTCAGTTTTGATGTATTTCCACAAGATGTTTATATCGCATAGAAACAAAAAGCGCTAGGGACAAAGTATTGACTAGTTTAATTTTGCTTGCAACTTGCAAAATGCTTCGCAACCTTTTTTTTTAATTTACAGTCCTAGTTCTTCATTTCACACAAAATTATTAATTTATTAATTTTGATTAATTTTTTTATGAAGAACACAAGAATCACATGAAGTTTGCTGTCAGAAAAACAGAGTATTTTGCTAACAAGTACAATTAGCTTGGTAAAAGAAATAGCATACAGTATTTGTTTACATTGAACAATTTTTTAAATTTGAGCACAAATTTAAATCTTGTGTCACCTTACCTCTCTTTTCTGGGTATGTGTTAAACGCATGAGTAATCATAACAAATGACATCACCAAATGCTACAAACTTCATCTAAAATGTTTAAAATACAAATATGCACTTGCATACTTTGAAGAATTCACATGCTCGAGTTTTTAAAACTTACCTTGATATAAATATCTTTCACTGCAGATGTCGCACAACTTCTACTGTTCCCTACTGATGAAGTGTTTTTGTTTCGCTATTACTTATATGGTAAACTTAATGAAGCTTAAAAGAGCTGGAAGGCGTGTAGAATAGCATTGTTTTGGCCAATTACTGCTGCTAGATGCTGTTTTCTTATACCAAAATAATAATATCAAAGAATTTTTAATTTTAAAGAGTGGATTATTATGGTAGATAAAAAATCTTACGATATTTGTAATTGCAGACCTTCTATTCAAATTGTAGAACGATAGTTATGTGTGTTTGCGCAGATAGGGGGGGGGGGGGGGGGGGGGTATTGAAATTGTTACTACTAGAATCATACGTTTTTTGTTATCCGGTCCCCCGTCAGCTTTCTACCATTGAAAAGCGTTCACTTTTAACCGTTTAGTTTCTAGTCCACGATTGTTAGTCTCGCTGTATCGCAATATTCGTGAACCGTCTACATTGTAGATGTTAACTTGAAACGATAGACACGACGCCTTCGTGTTATGATTTTTAAGTGACCATGTTAGCATGTTGAACCCATTTCGTATTACTTAGAAATAATTTAGAGAATGGACCCAAAATCGAGATTTTTCTAGGTTGTTGAGATTCCCTGAAAGAGCGAGATATTCTAACAACAAAAGCAGTGAACATAAAACTAAAATTTTAAGATACTGTTGTTGACCTTAATGATTCTCGGAATTAATTAATTAAAAAAATATTAATTTTAAGCTAAAATAATCAAAATGGCAAAAGGTAATGATGAAATAAAAGTCATCAAATAATTTGCTCACAGATGTATTCCTACACTCCGCATGAGGTCTAAGACATAGAAATATACCATAGTACATTCTCATTTCCATGTGTAGAGAGCCTAGACTTTCTTTGTGCGGATGTTTTTGACTTCAAAACTGGAAAAAGAAAGTGAAAACTCAGATTTTACGTGAAATTCTAATTTCTCCATGTCCAATTTCCATGTTTGTCTCAATTTTTCTGTCAATGTTTCAGTCGTACTGCAAGCAAAGTAGGAGTGTTTGGCTTAGGTAGCATCAATTCGTGGCTTACAATTTCTTACTTATGTCGTGGAACGCACAATGGTGAAGATAAAATGCAAGAAAGCTTTTAAATTTAGGCGGAAGAGGCCGATAATCAAGGCACAAATAATAAAAAAGGCGGTGGGCGTGTTAGCGGTGGTCGAAAGGCGGTTTGTAAACAAAACATATTTATCAAAAAAACACGTACCATGGGATTTATTTTATCATAGCTATGCAAAAAACAAAGTACATGACACTTGCATTTAGATTCGGTTATGACACTCGGGAGAAATGAACTCATTTCAGCGTTGGTTTCATTTCTGTCAAATTAACTGAATGAAATTTCATTCCTTCCTCAAAATATTTATGCAAACACAATTTCCCAAATTGAAACCATTGCGCATGTGTACAAAGTTTTTGCGCATGTGCGATTCGCACAACCGCGATATAAAAAACTTCATGTAAACACGATGAAATTTCATTGCGGTCCACCTTAGAGTTTCTGTAGGTTTTATAGTATACCTTATGCGGTACGTGTTGACACGGAATATATTTCAGTTTGCGCTTTTGTTAATTTTCTTACACAAGCATGGCCATGATGTTTATCTAGTTGGTACAGTACCGTTCTGTTAAATCTTACATGGTACAGTACCGTTCTGTTAAATCTTACATGGTACAGTACCGTTCTGTTAAATGTTACATGGTACAGTACCGTTCTGTTAAATGTTACATGGTACAGTACCGTTCTGTTAAATCTGACATGGTACAGTACCGTTCTGTTAAATCTTACATGATGCAGTACCGTTCTGTTAAATCTTACATGATACAGTACCGTTCTGTCAAAACTTACATGATGCAGTACCGTTCTGTTAAATCTTACATGATACAGTACCGTTCTGTTAAATCTGACATGGTACAGTACCGTTCTGTTAAATCTTACATGATACAGTACCGTTCAGTTAAATCTTACATGATACAGTACCGTTCTGTTAAATCTTACATGATACAGTACCGTTCTGTCAAAACTTACATGATGCAGTACCGTTCTGTTAAATCTTACATGATACAGTACCGTTCTGTCAAAGCTTACATGATACAGTACCGTTCTGTTAAATCTGACATGGTACAGTACCGTTCTGTTAAATCTTACATGATACAGTACCGTTCTGTCAAATCTTACATGATACAGTACTATTCTGTTAAATCTTACATGATACAGTACCGTTCTGTCAAATCTTACATGATACAGTACCGTTCTGTTAAATCTTACATGATACAGTACCGTTCTGTCAAAACTTACATGATGCAGTACCGTTCTGTTAAATCTTACATGGTACAGTACCGTTCTGTTAAATGTTACATGGTACAGTACCGTTCTGTTAAATCTTACATGGTACAGTACCGTTCTGTTAAATCTTACATAATACAGTACCGTTCTGTTAAATCTTACATGGTACAGTACCGTTCTGTTAAATCTTACATGGTACAGTACCTTTCTGTTAAATCTTACATGGTACAGTACCGTTCTGTTAAATCTTACATGGTACAGTACCGTTCTGTTAAATCTTACATGGTACAGTACCGTTCTGTTAAATCATTTGGAGTTATATACGCATTTTCTAGATCCTATACTATACTTTATATTTTATGCGATATATCTTGACACGATATTTATTTACATTTCAGTTTGAATTTTCGGTATTGCATTTTGGATATACTTTGAAAGCACGGAGAATGTGTCTTTGGAGGATACCTTTCAAATAAACTATTAATTACTAATGGGAACAACAACAAATATGGAGTGTCAGTCTGGCAGACATCAACGCGTGAAAATATAAAAGTTTAGTACTAGTAAAACCCTTTTTGAATATCTGGTAGAATATTTGTCTCTGACAGATGTTTTGTTTTCACAATATTGAGATTCGAGATCAGAAAATTCAAAAAGTTTACGCGAAGCTATGATTTGGCTCATAATTTATGTTCACAACTATAGCTTGTCATAAGATATCAAAAAACGGGAATCTCATACTTAAAACACCTGTAATATTAACAACATGTAAACTGGGGTTCGTGATCTCTGCGACCCTGATCACAAAATTTTTGGTGTTTTAGTTACTTCTCCAAATTATCAGACAGGATCATCTTGCCAATAATCCTGAGTCAGTAACTTCACTTTGGTAGACGTGTATATCAAGCCCACAACGCTAATAATGCGCTAATCACAACAACAATGCCCTCATTATGCAACAATCCACAGCACGGCCCACTAAAGCCCGGGAATTTGTGAGGATGAGGCACGTTAGCAGAATATATTTAAATTGTTTCATTTAGGATTTCGGACCTAATGAATTAACCAAATGTCCTAACTCCTATCTCCTATGACAATCGAGAACAATAACAATGCTTGTACGGACGATCTTTAAAGTTTGGCTGTATTTCTTGTAACCGAAGGTTATGGATATAAGACTTTATAAGAGCATAAAAACGTTTATTTACAAAATAGTTTTTATTTTTACTTTATTTTATTTCTTTTCTTTTTTTTTGGGGGGGGGGTTAAATCATGTTTATCTAATGTGAGACAGCCATTTTAAGAAATTGAAGGAGATTCACACGCGGTTGTTGTTGACGTGAAGCTTTGCAAAGCAAAGGCAAAAAATTTCACTGCCTCTGTAAGAGTAAGGTTAAATTCACTACTGACACTCCACCCATTAAGTTCATTGTTTTTTGACAGCATTCTCTGGCTGCTGTCAGATCGGCAGTAGTGCATGTTCGATAGTTGAGTCACGTTGTGACATAGCAATTAATAAACGTCCGTCCACGAACTGCGTTTCATAGAGTAAACATTAAGCACTCAAGCATTTTAGATTCAGCCTTTACAAATATGTATACATTACAAAAAATTCTTGTCTAGCTAGTTAAACACATTGAATACATATTCATATTGTTCTTTTAACAAACATAACTAGCTGGGTTAACAGATCGGCTATTTCTCTTCAATTGTAGATGTACATGTTGAGTGATACCACGGTAAGGTAACTTTTGATAAGGACCAAGGTTTTCACCGGCTGTCATTGAACCACTTGTTCTCTTTGGTGTGAAGTACCAAATTCTTGCTTCAAATCCTGCAAAAGTGTAAATAAAATATGTTCTTAATTCCAAATGTGCGTCTTGAACACAACTTTTTTCTCAAGCACAGACGTCTATTATTATAGAGACTAGTCGTTAGCCCGTAAAAAATCTACGGGAATTTACTCGTGGCATTAATGCCGATAAAAATATGTCGCATTTGTTACTTGCAGCTTCACCACATCGTGCGTGGTTTAGCATGACCCGACTTTGGTCGACAGATAGACAGGCAACGACATTTATAATGGAATAAAATGTTTTCCAGCAAGATATCTCTATAATTCTTGATTTCAAAAATTTCTTAAAGGTTATTTTAGTGACCCAATAAAAAGTTCTGGCAGTATCTTCACTCATGCCCTTCTCTTCACAGCAATAACTATAATTATGATATTTTTTAAAAGCTTATAACCTTAAAATTTAGAGTAGCTAAAGTGGAAAATAACGTAGCCCCAAAAATCAACCAATCAAATCATGGCTGGATAAACAAAAGGTACTAAAATTTGCATACCTTTCCAAGAACCAGAGCCCCTGAGCACTAATCCATTATTGTAAGATCCTCCAGTTGCGTACGGTCTAGTTCTACGAACAATGGTCCCACTGAAAGGTGCATATACAGAACTTCCTGGTGTACAGATCACATCTATTCCATTATGCTTCCTTGTGCCACCTCTACAAAAAAAATTTTAACACGTAGGATTATTTGTTCCAGTCAAACGATAGAAAAATCTTTATTAGTGATATACACGCTAACACTAAAGAAGACTGGTGAATAGGTTTTTTTAGAATAATATTTCTGGTCTAATAGTTCCAGCCTTGACTGTTTTTAAAGTACGCTGACAAATCAGACGAGATAATCGGCACAAAAAGAGATTTGTGTACCTTCTACTCGCCCCATGATGGCCACACCCTTGCGTATCGCATCCACGAATTGTGTTTGACGGATTGCTACTGCATATAGCGTTGAGACATAAGCCTAAAAAATATTAATACATAAAATTATACATTACTATCAATTGAATGGTCAAGAATGTAGCGAAATGTGAATGTGATCCTGGGTAGAGATAACAAAATAATTAATATTTAAAAACAGATCTTAGGTAAAAATTATGAAATCAATTGAAAAGCGATGTGTTACATTTCCTTGATGTTAAAATCGAATAAAATGGTTTGAATTTTCGCAATCAGGACATATTCCATCCTATGCAATCTACCTGCTGTCCTTCAAGATGATATACTTGTACAGTGAAGTACTTTTTTTCCCATGCCGGTTGATTAAATGTTTTGTTCCATATGAGAGAAACAATATAGAAGCAGTAATGATTGTATGAGATTGTGAATAACTAAGCCTGAATGTTGGCTTTCCACGCGTAGCAAATATGAATATATGTGTACAGTCCATATGTGAGATATGGTATAATATATAATAAATATATAATAAATATATAATAAATATAAAAATTTAAAATAGAGTAAATAAAACTTACTGGATACAGTGCTAACAAAAGCAAGAGCGAAAAAAAGCGAAAAAATCTTCATGTTTGCCAATCCTTTCTGATATGTTAACCAAATCTGATGTTGCCTCCTTTTTATACATTTTTCACATTGTCTTCCGCTTTTTATCTTCCTGTATAAACAAATGAAGAAAACTCCTCCATTGTCATTTTTTCAATATTTGCGTGACTTTCTTTTGTTGTGTTGGCCAAAAGTTTAATCATTATCTATGCGACAGAAACTGTTGCGTCAAAAACGAAAATAGATTTAATTAATTTTCTGTCAGCAACAGTTTCAGACTTTCAGAACTTAAAACCTCAGAACCTCGTCTCCAGCTCCTTTTACGTGTGTATAGACTTCCACCAGTTGTACGAATTATATGTTATTACAGTAGTGAAAGGTGAAAGTGGAACAAAGTTGATGTTTTGCTATCCAGTACAGTGAACTTTACACTCCAAAAAGCTCTTTTCTTTTAAAAAATGCAATGCTATCGGTGCGAAACGAAAGTCCACTAGAGAATTTGTTTTTTGGATATATTTTTATACTTTCTAATCAAGCGATAGCGGCTCGGACATCAGGCAACGAATCTTAAAGGGAGCTGTGAAAAAAAGGGAAACTGTTTCTCACCTATATAATTATATTCACAGAAGCCTGTACAACGCATCAAGCATTTATATTATACTTCAAAACATCATGGGCCGGGAATGTTATTGAGATAATCTAAGTTCTTCCTGTTGTCTCGTTATAGGACGAAGATTTTATTCGCAAACTGGTAATTTTACGTTAAAGAAGATTAAGGTTTATGTTTTACGCCCTTTCCCATTTTCTTAAAAATAAAGAAGAACAAATGTTGGATGATCGAGTCCATCTGCACTAAAAAGACAATTGTATGTGGATGTCATTTTTGCAGCTTACAAATGACGAAAAGATGACATGTAAGACGATTTTATACGTTGAATGAAATCGATGTCAACATCATGTCAACATCACTACAGTTTTGAAACGTCATGACATTCAGCCACGCCTCTTAACGTCATATTGATGTTCAATCTACATCTTTCGATCTGTGAGTCACTCTAAGTCTCAAGCAGTGTTTAAACAATTTTCTTGCTGCATAGCGACAAATGTTGGTTTTTGTTTTGTTTTAAGGTGTGCTTGTGATGAAACAGATTTTGTGTATATTGAAAACTTTCAAGATTTACTGCTGACTCAGCTGTTTTACACGCTCTGAACTTATCTTATCGCTACTGAGACACATGTACTTGATGTAAGATACCCAGGTGATATGTTTCATAGTGATCTTTTACAGTTCAAGAAGGAAAGCATATGATGGTAAAAATATTGGAGTTACGACAATCAAAGCTTACCGAAAAGATCTTCTTAGAACTTATGATGATTGAAATATGTAAAATCGAAATGGGATTAATTATCCCGGCCAAATATATTTGAAAAAATAGACAAAAGTATGCAAAGCATATTGTCAAATACTTTTTGTTGTTAGTTTTGTTGTTAGTTACCAGAACCCTGAAATTTTCGAGAAATTGAGTATTGAAAATAGAACAATGGTGTGTTTCGTGTTATATCGTCCTTTCTACGTCTTTGTTTTTAATCGTGCATAAAAACACAATATAAATATTAAGCCATACTTAAAAATTTTGCGAAATGTTAAAGAACTAGAAAAAATAAGTAAATACATAATTATCACGACACATCAAGATCTTTTTGATAAATTTAAGTCTCGTATGTTTTTGTTTTTCTTGTAGTTCATAATATTTTTATGCATATCGACTAGAAAAAATAAATAGAAGTAAAATAAGCTATTGAAAAAAGCGTATCGATAAAAAAGCGTATCGATAAAAAAGCGTATCGATAAAAAAGCGTATCGATAAAAAAGCGTATCGATATTCTCTTTAAACAACATTAAAGTTATTCAGGTTCAGGCGCGGATCCAGGGTTAGTCAGATAAGTCGCGTGACTAAGTGTAAATTTGACGAAAAATGTTAGCCAAGCAATGATATCCAGGTGTTGCAGACGGAGCGCGTTAAAAAATCCGTTCAGATTCTAAAGTGACTCGTCATTCTCATCAACTGTACCGCCGTCTGGCACCAGTACAACAGTAGCACCTTTGCACACAAAAACAACTACACGCCATCCAATAAAATCGACCGCATCCACCACTAATGGAAAATCATCTACTATGGAATCAACACGCTCCAAGACTGAGTCCTCATTCTCATCAACTGTACCACCATCTGGCACCAGTACAACAGTAGCACCCTTGTCCACTGAGACAACGACTACATCCAATCCAATTAAATCAACTACATCCACCACTAATGGAAAATCATCTAGTACGGAATCAACACGCTCTAAGACTGAGTTGTCACTCTCACCAACTGTACCACCATCTTACACTAGTACAACAGTTGCACCCTTTTCACTGCAAGAACACAATCCCGACGAATCAGAGACAATAAAAGAGAAGTCAGCATAAATTAACGTAACAAGTAGAAACTCACCAGTTGTTGGCAGTGATATGACTACCAATAAATCCCTGGATGGAAACGTAACCTGGTTAAAAAAGTTCTACTACGAATGAGCATGTGTAAATGTTATTTTTTATTCTAAAACGGATAAGTTACTTTGTTTTAAAACTATTTTGAAGTTCTGATTTCCTGAACTGGAGGTTTTATTCAGGTCTTGTTGTTGAATGTGCTTTATCTCTACGGGTAAGCCTAATTCTCGCCGATAAGGAAAAGGATGATCAAGATCTTGATGAGTATAATGAAAACATCAATTTGAAAAAACTATTGGGGATGTGGTCTAAGGAGAATTTTCACTAGATTTTCACTGATATTGTCTTGAATCTGTCTGTAGTCATGATAAGTATAGTTTCAGGTGATGGCATTAATATAGTTTCGGTCAAATTTAGATTTAAATAAATAAATAAATAAATAAATAAATAAATAAATAAATAAATAAATAAATAAATAAATAAATAAATAAATAAATAAATAAATAAATAAATAAATAAATAAATAAATAAATAAATAAATAAATAAATAAATAAATAAATAAATAAATAAATAAATAAATAAATAAATAAATAAATAAATAAATAAATAAATAAATAAATAAATAAATAAATAAATAAATAAATAAATAAATAAATAAATAAATAAATAAATAAATAAATAAATAAATAAATAAATAAATAAATAAATAAATAAATAAATAAATAAATAAATAATAAATAAATAAATAAATAAATAAATAAATAAATAAATAAATAAATAAATAAATAAATAAATAATAAATAAATAAATAAATAAATAAATAAATAAATAAATAAATAAATAAATAAATAAATAAATAAATAAATAAATAAATAAATAAATAAATAAATAAATAAATAAATAAATAAATAAATAAATAAATAAATAAATAAATAAATAAATAAATAAATAAATAAATGCCGCGTTTATTAAAGTTTTCCTCACTTAATCAATTATTTGTGTTGAATTTGAAAATATAGTTATTTCAAAAAATGAATGATTAAACCTCTTAGTTTTTTAATAAAATCAGCCTCGATTTAATGCTTGTCTTCACTAAACGATCACTAAACGCTCAGGGCGTTTATTAGAACATTTACGGTATTGTAAAATTTGTTTTGTTGTTTTTACGCCACAAGTAGAAATTAAGTTATTATTGCTAGAATAAAAACGTTATGCAAAAACAGTTGTTAGTGTGTTGTATGAGCCGAGAGAAGGTTAGCATCTCCCTCGATAAGGACGAGAATAGACCTTGCGTCTATCAACCACAACACATATGGTTAAGGCTATGTCACTTACTTCGTGGCATCTAACCAGTTTTTCGAATTATGCAAACAAAACAATGATGAATTTCAACTATACAAGTTTTGTTTTATAAGGAAAAAGGAATACAGTTGACTCTCGCTAATCAGAATCTCTTTTATTCGAACTTAGAGCATTTACGGTATTGTAGTCACGTGCTAACAAAAAAACTTGTGACCTTTTTGTGTTATAGCGGAAAATACAGTCAAATGGAAACTAGTCTTTAAAATGAAATTTAGGTAGCCTTCATATGCACTCAATATTAGATTTCTCCGAAATTAGATTTCGTTGTGTTTACATGAATTTTTTTTACATCATGGTTGTGCAAACTGAGCATGCGCAATAGTTCTGTACACATGCGCAATAGTTTTATTTCGCATTAATCGCGTACATGAATTAAATATTTTAATGAGCGAAATCAACGCTAAAACGAGTTTTATTTCGCCCAAAGTCATGTAAACATTATGAGAACTAGACAAGAGGCCTAAATGAAATTCTCATTTGAAAAGGAAGGCTGCCTGAAGCAGCCTTTAGCTACACGAAGTTAGGGTTATAATAAAATAGGTTACGTTAAAAATATCTTCCTCGTCCTCAGAGTTTGATGCCTGATGTCAAAGCCGCTAGCGCTTACTTGACAACATTCTAAAAAACGATGCTCTCTTTTTTATTTGTGATAACATTAGTAATCGATTGATCTACCAGCTAAAATGTACTTATATCTGATTTGATCCTAGAAAAGTTGTTTATTGTTGTCCATAAAAACCCCACCTATAATAGCCATAATTCTTAGTTTTGATCTCTTTCTTCTCAAAATAATGTAGGTTAGTGTCTGAGGCGTCAATGTTCGATTTATCAATAAAAAAGTCGACAACAATTAAGCTGGCATCAACATCATCGTTGCGATTTTCTTCGCTTGTTTCTTTATCATCTTTTCCATTCCTGCATTTCATATATTTACATATCGCTTTTTAAACATTTGCACTTCGTTTTTTCATCCACTTTCACATCTTCAGTTGACTAATTCTTTCAGCATATCTATAGCATGATCTATACCAATTTCGTAACGTCTTTCTTTCAGCCAAGATCGCACAGCAATAGCAAAAGAAAGGCACCTTTCCAAATATAAATATATTGTATGTTTTTTAGCTCATCGAACGTCAGTGGTAGTAATTTTTCCACAAACATTCCTTGTTAAAAGAGTTCTATTCTAACTTCGTCACAACGTTTTTCTTTTCAACTGTCAAGGCATCAAAATATTCGTTATCGTCAATGCAACTGATTGGGTATTGAAAGGAATTGTTGCTATTAAGGCATTGCTAGCTCCAAATGGTCACATATGAAAGTCAGAAACAGATTCAAAACAGTATAAAACAAGAAGAAGGTCGGATAGATTCGAAATTAAGCATTTTAAAGCCACTTCAGGCCAAGTGGATTACATCATTCTATGATTGCATGCCAAACCAGAAGTCTATTGTCATAAAAGATTAGGATCGAATAGTAACCAACTTTTTAAAGCTTGATGCAGCACTCAAAAATGAAGATTCTTTATTGGAATCGGAAATTGTTGTTAAGTAATATAATTTTATGATGAAGTAGAAAAAAGAAGGGACAAGGTTATTCTCTCTCTCTCTTTTTGTGCAAGTACAGTAGACTCCCGGTTATTCAAACCTGCACTTATTCGAAATTCTCGGTTATTCGAAGCGATTTTCATTCCCCTTGGCTCAATATTCTCTCAGTTATTCAAAATTCTTGACAATAGCTGGAGTAAAAGTGAGAATTTTCAACTTCAAACACTTTTTATAAAAGAAAAATAGTCTTTATTCCTAAAAATAAAACTATGCACAAAGCAATTTTTTTAAAAGTTGAATGCTTTCACCATTTCCAGAAAATTCAAGCAAACAAGGGATTCGCATTCCTTTGTCATCACCCATATTTATCGCCTTACCTGTGACTTTCACAAAACATTATATTTGTATATTTTAACGTTTGAAACACTCGTTGCGTTTAAAACTGTAGAGTAGAAACTTGATATGACTACTTTTTTATTCAAATCCCTCCAAATAAATCCGTCAGAGTGAAAATTGGACCAAAATAAGAAAATTTTCAGTTATTCGAAATTTCGGTTATTCGAAGTAAATTCCTATCCCCCGTGGAGCTTCGAATAACCGGGAGTCTACTGTATGTCTTTCTCTTGCGTTTGTTATTTATGCAGAATTAGTTTTGTTTTATGTTATTTTATTTATATACATATTTGTTTGTGTTGTTTTATTGCAAGTACGTAAGTTAGTTTTTGTTTGTTTGTAGAGTCGCGAATTGTTAAAGAAAAGTTAATGTCGCACTTCGTGTCAGTAAAACCGCCCACCCTGTAGTCGCTACTGCTGAGTTGTGGTAATTGAAAAAGTAAAGTCTTTTTTTTAAATAGCACTCTATTTTCTTGTGCTTTTATTATTTTATTATTATTCACATGGCTTCTCAAAGAATTCCTTTTCAAGTGCCACCCAACCAGGAGCGGCGCCACAAAATCCAAAGTGGGGGGGGGGCTTAGTCATAGCGGGAGATTTTGAGATTTTAGTGACAATCAAGGAGCGAAGCGAGTTGCCGAAACAGCTGGGTTCCAGGGGGCACTGTGAGTGCCCTGGTGGGGTGCAGGGGCGAAGCCCCTGGAAGCCAACGCATTTTTAGAGTCCTAAAACACGTAAAATGGCTATACCTTGGACTTCAGAAAAGCTTGTTACGTACTGATTTCGTTGGTATGCGTCACTGCATAAAAAATCGCATTATTTAGTGAGATAGCCTGCAGGTTCTCTGCTTGGATAACATCAATTTTCATGCAGTGATAGAGACACTTATTGGCAGAAAATAAAAAATTATTACTTAGCAAAAAAGTGGGGGGGGGGGCTTCAGCCGCCCCTGCCAACACCTGCCTTTCTAATTAATGTATTTCTTGCCACATTACTTTTTAAGGGGGAAGGTGAATGTTACGTGGATTAATTGGTTCTTGAATATTATTTTAGGTTGAGTTTATGGCTGAAAATAGAAAGAGAAAGTTGAAAAAATATGCCGTATCCAAGTTATTTCCATTTGCCAAAGAAAAAAAAGTTCAAAAGTTTTGTGCTAAAGACACTCGAGCAATAATCTTCAATTGAATACCCCGCCTGAAAAAAAGTTCATTTCGAACACTTCTTTAATAAAATCAATTTATCGAATTTTCAACAGTGTTCGAATTTTTAATTTTGACAGTTCTTGTGACACCATTTTCATCAAGAACCAACTTTAGTGCTTTTGTTCAGAGAAAAAAAATATTGATCAGACATTACATTTCTCGCATGGAAATCCTTCTGAAAGGCACAACATTCCTACCTAACACTAAGGTGAAAAAAGACTATCGTTTAACAAGTATGTAAGTGTACTATATATTTTGGCTCACTTTTTTGAGAGGCTAGTATCATATAAGGAAATCGTACAAGTACGCTCAAAAAAGGATGAAACGAAAGAGTTGGACATTAAATTTATCAAAGAGATTTTGTGGAAAAGTTGGTATATGCTCAAGATTTTAAAACATTAAATTGTCATGATAAAAAAAATCAAGCTAAAGTACAGAAATAACCTTTATTTAAACATAATACACGTTTTTGATGATAATAATGTTTTTTTTATAAGAACACAAAAATCGGGGATAGCTTTCCAATGTTCTTAATTTTTATATATCATAGCCTAAAACTGTTCTTACAATGTTCTTAACCTTTTTTTTATATCAATAAAAATATAAACTTAGGCCCTACCTAAGGTCCTACCTCCAATTACCAGCTTACCTCCTTCAAACAGCTTGCCGACACCAAATGCAACTGGAAACCAACTCCCCGCAGAAGAAACAGAGCAGACAGCTGATAAACAACAGGAAGAAAGAGACGAAGAAGAAACAACTGAAGTGGAGGAAGAAGAACTTGAAGACCTTGAAGATGACCAAGCGATAGATGACGAAATGGTAGGTCGTGATGTCACGGGTCTATATGAAAATGGATGGTTTAAGGGGAAAATCAAGTACTTCAACTCTTCCCTTGTCCGATATCTCGTCGAATACGAGGATGGTTCAACAGATTTAGTTAGAATAGATGATTTCAATGACATTGATCTGAAAATATTGTAAAGTTTAAAACGTGATATAAAAGTTATGCCTATATATTATAGGATTATTTGTCTTAAGTCTTTTGTTAATTTTAAGAAAAAGAATGTATTTGTGATTTAATATTCTTCTTTTTTTTCTGACCTTAATTTTTTTGTCCAATCGCGTCGAAGCCTTCATAATGTTCTTAACATGTTCTTAATTTTGGGGGTTTTGAAGCCTTCCGTTCTTATAAACTTTGTTCTTATAAAAAAAAACAGTTTTTTACAGAAATATCTAGATATGTGTAGCTATATAGCTAGAGATAAATAGATGGCAACTTTTTGGCAGTCTTTCAGTGGTTGAAGCCACCCTGGTTAAACTTATGATTAAAAATATAAGCTCATAATTGAACACTGGAATATACTGGATAAATAGTTAGCTAATTATTTGTGCATTTAGCACACTTAATACACCTTTACGATAATTCGGGAAAACTAACACTCGGATGAGTTGAATCGGTGGGTTGACTCGATTCATGTAATATCACTATGTTGGCAAGCCAGCGTTAGGTTGAAAAAGCAAAAGCATGCACATTGCAAGCTAAAAAAACAACCATATTATGTTTTAAATGTCTTATCAGTTCACTTTGTCAAAAATATGTCAGTATTTTCTGTATTAAGTGATTTCATTGTAACAAAAGACAAAAACAGGAAACCTTGGATTTGATTTAGTAATCATGGACAATTTTACATTTATTTTTCTGGTTTGTTTACACCTTTGATCTGCTATTTCTTGGCGGCGTTTCAGTATGGGCGAGTAAATGTTACCATAGCCCCAGATTAGCCCAAGTCATGTGAGGGAAATTGAGGAGATGGCACAATGTGTGCGCCATTGGATGTTGCAGGAAGTTGTGTGGTAGAGCGCAGACCGTAATTGGGTCTGTGTAGCTCAACATGAGCATTAAATACTTTAGGACTCCCCATCTAAGCCATGGCCCCTCATGGAAATAATTGACAGGGTATATCCCTCGGTATTTGTGAGGCTAGCCATGTAAAATATGCACATCTATCTATCTTCAAGAAATATGTACATATTTTTAACTCAAGAACAGATCATGTCATGGTTTTACTCTTCCCATAAAATATAATTTTTTTTAAAAACAGGTTGCCTGCCAACTGAGCTAACTTGCCTCATATAATCAGGCTTTTAGTACTCATTCAAAAAGGTCAAAAAATTTCTGGATTTTAATTTTTTGTTTGTTTGTGATACACAATAGGCAGAATGATATTTGACATTTCACTGTTTATGTTAAAAGTTAGTTTCAATATCTGATGTGAGAAATTTTTGCAAAACTTATTTCTAGAAATAAGAGGAACGAACAAAAATTTTTGTGAAACGTTTTTGCGATTGGCATACAATTAAAAAAAATTAATGTTTGCAATCAAACGGCATTTTTATAAAAAAATGTCAGTTTGAATATTTTTCAAAAGAAAAATGATGACAGGAAAATGTTTTTATTTTTATTTATTTTTCACAGTATATATAAAGTCTATATCAGACAAACAAGTCATGGGGAAAAATACATTCTCATCATCTTGTTTTGTACAATTTAATTCTGCAATTTTTGTGGAATATAATTTTGTAAAGAGGGTCAAAATCACAAAACAGTTACCCCAAATTAGGTTCCATCAAAACTTCCTTTTTATTCATAATAACTTGAGTATTATGCATATTACGTAAAAGCTCAATTTTTTGTGAAAGAAAGAAGATTTTCTTTTGTGGATGATAAAAAATAATGCCAATATACAACGCATATATACACTTTTGCAAAAAAGGGAATATATACAGAAAGACAATATTGTATACATAAACTTTCATATATTTTCAACGAATCCATCAATAAAATCCTTTTTAAATTTGGCTTTTAAAAAAAAAATAATATATACTTTATATAGACCACTTTCCGCATGTCGTAGTTGTTTTGATTTTATTTTGAGAACAATAGGCATGTACACACTTTTTGTGTAGGTAAAAAAGCAGGACTCACAAGAGGTAAAATGGCTGTTAATGAAGAATAAGCTTTTGCAGGTTTCAAGTATTTTGAGTCACAAAAGTTATATAGTTATTTCGGAAATTCCCAAAGGTGTATTCCTGCGAAAAAAATTATATTATTCATTTGCACATATACACTAAGTTTTTTTATGTAAGAACCAAAAAAAGTGTGGCATTAAAAAAACTTACTTGATTTTAGTAGAAAATGTTCAGCAAAATAGATGACTTGCTAATGTTTACAAAAGTTAAAACGTTTGCGGTTTGTTTGCACATGCACAAGCATTTCTAACAAAAATATTTGCTTAAAATTAGTGAAATTTTTTAAGAAGAATTAGAAGAATTTAATTCCAGTTCCCCTTGGATCTTATGCTACCCAAAAAAACTCTTTAATCCCTACTACATGAATAAACATTTTCATAGCATACAGTAACTTCTAGTGACAGAGTTATGTTAACTAGCTAAGCAGACCAGCTCTCTTCTTCATCAACCTGGTTGGCTAGAGTGGGCCATATAAGTAGCGCCGTAGATTAGTGGTTATAGCTCTCGTACTCTGTGCGGGAGACCGGGGTTCGATTCCTCTTGACGGCGATTCAACATGGGCGAGTGAATGTTACCATAGCCCCGGGTTAACCCAAGCCATGTGAGGGAAATTGGGGAGATGGCACACTGTGTGGGCCGTTGGATGTTGCCGGGAGTTGTCTAGTAGAGCGCGGGCCCTAATTGGGTCTGCGTAGCTCAAAATGAGCATTAAATACTCTAGGACTATCCATTCTAAAGCCATGGCCCCTCCTGGAAATAATAGACAGGGCATATCCCTCGATATTTGTGAGGCTAGCCATGTAAAATATGCACATCTATCTATCTACTGAAAGCTAGCTATGCAGAGAATGGTCAAATACTAAAAGTAAATTTTGTTAAACGAGAAAGCCGAATTATGTTCTTGGTAGATATATAGATATATATAGCCTTTAATATCTGCCTTAAATTCAGTCACAACATAATCAAACGCAAGCATACTTTGATCCTTCGTGTCTTCACCGCCATGTTTGTTTACATTCAAATGCTAAATACAATCTTTCGCGGAAAAATATAGAATTCTCATAATAGACCAATCAGAATCCATCACATGACCAGACAGGTCCAGAGTTACTTTCGAGTTTATCTCAAAGAGCTCTGGGGTCGAGAATGCCCTAGGCAGTCTCTTTAACCCTATTCTGTGAGTGTAGTGACGGGGTGTGAGGGAAAGGGGGAAAGGCCCTGCCCCAATAACTTTCCTTGTATTGGTTCTTAAGTCTTAAATTCATAAAACAAATGTCTGTTGCATGACAATGGGCTATATTTTCTTCCTAAAAGAACTTGGCTTCTGTTTTAATAATATTGACAAAAAATTATTATTTTTCTAACTATAATAGAATTTTACCTGTTTTTGTGTACTTCAAGGCTTTTTGAGGCGCCAAAGTAACAAACAAATTATTATTAGAAATCATATTACTATTGAATTTATTGCTTATTTTATAATAGATTTATGTTCGCCTATAAGTTCTTAACTAGATAAATGTTGAGGGTTTAGACTAAACAATAAGAATATAATGGCTAAAACAGAAATATTAAAGTTTTAGTGTAAAAAATTGGCGTAAATGGGCGTGCCTAAAGAAAAAAAACAACGCCCCGGGCGTGAAGTATTTTAGATATATAGATATATAAGTTAACGGTGTCAGTACATCGTATAATTCATACCTCAAATTGTTAAAAAACAATAGAACAGTGTCTTTTAAACGTGCGTGGCACACCACCCGCTGCGAAATTTTGGAATTATGTTTTCCATATTCTTGATCCGAAATGATAAAAACTCAGCTAATAAATGGGAGATTTTTAAACGGGTTTATTTTTTTTACCGCTCGCATGTAGTTGACCAATGACGATGCCCGATTTTTATAAATAGCCAATCAGCAAGTTAGGGCTCAAGTTAGGGCTCTGGTATGCTGACGAAGGAATATGAATCAATATGGGCTAGCGTGACTACGACCATTCTGAAAGCTGTTGTTGACGTTGATAAGTCTGTTTTTGTTGATTTTGTTGTCTTCTCAAACCTTTATATATTTGTTTTTTTATATTTCTTTACATGTTAAGATAAATATACTGTCACGTTTTTAGCCACATACAAATCTTGAACTCGTCAATTTTAAACTTTTGGCTACGAGCACAGATTTCGAGGGAACGTTCTTAAAAGCCAGCTAGCCTTATTATTCACTTTAGTCCAAGGGCATTTTATCTTAGCCAGCATTATTTCTTTTTGATTTTTTTTTCAACAATCTCATTTTTACTAAGCTGCAACTGTGGGCTATCTAGTTATTAGCCATCTCTGGTTGAAAAGTGAAAGTAGCCAAATACAGTTCGCTGTAACAAGTTTTTTATATCTTTCTTATGCTAGATGCGGTTTGGTATCTATGAATTTATTTTTGTTTCTTTGGCGCGCCTTTATCACGTGTCCTAGTCCTTTTACGGGTGTATCGTCTTACGACTCATCACAAGTCGATAGAATTGAACCTCCCACCCACCCTTAGATTAGAATGATATT
The DNA here is from genome assembly GCA_030067915.1 of Hydractinia echinata. Classification (NCBI taxonomy): domain Eukaryota; kingdom Metazoa; phylum Cnidaria; class Hydrozoa; order Anthoathecata; family Hydractiniidae; genus Hydractinia; species Hydractinia echinata. The sequence goes on along the minus strand of JASGCC010000048.1, from coordinate 393,364 downwards.
TGTAGGACATATATTGAGGAAAGAAATGTATACGGTATATTTTGTGTTAGATATTGTATGACACTCGCTGTACCTTTCTAGACTGACTCTACTATAAGTGATAAAGAAGTAAAGATAATAATAAATAAAGTTATTTTCTTTTGAGGTACGAATTAGAAAATAAGCACCTTCTACTGTAATATAAATTTTGGTAAAAGTCTAAAGTTTATCAATTCAATGAGAGAACAGTCTCCATTAACCTGTGATACTTAAGGTTTATAGCAGTTTAAATCTGGTATGGAATATTTTGTATAGCTACTTAGTGTAAAGTATTTAAAACTACCCTGTCTCATTTTAGATATTTTTTAGCTAATTTTAATTTTTGCTATTGATAAATCAATTACTTATTTACGTTTTATGTAGTTCAAAAGGGAAAAAAAACAAGTGAAGATTAATTTTATTTATTATATTAATTTCATCTATATATTGGTAAAGGATAACATATATATCACCTAAGCAGGTGCAAACAGAAGTATAAGCTGAATCCTTCAAGTCAATAACAGTTTTACATTCATGAGGTGTTTTGCCATTTTAGGATGTCATTACTTACCACGTAATTAAACTACGTGTCGTCTTTTTAACGGCTCGTACCAACTAACATAAATTATTTTTTTTAGGATCTCGAATTATCCTAGCTAACATACTACCTAGCCAGCTAGCTAGCAAGTCAGCCAACTAGCTAGCAAGCCACAGAATTCTTAGATGGTTTTTTTATTCTAATGCTGTTTTACTGTGAGAATGCGGCCAGATAGACTTTTGAGTGTGTTATGAGATTCTCATAAAAATTTAAAAGTATGGGTAAACGGCTTTATCAATGGCATGTATTGTGCTAAATGTGTCCAGCTTGACAACCTGAATTTTTATTCCAATCAAAGACCCATTTTAGAATGATTATTTTCGGCACATTAAGGAGGCCATAATTCAGACATCCCTTTAAAACTAACATTTGCGATAAATTGTGTTATGGTGGTTTATTACGCAGGGGATTTCTATTGAGTCTCGACTCTAATTCTTGCATCAGCGAGTTTGAAGAGGATGGAGATCGCGTAGATTCTATTTAAACCGGTTCTGGAGATTTTAAAGTTTGTCAGGAATACCTTTATCTTTTTATTTAAACTGACAATGAATTTGGCAAATTTTACGAAAACTTATTTCACTGGACAGGGTCACGACGGGATGCTTCCTGTGCTTTTATTTAAACTGTTGTGATAAAGTTTCGATAAAGTTGTTTTCAGAAAAAAGTATTGTACGGATAAGGATTGTACGCCTGCACGGATGAGCGACAAGGTTTACCTTTCCCGACACGGTTTACCTTAAGCGCTCCGCTAGGTTGCGCGATTAATTTTTTTTGAACTTGTTATTATTAAAATTATTTACCCAGGATGACCTCTTCAGTTCCTATTAGTACTGCTATTAACGAGGGTCCTGCGAAGGAGGTCCTAGCGCATTTAAAGCTCCCATTTGAGCTAACTGCCTAAGATATCAATCCTATTGTGATGCTGTTTGCTAAGCAGAAAGGATAAATTCACACCTTTATAGTCTCTGGCATGACTCGGCCGGGGTCTAAACCAAGACCTCCCGCACTGGAACCAAACGCTCCACCACAAGGCTACCAGTCGGTAAACATAGTTCGAAAAATTATTCCGCAAAATAAATTGTTAGCTGACTATCTTTGCTATGACAGGGTAACAACAGGTGGTAAACTGTGTTTTCATTTTTGCTAAAGTCGGAGCAAAGTTATTTCTTGAAAAATAAAATACAACCGAAACATGATGGTGAAGTGTGCGCCTCACTCGATTTACGACATAATGTGTTTTGTATTAACCCTATTCGGTCCGGGGTTTTTCGAACATAGACCGGGGGGTGGGGGGGGGGGGGGCGGATTCCGCCCCCCCCTCAATAACTTTTTCATAGGCTTGCTCAAATTGAATCAAACTTGGCACACTTATAGTACGTCACAAAAGGAACAAAATGGCGGTAATAAATTTTTGCTTGCGTCAGCACATTTTCTGTGACGTCATCAAAAGCTTGAAATTTCTTCAAAATGCCACCGTCTGCTTAAAATTCAATTACTTTAGTTCTAGAGCGAATCTTTGCATTCTGTTTGAAGTTTCTGGAAGCTAAATAAAAGTTATTTAACATAGTTTCAGATTTTTACATAGATCGCATTAAAAGTTGCCAAAAATTGCCCGAAAATCCGGGTTTTTCCGATTTTCGGGTAAAATCCGAAAAAATCGGGAAATCGGAATAATCACGTGTTCAAAACATGGAAAATGATTCTTCTTCATGAAACAAAGTTGTGGTGTAAGTTTCAAGTTCTAAGCATAATCCTAACAAGAGTTATTATATTTTCCAAGTTATAAAGGTTTCATAGAGATTTTTAGGGGTAGTTTCGAGTAATAGCCAATATCAAAGCCTCTGAGAGGCATGGGACCTAAACATTTGGCATGCAGGTGTCTAATAGATAAATACTGAAACTCAGTAAGTATCATAGCCATGCAACGTAGCGTTAAGGAGTTATTAAGAAAAAACCGTCAGAGGGGGCGGAATCCGCCACCCCCCCTTCCCCGGACCGAATAGGGTTAAAGCGCTCCACCCGGATGTATGGCACAGTTTACGGCTGTTATAAACCTTCAAACTGGGCTTATTTTGAAAAATGATTGTCTATTTCTCATCTCCTTGTCTCGAAAGGGCATTTCGGTCCCTTTCTGTAACTTCCAAGCTAATTTATTTCTTTATCTTGAAGTTGAGGTTGTAAAGGGTGTAAAAACTTTGCGTGTTTTACATATAGAGAGACAGAGAGACCACCGTAATTCAATAAAAAACTTTCGAGTAATTTGCACAAAATTCAACAATGTTGTCTCCGTGCACATTTCACCATGATACAATCTTAGCGACTGTCTTTTATGAATCGGAAGATTCAAACCATTAAGAATATTGTATGGAGTGGCGTTGTAAGTTAAACTTAAAACATTCAACATTTGTATTCATACTTATAAGGCATTTATTTTGAGTCCTTAATGGACTAAAATTAAAGAAGTGGAAAATTGAAAGAGACCCGTAAAACATAAGTAAAAATGATTCGTTAGTTAGAAAAAAAGCCACTACAAAATTCATCACTGAGCCAAAGTTGTTGTTTTTTACCTTGTTTCAAAAGGCAACTTAACTTGATAATAAGTATAGATGCATAATAAAGCCCTGGGAACGAGGTTGTAGATGCATAATAAATGCACGCAGGCTTTTTATAAGAACACAACACAACGGTTTTAGTACACCCATTTTAAAGTCGCTTTTATTCTACAACACTGGCTAATTTGTTTAAATGGCCGTTTTTGAATATTTCTCATAACAGGTAAACTGCATCCATTGGCCAGCACCCTGTGGCGTAGGCTTAAATAGTTTGACCTCAAAGTCGAAAGTTTACACAATGTTTACATTATAGGACGGTCCGCGTATTGTGCTGTGGACATTAACAACTTTTGAGCGCGTGTTATAGATAGAATCGACGTTCTTGATTGTTTGGCGTTACGATATTTGAAATTTCGCTGTCTTTTCCACAAAATTATCTGCGGTGTGTTGTGTTCGTTTCTTTTTTTCCATCTATGTGCAATAACTTTAAAATATTTGGCGCGTTTATTTATAAAAAAAAAAGCGCATATAAAAGGTGCATCTGCAACAACGACACCCAATTTTTTATATAAACACCGGTTTCGGGGGACTTTTTAGGGAAAATAAACAAGAATTCTTGAAAATTATGGGAGTTTCTATAAATAAGAAAAAAATGAAGTTGGATGCAAAAGTTACGTCTTTACCATTTGCTTAGAGCCAAATATGAAGAAATCGTTCTAAAAATTTTATCTTATTACGGTGGGGAATGGCTGAACAATAAAAACAAAATAAGAACAATAACTGCTAAAATTTTATTATTTTTCTGTGCTGAACTTTTAACAGTACTAACAAAAGTTAAAAGTAAAATGCCTTTGTTTTAAATACTCAACAAATCGATTTAAAAGTTAAATAAATTATTTCTAAAGTCACACAAAAAAAACTGTACATTTTATATCTAGTAGAAATATGTACTACCTAATAAATAAAAGAAGAATCACAAAGATAAAACAACAAAATAACGTAAAAAACTTTCCTGCTTCTTTCACTGCGCGGTTAAATGAGACATTACAATTAACATAAGACATTAATACTCGGCTAAGCGTCGGCTGGATAATTCCGAATGGTGTTACTAATTTTTTTGGTAATATTTTTATAATAATAAGGTTGTAACTAAAATACATGGATTTAAAAGTGGTTTTTTATTTGCAGCTATAACTACCTTCAATCTTGTGTGTATTTACATCAAAATTTAATGCAAAATGTTTATCGTGAAAAGTCTTTAAAATCAATAACACAGTTTTCCTTAGTTTAAAGTTTAAGAAGAAAATTCATTATTTTAACAATAGTGTTCCACCAAACAACAACCTTATTCTGTATATAGTTCAGACTAAAGAAAATTGCATCATTCACCAAAAAATTATTCGTCATAAAATTTCGCATAAATATCTGCACATGACTCACCCACAGCATTAAAAGGTGTATTGGATCGCAATCTCAGTTCCTGTCCTTTTGTGTACAGTGTGACTTGCTGCATTGTAGATGAGGTAGGGAGAATTGGCGTTGTATCCTGGTACAGTAAAGAATCCGCTAACGGGATCTAATTCCTGAGATGGGTAAAGTCGTTTGTTTTGATCTTCATCTCTAATGACAGTTGCAACTTTTCCCACATCATAAGGGACCACGTAATCACATCCCCACTTTGTTGGTGGTGTGTTCTGTGTGCACTTTAGACCAGGTCCACCAACATGTACCAATTTTATGTCAGTCATCACTGCGTCATGTGGAACTTTAAATCTTCCAAACTCGTTTGCACGTGCTCCAAAGCAGACATTGTGTTTCAATAAAATCCATTCACCTAAGAAATATTTTCATACTACTAATGATTCATTCTTAAAATATGAATATAACATCAGTCTACAATTATAGTCGGTGGCCCGCGTATAGATCGCCTGTCCTTTATATACCGCATTTCTCGCCACTTGCGGTACCATTTTAAACAGACAGACAGACTTACGCGGGTAATATCAGAGACGGAGAATCACAATCTTTTGTTTCTACATTTTACTTATTTCCAGTTCTTTCGCAATTTTTTCTTTACATTCAGTTTAAAATCTACTTTAGGCAAAGAATACAAGGGAAACAATAACCCTATAATAACTGTTTATGAGGGCAATGCCGGAGAATATTGACAAACGTCAAAGTATTGCCCGAGCTTGCGAGGGTAATATGTGACAGAGGTCAATATTCGAAGGTATTGCCCGAAATAAACAGTTATTATATGGATTATTATCCGGGTACTGTATTTTACGACATAAAATATAACATTATAGCAGGATGTAGAAACCACGTCTTTATAGACACTATTCCCATATGGAACGTGCATTCGAACTAAAAACACTTTTTTTTCAAATTGAATATCGTGTAAACAACTTAGAATTCTTTAAAAGATAAAAGTAAGTTTCACTTCTGTTTCGCGTTTTGTTTGCTTTTTTCCGTGTTTATTTACATTTAATGCTACCATATTTAAACTTTAAACACGGTTGCTATGGTAGCGGCAATACCGTGGAATATTGCCTGCTATGACGTAAGTTCTAACCAATCACATTGCTCGATTTTCGAAAATATCGATGCCGCCCTTTTACCCGGGTAATAATCTCCGGTATTGCCCTCATAAACAGTTATTATAGGGTTAATATTCAACGAACGGTCCTGCAATATCTGCTTTATTATTCGTTCGATCTTTTCCTCCACAAACATTTTTTTTCCTTTAAGTAATCTGTGAGTTTATTAAAGGACAGTGACATTATGTAACAGTCGAAGGAAAATATGCTGCCTTTGTGATGCTTATTTCTTAATTCTGGCGAAAATCACTATGCAACTATCTTTGTTGAAGCAATAAAATTGTTATAAAACGTGCTAGCTGAACGATATACACAGACATAAAAAAAGAGGTTGACAAAACTCTATTTTTTACCTTTGCATTTTCCTTTGGAAGTATCTGTGCTGCACGATCTTCAATGTTGCAAGAAGCTTTTGTGGGTAGTGTCTAAATATGAAAGTTAGGATGAAAGTTAAGATGACAGTAACACTTTTGAAATTCGGAAATTTTTTCCCATATATAATTAGTTACATAATTACTTATTTCTTTCTATTATAGCACGATTTTATAGCTATAATACTATTATCTTTCAACAAATATATTCCTCTTTTAACTAGAACGTTTTTAATAATTAAATAATTCTGCCAAACATAGTTTCAGTGCGACATTCTTGTCAAATTACGCATCTACATAGTAAACTGAAAATTTTTGCTGGCTTAACAACTTATATAACAAGTCACAGTCATTTTCACACGTGTCAAGGATCGTAATTTCAGGAAGTAGTAAAAAAAATTGTATACATAAAACATTAAGTAAATAATGCAGCTGTTTGGAAAGCTAAAAATGGGTCAAAGCCACAAAAACACAATTTTATTTGCGTGTAAATTTTCTAGATAAGGTATGGTCTCGATTTATCGCAAATCTATCACTATTAAATGTGAAAAGTTTATTACCTAAACAAGCAGTCAAACTTGTTGGTAAAAGCAAGTACATTTTTTTAGTTTTATTTTTTCTATTTAGCTTCTAAGAAGAAAACTTTTCATTTTAAAAACATGATAAAATAGATGAAGGAAGATTAGTATGACAAAAAAAAGGAAAACAAAAAGAAAGAAAAACACGTTAAACTTACCTAGCTTTCAATTGCTTTGTCTTTTTTCAATTTTTGTATGTCTTCTGCTGTATCAGTTGCATTCTTTTTCACAAACCAACACTCTCCATTCATGCTCTCCTTATTTTGCAATTTGAAGATGATGTTGTCACAATTCTCATCGCTTTCACATTTTAGCAGACAGCTTACTCTAGTTTCTCTTTTCAAATACTTTGTTACACCTCCATCTGGTAATTCATCATCCTGAGTATAATAACCACCCCTCACAAAAAGTATTTGAAATGCAGCAACTGCAATTTCTAACAATCCGAGCTTCATCTTTTTTCCAAGTGATGCAGTGAGAGGTAGTTGAATACTTGTGAATCTGCCTCTTTTTATAATGAAGTAGTTAAAGATGTTACTATGCGGAGAAATGTCTTGTGAAACATCATAAATTTTTTAATTTTTAGAGACTGGATTTGCATCTAAGAATCCTTTTTGTGGTTTACTAACCGCCAAGGTTCAATTTAGACAACTTTGTTTCATATGAGGTATGGACTATAACTTATATATCTGACTTTTATTATCTGGATTTTCATTTCTGTTGCCCCGTTGCTGAAATAAAAGTTTAGGTTTTTTTTTATTTTTGTCAAAACTGGTTGGAAAAAAATTGGATATTGCCAAACATTAATATTCAATATTTTATATACTTAATTTTCTGTCACATCCTTAACATAAAACTTTAGAAATGAGCACCTATTACCTAACGATACTTGATAGAATAAACGCAAATATAAATAGACTTAACACTCCGTTTCACGCTAAACACGAAACCTTAAAATTGGGTTAATCCACTCACAAACAAACAACCCTTCTACAAGAATTCTAATCATAGTGTATTTATGCGGGCTTAGTTATTTCATTCACTTCCTATGTCAGAAAACGCCTTTTGTGGTGACTGAGTCGATAAAGTTAGCAGTCAGTTGGCTTGACCGGCTATAAATGCCATAGTGTTTCTTTATATGAACAACACATAAAATGAAATTATATTGCGTTGTTAGAAAGGGTTTTTCTAATGTAAAATCCTTCTCTTAAAAACCCCTTATGAAATACTTGTAAAAATTATGGTCAAGCAGTACGGTTATGATATAAACCCAACCTCGATCCCAGGGCCTGTAGCGTTTTTTATTATGAGGATGAAACGCGTTTCATCTTCATATCAAAAAACGCTACAGGCCCTGCGTTCGAGATTGATATAAACCATGCTTGTTGATACACTTTCTGTTGAAATCATTAAATGAGAAATAATTCCCGCCCTCATTTGAGATATCGTGCCTGTCGCTTTTCAAAAGTTTGTATTGTGGTTCATAATTTTTATTCAAGCCAGCGCTCATGAATAAGTTGCTGACGTAAGTCACATTGCTTGCTAAGGTTTCTTCTTTTCATTCTTGTTTTTAAATAGCGATAAAAAATTGTGGTTTTTTATTCAAGCTGAAAACTAGTTTGTTCAGTTTTTTAACTGCATAATAATAAAAAATTTATTAATTTAAAAAAAATATAGTTCGATGGTCAGTCGGCCATAGTGTTTAATATTTGATAATATATAAAACACATGTTAAGAACAATGATTAAATGTTCCCAATCCTATTAAGTCCGGGGTATTTCAAACATATTATGACCAGTGAGGAGCGGATTCTGCCCTCTCCAAAACGTTTGACAGGTTTTTCAAAAATAAAATAAAACTTAGCATTTATTTGGCATGTATTTAGCAATACAATTGTGTTTATGTCAGCAATTTTCCTAAGACGCCAAATCGGCTTAACCACGTGTCCAAACTTGTGTTTGTTTCAGGTTTCTAGTTTTAAGGATAATCGTGACGTTATTATATTTTTCTGATTATATAGGTTTCATAAAAAGTTGAGGAGTAGTTTCTAGTAATGGCCAATACCTAAAGCTCTACAGGGTGGCACCTAAAATTTGAGCATGCATGCTGTTAAATTTATCTTCATATTTGCTTTCATCATGTTTATGTGGAACAACATTATCTCTAAAATAAACCGATGATGTTTGTAAAACTACCACCCTCTCCCCACTCACTCTCTGTAAAGTACAGCTGGAAGCAAGAGACTTGGGCAGAAGCATTAATATATTTGAGAATCACATGTCAAAGGATATGGTGTTTAGATAGATAGATGTGCATATTTTACATGGCTAGCCTCACAAATATCGAGGGATATACCCTGTCTATTATTTCCAGGAGGGCCCATGGCTTAGATGGAGAGTCCTAGAGTATTTAATGCTCATTTTGAGCTACGCAGACCCAATTAGGGCCCGCGCTCTACTAGACAACTCCCGGCAACATCCAACGGCCCACACAGTGCGCCATCTTCCCAATTTCCCTCACATGGCTTGGGTTAACCCGGGGCTATGGTAACATTCACTCGCCCATGTTGAATCGCCGTCAAGAGGAATCGAACCCCGGTCTCCCGCACAGAGTACGAGAGCTATAACCACTAATCTATGGCGCCACGTTTATACAAGAAGAGCTTTGTATTATCAGGCCATCCCTTTCTAAGGCGTCTTTTCTGTTATTAGAAGGGTAGTACCATGTCATAACGCCCTTTGTACACCCTAAAGACGAAGTTAAACATCTCGTGAAATATTTTCGTTTTGCTATTTTGGTATATTCAATGGTATATTCAAGCAAACCACAAAAAGGAATCTCACGTACGCAAATTGAGTTTCTAAAGTTAAAAAATTTATGATTATTAAATTATTAAAAATGATGATATTTATGTCTACATAGTAACATCTTTGACGCATTTTTGAACAAAAACAAGAAGCCGAAACGCTCTTCTCGGTTCTGCAAAATACACTTTTTCCTTATTAGTATTCTTTGATGTACCGCTGCTATTTCTCAAATTTTTAAAACAAAATAAATTTGATTTTTGATAAAATGTGAAATCTTCAGGTTTATGCAGCAAACAAACAACCTGTTAAAACGTTTTAATTTTGTGCTGATGGACCTCTTCTTGGAACCGAGGGTTATAAGTGCAAGTCGAAAATTAAGTAGATTTTAACCGTGAAATTAATGCCACTGAAAAATATATACCTACATCAATTCAATGATCTTAAATTCAAAATATCAAAATTATGAAACTATGAAATTCACTTAATTCTTGGAATGCGTATAAGAATTTTTTTTATTTCTATCAACTTTTGCAGTTGACAGAAATAAAGATATTTTCCTTTGTTCATTTGTAGTCTAATAACTTTATTAACGATTCATGTTTAATACAAGGTCGCACAAGTCTTTTTTGTGATATGAGATTCCCTTCTCACGTAACTTCAACAGTTTTTTATGGATTGCCATGTAGCAGCGAAATTTATAGTTCGCAACATTTTGCACTGATGGTTCTCACCTCTACGCGTGTAGCGGAATCGCATAAACTTTTGGAAGACCGCAGTAGTAGTAGAACTCTAAATTCTTCATCAGACGAGATTTAAGTTTGCATCATCTCGCGCACCCCCGTCCATAGAGATATAATATCATGTCAAATGAGGAAAAAATCCCTGGGGATGAGGGTGCTTCTCGCGTTCGATAAGAATTATTTTTTTAAGAAAAATTGCTAAATATTTATGTGAAGAATACAAATAAATGTCCCACTTGTCAACCTCATCCCCAGGGCTGTCACTTTCTGATATTGGTATACGCCATTTGTCAACAATTTTCTCGCATCCGCTGAACTGGAATGTTTCGAAGAGAAAGGTGGCTATTTCTGCCGAAGCTAGCACATTTCATAAAAATGAAAAAAAAGAATGCAATATTTCTAATTTATATTAACGAATTATGCACAATAATTATTAGATTCTGTAATAGTTTATCATTATCTAATTTTTTTTGAGGTAGGAGGTAAGCTTTAAACGTTGTGAGCTATATAGATAAAATGAAATTGTCCTGTTTTTATCTTGTAAAAGACTAAGCCAAGGCTGAGCAATATGCTTAGTATATGCTATATAATATTAGTCAGAGAAAACAGCTAGCTCAGCGCGGGGTCCCGCAATTGTGGTTACGGAACAACATGTCGTGTGCGTCATATATTTGTCAAGCATGGTTGATTAATTCACATGTCGACCAAAGGGGATGCAAAAATTCGTTCAAAAAACTAAAACTAGCTTCCTTATAGCCAGCCAGAACTACAACCGGGGCAAAGTATAAGGGAAATTTTTTTTTGAGCTCTCTCTTCACCAAAAATCAATGTTGAATATTGAAAATGCTTGGCCGATACTAACAGAAGTACTCCATGAACCTTAAAAATAAGTAACATTAACTTTAGGGGAAAGGGGAGGAAACAGTAAAGAGATTCTAACGTCATAAATAATAAAAAGGCTGGATTTTCTTATCACATTTTCCCAACAATTTTTTGCAGGTGTGTTAAAGGGATCCCGAGGTACTTTTACAAGTTGGACTCACCCGAAAGATTTGCATGAGAAATGCTAAATGACATATTCACTTTTTGTTAAAACTTCATGTAACTCCAGATATAGCTTTTTAAATATTTATTTTTCTTGTCGCTCGACCGCCATCTTGGTTATCTTCGACCTTCTTCTTCGTTAAAAATTTTCATTCTAGCTCCAGTCTTTTTTAGTGGCACGTGACCCTGTTACGTATTATTTCGGTAGCGCTTTAATTATTACTGACTGCATAGCCAGAACATATACCTTCGCGCGGCAAAGTGAAACGAAAGCTCTCTACGAACAATTATTTTTTTTAAAAAAAATTGAAATAATTCTGCATAAAGTTCTTTACGAACGATTATTTTTTTAAAAAAAATAGAAATAATTCTGCATATGTTCTCACATAGCTGAGCAATCAAACGAAAAATAAAATGTGCATGATTTTTATTTCAAAGGACTGTTATTTGAGACGCAGGTTGTGAAAGTTACTGATCATTCAACATGTCACACATTTGTGTATGGTTTTTATTTCAAAAGGATATATTTTGGAAGGCAAATATAAATAACAAAATATCAAGGTGTGATTATAAGCCCATAAAAATTTATAGAAAAAGTTAAAGGGGGAAGGGAGAGGGGGCTGCATCACCCCTCCCCCTCCCCCGCGTCGGCAATAATTTGACGTGGTAAAATCACACATAAAAAGTCCCTAGGCCTTGTGGGATCAGACGTGTAAAAAATAGCCGAAGATATAACAACGGAAAAAAGTATTTGTTTTTCCACAGCATAGTTCAGTTGCCTCCTACGGCAATGCACGAACAACAAACTGCAATTATTACATTCAGGAGAGCGGCAGCGCGGAGTTTTTGCCGACGTAATTTTGTTGTGAAATTTAAATGAATGGTGTTATTATGAACAACGTAAGGTATAGAGAACATTAAAGTCGGCCCCTTTCCTTCATGCTGACACTCTTATGCTCGGCTGGTGCATTACACTGAGACTCGAACGAAAGACGGAAGACCATTTGGAACCATGCCACAAGTCAGTCCAACCTTCATCGTCACAGAGAATACTGCGAGAAGAGTGCGCACCCATGCAAGTTAAATATAACCAGAACATGGGAGAGGTTAGGTGTCCTGTACCTTAATACAGCTTTCGGACGAATGTTCTCGTGATGTAATAATACCAAAGAAAAAACATGTTCAATAAAGTTTAAAAAATCTTTTTAAAAGGGGAAAGAGAAATCAAATATGTTTAGTAATAATAATCGAAAAAAATGTATATCGTATTAAAAAGAAGTCCAGAAGTTCTGTCTCCCACACGACACAGCAGGCAATAAGTCAGCCCTGCCCTCGGTTTTGTGAGAGGAGATGTTCTGCGAAGACTCTAACAATTGAGTCTCCTGTACAGTTTTGCTTTGCATTGAACTGTGCCTCTGACAAGCATTTTCGAAGCATGTCACCGGCGACTTCTGCGATATTCAACTTAATGATGCCCTGGCCTTCAGTTCGTAAATAGCACGTGTACAACTTACTTCCTAATCAGTTTATCATGACCAAGACTGAGTATGCTTTTAAAAGGTCTAATCATGGAGGTACAGAGCAGCGTTGATGTTAGACAGGATACCTGTCTCTCTTTTCTGCTTTCGCGCTTCGATGTCTGTCCTGCTTTTGTAACCCTGCTTATTTTAGAGCGCTATCGCAAAAGGGAAAAATGATGAGTTTAATTTACTAGACTACGTTGATGTTTGCGCTACATATTGGAAGAATATCATAAAAACAAACTTTAATTAGACAGTAAATTCTGCCTCTCTCTGTATCGTGGGATAAATTAAAGTAGTATTCTTTTCTATTGATTTTTTAATATTTTTTAATAAAAAATATTTCCATCTACTGAGTAACTTAGGCAACCTCGTCCCCAAGGATTGTTGAGAACAAGGTTGGCAATACTCACTTGAGAATCATACCCCGCCTAGGTCGACAGGTTATAGATCAGTAATTTTTACAACCTGTTTGTTGAAATAAATTCTTTTAAATTTGAAATAAAAGAAATCATGCACACACCTGCTGCTAATATCTTATTTTTTTGTTTTATTGCTTAGACGGCTAGAATATCATGTTGAATTATTTTTTTTAAACAAAAACAAATCATTCGTACAGAGATCGATGTGGAAAGTACGTTGAATTTTTTTAACTTTGTTGCGACAGTATTTTAATTGTTTTTGGCTATGAAAGTCATTAATAATAGCGAGTGAGAGTCAGTAATGTTTAAAGCGCTACTGAAATACTACGTAACAGAGTCACGTGCCACTAAAAAAGACTGGAGCTAGTCTGAAATTTTCAACGAACAAGAAGATCGAAGCGGCCATTAAGGCGGCAAGAAAAATAAATATTTAAAAAGCTATATCTGGAGTTACATGAAGTTTTAACAAAAAGTGAATATATCATTTAGCATTTCTCATGCAAATCTTTCAGGTGAGTCCAACTTGTAAAAGTACCTCGGGATCCCTTTAAAGCTTAGCCTTGAGCAATCAACTCAGAGTAGTCGACAAAGCATTTCAACAAGCACTCTATTTGTCACACTCCCTGGTTAAAATTACTGAACTCTCTTACAGACACCTCCAATAAGCAGATACTTAAATAATTAAAGAGTCGAATGTATTTTCCGAGTTTTTTGTGTAAATTGACCTAACTTCGTAAGATTAGTTAAAGAGAGTACCTGTGAACTAAAATGCATATTTAAAACGTGATGTCGTTGAGAACTATCCTCCTAGTTGAGAAGCACAATGCATATTTTAAACGTATTTTTCATTCCATATGTTTGTGCGTATATGCTAACATATATAATTAGAAGGATTGACAGAAATTCCGTTCTTCAGCAGTCGCAAATGCAAATGTTGTGTTATTCCCACGTACGGTAGCGATCTGGATATTCCAATTTTTGTTCCTGCAACCACAAAACCTTTTGTTTCGAACGGTTTGAAATACCACAGTTTGATTGTAAAACCTATAAATAAATAAATCGATCAACTAACACTAAAATTACTAGTCGTTAGTCCGTGGAAGGATTCACGAGAATCCTCTCCTCGTACAAATGTCGCATTTGCTGTACGTAGTACGACTTTTTTTTCGCAAGCAGACTTACAGACAGACAATAAGGCAAATTAGCGGCTTTAACGCCATATCAACGCAATAATCTCACCCTTCCACTTCCCAGACCCTGCCATCATTACGCCATTGTTATAACTCCCGCCCTTGCTATATGGCGTACTTCTTCTGACAATAGTGGCGTTGAAAGGTGAGTACACTATGCTCTCTGGTGTACAGATGATATCCACACCATTATGTTTCCTATGTCCCCTATTAAAGAAAATGGAAAACGGAAAACCTATGTGACATATCGCACGGTTTGACATTACGAAACAGAACTTATACAAAGTATTGCAAGGATTACAAAACGTGAAGTTTAGCACATAAACTTTTGCAAGAGACAATTCAAAAGACAGGCAAACCTTCTGGTCAGGGCGCTGGGAGTCAAAAATTATTAATAACAACCTGGACAATTTGAGACTATTAAAAGTGGAAATTACATTGGTGTGGGATATTAAATCACTTTACTGGTGTCTGTAAAATTTCTTGTGGCGCCAATCCAGGGCGTTTATAGGTTTTGAAGCGTCACTTAGTAGGAAAAAACAAATTGATGATATTAATTTTTCAAAACAATCTGATTTTTTGAAATATGATGTAAAAAGTAACAAAAAATGTATAAACACTATATATTTTAAATCAAGTGTTGGCTCTGTTGTTTGATATTGTTCGTGACATTACAATCTTTTAAGGTCGTAACTGTATATTTTGCCATTCGATGCAATTTCAGCATAAATTCTAAGCTTTGCAAAACAAATCTATAAAGAGACTTATTGTTCATAGGGAAAATTATATCTTTTTATGTTTTTCCTGACCAATTTTGTTCTTACTACAAAACTTTTTGTAATGAGCTTCGTTGGTGTTGTTGCAATTAATGCCATACAGCTGACACACAAACATTTCGAGTGTTGGAAACAGTGTTGTAACAAACGTAAATGTGTCTTCGATTCTTCTAAACACGCTTTGAAACTTCATAGATTTCTTAAGGATGTTGAAGGCTTTCACCTTTCCAATACCGTGAAACGCACTGGTGTAGTCGTTCCTGGTAAATGTATGAAGTGCAGGAAGTGCTCGGAAAAGATTGCGTCCAAGTTGCCGAACGATATCTGACACGTCAAATAACCTCATGCGGTGGCCTAAACCAATCTGAATGAACATTTTTGTGGTTATTTGTTCTTCAAAGTACAATGCATATACAATATTGCAATGTCACTGTCAACGGTAGATATGCAAGCAGAATGGCCTCCGTTTACATGGACGTGTTGTGCACATAAGAAGATCTTTGTAACTGCCTCTTCCTGACTTGTTTCCAGTGATCCCTCTCCCAAACAAATGTTAATTCCGTTTGAACAAGTTAGTTTGTAAAACTTCGAAGCGGAATATGCATACGTAGCAGATTGCGCAGAGAAATATTTAGGGAAGCGAGTTTCATGTGACCAATCCTGTAGAAGGAACTCAACAAGTTCGCTTTTGCTTAAATCGTTTCTCATAAACTTCTCCCACTGCCTTGGTCGATGCTGCTCACGTCCTCCAATCCTCACCCGCAGGGCTCCCGAAGCACCTCTTCTGTCTCTTTCAAATGATTTAATTGAATTTTGATTTATTGGTCGGTAACAAAGTATACATTAGCGTTGGCCTTCACGATTCGCCGTAACACAAACTCTGAAACGTCGCCAAATGTTAAAAGATTAACGGATGTTAGCTTCAAACTCAGTATCATTAGCAGGACTTAAACACTTCTCTCTTTTTGAAATCGAACGTTTTCATTTTATAAAATAAGTAGGGGGTCGGATGTAAATTTAAAAGCTTTAATATTTTACCTCGTTTTTCTTGAAAATATAAGTAGCTTGTACTTTTTACTTACTTTTGTTTATGTAATTTTGTATTAAAATTGCAGTATTTTCCGAGCTTTTTGAAATTATAAAACTTGTAAATATTTTCGCCCCTGATCCATAATTTAGTAATGCAGTTAAGAATAAAACGGTGTTCCGTGGTGTTAAAAGATGGAGTCTTTGATGAATGTTTTGTTATTATTTCACCACACAAGAAAAATTGAATAGGCCAGTAAAGAAAATCTGTTTCCTTGTGTAGTAGGGAATTGATTTTTACATGTTTTAATTTCTCAGGTGACTTACGGCACGACCCCGTAAAGTTCGTGTAGAAAATAATGACATCGTCATTGCAGCCTTAGCTGTTGATGTGTTTAGGTTTACTATCCTAACAAAGTTGCAAGACGCAGAAAAATGTTTCATTTCGTTTCATTTCTTTTTAGTCATAGTCGTGTCAAGATATTATTGCATTGATTAAAAAGGTGTTCACTAAGATGTAGGTATAGTTGGGCCCTGAAAGTACTGTGACGGAGCTGAAAGGAAAGGACCTTTTCAAGTGTTGGAGGTCTGGAAGCGACAAACACAAAGAAGCAAGCGTTCAGATAACACATTACGACAAAAACTTTTGTAATTTTACTGTCTCACAAAGCTATACTTTGAAACAACACAGCGTACCTTTTGGCACCATGGTAACCACAACCTCGTCTATCACACCCTCGAATTGTATTATTTTGGTTTGAACTGCATACTGTATGTAAGCATCGTTCTAGAGTTTAAAAAGTTCACACTTTGAAGGTGCTTGCTATTGTAATAGCACGTTATAGAATGTCACCGAAGTCATCTGCATAATATAGTTGAATTTTGAACAACATGATAAAGTATAATTCTTACTTGCTTCAGCTAATGTCTCCAAACACAAAAACAAAATTAAGACGACTGATTCTTTCACAAGCATAGTTTTTTTACATGCGACACACAAGTGTGTAAGTGAGTTTGATACTTCACAATGTAACGTATGTTTGGCTTCGGAACTTTTGTAAGCATTTGTGTGGAAATTTTGTTGTCTGTGAAAACAAAGACAAATGTTGAACTTCTTTTGTTGTGGTTTTCTCTTGCATGTTTTTTATGTATCAAAATTTGAATTTCTAATCTTTTTTGCATTATAATTTATTCCGCAACAGATGTATCGAGGTATGTATGGGTGGGAATTGCAAGTTATAGTTAAATCTCAGTTGTATGTGAAAACTGAGGAGTTGGATATAATGCTAAATTTCATACAACGGTACCCTAAATGTTCATCATTTTTTTCCTTAAAACGATAAACAAACGCACAGCTTAGTCTGCATAAAATATAAAAAACGATCAAAGGAGCTTCTGTTTATATTATCAACTTTTCCAGTTCTTCTTTAGAATTGCATCTCGTCTAAAATCGACTAGTTTTCGCTCTATCGCCCTACCTATATAATTTACAACAATAAGTTATATGTAAAAAGAAGAAGACATTCATGCGGATGTAAAAGGTAGATGCGGAAGCTAAAGTACTGTCTATCATTCTATCACTACACATGCGAAGTTTCACAAAGGAAGAGTCCTTCAGTTATACCAAAAGAGCTACATTACATTAAAACAGTTGTTTTGTTGTTATTGATACAAAATCTTCAAGTAACGTCATTTCAATGACCGTGTGGTGAAAGCTGCAATGAATGTGTAAAAAAACTCGGTAGGCGAATGGTTGAAACAATGTCGAGGAGGAATGAAGCTGTGACAGGAGAAACTTTTTTCTATGTTGTATCAGTTTATCACCCGCCATTGCAAATCGCTGTAAAACATTCTATTTTTTTTTTCAAATTTCTATTCCTCGGGAAGTTTCTCGAAGATGTAAA
This sequence comes from Hydractinia echinata, assembly GCA_030067915.1. Classification (NCBI taxonomy): domain Eukaryota; kingdom Metazoa; phylum Cnidaria; class Hydrozoa; order Anthoathecata; family Hydractiniidae; genus Hydractinia; species Hydractinia echinata. The sequence continues at coordinate 375,218 of JASGCC010000048.1, read as the reverse complement.
TAAGAAGCCAACCTCGTTCCCAAAAATGTAACAAGATAAGAAGAGGTTAAAAAACAGCTTCTTTCTCCCTTTTTGCCTTTCTATAGATTTAACTAACCAATTTATATGAACCTTTTCGTCTCTCCATATTATAATACCCAACTTGCAACCCAAGATGGTAGCTTCGAGTAGCGGCAAGCGAATTTCCGTGGATTTTTCCAACAGGAGAGAATTGCCAGAGATTTCTGCAGGCTTAAGACTAGCATTCTTTTATTTAGTATTGCAATTGTATGCCCATATGAAGCAAAAGGATAGCGTAGACCTGTCGATATATTTTACGTTGCGGAATAAAAAATTTGCAACATGGATCTTTTATATTATCTAAAAACGATGCAATTATGTATGTTAAAAATGCCATCTCCATTGACATAAAAATCGTCGCATAGAAAAACGAAAAACAACAACAACAACAATAACAACAACAACAACAACAAAAACAAGAATTAGCATGCAATCGCATGCAATCGCATGGAAATTCATTTATGGCGTCTGTTTCTTTTGTGTCAGCCACACATCAGAAAGCTAGGAGATAGCATGAAGTTCAAAGTTCCTTATGAATCTTTTATGTGTCTTTTTTCATTTCACGAAAAATTAAATTTTACACAAAAACGCATGAAAATAAGTGTTTTTATTTATGCACGCTTTCTCACGCGCTCTTAATGCGCGAAAATAAAAAGGCAGAGGAGGGAAAATAATTGGAATAAAGGTGATCAAACTGACCGCTATATACGGATGACACTCCCTCTAATCAAGCGATTTTCACTAGGCGGGATATACATACCCTCCGATGACACGCTTTAGTGTACTAAGCGCACTAATCATAACATTTATTATTTAACATTATATATATATTTGGCCATTTTAAAAATATATTTGATCATTTTTTAGCACTTTTCATATGGCCATTTGGGGGCAATATTGTCAATGCTGGCGCCCCATACTTTTGACGACAGGGATCGGGTTTGCTTATATCGGACATTCAATATGGTGGTGGAAGCTTCGAAATATCGTGGTACCAAAAAAAAATTTGTCTCTGGTGATATTATGAGGTAAGTAAATTACAAAGGATGTTTAATATATTTCTACGAACTGTTAATTCAAGATATATATACATTCAAAGAAACACACAAAAAAAACATTGAGGCTTGTATCTTTTTTGGTTAATGCTTTTATTTTATCTAGCTAGCTATAGCTCTAGCTGAAGACAAAGAGCGTCTGCTCCTTATTTCTCATTGAGAAGCCTGATTGGACAGTCAGGGAAAGCTGCTTACTAAGAGTGTACTGCTAATTAGCAGAATCTCCAAATTATGTGTAAGCACCACTGCGCCTATTTAGGACAAATTAATTTTTTGACATTTGAGGGCCTAGTTTAACCCTACAGACTCGAGCGACCAAATCAATTATTTTACCTTCATAAATAAAGCCAGGGTCTGTACTAAAACAATGTGAGAAAAAACCCAGGAGCGATTAGTTGTTTTGACACATTTTGTGCTATTCATAAATTCAAAATGCCTAACAGTCAGGGAAAACTGCTAACTAAGAGTGTATCCGCCCTATTAGGATTATATCTGCGAAATTTGGATTAAATCACGAAATGGTTATTTATTGATATCGGCCCCCCAAATTTTTTTTCATTTGCTTAACTCATTGATTGAATACAAGTGTGTTTTTTGACATATTATTTTCTTCTACTAGCTTTCGGCTGTATACTGCAGCCATGATCACGTATGAGAAATTACAATTATGTTCTCTCTATAGACAAGTTTTAAGATCATCGAGAAAAACAAAAACTATAAAACAATCGTGAACGTGTGCAAAAAAAATTTAATTAAATAAATATAATGGAGATCATTACGTTTTGTTAAGAGGTGACTTCTCCCTTTGAATCTCCTTTATTTTTTTATTCCTTTATTTTGAGTATATAGTTATGTGCCTCTTTAACAACAATAGAGAAGTCATTAAAATTAGCGAGGCGATCACACTCCATCATATGGTCTTCTACGGCAGTGTGTTGTTGCTTAGCAACACGTTTTCCGGTCAACGATGAGATACCTATATGTTCGGACACCAATGAATCATCATCGATTTCTCAGAGCGTGCAACCTTGGAAAGGTTTTGGCTTATCTGGGCTTATTTTATGTTTATGTTTTTGTGTAGCTTAATTGGACACCATTTAACCAAATTAAGCTGGTGCATTCTCTAAATTAGGAGTGGTACGTCAAATTAGCAGTACACTCTTAGCAGTTTTCCTTGACTGTTGGAAAACTGGCTGATAGCTCCCCATACCACTAGGGAAATAAGGAATTTCTTTAAAAACATTTTTAGCCACACCAAATGAGTATCCTGGAATTCAGCTCCCCATACCACTAGGGAAATAAGGAATTTCTGTAAAAACATTTTTAGCCACACCAAATGAGTATCCTTGAATTCAAGTGTAAAATATTTCCATGTTTCCTTTAATAAATTCAGTCAATGAAAGACAAACTTCTCAATGTTAAGTAAATTTAAAATTTAGTGCAGCTATGCTGTAAGAATGCCTTTCCTAACTTATTGTTTTGTTGCACTCCAATTAACGTCATTCAAAGACCCAACTACGGATGCTGGTCCAACTTCAGGGTTGGTGCGTTCGCAGTTGGGATGGCCTATCCATTGACGAGCCTAGTCCAACCTTATGATATAACAAATGTATGTAAATTGGTCTGAAGTTGGTACAGGCCTAACTATTGACAAAGAAATCTTGTGCTTTTAAAAACTGTGACATCAGATGGGACAAACCCAACTGTACACAAAGGACTATTGCAATTTTCGAGAAAATGTGTCATAAGAGACAAACAATTCTCACACTTTTAAAGATGGGACAGGCCCAACTATTGACAAGTGGCACTTTTTAGAAACAACCACAACATGGGTCAGTCTGACTGACTAAAGTTAAACATTGTAAGATGGGTTTGACCTAACAATTGACACACGCTGTTTCAAATTTAAAAAAAAATAAAGGCAGGCCAGGCTCAACCGTGGGCAAATGCATTGTCTATAGGAGAGGACTAAAGCAGACAAAAAAGAAAGAGAAAAAATCATGAATTCTCAAAATATAATCTATTACATATATAATAGCAAAAAACTATAATCAATACAAATAACATGTCATAAATTTTTGCTTTTCTTAAAAATTGAACAAACACAGACATAATTGACAAATAAATTTGATAAATAGGGATTAGTAGCTCAGTCAGTAAAGCGTTAAACTCATGTCCAAGTGGTTGTGGGTTTGATCTAGACATAAGGCTGTCGTCTAGTTGGCAAGGATTTTAAAAAAGGGGATGGGGATCAAATTGAAAAGGTTATCACTCTGGTGAAACTGACCACATAAAATAATAATAATATTTCTTTATATATGGACAAGTTCATAAATATCAGACACTGACAAAATTTCCTCATAATTTGTTTATAAATCCACCTGGTTTGCTAAAATTTTCAGGGATGCTGCGTATGCTTGTTCTTCAAACGCTAAGTTGGTCAAAATACCAAAAAAAACCTGTTGTGGTACATGATTTTGAGTAACATTGTTAGTAATTTATCATTTCTTTGATCATCCTTGTGTTTTATCAATCTCAATCAATTTAAAGCACTGAATGAATTGTGTGTTCATTCATTTCTTTTTTCTTATTCATTTTTCTTTTCTTCTTTTTCTTCTATTACCTTCATAGTAAAAATGCAATGGTTTCTTATTTTAAAATACTATTTTGTAGTTCATTCATTAGTCAGTATGGTATGTGTGCAGTATGTATACAGTTGTGATTAGGAATACAGAATGGATTTACAATTTTTACAGATTTCTATTTAAGTTGTTGGGTGTTTTAGCACATTTTGTTTGTTTGTGCGTTCTGAATTTTCGTTTTATAAAATCTCTGGGTAAACTATAGGTTTACTTGGTACTAGAAAGTTGTTAACATTTTATCTTGTGGTGCTTTTTAAACAAAAAAAGTATGCTGAGCCCATGTTGTCAGTGCAATAGTTTAGGATGGTTGCTTTTTGCAATGTTATCTGACCTTAAAAGTGCAAAAAGTGATAATTAATAAACAAAATGTGTAATATTTGTTAAATAATTATAATTTTGTGTTCTCTAGCATTGTTTTTACCCTTTTTAAAAGGAAAGTATTTTTTTATATGGACAATTTTCTAAAAAACCACATTAGACATTGTTGGGTATAGCATACTTTTGTTGTTTTTCTAGGACTTTGTTCTTAGTTTTTTTGTTCGTTTTATAAAATCTTTTTATAAAACCACCGGTTTCCTTTAGGCTTTGGAGTTGCTAGCATTTTATCTTTTAAGTGTTTTTTTACACTAAAGTTGTGTTGAGGTAGTGTTATAAGCATAATAGTTCCTATATTAATTCATTTTGTAAAGAAACATGGTCTTAAATGAGCAAAAAATGATAATTTCTACACAATAAATTTAAAATTGTTAGAAAATTATCAATTTTTTGTCCTGATAAGATTAGTCAGTTTTATTTGTTAATACTTATTATGTCAGAGGTAGAATGCAGTTTTTTTTTTAACATAGGCATGTGTTGAAATGCTTCTGGACAGGATTTAATAACAAAATAACTAGAAGTGGAGTATTTACAAAGAAAAATATCCCGATTCAGATTTGTTAAGAAATTATCACATTTTTGCTCTACATAGGATATATTATTAAGTACTGTTCCAGTTAACTGTATTTTCATATAAAATAATAACAAAAAACTAGTTATGTTTCTTTATGTTTTGTCACAAGCTGATAAAACCTAACAATTTTGTAGCTTTAAAGTGTTATATTTTTATCAATTTCATGTCCTGGAAATAAAAAAATATGCAAAATTGCTCAGAAAGCTCCTAAAAACATCATATTCAAAGTAAAATTCATAACTCATAAAAATAAGGAGTTTAGAGCATTTTTTATCAATTTCAAAATTCTGCACTTGTTAATTTTTTATCAATTTATTGTTCCTGAAATAAGCGATAATAACTATGTTAATATTTGCTGTTATGAAACAGGGATTTTATATTCAGAAACTTCAGACTATAATGCTAAGTCTAAAATCAAATTGGTTTTTTAACTTATTCTTCATAGACATTTTCTGATAAACTTAAAACAACTGATACCAATGTCCAAAAAGCATCAAAATATGTTCTGATATTTATGAACTTGTACAAAATATTTCAACTGTGGTCACTGTGGCCCCAAAGACCAGCCAAAGCGATCCCGCCTCTCAAATTGTGTAGTAGGTCAAGTTGCAATAACTCCATTGAAGATTATCTGAAAACGTAAACATAAATAGCTTATAAAATAGCTAGCTAGCTGTTATATATAACATTACATTATACTGAGCTGAATGTTATATATCTTATCTATATCTTTATTTGGCTATAGTCATTATGCACACAACTCTATCTGGTGTGAATAATGAATTTAATAATTGTATTCATAATGGCAAATTTGCCTACATAATGTAAGTTATGATTTAATGCAAACAGAAAATATGCTATACACAAGTTCAAGAGAAAAACATTGCGATGTTTTCAGCTTTAAAAAATAATGCAATTTTTTAATATTTACGAAATAGGTTTTTAATGTTAAACATGATGTAAATTATAACAAAGCAAAAATGACTCTGGCTGGAAAGGGATGAGTACAATCTTTCTGTAATAATACGACAAATTTTCCTACCATCATATATTTGAAGAAGAACCTCAGGAGCAATTTTTTTTGCTTTATTTGTTTTTACTTATGTGCACCATTTTAGCTCATAACTTTCTATACATTAATGGTCTTAACCTCTACTTGTTTCGTGCATCAGTCAAGATTTGAGTTTACATCATTTTGCATTCAGTATAAATGAGATTATATATATATTAAAGAAAATTGCTAACTATTAAAGTGAAGTAGACAAATAAGTGTCAAGAAACGGCTTGTCAACCTTAGTAAAGCATGTGCAAGAAAAAGGACATTGTCCCAACATCAAGATTAAAATAAGGCTTGTTTACTGAAAAACAACAATGTCATATAAAACGCTTGTAAAGAAGATTGTAAATGATTACATCATAATTTTTTTGATTTAGAACTTAAGCATGTACAATGTATATTCTTAAAATTGAGTACAAGCTTTTTTAAAAGAGCCAGTAAAATCTGTTTAGTGGCTGGTTCTTCTTATTATTTTTAAGCATTTTTAGTGAAGAAATATTTCAATCAATATATTTCTTCCATCCAGGTTCATAATAAAGTTGATTATTTTAATTGCTGTGATCTGATTAGTTGATTTCGATCCTGTTATTATGTTCTCAACTAATAAATAGCCAAAGTTGATTTCGATCGTTGCCCATCAGTGACAGCTGTAGCTGTCCAAACGTAGCCTAGAATTAACTAGTTTGTTTATGACATAATTGATAAAATTGACAACAATGTAGATTAACGCCAATCAGGGGACCAAGCCCACTATCTATTATATACACTAAAATATACAAAGCATATATGAATTAACATTAGTAAAAATCTCTGTCTTTCTTGTGCACACTATGGTGGCTGGTCCGTGGAGCGGTGGAGAAATAAACAAAACAAAGAATAGGAAAATCCAAAACATAAGATGAAACGTCCAGAGATAAAAATGTTCACAGTGGAAGATAAGCGTTTATCGATTCTCATCTATCATTGTTTCTCGCTGTTTTAAGAACACAAAATCTTCAGAATAAAACCAATATCGATAATCAAACAATAAGCATCTGCGCTATAACAGTTTTGAATCGACTTCAACCAACAAAAGTCATTAGATCCACTGTTCAATTAACTTGCCCTTCTGCAGTGTTTGAATGAGTTGACTACATTGAGCTCCACGTTTTGTGAGACAATTGGCAAGTTGATAAGATCCTGGGCACCATTTTACACTTCTAATTTCACCCCTACTTAATGATTCTTTGATAGTGCTGATGTCAATACGTAGTCTTCGATCATCAACCATTTTTGTCGAGTTAATGGCTTCAATAACACTTTTGTTGTCTACAATTGCATCAATAGGAAAAGCTTGCACCACCATTGATGCTGTCTGTTGTCCAAATATTTCAAGCAACATGTTTTGATGAAAAATAGCATCTTCCAATCCCTCCTGAAGACTTAAGGCTTCAGCTGCAATGGTTGATCGAACAATACGTTTGATCTTATTAGCTTGCCAAGACAATACACAGCAGTGATTGTTTGCATCAGCAAGAAAGACAATATGCCCACCCATGCTGGATACACCATCACTGAGATTTGCATGTGATGCATCTGAGAAAACAATAATACGCCATGTTTTTATCTCTGCAAGAAATGGGTAAAATATTGTGCATGATCCTTGCTTCAGCTTGCGTATGTTTTTAGTCGCTCGAATAAGATCGTGAACACATGCATTCTTAAATTTTGTGCTTAAATCCACCACATCATATGCCAGATCAGGTCGTGTTCCTTGGGCAACCCAGTTGAGACGTCCAACAATTGAACGTAGTTGGGTATATTCAGTGTTGGTTAGTTCTTCTTTCTTTTGCGACAATCGCTGCGAAGATATACATGGATTTTCAATGTTATCCACATATTGATTCTGCTGTAACATTATTCCAGACTCAATTTGCTCTATTTCAAAACCAACATAACTGAAGACGTTTTCTTCGAACTTACCAACAATGAAACGTTCCTTCAAGCGGTCGATCACACACTCTTGAAAAACACTGGAACCAGCATGCAGAAAATCATCAACATGGCAAGCGAAAATACCATGTAATTCACCATCCTTCTCAAAATAGAATAATGCAGGATCCAATTTGGATTGATGGCATTCAGACCGCAACAACTCTTCACGTACACTGTCATAAAACTGCCTTGCGGCATCATTCAAACCATACAGACAGTGATTTAATTTCCAGACAAAACCATCAGCAGTATCTGCTTCTGTTGGTGGCTTTACATAGACTGTTCTAGCTAATTTCTTCCCTTGCAAAAATGCTGATTTTATGTCAGTGGCCTGCATCTTCCATTTCTTCATATTAGTTACAACAAAGAATATTCGTAAACCACTCTTGCTAACAGTTGGAGAGTCTGTTGGTGCTGAACAATTCTCTTCATACCCTCTGGCAACTAATCGAGCTCGCACTGCATCACCTTTCATCCATAAAACCCATGTTGTCGATATCGTCTCCTGGTGTTTGTTTGGCACTTCCTCGTATGTTCGAAAAGATTTGAGTTTAAGCAACTCTTCTTGCTTTGCCACAAGACAATCAGCATTGTTGTGATCTTCTTTCGGTACCAAAACTATGTTGACATGTTTATGTGCCATTGTTTTGACACTATCATTCTGTGCAGAATTAGGAACATCATTCTTCTGTGTAGAATCAACATGAAAATCCCATTGCAAACCTTTCAAATTCACAGATGTTGAAGTTCCTGTATCAACATCTTTGACGTTGAACCAATCTTTGTGTTTCCTTGAGGATTTACCTGCACGGCTAAGCACTCTCACTTTTGAGACAACACTATCTCCAACGTGCTGTATTGTCAGGACATCGTTCTTTTTGGGATAGCGTTTTACATCCATGTCACTCCTGCTAGAAACTGCCTCTTTGTCAAATGCTGGCACGGGATTCACAGGGCCAGTATGTTCCTGTGGCACTGTATTGCTGAATTCTTCCGAAAAAGCATGCCTGTCATTGATGGCTTTTTCCTTAGGATGAACAAATTCATCACCTCGACTTGTTATTTCAATATTCTCCTTGGTGTTTGTCATTGAATAATTCGTTTTGATGAGACGATTGGGAGATACACGCACAAAAACTGAGCCATGTCGAACAAATATAACTTTTCCATCTTGGAAAATCACTCTCGCTGGTCCAAGCCAACGGTCATGTCCCTCTCTCTTGTAATAGACGTTGTCACCATGTTCAAACGTCTCTTCGGATGATCGAATCTTGGTTCGTAGTGCACGTCTAATTCTTTCTGAAGCTTCTGATTGAATAAAACTTTTTCTTGCTTCATGGAGTGCATTAAGATGTTGAGCAAGTATTGCACTTGACGTTGATCCTTCAAGAGCTGGTGGTGTAGCTTCCATAATGTTTGGTAGGTTAGGATTTTTACCAAACACTAGTTGATAACTGCTGAAACCATGCCACATCTGTAAAGCGTTTCTTGCCATTGTAGCCCAAGCAAGTAAAACTTCAACAGGGGTCTTTGGGCACTGGTCAATCATTTTGAGAAGCATAGAATCTGTAACTGCATGGACTCTTTCACAGAGGCCATTTTGAAAAGGGCTCTCCGCAGCTGTTGTACATACTTGAACGTTAAGAATACTTGCAACTTCCCTAGATTCTTCAGATGTAAATTCGCCTCCATTGTCTGTCAGCATGGCTTGCATTACTCCATACCCTGCACCAACCCAATGAAGCATTATAGTATCAATAACATCACTGGGCTTTTTTCTTGGTATAAACTTCGAAACTGTCAACCTAGACCACATATCAATGATATGTAGGATCCAACGACCACTCCAACTCTTGAGGTCCATCGCTACTTTTTCATTAAATTCAGCTGCCATTGGCAAGCAAACAGCAGGTCGAGGTGGAGTTTTTTTGTGTGTTTTGCATAATTCGCATTTTTCTTCTATCATTTTGAGCACATCCATATATTCACTTCTCCAAATCTGGGCATCCTTCAATAATGAGACTAATTTCATTCTTGGTGGATGAGCAAATTGACGATGGAGCTTCAGCAACTTCTGATACAAATGCTCATCATCTAAACTGGATAACTGCACCGCAAATATTTCACTAACTAAGAATTCTGAACCATTTATTGGTAGGCAATAGTGACCAGAACTGGTATGGTTCAAAACGACGGTCTTCCCAAAGATCTCAGCAGAATCATTCTCAAGATTCAATTTGATTTTCGCCTTTTTCATTGCTTTCAAAGATAGCAATAACGGGATATCAGAAGTAACAACATCGGTATGAATGGTTATCTTCTTACCGGCAAGAGTTGCAGGAATATCAAAAGCTCCTTGTGATTTCAAAATCTCTCCACCTCCAAATCTAAACATTCGATCACTGTGTTGTCTCTGCAGACTAAGCTTTTCACTTTTATTCAGGGATTGAATGTAGTCATCAAGCCATTTTTCTCCACAAACGGTGCTTGAACATGCACAATCTAACATAACACATTTAACAGCTTCATCACCAAGCAGTTGCACTTCTTGTTTAATACCTCCGGTGAAAAGACATTCATTCTCTACAACAGCTGCTTTGGTCAAGTTTTCCCAACTGTGTGGACAATCAGCAATTAAATGTCGATACGATCCACATGATATGCAGGTTAGAACTCTACCTGCCGCATTCTTTGGATTCATTGCTCTTTCCGTTGTTGTTCTGTTATGGTTGCCAAATGAATTTCCTCGTCCTTGTACTCTTCCTCTTCCTCGGCCTCCTTGGGAAAAGTATTGACCAGTTCTTTTGCCTCTTCCATAGCTATCACTAGCATTTCTACGAACAAATCCAGCAGCTAGTAAAGCATCTTCGTTTTCAGCTAAGTATGCAGCACTTAACTGAATGGCAGTTCCTTTTCTGTCAGCTTTGACTTGATCCCCTTGAAATTTTTTCAAAGATGCTTGTGCTTGCTCATATAAAGTCTCTTTTTCATCATAATTCATACCAGTAAGAACCAATAAACGTTCATCCGTAGTAATGTTAGCATTTTTCAAAAGTTTAAAAGCTAATATTTCTGAAGGCAATTTCATCTTTTGTTTCAACAGTTTCTTGTACTTGTGATCAAATTTTGAAATGTAGTCTGCTATTGATTGTCCTTGTTCACGCCGATATTCTTCAAAATCATCAAACTTATCCCACATATCTGCTAAATCATCCTTTTTAAGCTTTGTATCAAGAAACGCTAACAATGTATCCAGACCAGTGTCTGTCTTTAAGTCATCTATACTTAGTTCATCAAAAACTTTCTCTCGAATACCCTGTTCACTATCTTCAGGTAACGACAAGGCAATCGCAATACCTTGTTTCGACTTCGCTAAGTCTGTAATTTCACGCCAAGCTTCTAGCTCTACACGATAACGCTCATAATTTTTCTCTTTAAACTCTGGAGGTTTGATCTTCACCGACATGGTGATCACCCTCTGCTACCATTGATAAAATTGACAACAATGTAGATTAACGCCAATCAGGGGACCAAGCCCACTATCTATTATATACACTAAAATATACAAAGCATATATGAATTAACAATAATAATGTCTAGATTTTTCATTGACAATGACTGAACAGATAAGTGGTAATATTTACGTCATTTTGTTTACATTTTTTTTGCATCTGCTGTCCTATTTATACTGCATTACGTTTGTCTCACTATGTGCGTTACTATTTTTTGTGACAGAAAGATGTATACTGGTTTAATAAGATATTATTACTTGTGGTGCAAATAATAAAAAAATTATAAACAAAAAAATTATAAAAACAAAAAACATCCAAAATAATTACATTAAAACTAAAACTTTATTTTTAGTGTTTTGTTTAAGCTGGTAGAGACCTCATATTTAAGTTTTTGATGTGTTTTTTTTTTCTAGTTATCATTTAAGACTAATTTTTAAAAGAAAATTAAAACGCTAGAACACAAATGTCAATAAATATACATATAAGCTTGTCCGGGAATTTTTTATTCTAAGTTTGTAGGTTTTAATCACGGAAAAATATCAAAAAAGTAAGTGGAAAATTCAGGGGACATCTATTTCCTGAACAACAAGTTAAAGGGTGTGATAGTGTATTCAAAGTGAATAATATTGACATAATGTCCTCAAGCAATATATATTTTAATAGGATGGATGTTGTGTGAAGAGGATTCTTGCAAAGAGAAAGCATGAGGTTTTGAAAATAAAAACTTTAAAAAACCTCCAGACATAATTTATTTTTTAATGTATTATTCACTGTTGCATTTGTGGCATAAACGACATGTTACGCTTTTCTTATTTGCCTGGTCGAGTTACTTAGGTTACGTAATCTTCATATTACGTATAGTTTTGTGTGGCAAATAATACCAGTAAATATTTAACAGTTGTGGCCAAAACACTTTTCAATGTTTAGTCTGTAAGCACATGAACACACAAAAGAGGCTGACTGGAACATTTAAGATTTAAATGAAAATAAACTGACATCAGTACTTTATTCTATTGCTTGATTTGACCACAGTTATGGCAGTTGTGAATGAACACAATTATTATGACCTTTTAATAGATATTAAAAAACAAAAACAAAAACTGCTTACGGTTTTTGGTTCACCAGGTACGTAATAGTTTCGCTGCATGGCATGCATGCCTCATATATAAAAACTAAAAACAAGATGGTTATTTTTTAGATTATTAAATTTGTAAGTTTGGATTGACATGGACAGTAGTCAAAAGGGAACACAAGTTTTTATTAGAAATCGTAAAAATCTAGCACAAAAATCCTGGAAACTTTAGAAATCTTTTTATTTTTTTGTCAAAGTGATGTTCTTCCAAATTCTTGTCTAATCGTTTAATTATCGTACAACACATGTTTAAACAAACTCTAAAAAAACTTCTTGGAAATTTAAGGATTTTGTGTTAAGATATAGTTTCCCTACATTAAATTTCTATAATAGTTAAAGATTCCTTCCTTAACATAAGGTTTTGTAGAGAAAAATAACAACTCAGTTTTACTTTAATTTTACAACACTGATTTTGATATGCACCATTAAGGGAAAGCATGAGGTCCTACAAACAAACAAGAACAAGACATATTTGAAATTATTTATGAACTTTTGTGTTTTAGTTCATCTGGTAGTAGTGAAGAGCATGATTCGAGCTTCAAAAGAAAATATAAAGAGGGAGTGCATGACAAAGATGATCAAGATTATGAGTCGAGACATTCAAAGAAAAAGAAGAAGGACAAGAAAAAACATAAACACAAAAAGAAGCACAAACACAACAAAGAAGACAAATCTGCAGAAAGTGACATGGTGTCCATGCTTATAGATATGGCTGATCTTGACCAGTTAGAGCATCGTAAGCGATTATTACAACAACAACTGGAAGAAACAGCAGGAAAGAAGGATGGTGATAAAAGCGAAAATGCTTATTCTGAAATAATGAAAGATTTAACAGCAAATGATGCAGAAGTTGCTCAATTAATTGAAGATTGTAAAAGAGAGGCATTACAACAAAGCAATAAAAGCAACAATGATAAAAAGGACAGTAAAAGTGAGATCGATACAGAATCATCTCACAAATCAGCTGAAAAGTATCACTCAAGTCGCAAGGATGCAAGAAGATCACATGACAGAGATCATTCAAGTTCCAGACACAGTCGTAAAAGATCGCCAAGAGAAAGAAGCAGGTCAAAACAAAGGGATCGGGATTACGAAAGAAAACAAGATTCTGATAAATATCCTAGAAGAGATAGTCGTGACAGATCTCACCGTGAAAGTGATAACTCTAGACGGGATAATGAGAATAAAACTAGAGAAAAAGAACGAAATGTACGGGACAGATTGACAACAGATAGACACATGAGAGATTCAGATAAATATGGGCGTGACAAATTCGATATAGATAGACGCAATAGAAGCAGAGTAGATACTGATGAAAGCAGAAGATACAGAAGTAGTAATGATAGATACCAACGTGATAGAGGTCATGATAACAGAAATAGTAGATATAGTAATGATAGGGATCGGAGGAGGCGGAGTAGGTCAAAAGATAGACATGATGGCAAAGAAGAAAGTAAGAAGGCTGAGAGCTCTGATGAAGAGTAAGTTGAGGCATATATGAAATCTTTTTTGTAATAAACCTCATATCAGTTGTAAGCTATTGTATATTTTCATCATTTCCTAGAATATGCTTATTTTTTTCTGTATACACATTTTTGTTGCATTTTGACCTATGCGAAAAATTTTCTATTTTAGCATCAACCTTGATGATTTGGCAGAAAAAATGGAAGTTGACGAAGATGAACTTATAGAGAAGCGTAGGCAGGAACGGAAGGCATTATTAGCAAAGTTTCAAATAACTCCAGAACCTACTCCACCACCTGAGCCAGCTGTGGTTATACAAGCTGAAGATACATCTATGAAACCATCTGTGGAAGAGCAGGTGGAAAGCTTAAATGGGATTCAAAACCAAAAGCACAATATGGACAATACTAATGACAATAAAAGCGGTGATGAAGACATTGAGTCAAGCTCTTCTGACACATCAAGTTCAACTGATGAATCCAGTGATTCAGATGACTCTTCTAAAAAACATAGTAAACGTGAGTTGATATTACAAAGAAAACTTGAAGAAGAGAAAGACAAACTACGTAAAAGAGAATTTGAAAAAACTATTCATCGCATGGAGAAAGACCAGGCCAAATTAAAGGATAAGCTCAAAAGTATTGAGAAATCAAGCGATTTAAGTGAGAAAGAAAAGCGGAAGGACAAGGAGAAGTATGGAGAGAGGTTAAAGAAGGTTGAAAGACAACTACAGAAAGAAAAAACGAAAGAAGAAGAACGCGTAAAGAGAAGAGAGGCAGAAAAGTTAAGACAGAAAGAAAGAGACTTGCGTGAAAAATTACGTAAAAAGGGAAAACGTAGGGAAAAAGAAGAAAAGGAGTCTCAAAATATATCTGACAGGGAGGAAAGTATTAAAGAAAATGCTAGTGTCATTGAAACTGCTTCAAGTAATAAACCCCAAGAAAATCATGTAAATGAAAAAAGCAGCGAAACGTCTATAAATTCTTCTGATAAAACACACACAAACAATGATGTAAATGAGAGTTCTGTTACTGAAAGTAAGAGAGCACGCAAGTCTAGTACAAACTTAGAAACTGAGGCAGAGGCCATTGCAGAAGAAATGCAACAAAAGAAAGAAAACGTGAGTTCAGGTGAAGATGAAAAAGAAATAAAGAATGATTTGGACATGTTTGCAGAGGATGGGCAACACAATATGTTTTCAGAAAAATTCGAGGTAACACATCATTTTCTCTGTGTAACTATAATGTGCCCACTTTGACATGAATTGTCTGCAATTTGCAAAATATTGTCCAAAATGTCAGCAGTCAGAAATACTAGTCATTTCTTTCATATGTCAAGGAAATGTTAGGAATATCAGATTTAAATGGCCAATCAGAAATGAATTAAATTTTTACAGTCTGTTTTATCATTTTTTAGAGTAATCCAGAGTTCCAATAAGTATGAAATTCCTGCCAAAAATAGCTGGAAAAAAGAGAAAAATGTCAGGACTACCAGAAAATAATATGGAGTAGACAGTTTCAAGTTTTGTTTCGATATAATCTTTCAAATACAAAAACGTAAAAGAATTTTTTGGCAAGACTCATTTAAAATAAAATTGTAATAGCTAAGTGCAAAAATCTGGATCATTTTTTTTTGTCTCATTTGTGTAAATTTATCATTTTGTGAAACCATCTTTAGAGTCCTATGACAGGCAGTACAAACACACACACTACACAAGAAGGAAACAACCCCAACTTAACCGATAATTGGGATGATGCAGAAGGATATTACAGTAAGTTGTGTTGATTTCAAATTGCTCCTTTTGTAGATCAACAGAAAACTGTTCTGTAATTTACAAAACTTATCTCTGTAATAATACGGGTGACCGACTAGTCTCTATTATAATAGCCGTATTCCGTCTGTCTGTTTGTGCGCAACATGGCGTCGTAAGTAGCGAGGCGGACGGAAAATCCCCGCGGTCCTGCTGCTTTATTTTGGAGCCCCGGCAGACCCCGTTTTTTACGGCTTGGTTTTTACCGCCCACCCGTTTTAACCAATCACGAGGCTCGATTGTCACTAATAACCAATCCAAGTTCTTCGCGGCCTCAGCATGCCGACGGAGGACCCATGCTTAACTGACGAAGGTCATTTTTGGTTTAACAGTGATGTTGTGAGGTTTGTAGGTCTCCTTTTGATCCTTTTCTCTCTAAATACTTTGTACCTATAGGAATATTTAGTTTCTGTATGCTTTCACATGTTAAGGTGAATATTTCATCACGTTTTCTAGCTACGTATAAATCTTAAACAAACCAATTTTAAGTTTTTGGCTAGCTACAAAACGTAAATTTTGAGGCAGCTAGCTATAGCTATCTTTATTTATTCCTATTCTTTTAAAGTTTTTATTCAGTTTGGTATATTGTTATTTATTTTTATGTTGGAGTTGGGTCTATACCTAGCTAGCTCCTTTTAGCTACCTCTGGCTAAAAAGTGAAAGTAGCCAAATGCAGTTTGGCTGCAACACAATTCTTTATTCTTATGCTAAATGCAGTTAGCAGCGACCACTTTTATTTTAAAAATTTATTCTGCAAAATAAAATTGCTGAGTAATTTCTTAAACTGAACCAGGTTATCGCCAGGCTGTTCACTGATTTCTTTTAAAACCGAAGCGATAAGGATTTTTGGAAACTGGTATTGCCCCTATGCTCATGTATTACACGATTCACCTGTTAAGCGCCCAGTCTGGTGTTAACGACGGGCTGTTTCCTCTGTTTTTATTGAAAACGTTGTGATCAAATATCTTTGGAAAATTTTATTACGCCTATTACTCATGTATGACACGATTTACCTGTTAAGTGCTCAGCCTGGTGTTAATGACGGGCTGTTTCCTGTGTTTTTATTTCATCTGTTGTGATAAAAAATTTTTTACCTGCAATAAACGTTCAACCTGGTGTTCACAACAGGGTGTTTTTAGTGTTTTTTATTTAAATTGAAGTTGCGATGAGTTTTTTTTGTAAAAGGCTATTATGGCTATAATGCATGTGTGACAACATTTACCTGTACTAAGTGCTCAGTCTGGTGTCATGATTAATTTGTTAAGATTTACTGAAACTTTATTCCGCAAAATAAAATAATATTGACTAATTTTTTTTGTTATGACGGGGTAACAACAGGTTGTAAACTGTGTTTTTATTTCGGCTAAAATTGCAGTAAAGTTATATATATATATTTTTTAAAAAATACATTACAACCGAAACACTATAATGTTGTGTGAGCTTTACTCGATTCACGACATATTCTGCATACCTGTGCTGGAGCGCTCCAATTATGCAGTTTTTTTAGCTGGATGGGGTAACGACAGGATTTTTCCTGTGTTTTAACTTAAACCGAAGTTGCAGTAAAGTTTTTTTTGAAAAGGCTATTTATGCGCTCTTGGCCTGCTGCCATGATTAAGTTTGGAACTTTCACGAAAACTTATTCCGCAAAACAAAATAATATTGCCTGATTGTTTTTGCTATGACGGAGTAACAATGGTTTGTAAACTCTGTTTTTATTTTAACTGTTTTTGCGGGAAATTTATTTAAAAAAAAATATGTTACAGTCGGAGCACCACAATGGTGTATGCGCTTCACTTGATTTACGACTTACCGCATACCTGTACTAAAGCGCTCCACCTGACCCTGTCACACAGTTTGCAGTTCTTATTAAGCGCTTCTTAGGGCGTTCAACAACAGTTACTTTTGGCTTCGACCCCATGAATTTTTCCATGGGGTAACGACTAGTTATTCAGATTAATGAAGCCATTGCATTGTACTTTTACGTTTCAGACCAAATAACTTTACAAAGATATTAATTGAGCTCTGTAGAATCTGTCTTCTGTATGTAGAAACAAGGATTGGTGAGACTATGGACAAAAGATATAATGTGTATGGATACACAGGACATGGTGTGTTCAGTAATGTGGTGCGAGCACGTGACACGATGAAAGAAAACACAGATGTCGCCATCAAAATTATGAGAAACAATGAACTTATGTAAGTGAGAGATTTAAATATAAATATGAAAGCAAGGTAGTTTAGACTTCAGTTTTTCATACTATGATTTGATGTAACGTTCAGCTTGAAAGCAAGGTAGTTTAGACTTCAGTTCTTCATACTATGATTTGATGTAACGTTCAGCTTGAAAGCAAGGTAGTTTAGACTTCAGTTTTTCATACTATGATTTGATGTAACGTTCAGCTTGAAAGCAAGGTAGTTTAGACTTCAGTTTTTCATACTATGATTTGATGTAACGTTCAGCTTGAAAGCAAGGTAGTTTAGACTTCAGTTTTTCATACTATGATTTGATGTAACGTTCAGCTTGAAAACAAGGTAGTTTAGACTTCAGTTTTTCATACTATGATTTGATGTAACGTTCAGCTTGAAAGCAAGGTAGTTTAGACTTCAGTTTTTCATACTATGATTTGATGTAACGTTCAGCTTGAAAGCAAGGTAGTTTAGACTTCAGTTTTTCATACTATGATTTGATGTAACGTTCAGCTTGAAAGCAAGGTAGTTTAGACTTCAGTTTTTCATACTATGATTTGATGTAACGTTCAGCTTGAAAGCAAGGTAGTTTAGACTTCAATTTTTCATACTATGATTTGATGTAACGTTCAGCTTGAAAACAAGGTAGTTTAGACTTCAGTTTTTCATACTATGATTTGATGTAACGTTCAGCTTGAAAGCAAGGTAGTTTAGACTTCAGTTTTTCATACTATGATTTGATGTAACGTTCAGCTTGAAAGCAAGGTAGTTTAGGCTTCAGTTTTTCATACTATGATTTGATGTAACGTTCAGCTTGAAAGCAAGGTAGTTTAGACTTCAGTTTTTCATACTATGATTTGATGTAACGTTCAGCTTGAAAGCAAGGTAGTTTAGACTTCAGTTTTTCATACTATGATTTGATGTAACGTTCAGCTTGAAAGCAAGGTAGTTTAGACTTCAGTTTTTCATACTATGATTTGATGTAACGTTCAGCTTGAAAGCAAGGTAGTTTAGACTTCAGTTTTTCATACTATGATTTGATGTAACGTTCAGCTTGAAAGCAAGGTAGTTTAGACTTCAGTTTTTCAACTATGATTTGATGTAACGTTCAGCTTGAAAGCAAGGTAGTTTAGACTTCAGTTTTTCATACTATGATTTGATGTAACGTTCAGCTTAAAAGCAAGGTAGTTTAGACTTCAGTTTTTCATACTATGATTTGATGTAACGTTCAGCTTGAAAGCAAGGTAGTTTAGACTTCAATTTTTCATACTATGATTTGATGTAACGTTCAGCTTGAAAACAAGGTAGTTTAGACTTCAGTTTTTCATACTATGATTTGATGTAACGTTCAGCTTGAAAGCAAGGTAGTTTAGACTTCAGTTTTTCATACTATGATTTGATGTAACGTTCAGCTTGAAAGCAAGGTAGTTTAGGCTTCAGTTTTTCATACTATGATTTGATGTAACGTTCAGCTTGAAAGCAAGGTAATTTAGGCTTCAGTTTTTCATACTATGATTTGATTGAACCAATTAGCAAGCAATATACATCGTACGTCCTTTGAGGGTGGTAAACATCATCAAACTCTTTTGCCAAAGCATGGTTCTAGGTTATTTTTCAAATTTGTCTTTCAATCTTACACATTCGACTTCCAAGGATAACATATTAAACAGAAGATATTAAACCTCGAAAGATACAAAAAAAAAATGAATAACAGTTACAACAAAAATAAAAATAAAATTTGGTGAAATGTTGATTAAAGACGTTGTTATCACTGATGGTTCTGACTCGATGTATACTCCATGTAATGAAGTAAGCAAAGTAAAAAAGAAAAGTAATGTATTTTGATTCAAATTCATAACGTTTGTTAAACTTTTAATTTTTCTGCGTTTTGTAGGGAGAAGCAAGGTCGGCAAGAAATGAAGATATTGCAGCGTTTAAACGAAGCTGATCCTTATGACAAGTACCATTGTTTGCGAATGTTTCGTCATTTTGATCATAAGCAGCATTTGTGTCTGGTGTTTGAATGTCTCAGGTGAAACAATTGTTGACTTTTTATATGAACTGTGTATTTCTGAGATGTATATTATGGAGAGGATTTCTAAGCAAATGTTATTTTTTGGTACGATGCTGTTCAAAACTCTAGACGTAATATTTTTGTCCCTTTCACCATCACGATCATCATCATTTTGAGCTCAATGTCCATTTTCCATGCTACCATAGGCTGGGTGTGGTATATTGATGACCTTCTTCTAATCTGATTTGGACTGTTTGTTCTAAACTGAAATTCCTCTGCATCAAGTCTGTCTTTAATTTCCTGCTAAGTCTTTTTTTCAGTATACATTTTGGTCCCAGGACCTATCAAGTCTCTACACTCAACAAGACTGCAAGTCAACAAAGGAAGTAACTCTCTGAATATTTTACAAGCAGGACCCGCAAGTAACACTTCTTTCAACACTCCCTTCACTACCCAAAATATCACCTCAATAACAGAATTTTTAAACTCTGACTAACGAGCCATTGTTGTACATTATTAAAGTATTTCCAAAATACTTCGTTGTCTATAATCTCACCTTTTCAACGCTTACATACAAACTGAATGTCAGCTCTTAACCTCCCTGCAATATACCACTGCACTTCTTATGTACCCAATGTTTACAAGTCTGACAAATAAAATTAGGTCACTGCCAACACCCTTTATGCGAACTCCACAAGGTCGCTTTCCAACTACGTGGTTAAACTTGCCTTTACTTCTACTAATTATGACTTAACACTTGACCGCATTCACTCTTAACCCTTTCTCTTTAGCCCTTTCTTCCACTTTCAAAACGTTCCAACTAATTCTTTTATCGAATTCGCTATAAGAACCAAATCATCTGCATACAGCTCCCATGGACACTCTGCGAACTCCATCGCCGGCGTTTCTAAGACAAAACAAACAAACAAACAAACAAACAAACAACAAAGCACTGATGTACACCAACGTCGACACTAAGTTCATCTTTAATCCTGACACAACTTCTTAGCATGGCTGTACATAGAGTCTATCATCTTAACTTGCCACTCATCTACACATCACTTTCAAATCTTTTTACAAATATACAGAGGAAAAATAGAAAAAAAATTCTTTCTCAGACTTACAATTTGCATCTGTAGTGCCACGCCCTGGAACAAAACTAAATTGCATCCTATCTATATCTGTTCTTTCTCTAAGTAATTTGTCAATCATTATTTCAATAACTTCCATTGCCTAAGCAACTTCAACCCTCTATAATTACCTCTTTATAAGGTATCACTTGCCCTTAAAACAATTGACTATCACACTTGACTACAAGTTACTCGGAATAACACCATTCTTTATAATCTGATTATCAAAACTTATAAAAAGGTTAAATCAAGTATATCCAGACACTTTTACCATCTCTGCAACAACACCTGATACTCGGACGGCGCTGCCCGTCTTCATTTTTCTATTAGCCTCCACTACCCATTCTGTCTTTATCTGCATGACCGGCCCCTTTACTGCATCAACATTATCATCATCATCAAGCAAATTAACCTCAAAATTATCGCAATCTAATTTAGAAGGAACCTTTGATAATAACTCTTCCAAGCTAACTTTCTCTCATCCTTTGTGCTAGTCAAGACACCTTCATCGTTACGTATACACTTCTTACCTACAACATCTTGATTAGTCTTTTTCATTTGCTTTACTATCATGAACACTTCACTGCACTAGTGTTCCCTTCTCAACACATCTGCCAATCTATTTCTTTACCAGCTGTAAGAACACGGCGCTTAGCTTCTCGGTAGATATTCTTCCGACTTCCACTCTTTCCAAAGTTTCCTCTTTTCCTTTGTGCTCTTGTGAACCTTATTATTGTACCACCAGGTCTGCCTATGTCTTGCTGGTTCTTTCGTCCACCCGCAGGTATCATCAGAACCTTTTAGAAGACAATTCTTCAAAGTAGTGCAAGTACTTTCAACATTCTCACGACCACATTCACTATTCTGGGGCAACTTATGAGCTTTTACACTACAATCTCTTCCTTCAGCATTCACACTTCCTGACGTGGCCTGTAGTTCTTCTTGGCCTTGCACACCTTCTTAAAACAATATTACAAACCAGCAGCCTATGCTGGGAAACACACTCTTCCCAACATAACATTCACATTCTTTACCACCTCCTTGTCTGACTTTCTAACCAGGAAGTAATCTATCTGTGTCTGTCAACAACCTGACTCATATGTTATCAACCTACTCTGTCTCTTACTGAATGTTGTGTTGCAAGCCACTACGCGTTTTGCCATTCCAAACTGAGGCAAACTCTCACCTTCTTTTTTTCTGATTTTATAACCCTACACATTACAGAATAAATGCTCACACCCTTTAATTCATGATTAAATACATTTTAAAAGGAGTTTTACACATATACATTTGGTTTTAGTATGAACTTGAGGGAAGTTTTAAAGAAATATGGCAGTAATGTTGGTCTTCATGTGAAAGCAGTTCGTTCATATGCGCAACAGTTACTGCTGGCTTTGCGTTTGTTGAAGAAATGTGATATCATCCATGCAGACATCAAACCAGATAATATATTAGTAAGTAATTGTACTTCTTCTTCGAACCAACGACCGATCAATACGTCAATACCGATCAATACGTCAATAAAGAAAGTCGGTTAATGCTAGAAAAATCAGCGTACCTGGATTCAGATTATAGTAATGTTAGGAATTTTGTCATAGCTAAAAAAGTTTCATGTTGTTTTGTTATTGTATTTACCACGCACCTAAATATTTAGGTCAACGAATCCAAGATGTTGCTGAAGCTGTGTGATTTTGGATCAGCATCTCCTGTTGCAGATAACGAGATCACACCGTATCTTGTTAGTCGCTTTTACAGAGCTCCAGAAATCAGTAAGTTCGAAATCATGTCTAAAGCACATCTCTAATTGCTTGAAGTTCTTAAAATGAGAATTATTTGCGAGTCAATTTTTAAGCTTCAAAGTCAGTAATTGTTGTGCAACTGTTGTAGAGGCATAACAAATATATCTCCACAATTTTTGTTGTAAAACATCTCTTGTGTCACTTTGTTGTACAACATGTGTGTGTTTCCAATAAAGTCGTAAGTGTCTGCTGTACAACATTTTGATTATTCGAAAGTCTTAATCTTGTATTGTAAAGATTTGAATTTGAAAGACCTTTGTCAATTTCAATTTCTTTTAACGTTTAACTTTGAAAAGGCGTTAAACTATAATATCGTTATTATCATATCATTTTACTTTTCAGTTATTGGTCAGAAGTACGATACAATGTTGGATTTATGGTCTGTCGCTTGTACTTTGTTTGAGCTATACACAGGAAAGATTATGTTCTCTGGTAAGACAAACAATGAGATGCTCAAATTGATGATGGATGTCAAAGGGAGGATGCCCAACAGGTTTATCAGGAAGGCTATGTTCAGGGATAAACATTTTGATGAAAGTTTTAATTTCATGTATGTCGAATTGGATAAAGTCACTCAAAAGGTTAGTATTTTTTTTTAATGTTAATTTTAAACGTCTTGAGAGAACAATTTTTCGCGAAAACTAAATTTCGCAGATTCTGCAGTTTTTGCTACAATACACGAAATTAAGAACTCATGCAAAAAAATTTTTAAAATCGCTCGTACGAAAAATTAAATTTGTGCGAAATATCCGCGGAATTCCCAATTTTGACGATTTGAGAGTAGGATAAAAATATAACACATTGCGAGCTTGAAGGTTGCATATCAAGAAATGTTTTTGATTTCTTTGTCGATAATGAAAATACATTACAGCGGGAAAACTTTTAGTAAACTGCGAAATTGAATTTTATTTTTGCCTGCAAACTGCTCAGTCTAGTGAAGGTAAGTGGTAGCTTGAATGAACGTCAGTAAATGAAATATTTTTGCGAAATTTGATGCTTAGAAAAATGAGTTGTAGTGAAATGTCAAGAGGAACCTCTCTTACTTTTATTTTCTCAGTAAGTGGAATGTTTCATTTGCGAAAAAAACTTGTTTTGAAAACTTTTCTTGCGTTAATTTGCAATGTTTTTGGATTTGTTAAAAATAAAACCCACAATCATTTTATCATATTGCAGATAGTAGTTTTCAGAAACTCCCTCGATATTTAGTTACAGAGGGATGCTTTTGTCGTTCTTTTGTCACAACAGACAGGAATTAACCCTAGTCGGGCGGCGGCAGGGGTGGGGACGCTAAAAAACCCTCTCCCATTACTGCAAAAAGAATTTGTATGACGTCACGTTTGTTGCTATGGTGACTCTCGGTTAACAGATGGTCAAAAATAATTTTTTTTTTGTCTTCAGCCACATTTTACCATTTTTAATATGCTTATGTTTCGTATCCAAAAGTTGTGTTCCACCGATTAACCTTTTTTTTCTGGTTTGGAAATATAAGACGACGTCGTCTTGTGCTGGATGACGTTATCCACTTTTTCTCTGTCCTAATTTTCCTCCAATATGCTAACAAATTGCCCCCCCTCTCCCCCACTCCCTCCCGGTCATACGGAGCCCCAAAAAAGTTAAGACAGGTTTTCACTGAAACGAAATTGTTCAAATCGGTCGATCGATCAATGCAAAAGTAGGGTCTACTTCCTACTTTGTTTAAGTGAAAACCAGCCTTTAGATCTCGGTGATTTCCATTAGAATTCAATAGTTTTTTTTCTATTAACTCGTTAATTTGTTTTATGATCTTTTTTTTATTCTTATTCTTTTGGCGTGACCTTTTTTGACCTGCATCCCTCTCGTTCAAGAGCATAGTCGTAGAAATGTTTTCTGATGGTACTAATTTAAAAATATTTTCCCTTAGGCCAATTAATCGGTTTCCCACTGTACGGAACATGAGGTGCAAAATAAATCAGAAAATATAAGCGAATTAAGAAAATCATTTGGGAATTGCCAGAAGCTGAAATCAGTTTTACGTATAATCAATGATAGTGCGAGAAATCTATTGTAACATGAAACAGTTTCGTTAAATTTTTGATTGCTTTACCCTGTGTCAAATTTGACAGAGACAGACCAATTTGACAGGGACAGACCAATTTATTGCTTATATATTGCTAATTATTTTTTTCTTTTTCTTTTATATCTTCATTTTACGCTGCTTTCTTCTCATCAATTCGGTATGTATTTTTCAATTCTTTTCAACTTGTAAACAATCAGGAAAAACTGACGTTAATCAACTACACAAACCCAACAAAAGATTTATTGTCCCTGCTGGTTGGAAAACATCGACTGAACGAAGAATCGAAACGCAAAGTTACGCAGCTTCGTGACCTGCTAGACAAAATGCTTATGTTGGATCCAGCGAAACGAATCAGCGTCAGCCAGTGTCTTACTCATTCGTTTATATCGCAAAAGATGGCGTAAGGTGATTAGCAACGGTCGTTATGACGACACTACAAAAACAAAGGAATTTAAAATTGCACAGACCGTCTTTGGTGTATAAAACATATGTTGCATGAAAGTGTTTTTTAATGTGAACAGAATCTACTAAGACAAGCAAAAGATCTTGTGACGAGTACATGCATTTCTTGAACAATTTCTTGTGGAGATATCTGTGAAAAGTTATTTCTTGCGGAGATAATATCGAAAAGGCATGTCTTGTGGAGATCTTTCATTTAAAGTTATTTTCATAGAGTTTTTGCATTGTTTTATTTGAGATTTTCTTCTCCACATACGAAGAGATTTTTCACAGATTTTCTCTCGCGTCTACTGTTACACGATGACGTCATTTTCGTGGTAGAATACAGAAAAGTAAAGAAGGGTATTTGTAATGTCGTTATTTTTTATGAAAGAAATGTTTTAAATTTTTATTTTATTTTTACTGTCTATAGTGCTTACATTTGGTGTGATGTATTAAGAGATGTTTCGTGCAGTTTTTACACAGATCTGATTTTCTGATGTCGTTATAGTTTGATGGTAAGAACAGGGTGTAACTTCAACAATTTGTTTTTAATAAAAATAAATATAAAGCACTCTATGTGTTCTTCATTATCCACACTATGTCAGATACAAGGTTAAGACGTTCGGGCATCGAAAACGTGCTCCATGTAAGGTGAGTATTGAGCCATGTTGAAACGTGAAGACGCTGAGATGTATATAGGAAAATAGCTGATGCCTCAGCACATTATGTATAACTATACTGTGCCCTCAGTACGTTGTGTACAACTATATCACGGTCTCAGCATTTTGTGTACAACTACACCATGTTCGCAGTACTTTGTACAACTATACCATGTTGATGATTCCTTGTGTGTAACTATACCATGCGTTATTATTTTTTTCAGCCACGATATGGGCGAGCGTTTGGAATGTAACAAAATATACTCCAATTACCTACCAACTTACATTCAGCGTATGTGATTGGTTTGACAAACATTTGCCCTGATGGTTAGCTATTTCTTTAAGAACGCGTGCTTTTTTCTTAAGAAAGTACGAAGTTTTACAAAGATGAATGAAAATAAGAATGTCAGACTAAATAAAAATCTTGGGTGAATGAGTGACTGGATAAGTAAATGAAAGAAAAATCTTTGGAGTATTAATCAAAATTTTATCTCTGTTTTATTACTTCTAGAGTGAGGATTCTTAATGCAATTCAAATCAGATGATAATAAATGGTATATTTACTCGACATTGAGATATTACTCGACACTTTTAGAACAAACCAATCATCGTGCATCATTAATTCGAACAAAGTTGGTGTCCAAACTGAAAAAATTGATTTACAATAATGACTGTACTTCTTTACGCCTGGATGGCAGCTGATTTTTATTCACGATAAATATAATTCACAAAAAAATATGCAGAAACTGATTGATATGATTTTTTTTTAAGATTCCCATATGCAATATCAATATCAAGACTCGCCGTGGACTATTGGTTATTGCTTGATGTATCTGCCATTCCTTACAAAGACTTCGTGTGTCGCTACATCATTGGTTTTGAAGACTTCGCATTCATGTCGTTGCTTGTGAATAATTCGTACGTACATCTGATCGTAAAGACTTCGCATTCACGTCGTTGCTTGTAAAGAATTCGTACGTACATCTGAACGTAAGGACTTCGCATCCACGTCGTTGGTTGTGAAGAATTCGTACGTACATCTGATCGAAAAGACTTCGCATTCACGTCGTTGCGTACATCATTGGTTTTGAATACTTCGTATTTACGTCGTGCTACTCTAGACTTTATATTTACGTCGTTGCTCGTAAACACTTCGACCGTGCATTGTTTGTGGAGACCTCGTGTATACCGCACTGAATATAGACTCATGATGGTGCATACATAGTAGAAGTTTTGAAGGCGTTAGTGCGCCCATAGTGTGTGCGATGCATTCGTGAGAAGTCTGCCATACTGATTAGCTTATGAAGTTGTTAACCGTGGCTACTTCATGTGTGTATGAATGTGTGTATGAATGAAGATATAAAGATAAGATATAAATCGTTAGCAAGTATGGTATATATGAAGTATGGTATATATGAAGTATGGTATATATGAAGAAAAAAAACTGTATAAATAAACAATGCAAAGATTAGAAAAGTTAGGTCATCTCAATGTTACTTATACTGAAAGATTAGAATGTAGCACCGAGTACAACAAGATTTTCGTTTTAACACACGAGCCTAGAAAAGCTCGTGACTTTTAGTACCTAGTCCCTATTTTTGATAACTCAGAAACATAAATAACCGGTAATGCTTTAAGTGACCGGGAATGGTGAGAGTGCGGTAATGGTTTGAGTAGTTGGGTAATAAACATATTTTTTTACTCGATTAAATTTTTTGTTAAAAGGCCCGGACAGGCGATATAGTTAGGTAAATAGCATCGAGACATGTTTTTTTGCCAGCATAGTCTTTTAACTGAGTCGTGAATTCGGTCGACGTCTTATCTTTGTGAGTTAATTTCTGGTGTGGCATTGATATGACGGGAATTAATGTGTTCGCATGCGTCATAATCTGGTTTTTACGAATATTTTATTGCTATTAATAAATCTGTCATCAAAACCCGTTATCTTTCCAGATGGGATCGCATTGATTAGGTTGTTAATCAGTTTATCATAGTTACAAGTCGATTAAAATTGTTTGAATTCTTCGAAAAAGCTTTCTAAGAATTTTGCTTGTTTTCATTTTCACATATAAATAGACATATCAATGTCACGGGACAAAGTTTTTTGTCGGTGAGAAAAACATACAATTTGACACGTTATTATTGAAGTTGCACTTTAGGTTTTCAAACAACCTTGTGTTTATCTATCTTTAATCTCTGCGATGGAGAGAAGATGTGGTTTTGTCTTGATAATACCTATTTAGATAAGAAAATGATGTGGAATTCAAAATATTTCCTTTCTATGTTGTAGTATCTTGTGAGTAAATATCGTCATTCAGTTGGCTAAAAGTAATAGCCCTGGGTTTAATCTTTTATGTGAGAGCCCTGGGTTCAGTCTTGCATGTTAAAGACCCAAGGTTTAACCCTACATGTTGATAGCCCTTCGGTTTAATCGTATATGTTGACAGCGCCAGGTTTGTCCGATGACAACCTTAGCTTCTACATGGTGGCAACCATGTGTTGCAGGATGAATTAGTATGTTAGAAAAAATTAATGGTTGACACACTCCACATGGTCCCGTAGTTTTCACACACTCCACATGGTGCTGTAGTTTTCACACACCCCACATGGTGCTGTAGTTTTCACACACTCCACATGGTGCTGTAGTTTTCACACACCCCACATGGTGCTGTAGTTTTCACACACCCCACATGGTGCTGTAGTTTTCACACACCACACATGGTGCTGTAGTTTTCACACACCCCACATGGTGCTGTAGTTTTCACACACCCCACATGGTGCTGTAGTTTTCACACACCCCACATGGTGCTGTAGTTTTCACACATCACACATGGTGCTGTAGTTTTCACACACCCCACATGGTGCTGTAGTTTTCACACACCCCACATGGTGCTGTAGTTTTCACACACCCCACATGGTGCTGTAGTTTTCACACACCCCACATGGTGCTGTAGTTTTCACACACCCCACATGGTGCTGTAGTTTTCACACACTCCACATGGTGCTGTAGTTTTCACACACCCCACATGGTGCTGTAGTTTTCACACACCCCACATGGTGCTGTAGTTTTCACACACCCCACATGGTGCTGTAGTTTTCACACACCCCACATGGTGCTGTAGTTTTCACACACCCCACATGGTGCTGTAGTTTTCACACACCCCACATGGTGCTGTAGTTTTCACACACCCCACATGGTTTTATTTATTCTACCAATTTTTAATTTTATTTCAATTGAGTTTTTGCCCTCCTTTTTACGTGTTGCGTTTGATCTCCTTCGTTAGTAACTTCACACGTTGTTTTTTTTGTAGTGAAGCGTTTTGTTCCCTCCTTGGTAGCGAAACTGAATATACCTGTTTGTAAAGAAATGTTGAAAATTGATGGTGTCATCTGACCCTGTGTCCGAATTCCAGGGTTAGGCTAGGCAACTAATGTCTCGTTTACTCTGAACTTATCCAACGATTTTTTCGCTGAACAGAACCACCAAAGGTGTGAATTGTTTTTGTAGATTGTACGAGCAAGTTTTTCCACCACCCATTGTGTAAAGACAATGGGTGGTGGAAGTATCTAAAGATCGCCAGCTGTTCATGCTAGTTGACGTGCTGTAGAAAGCTGTTGAGGTGTGTTTGACGAGAAGACTTGAATAATGTCGGCCGTAGTAAGTAAGTTTCATTTTTTTGCATTTTAAAAGGCTCTATTAAACGGGAACCGAAAGTTTTTTCGCAATCATCAAAGCTTTTTTCAATTTTCTATAATATGTATTTTTTTATAAGAAACTCTTCTAAGCAAGAAAGTGGATGCTTATGAAAATAAATACGTGAAGCGATTTTCATTTTAATAAGAATAATGACAACTAAGAACAAAAAACGGACAAATTTAGGCTGAACATGTCAGGAAAGCAAAATTCCCTGTTTTTTCCAAGAAAAGTGTGCCGTTGAGTGCGTCGTATGTTTTTACAACTGTTCGGTGTAGCTACAGCCTTTCTAATTCACGTTGGCACAAGGCAAATGCCGAGGTAAATGCCGAGGCAAATTGAAAAAAAACAAGTTCACGTCGGCAAAATCTTGCCGAGGCAAATTTTTTCTTTGCATATAAATTTTTTTTTGAAAATTTATAGAATCCTTCAATTGTCTTGAATCTATCGTAAATATATACTCATTATACTTTTTCATTATAATAGCCCATTTATTCTCCATTTCAATTCTTACTAATTCGGATCCAGCAGTCTAATAAAAACGCTATCAGTCCTGGTCTTTTGAGGTGCGCGATCGCGCCCCCGCACCTCCGCACGCTCCTGCAACAATGGAGCAGCGTTTTCAATCACGCACCAAAAACACTTTAGTCACTTCAATAATGCGCACCTGAAATGTCTTTTGTATAAAGTAATTATTTACTATACTAATAATCAAAGATCATTAGGTTGTATATCGCAGAAGTCGCCGGCGGCATGCTTCGAAAATGCTCGTCACTGGCACAGCTTAACATGAAGCAAAACTGTACAGGAGACTCGATTGTTAGAGTCTTCGCAGAACATCTCTTCTCACAAAACCGAGGGCAGGGCTGACTTATTGCCTGCTGTGTCGTGTGGGAGACAGAACTTCTGGACTTCTTTTTAATACGATATACAATTTTTTCGATTATTATTACTAAAAATATTTGATTTCTCTTTCCTCAATTAAAAAGATTTTTTAAACTTTATTCAACATGTTTTTTCTTTGGTATTACATCACGAGAACATTCGTCCGAAAGCTGTATTAAGGTACAGGACACCTAACCTCTCCCATGTTCTGGTTATATTTAACTTGCATGGGTGCGCACTCTTCTCGCAGTATTCTCTGTGACGATGAAGATCGGACTGACTTGTGGCATGGTTCCAAATGGTCTTCCGTCTTTCGTTCGAGTCTCAGTGTAATGCACCAGCCGAGCATAAGAGTGTCAGCATGAAGGAAAGGGGCCGAATTTAATGTTCTCTATACCTTATGTTCTTCATAATAACACCGACCGTTTTTGATCGTGGCATTCATTCAAATTTCACAACAAAATTACGTCGACATTTTTTTGCCGACGTAAAATGGGTAAATGCCGACGCGAAACGCTATAATAAAGGTTCGCGTCGGCAATTTTTTGCCGACGCAAAAAAAATTGAATTAGAAAGGCTGAGCTATACCGGTTCTCTTAGCTTTCATTCTTATCGGTGTTTTTTAATGTCATCAGCAAGGTCAATTCTTTATACAATTTAGGCTGCGTTAGATGAGTTTTGGGTTCTTTCAAAATGTGGATATTTTATAGCAACCGAATATTAATTCGTTCTTGAAAATACAAGTTTTGAAAATAGTCAAAACGCACACTACGCAACCAAGTCCCCAGGCCTCTTTTTCGCTTTTTTATTTATCTCCAAAGAAAGCTGAAAGGGACCCTAGGGACGAGGTTGCAAATTACTTTGTGTATTTATTTCTTCATCTTTGTGTTTTTCTCAGTTCTGTGTTTCTGATTATGTAAGAAGAACGGGGTATTAAGCATGCAATGTTTTTGTATATTATCGTGTATAAAAAAAATTCCCAGTACCTTATGAAAACGAGAAAAAAGGATGACAAAGTTTTTTAAATCTTCATGTAGTATTAAAATAAAGTGTTAAAAGATTGTGTCTTTACTTGAGGCAAGGTGATTCACAATTTCGTGAAACAAAATTTTAAATTCCCAGCCCGATTTATTTTTGTATATAACTGACGTTTTAACGACGCTGTTTTCATTTGATATCTGAGAAGTTTGTTTGTTAGTTTGGCAACTAAAAAATCCTTTTTCTCTCAACGCACATTTAACCTGATATTTTTATCAACATTTAAATTTTTTCTTAGAAATCTAACGTCGGGTATTCTGACTATAATTTTTTGTGAAACACACCTCTCGCTGTATACTATTGTTGTAAAGTACCTGTGTTGGCTCTGAAAGTTTGAACTGTGTCTTAGGTGAAAATAAAATTTTATTTAGCCTATATTTCAGAACGTTTAATGCAAGGTGAAAGCCATCTTTGTTTTATTTCATTCGCCCTCAGTAAAAAAGGGAATCCTCGAACATTAAAAAGCCCTCAGTTAATTAGACAAGTGGTTTATTTTAGATGAAATATTACATTTAAAAGTATAAATATACTACGTAAATAAAATATTAACTGAAAATTTAATACTTTAAACCAGAAAATTGATCAGCATGATTTTAAATCTTCAGATTTTCGCCACTTTAATGCCATCAAAAGCGCGGCCATGTTTGTGATCATGTTTGATAGCGATTGCATTGGCCAAGCTACATACTATTTGAATGTGAGTTCGCTCGATTGCGTTGTTGTTAGCGGGTATTAAGAAAGTTTCTTGTGTGCATAAACGAGAGTTTTAAAAATCATAAATATTTACGTTTGTGCAATGTAACCTATGTAACATATTTTAACACAAAACTTTCTTCTGTAAAGCAACGAAAATGAAATGCAAAGCGTGAAACGTTTTGTATATAATTATTTCGTCTTTCTGGCAGCGGAAGTTGTACTTCAAGATGCACAAGTGGTGCAGGTAGGGCTGAAAATAGAAATTTTCGTACTGAAAATGAGTCGTTTTCTATAGCAGCGAAACTAGAAGAAATTTTAATCACGCAAGAGGTTGAGAATCAATTTTTAATTATTCTTACGTGACGAGAGAAGAAATGCGATTGGAATGAAGTCAATTTTTTATTACGTAAATATTTCAAAATCTTTTCAATGTGTCACATGTTGGTGTTGCTTGTTACGTTTTAATTTCCAAAGCTTTCGCGCCATTTTTATTTACTTTATGTTAACACGTTTATTAATCACGTAATGTTCTATTTTGATTGGTTAAATCGTATTAAAATGATTGACGTTTACAATGTTTTTAAATGCAATAAATAAAAAGAATGAATGGGTTTCTACCACAGCCTGTACTGATGTGTTATGGCGCCATTGTACTATGTTTTTACAGCGCATGCCGTTTGTGAAAGAGACCGATTGTTGAAACTAAGTTGTTGAGAAACAAACATCAAATAGCACACAAGAATTAATTCACAAACAACACGAGCGTTTATTAGTTGAGAAATAAGGAAATTAAAAATATTAATGTCTTTGTTAGCGACAATTATTTCGCTAATCATTCTGTGACAACTAAAGTATCGTTTTGTTACAGGTACAACAACAGATTGCTACATAATGAAACCTTGTGATGGCTTCTTTCAATCCCACATCAAGTAGTAATGAATACACTCGATGTAAGAATTGTGGTTCACAAGTTCTGAACGTCGAGTTAAAGATACTACCGTGTTTGCATTCGTTCTGTGCGAGCTGTTTACAACGCCGTGTTCTACGATCTTTGACCGGAGAGCTTAGTTTATCTTGTCCGACTTGCAATCGCGACGTGAAGTTGAGTGAAGATGGCGGCGTAGCAGCGCTGCCTTCAAGCTCTCTAATTAGAGATTATTTCGTGGATGTTGTTGTTTCTCATAGTGGTGATCCATTAGGCACACAGTCAAAGCTACAACCTTTATCAACAATGTCAAGTTCAATGTTGTCATGGATAAATAAAAACACGCAAGAATCACAATCTTTTTCACGCTCATCCCAACCAAATTTTGGCTTCGGAAGTGGAGGAAATTCGATCGAATGTACTGCCTGTGACGAGGGTGAAAACGCCAGTTATATATGTCGTCATTGTAATGAATATTTATGTGATCACTGTGCTATGGCACATCAGAGAGTACGTTTAACAAAAGTTCATGAAATTATCAAGCTACGAGGAGATCAAATCCGTGATATTTTTAGTTCACAAACGCAAAGTTCTGTACTAAAGCATCGACAAGAGGTACCAAACACTGGTTTTTCTTCACTTGGATCACCAGTAAGTTCTTTGTCTTTCAGTTCATTTAACTTGGGAACTAGTATTACACAACCTCTTCGAGATGCTCTACCATCTTATGAGACCACAGCACCTTTACAGACTCCAGCTTTATCTTCAAAGTCTACCCCACTTTCATCTACAACACTGACATCAAAATCTCGATTATTTTGTGAGCTACATGCAAAGGAACATACTTTATTTTGCAATTTCTGTTTACAACCAGTGTGTAGAGACTGTGTAAACAATAATCACAAAGGACATTCAATTAATTTTCTCTCTTCTCCCAATGTTGGTGCATCGCCAGTTGGTAGCAATAATGAAGTAGCACTGCGTAAAATAGTCACAGATTCCCGTGTAGAGATTAAGGCCATGGAGGATGCTGTTAGTAGTGTTGAAAATATGATTGATAGTGTTGAAAGAAAGAGTCAGGCTGTTGTCAACGATGTACAGGCTAC
Organism: Hydractinia echinata; assembly: GCA_030067915.1. Classification (NCBI taxonomy): domain Eukaryota; kingdom Metazoa; phylum Cnidaria; class Hydrozoa; order Anthoathecata; family Hydractiniidae; genus Hydractinia; species Hydractinia echinata. The sequence goes on along the minus strand of JASGCC010000048.1, from coordinate 340,930 downwards.
TGTCAAGAAACATATGGTTGCTTTAGAGGAAAGGGAACGAGAATTGTTACGAAGGGTAGAGAAAATTCGACAAGTTAAGAGTAAATCATTACATATGCAACTTGAACATCTTAAATTATCAATAAGTAAATTAAAAATAGCTGCTGATTCCTCAGAAATTGCACTTGATAGGGGTATGGATATAACTGATTCAAGGGACAATGTTATGGACACACTTCAAAGCATTAGATCTCGCCGTTACATGTTTCAACCTTATGAAGAGGATTTGATACTGTTTACACCTCCTGACTCTGCACTACAAACAGCACTGAACTCAATGGGTATTATCAGTAGCAGTGCATTCCCTCCACTTTGCACTGCAATAGGTGAAGGTTTACGACGTGGTATTAAAGGGAAGGTATCAATGTTTACAGTAATTGCAAAAGATCACCAAGGTGCTAATCGATGTATTGGTGGTGATAATGTCCATGTTGTTATTGACGGTCCAGATGGTCGTCAACTTACTGGTGAAATTTATGATCGTCAAAATGGCAATTATACTATTACTTATCGTCCTGTTTCAGAGGGCGAGCATATTGTAAGAGTGACCATAAGAGGACAACCAATCATGGATTCTCCTTTTTCATTAACTGTAAAGAGTGGTCGCAACTATAACAACATTGGCCAGCCTTACTTTCAGTTTGGTGCTGAGGGAGAAGATGGTGGGCAGTTGTGTCGTCCATGGGGAGTATGTTGTGATAGAGATGGCAATATTATTATTGCAGATCGGAGTAATAACCGTATACAGGTTTTTGATTGTAAAGGAAATTTTCTTCGCAAATTTGGTACTGCAGGGTCAAGAAATGGTCAGTTTGATCGACCAGCCGGAGTCTGTGTTGACAGTCAAAATCGAGTTATTGTTGCAGATAAAGATAATCACAGAGTTCAAATTTTTAAGATAGATGGGACTTTTATTTTAAAGTTTGGAGAAAGAGGGAGCAAGAATGGACAGTTTACTTATCCTTGGGATACTGCATGTAACAGTCAGGAACAAATCCTTGTATCTGATACAAGAAATCACAGAGTGCAATTGTTTTCTGCAGAGGGTGTATTTCTTAACAAGTATGGTTTTGATGGACCACTGTGGAAACATTTTGACTCACCCAGGGGAGTAGCATTTAATCACGAAGGTCATATTGTTGTGACTGATTTTAATAACCACCGTTTACTAGTTATTCATCAAGATTTTCAAACAGCAAGATTCCTTGGCACAGAAGGTGGTAATAATGGCCAATTTTTGCGACCTCAAGGTGTGGCTATAGATCATGAAGGAAATATCATTGTTGCAGATTCAAGAAATCATCGTATTCAAATTTTTCAGCCAAATGGTAATTTTCTGTGTAAATTTGGATTATATGGTAGTGGAATTGGTCAACTGGATCGACCATCTGGATTATGTGTCACACCAGAGGGAATGATTTTAATAGTCGATTTTGGTAATAATCGAATACAAGCATTTTAATACATTTCCTTCATATTTTAAAAAGTTTTATTTCAATTATATTTTTTGTTTTTAAATGTTTGTTCTGAAAAAAGTTTTGGTATTAATATGGTAAAACATTCAACAAATTTTTTCTAAAATAACTTTAACATATTTTGTTGATGGTGAGTCATACAAAGTATTTACTAACAACCATTAAATTCTTCTGTTGTTTCTTCAAAATGTTTTCATGTTTAACTCAAAAAAATTAAAAGCAAAACATGTGACTTTAGAAAAAAATATTTTTTTAAATAAAAGTAGAAATATTAGTTTCAACATAAAAGGAATTATTCTGCATTATTCTGAGTTATTTTTGATAATTGTTTTTGATAATTATTCTGTGATTCAAAATATTAAAAAATTAAGCCTCATTCATTCTGTAAATGAACACCAAACATCCTCTATTTACCAAAGGAATGGCCTTGTTTACTAAACTCTTCATCATAGTTTTACCATGGTAACATTTTAACGTGTTAGTCCAAATCGTAAAAGAGTAAAAAATTTGTAGTCTTGTAGTCTCCTGCATTTATCTTCCAGTGAATGTTTTTCTGCAATCCCTTGTGATAAAAAATTTAAAATTTACAGTTTAAATTTTCAAATGATAATAAATTAGTTTTTCATTTGCTATTTTTAAACCAATTAGAAATATTTTTCAAACTGCTGGTAAAACATGCTCAGAATTGTGAAGTTTTGAATGAAAACTTTTTTTCAGGACAAACACATTTAAATATTATAAGTGATACAAATTATGTTTTTGAAGATTTATTTTTTAAAATAGTTTGTTGGGAATCTTGCAAAGATTTATCCTTTAAATAAATAGTTTTTGTGTTTATAGCACGCCATTAGTATGTTAGGGAATTTATGTTGTTATTCACAGTTTTAAAAAATTGTGCTTTTAAAGTATATCATTATCTTGTATTTTTTTTAATGGAAAAGCAAGCAAGACATTTTCCTATCCACATAGTGGATTTTACAAGTTTTTTTACAAGTTTCTCACATGCATTCAGTGTTTATACAGAATTTTTCATTCATTTTTTTCATTCACAAGTAAATGAACTGAAGTAAAAACCTGTTTCAGACTCAAAAGTGATTTTACTTTTCTTGATAAGTCAGTTTACAAATTGACAGGTTTGTCTCGCTTCTGCTGCTGTCTTCGTAAAAACGATTATTCATATATTTAAACCTGCTTTTGTTATGTTAGTCCAACTTATTGAGAATGAGTTGAATGTTTTTTTAAAATAACACCACCTTATTGTTAACCACTTATTTTTATGAAGTAAAAGTAAAAACTGAGAATTATGAAAAATTTAGAGCTAGCATATTCAACAGTAATTTTTTGTTTGAGATTTAACCATCCCTTTGTTGATACTGTTTTTAAAATTTTTTGTTTTCATTTATTACCTAAAGGGTCTGTGAAATGGACAAATTATCTTTTGTAACTTTTACCGATTGCAGTGCCTTCAAAGGGGAAAAAAAGAGACTTCTTTAGCATGAAATTTTAACATTTTTTTATCGTTTACATGAAACCGTATAATTATTAATATTTTTTGGTATAGACTGTGTTCGTGTATAACATACACGAAAACAAACAAAATGTCAGTGATTATAAAATAGCTGACATCAGTATATTTAGTAAGTAGCGTTTTAAGTTTAAATATATATATATATATATCAAATAAGCAAAAGCTGTGTATGTTATTATCGTCCGTGGTGTAGAAGATGTTCCTGTATATATAGTATGTGAGTGTATTTGTAGCTTTTGTTTTATAAGTAGAATTAGTTTAGGAAACTTCATCAAATGAACACATATCTGCACGCACTGAAGTCCAACTTCAGCCTATATATTTCATAACAAATCCATTTTTTTCTGTTGGCGTTACAAACTTAGGTTGTATAAAACGAGGTATGATTCATACCACAATCATGATGGAATCTATTTCTGATAGCCAGAAGTTATTTTTAAATTTTTTCTGCAAATTAGCGGTTGAAATGATCAGAAAGTCTCTTTTCATTCAAAACTATTCTATTAAAAACATACGACCCTAAAAACATTCAGTTTTTTATTACAATGAACTTTTTTGTTACTTAATTTTTTGTTTCTTCCGCTCGTGTAGAGGCGCCATTTTTATTCATTTGTCTACCATGTTTGTTTTGATAGCATCTACTTTTTGTTGTTGTTAAGAATTCGCTAACAATTTTTTACACCTGTTGCTCGTGAGTCATGAGGTAAAAATATTTTCACACCTGTGACATTTTTTCACGAAAGTGGTCCCTTAATAGCTACATTTTTTTGCAGTTTTTATTATTTTCCAACCACGCTTTGTTGTTACGTGTTTATTTAATCTTTCACCAGCATAAAATTTTTCACAATATAAATCAAATTTTATATTTACTCAAATTTTAAAGCTTTCTTTCGCATAAAGCTGTGTGCACACGGAATAAAGTTGGCCTAAATCAGTTAACTTTTGCAAACACGAAACAGTAACATTTCTTATTACATGAATATAAGCGTATATTTCTTATTGACTGATACTACTCGTTTCTCTCTTTGTGATTTCACGTGTTGTTCATCCTGGCGATTACCTTTTTGATTTTATTTAATATACCCTTGGACGTAAATTGGTGTCTTAACATCATCCCTTCGCGCCACAATTTAATTCCAGTGGTTTTTAACATTTTATAGTGATATAAATTTATCGTTATTTATGTGGTTATTTTTATTTTAGTGCATGTGAACACAGTTCAATTCTTAAGTGTAGTGTGGCTAACCCATTAATTGTTATTCTGGTATTTAAATTTTGATTTGATGAGATGCGGCTTCCTGTTTGTACGAGTTTTCTTCACATTCTTCAAATTTCTCAACTATGACGGACGTCTTTTTATTGCTACAAGGACGTCCCAAATTAAACACAACACTTAAAAATTGAATCTTCGGCTTTTTTTTCAGTATTTTTTTTTTTGTTTATCAACGTGCAATGTAACTGCATGTTGTTTATATAGGTTCGATATTTTAGTATTCTTGTATATACAGCCGGAAGGCTTGAAAAAAATTTATTGTTTAGCCTAAAAGACAAGGCGTAAAAAATTTTACTACTATGCATAATATGTTGATTGATTTTTTTGTGCATTCAAAGCTCCTCGAAACGCAAGCATAGAAAAGTAATTTTTGAGCATTCCTGCAAAAAATCTAAAAATAATTTGCTCAAATTAGTACAGCTCCAACTGCTTTTCGGTATTTTGGCCTTGCTGTTCCAAACTCTATTGATAAATTTTAGCTTCCAACCAACAAAAACCTGTGAAATTGGTAAGCCAAGTTAAAATGGTTAGTCTTCTCTAGGAGGGAAAGAAATAAGTCTTCTTGATCAGATCACACCTGACGTTGAATATGCTGAGCATATGAAAGGTGATATGTTTGTTACAATATCGCTGAATGCAGATATTTTGGCGTTGTGCTTCACAGTCCAGTCCGTTTTCTTTATTTTAAGACTCCATGTGCTGATGGAAGACCGTGTATTTTACCGAATAGATGTCATAACAGTAATTAGAAAGTAATGCGTAATTAATGTATGCGTAATTAATGTTGCGAATTTGCCTCGTATTTCAGGGTGCCCATCCTCATACAAAATCATACGATCTCAAAAAAAATGACAAATCTCTAGATTTTCATTCAACCAAAATGTCAGGGAAATTCTTGGGAAAATCAAGGAAATTAGTCTCTAGCACTTGGCAGAAACCCTGATATTTATTTAATGTAATTCGAAATACTTTTCATCCATTCTTTCCTTTTTTACATGAATGATGCATATTATACAAAACAAGATGCAGGCGCTGCATAAACTATCTCGCTATTAAAAATGCACAACTATGAAACATCCACAATGCGACCCAATTCTACAATTTCTGCTAACAAAAATACAGCCTATCATCCATGGTTAAAAGTCGCGCGATTGAAACGTTTATGGTCTTAAACGGCATTTAGGTGACAAAAAATCAAAATTTTAATGTCACCATCATGTTCGGCATACTTTTTTTGTTAACTTTGCCAAATTTTGTCTAAAATAAAGTAGTTTTAATTTTAGGACCAATTTTGGCCTAAAATGACATTTAGGTGACAAAAATCAAAATTATGATGTCACTATTATGTTCAGCATACCTTTTTTGTTAACTGTGCCAAATTTTGTCGAAAACAAATACCAATTTTGGCCTGAAACGTCATTTAGATGACTCCCAAGTACTTAGAGAGTTTAAATCTGTGACGTTGCAATTGACCATTTGGGACATTTAGTTACGAGTTGGAAACCTATCCTCGCAAGCGAGATAGTAAAAAAAAAAAAAAAAGTAAAAATAGTTACCAAGATGAGATTCGAAGACACGACTACTCCCGTGTCGGTGCTCAGAGAGCCAAAAATTTCCATTTTGGGACGGACAGCTGTATTTGAATACTCCTCGCAGGCGAGATAGTAATTAGCAACTTTTAAAGTGAAAGTTTGAAAAGAGTTTCCTACAATCTCCTACTTTTTTGTTACTTTTTTATCAATTTGACCGCGTAATCTCATACAAATGAATGGAAAATTTACCTACAATCTCCTAAAAATGAGAGATAAAATTATTTCACATTTTAACTTATTTTCCGGCTTGTTTGCTATGTTCCTGTAAATTCAATATAAAATTTGCTTCGACATTTTTATTCAGCATTTTGCACGATTCTGGAGGTTCTATTTGCAAACTTTAATCCCGCAAAACTCCGGCAAGCAGTTTCTTCCCTGACATTTTTTGCAGAATTCCCTGTTTGTTTTATGAGGAAGTTCGAAAGTAGTTGGGGTTGGCAAACAGCTAGTTAATGATATACCGCCTCAATTCATAAAATTTACGCTGCGCTCGGTATATTTTTTTGCAGAAGGTTCCCGAAATAAAAGGATAAGTCTGTGCAACACACCACAGACCCTCAAATTTATCATTTTACGAGTGATTTGCGTTTGTTGCACATTTATTCCTGCCCTTTGACAAAAATGAAGAAATTGATCGTTTTAAAATTTTATGTTTGCGAAGTCGATTTTTCACCTAGTTAAATATCAATAGCCTATGAGGAGATTTTAGCATGGAGCAACGGTGATGACAGAACGCGATGTATACTGCATTTAGCATGACTCGATTATTACAAAACCACAACCCTATTTTACTAACTCGTCATGCTAAATCAAGTCTGCGCCAAATTCTTTTCTCTAATACAATCATAATATTTTCAGTTTTAGTCAGCAAGATCGTTAATTACTTAATTTTCACGAAAAAAAATACTCGTGAAATTAATTTTTGTGCACGTAGCAGGTCGTAATCTAACATTTTGCGAGAATTAAAAGTGCTAAGACTGAATGCGTAAAAATTAAATTCGTTAATTTAGATTTTGAGCAATGCTTTTGACAGAGCATTCGCCTCTCTTTTCTTTCTCAGCTGTGCCTCGATTTTCCCAAACCCTCTACCTTTGTTCATTACTCTTCAAATTAAAAGTACAGAAAATTTAAAATATTCATCTGCCTAATTTAACACACGCCAAAAATAGTATTTCACCAATCGCTAAATTCGCGCCAAATCTCACCCTTTTTGTGGAATAACTAAGTGAGTATCAGCGATTTCTTGTAAACAAACATTTAACAGGAATTCTTATTTGAAAATAAAAACAAAAGCAACTGTGCACAGGTTCTAAAATACATCACTTTTTTAAGATGGGGAAGTATACCAAATGTGATACCTTATCGGGGGAAAAAAAGTCGGGGAAAAGTGACTAAATTTTTTGCAAGTGAATTAATTTTCCCCCGACCAAAATTTTCCCCGACTATTACTTTTCCCCGATTTTTTTATACCCGACTAAGAATTTACCCCGACTTTTTTCTTTTATCCTAAACTTTTTTTTCATGAACAGCCTTTACGATTGGAACTACACTGGATTAGTTGAAGAAAATCGGGAAGAGGATGACAGTGACACAGATACTGACTTTACAATTAGTGCAAAAAACGAATTGTTTTGGACTAGATTTTTGTACTTATTCTCGTAGTTGTTTTTGTATGAAAAACATACGTAGATAAATAAAAAAAAATTGATTCAAATTCCCTTGTGAGGTTATCTACAGGAATATCAAAAATTAGTCCGGGAAAAGTGACTTATTTGAAAAATTATTCGGGGGAAAGTAACTTATTTTTCAAAAGTGACTTAAGTTTTTCCCCGACGAAATTTTCCCCCGACTTTTTTTCTCCGATAAGGTATATTATTAATGATGAATGAAAATATTTTAAGATGGTTGTCACAGTTTAATGCTACTTCTATTACACAAAGAGACCAGCACTAAATAATATTACAAATTTTGATGACATGTTGACGTCATGACTGTCAATGCTCATTGTAAGTGCATACAAAGTATGACCAAAAATACACAAACACTTTTGTGCGGTTAGGAGGTATCGTTTGAAAATAAATCACTGTCGAAAGAAGAACAGTTTAGGCAAATAAATAAAAAAATAAATACACATTCAGTCTCTGTTTTGTAAACAATGGGGAAGATGCCAAGTTGCAGTTGTGACCCAGGAGGTAAAGGGGCAGGGCTTAGGAACGAACACAGCTCACTCTAAACCTTTGTAGGTATATTTTGATAATGGAAATCTGTTATGTTTTGCAACGTTTAGCAGCCATATTAAAGTTTTATACTGAAGAGGAAGACATTATGGTGGAAAATACTAGTTATTATTTCCCCATTATTTACACCTTTGTCATGCGTGAAATGTGACTCAATACATGTACGTTTCACCCACATCAAGGATCACATACTACTCCAGCCAAACACTTATGGTATATCAACCACGTGGTGGTCAGTACTGAATGTTTGTCGGTCCATCGCTTGACACGACGTCGGGAGTAAAACCAAGACGTCGACGAATTTCCGCCTGTCGAAATTTTGGACTTGCCGGCAGGACAGCGTCCGATGATTGGTCGTTTACAGCAAGCTCTTGTTTTTTCGCCAACGCTTCTGTTCTTTTTTGTTCAAAATCGTCAAGATCAGATTTCTTTAACTCGATTCGTGTCGGCTTCCGGTATCGAAGCATATTTGTTACGTGGATTCTTCTTATTGGTCGCGGATGTAAATAGAAAATTCAAAATGGCAGTTCTAGTAGACAAAATCAAATCCAGTGAATAATAAATCAACAATAGTACACGTAACATGAAGATAGAGATACTTGATAGTTAAAACAATACAACCAGGAGCTTATGGCATTTCAATTACCTTTTCACCATGCAAGATATGTACCCTTTTACTGTAACGCCTTGATTGTTGGAAGTTTTTTTAATATTAGCTAAAAGCAGAAAAAAGAATTGCGAATTGCCATATACTAAAAAATACATGGATGTTCTGAAATATGAAAACATCAGTCTTTAGACATTCAGACATTTAGACAAAACTTTTGCTCAAAACATAACTATGCAGCTTTTTCTAAAATTTAAATAACCAAGTAGGCACAAAAATTTCAAAATGAACTCCATTCCTGCCAGTTAATTTTATAAAACATTTTACCACCGAAGTTGATGAAGATATTTTGAAGGTTATGAATCGAATAATAATTCTGTTGCAATTGTGATGGTATGAAGTCAAAACAGATGATAAAAAGTAATTGTTGATTTTTAGTACTAACTGTTGAAAAATTGTCTTCTTCACTAATTTCAAAGTGAACAAATAGCATATCTATCAGAAAAACTTCACAAAATACAACCTCATCAAAATACAACCTCATCAAAATACAAAATGTAGTGTATATATGAAAGATGGCGTGCTAAACATTTTTAAGTTTCTCTGAACATAACAAATAAAATTGTGAACATTAAATTATGACTTCTGAGCAACATATACACATCTATTTTTTTACTAATATACATTCATCTATGATATATATATATACACACATATAAATATATACAGTGAGGTTTTAGAAAAAAGCCTAAACACATCAAAAACTTTATACAACTTTGATAAATAGAATTATTTTAATTATTTTAAGTATAATTTTATTCTTCTGGATAAATACTTAACCTACTTTAAATTATTAAAATTGGTCATCTTGATCCCGTGCACATTATTTAAATTTAAATTTTCCTGATAAACGCCTTCCACGTCGTGATATCAAAAGATTGATACACAAAATGAACGAACGCTAATTCAAATCGCTACAGTAGTCCTTTTAAAATCGCGAAGAAGTCAGAAAAACAAAGCGATTTCACACGTAGTTAAAAACACAAGTTTTTACAAAAATTGGTGAAACTTTTATATGAAAAGAAATAGGTATTTCAAAAAAATGGCTATTGTTTTTTAAATTTTAATTAGAAAGAGCTTACTTCCCCTTTTAACGTCTTACGGTAATAGAAAATATTTTGGAAAATGTTTTAAAATTTAAATGTCTGTGCAAACTTTGTTTTAATATTTCGTACCAAACCACTGATTCACAAAAGATTTCTGAAGTTGGAATGTAGCTGTCAAGATGGTGGATTCAGCTGTGGATCCGTTCTAAACGAAAAAAAAAGAGATTACTTGTTTGTGACAGTTCTATCGCATACACACATCATCGACTATGAAACGTTTGCTTTTTGTAAATTTAAACTTTCCACCATTTAAGAGGTAGGGAGTAGCCTCTACCCTGTATGAGAAATGTCAAAGGGGTGAATTTTTTAGCGCACTAGTTATATAGAACTGGTTGTTCAGAAATTTATTTTTTTGTTTTTTAAAAAAATAATCAGAATAAAGAACGCTCAATACAGAAGTAATTTTTTAGAGTTTAATTTTCCCGCTTAAAATATACTTCATCGAAAAGGTGTTTGAAGCCTGAAAAATAAACAGTATTGCTCTAATTTTGTTTCTCGTAGTTCCACGTAACCACGAAGAATATCTTCATACCTTAGCCTTTTTTTAATTCCTGTGTACAATTGATTTTTGGCAGGCTTTCGCCAAATTTATATAAAAAAATGTTTGAGTACTGGGGTTCTCTTAATCCTGCTTATAAAAAACGTGAAGATTATCACGTCATTATTAAATTTTTACAAGGACGTGTGACCAGAGAGTATTTAAAAAATAATTTTAGCACCTTAAAAATAATGTAACAAAAGCAACAAATTACCTTGATTACTTCTATTTTTAAATTACCCAATTCATCTTGATGTCCCAACTCCCAAAGTTCACAATTTTCGTACGAATAATTGTCTAAAACAAAAGAAAAAACCAAAACATAATCAAAACAGAGGAAATCAATTTCTGTAATTTTCTTTCATAAAGAGCAATTTCACAGGCAAATTTTATTGTAGCCATGACGACAATAAAAGAAAAAAACATAAACACAAGAATAAACACTTACGCTTTTCGTTCATAAGTTTTGTAATCTTTGTCGGAACGCTAAAACATTTACGTGAAGTAACAACCAAATCGTACACAAGAGACATAAGAGTAACCTCATGGTCGCACGTGAAAAGAATGTGTACGAAAACTAGCTCATTTAAACTTAGTAATTAGATCTGGTTGAGCGAGGCAAATGCTCTGCTTACTTACCCAACCGAAATCCTTTTGCTAAGTTTTAACAGCAAAGTATTAGCGTTCTTACACGAACTGCATGATTTTAACTTATATTTATAGGAAACAAACCCTGGGTCTACATCAACAAATCTTCAACATAGGGTATACCTTGTTTTAGATATGTTTTTCTGAGGAGGATAACAGAGTTTTAAGTTGACAGTTAAATCTTTGTTTTGTAAATACATTTTAACACAAATTATTTATTTTAACTTTAACTTGTCGACAAAAGAGTCGAGGTGTAGCCAACTAAAACACTTCGGGATAAACAATGAAAGTTTTGCCATGTAAACAAATGAATTGTTTTTCTTCTACTCGATGAAGTTCCCGTGGTGTCCACTCCGTAGAAACGACATCAACACAAGCATCAATATAACATCTTACCTGAAGCTCCACATCACTTCATTATTGCTGTCATGCAAACACACATCTAACAAAACGAAGTCCTAAAAATACACCGGTACACCTCAACCGGAATACAAAGTACCATAAAAGACTTAATTTTTACGAGAACCAATTTTTGCGTTCGCAAATTTTGTATAAAAAAGAACTTGATGACATTTTGATTCTAAATTTATGTAGAAGACATTAAATAACGACTGCTGAAATTCGCATGTATGTAGTTCGAGGTAAATCAGAAGAAAAAATATTGTATATCGTTTTTTAAGAAAAACTAAATTTCACGGAAATAATTTTTGCGAATTTCGCGAATAGCGAGCTTTTCAATAATTTTCGCGAGGATTAATTTTCGCAAAATTGACAAAAACTCTTGAAATTTAGTTTCCTGGTACTTTAAAGGGAGAAAATTTAGCGGGAAGAAAATTTGGCGTGTTTGCCAATTGAAATTACCGCCAATTTTTTTTCGCTTATCTGTCAAGTTACAAATATGATTGGCAAAAACATTGTTTTTTATATTTTAGTATCCGACGAGTGAAATTTCAAATTTTCATTCGTCAAATTCTCTCTCCACCAATTTCACCAACAATAGTAATTATGAAAGTGCTAAAAATAACTTAATATTCTCTAACATCGGTTTTGTGAAAATCCTTAAAAAACTGAGACGAATTTATTCGACTTAAATTTGACAAAAATGGTCAACACTAGTGATGAAACTTCAAGGGAAGACGAAATGATTATAAGAAACAAGTTATTTGTGGAGCATGTGAAGCGATAACAGAGAATTTGTAGCATTGCACAACCAAGAACACCGCAGATACGTGTGGGATAGCATTGCACAACCAAGAATACCGCAGATACGTGTGGGATATCCTGTTCGTTCTGCTGTGATGATCCCTTCAGCACCAGCAGCTGATGCCACCGTTGCATCTCCATTCCCATCACCTGTATCTTGTTTGCAGCAACGCTTTTCTGGTATTATAAGTCCTGGCATTGTTTCGGGCATTGCAAGTCCTTCAGTTCCAAGTGTCCAGAATCTTGCTGATAATTCTGCTTGTGAACAACGTGAAGAACTCTCTGTACATGAAACAAACCTAATACCACAGTACTCGTGCATATGGAAAGTGTACTCAACAGAATACGAAGACAAAGACAGGAAAATAAGATCCTGGGAGGAAATTTCAAAAAGATTGGAACACATATTGATGGTAGGCTAGCTTAGCTACTACCCTTTGTGCTTAGTTTATACAAAAAATAAAAGATATTTTTAGCTGTAGCTAAACTATATAGCTTTTAATGACTTTTTTCGTGGGTATTATTTTTGCAAATAGTATATATCTTAAGAAATTTATTTTATTTAAGTGGAATATCTGAAAAAGGAATGGGAGAAGTTGCGCGAAAACTATCGAAGTGCCTTCAACGAAGGAAGAAGATGACACGTTCAGGGGCAGGCAACAAAAAGCTGCCATTTAGAAGAAAATCACTTAGGTACAAAAGAAAAGTAGATTTGCAAATGAGTGTTGTTACATTATTAATAAAAGCCCTACGTGATGATAACGATAAAGCAGTTGCTCCTTTAAAATCTGAAAATGATTCTGGAACTAGCTAACTAGCTGATTCGTGTTTCATTAAATACTTATGGAGAGCCACCACAGCTTTTGTTATTTTCAACACAGTCTTTGTCATGAGGGGAAATCATCGCCCACATTAACATATTGGAAATTTTCTTCAGTTCCACGAAGTATCTTTGCATTAAGAATGCCCAACGTTTGGGCGTTTATTGCCGTTCCAAGGTCACTATTGAAAAACACTCCTCCATCGCTATTCCGTCCAGACTGTCCTATGTCCACTAGCGTAAATTCGTAAGTGGCATTACATACATCTTACATAACTATGCTGTGAAGCTTTTTATAATTAAAAAAAGTAGATCCAGATGATGCAGGTGCTTGCATCATAACGTGCGTACCATCAATTGCACCTACGCAGTTTGGGATATTTTTTTCCACTCTTCACTCGATAAAGGTCATTTCAAGTAGCCTTTTTCCAATAACATCGTCCAACAGGCTTAGCACATTTCTGCAACTACGCGAGTGATTGATGTCGGACTTATGCGATAACTACATGCAATGGATACTTGAGAATCACCAGTCACCAGATAGCGTAATGTTAAACAAAGTCTTTCTGACGGACCAATTGTCTCCCTGCGCAATGAACGCAATTATTACCAAATTGATATGAACATTTGGTAGTGATTGGAGCAATCAGTGACAACAAATGCTCAAACCGGGTTGATGATATGCGAAATTGTTTAAAAAAGTACTCATGGTCAAACAATTTCATTTCTTGAATGAGCACATGATATTCAACTTTAAAAGTACGTTCGGAAAATATTTTACGAATCCAACATCGCTTGCTCTGCCTTGCTCTAGATAATCTTCGTCGCAGCAAAATCAGTAAAAGTAAGCGTCTACTTATTGCAGCCATTTTTATTTTCGATTTCGTTTACTGATTTTCCCACGTTGTGAAAATGCCGGTCGAAAAAAATTCCTTGAAAATTTTTCTTGTCCACGGAAAATTTTCCAGAGTAGAAACAGGCCTTACAAAGAATAGAAAGAAGTGTACAGCTGCGTACAAGTGGTAGGGAGAATAGAAAGAAGTGTACAGCTGCGTAAAGTGGTAGGGGTCTCCAAATAGTTTATTTCATACGTGCAACATGGATGGTCTGTAAGGCTACAAAAGTCTTACTTGAATTTTCCCTTTTATGGCTTCTGTTTTCCACAAAAAGCTGAGTTCGTCTTTTATATCGTAAAAAATGTAGTCATCGTAACGTCTGTGTTGGACGTTTAGTTCGTTGCCTTTCCACGTGCCTAAGTGATAAAAAATAGCGATGTACCTAAGTGATACAATAGCGATGTACTTAAGTGATAAAATATTGATGTACTTAAGTGATACAATAGTGATGTGCCTTAGTGATAAAATAGTGATGTACCTAAATGATGAAATAATGATGTACCTAAGTAATAAAATAGTGATGTGCCTAAGTGATAAAATAGTGATGTGCCTAAGTGATAAAATAGTGATGTACCTAAATGATGAAATAGTGATGTACCTAAGTGATAAAATAGTGATGTACCTAAATGATGAAATAGTGATGTACCCAAGTGATAAAATAGTGATGCACCTAAGTGATGAAATAGTGATGTACCTAAGTAATAAAATAGTGATGTGCCTAAGTGATAAAATAGTGATGTGCCTAAGTGATGAAATAGTGATGTACCTAAATGATGAAATAGTGATGTACCTAAGTGATAAAATAGTGATGTACCTAAATAATGAAATAGTGATGTACCGAAGTGATAAAATAGTGATGTACCTAAGTGATAAAATAGTGATGTACCCAAGTGATAAAATAGTGATGTACCTAAATGATGAAATAGTGATGTACCTAAGTGATAAAATAGTGATGTACCTAAATAATGAAATAGTGATGTACCGAAGTGATAAAATAGCGATGTACCTAAGTGATAAAATAGTGAAGTACCTAAGTGATAAAATAGTGATGCACCTAAGTGATGAAATAGTGATGTACCTAAGTAATAAAATAGTGATGTGCCTAAGTGATAAAATAGTGATGTGCCTAAGTGATGAAATAGTGATGTACCTAAATGATGAAATAGTGATGTACCTAAGTGATAAAATAGTGATGTACCTAAATAATGAAATAGTGATGTACCGAAGTGATAAAATAGCGATGTACCTAAGTGATAAAATAGTGATGTACCCAAGTGATAAAATAGTGATGTACCTAAATGATGAAATAGTGATGTACCTAAGTGATAAAATAGTGATGTACCTAAATAATGAAATAGTGATGTACCGAAGTGATAAAATAGCGATGTACCTAAGTGATAAAATAGTGAAGTACCTAAGTGATAAAATAGTGATGTACCTAAATGATGAAATAGTGATGTACTTAAGTAATAAAATAGTGATGTGCCTAAGTGATAAAATAGTGATGTGCCTAAGTGATAAAATAGTGATGTACCTAAATGATGAGATAGTGATGTACCTAAGTGATAAAATAGTGATGTACCTAAATGATGAAATAGTGATGTACGCAAGTGATAAAATAGTAATGCACCTAAGTGATAAAATAGTGATGTACCTAAATGATGAAATAGTGATGTACCTAAGTAATAAAATAGTGATGTGCCTAAGTGATAAAATAGTGATGTGCCTAAGTGATAAAATAGTGATGTACCTAAATGATGAAATAGTGATGTACCTAAGTGATAAAACAGTGATGTACCTAAATAATGACATAGTGATGTACCGAAGTGATAAAATAGCGATGTACCTAAGTGATAAAATAGTGATGTACCTAAGTGATAAAATAGTGATGTACCTAAGTGATAAAATAGTGATGTGCCTAAGTGATAAAATAGTGATGTACCCAAGTGATAAAATAGTGATGTACCCAAGTGATAAAGTGTGATGTACCTAAGTGATAAAATAGTGATGTGCCTAAGTGATAAAATAGTGATGTACCCAAGTGATAAAATAGTGATGTACCTAAGTGATAAAATAGTGATGTACCTAAATGATGAAATAGTGATGTACCTAAGTAATAAAATAGTGATGTACCCAAGTGATAAAATAATGATGTGCCTAAGTGATAAAATAGTGATGTACCCAAGTGATAAAATAGTGATGTACCTAAGTGATAAAATAGTGATGTACCTAAGTGATAAAATAGCGACTATGTTTGTATTTTCCTGTTTTTAACATTCGCTGCTAGCCTTTTTTGCCGGTCCTGTGGAAGTTCGAGATAGCGCATATCGACTGTGCAAACAAAGTAGCTACAATCATGTTCATAAATTATTGGAAAAACGGCTTTTGAGGCTTTTTTCAGAGTTTTCCCCCTCTCCCCCTACAGTCAGTGTTGATTTTGTGTTGATTTGTGCCCCAAAATACTGTCGGCGACTCTGGAAAAGACCTCCAACCAACACTGAAGAGTGGGGGGGAGGGGGAAAGTGGTTTTTCCAAAACTATTATGAACATGATTGTCTCTAAAATTTGAGACTTAGTTTTTTTAAGCGGCTTTTTTTATAAAAGCTTTTGTGTGCGTTTGTGTTGGCTGAATTAAGGACAAGTACTACTGTGTCATTCCTTATACTGTGCATGCAGAGCTGGTTGGTTTTCTTGTTTCATAAACTAGGTTCCAGGCCTCCTATTGTCTGTTTGTTTCTTATTGTTTGTCGTATGTGGCAAGAGCTTATATATGCTTATTTATTATGTATACATGACTAAAATTGTTCTTTATATAACATAGACATTTCATAATATAAAAGAAATGGAAAACACACACGTTCCACACACGTTCCGCACACGTTCCACTCAAGTTCCATAGCCAAGTGTACAAGGTGAGACTGCAGTAGCACACGTTCCACACGTTCCGCCAATTTTTTATAAAAATTAAACTTTACTTCAATTTCATTGAAGTTGACGGTACGTGTGGAACGTGTTTAATTTAGGTGCAACCGATGGTGGAGCACCTTGGAACGGGTGTGGAACGTGTGCGGAACGTGTGGAACGTGTCATCAAAGAAAAATTTTGGCTCTAAACAAGGGGAACCCCTTTTCAATTTTTTTATGTCATTTACAGACAATCATGTTCATAAATTATTGGAAAAAACGGCTTTTGAGGCTTTTTTCAGAGTTTTCCCCCTCTCCCCCTACAGTCAGTGTTGATTTTGTGTTGATTTGTGCCCCAAAATACTGTCGGCGACTCTGGAAAAGACCTCCAACCAACACTGAAGAGTGGGGGGGAGGGGGAAAGTGGTTTTTCCAAAACTATTATGAACATGATTGTCTCTAAAATTTGAGACTTAGTTTTTTTAAGCGGCTTTTTTTATAAAAGCTTTTGTGTGCGTTTGTGTTGGCTGAATTAAGGACAAGTACTACTGTGTCATTCCTTATACTGTGCATGCAGAGCTGGTTGGTTTTCTTGTTTCATAAACTAGGTTCCAGGCCTCCTATTGTCTGTTTGTTTCTTATTGTTTGTCGTATGTGGCAAGAGCTTATATATGCTTATTTATTATGTATACATGACTAAAATTGTTCTTTATATAACATAGACATTTCATAATATAAAAGAAATGGAAAACACACACGTTCCACACACGTTCCGCACACGTTCCACTCAAGTTCCATAGCCAAGTGTACAAGGTGAGACTGCAGTAGCACACGTTCCACACGTTCCGCCAATTTTTTATAAAAATTAAACTTTACTTCAATTTCATTGAAGTTGACGGTACGTGTGGAACGTGTTTAATTTAGGTGCAACCGATGGTGGAGCACCTTGGAACGGGTGTGGAACGTGTGCGGAACGTGTGGAACGTGTCATCAAAGAAAAATTTTGGCTCTAAACAAGGGGAACCCTTTTCAATTTTTTTATGTCATTCTCTAAAATTTGAGACTTAGTTTTTTTAAGCGGCTTTTTTTATAAAAGCTTTTGTGTGCGTTTGTGTTGGCTGAATTAAGGACAAGTACTACTATGTCATTCCTTATACTGTGCATGCAGAGCTGGTTGGTTTTCTTGTTTCATAAACTAGGTTCCAGGCCTCCTATTGTCTGTTTGTTTCTTATTGTTTGTCGTATGTGGCAAGAGCTTATATATGCTTATTTATTATGTATACATGACTAAAATTGTTCTTTATATAACATAGACATTTCATAATATAAAAGAAATGGAAAACACACACGTTCCACACACGTTCCGCACACGTTCCACTCAAGTTCCATAGCCAAGTGTACAAGGTGAGACTGCAGTAGCACACGTTCCACACGTTCCGCCAATTTTTTATAAAAATTAAACTTTACTTCAATTTCATTGAAGTTGACGGTACGTGTGGAACGTGTTTAATTTAGGTGCAACCGATGGTGGAGCACCTTGGAACGGGTGTGGAACGTGTGCGGAACGTGTGGAACGTGTCATCAAAGAAAAATTTTGGCTCTAAACAAGGGGAACCCCTTTTCAATTTTTTTATGTCATTTACAGACAATCATGTTCATAAATTATTGGAAAAACGGCTTTTGAGGCTTTTTTCAGAGTTTTCCCCCTCTCCCCCTACAGTCAGTGTTGATTTTGTGTTGATTTGTGCCCCAAAATACTGTCGGCGACTCTGGAAAAGACCTCCAACCAACACTGAAGAGTGGGGGGGAGGGGGAAAGTGGTTTTTCCAAAACTATTATGAACATGATTGTCTCTAAAATTTGAGACTTAGTTTTTTTAAGCGGCTTTTTTTATAAAAGCTTTTGTGTGCGTTTGTGTTGGCTGAATTAAGGACAAGTACTACTGTGTCATTCCTTATACTGTGCATGCAGAGCTGGTTGGTTTTCTTGTTTCATAAACTAGGTTCCAGGCCTCCTATTGTCTGTTTGTTTCTTATTGTTTGTCGTATGTGGCAAGAGCTTATATATGCTTATTTATTATGTATACATGACTAAAATTGTTCTTTATATAACATAGACATTTCATAATATAAAAGAAATGGAAAACACACACGTTCCACACACGTTCCGCACACGTTCCACTCAAGTTCCATAGCCAAGTGTACAAGGTGAGACTGCAGTAGCACACGTTCCACACGTTCCGCCAATTTTTTATAAAAATTAAACTTTACTTCAATTTCATTGAAGTTGACGGTACGTGTGGAACGTGTTTAATTTAGGTGCAACCGATGGTGGAGCACCTTGGAACGGGTGTGGAACGTGTGCGGAACGTGTGGAACGTGTCATCAAAGAAAAATTTTGGCTCTAAACAAGGGGAACCCCTTTTCAATTTTTTTATGTCATTCTCTAAAATTTGAGACTTAGTTTTTTTAAGCGGCTTTTTTTATAAAAGCTTTTGTGTGCGTTTGTGTTGGCTGAATTAAGGACAAGTACTACTATGTCATTCCTTATACTGTGCATGCAGAGCTGGTTGGTTTTCTTGTTTCATAAACTAGGTTCCAGGCCTCCTATTGTCTGTTTGTTTCTTATTGTTTGTCGTATGTGGCAAGAGCTTATATATGCTTATTTATTATGTATACATGACTAAAATTGTTCTTTATATAACATAGACATTTCATAATATAAAAGAAATGGAAAACACACACGTTCCACACACGTTCCGCACACGTTCCACTCAAGTTCCATAGCCAAGTGTACAAGGTGAGACTGCAGTAGCACACGTTCCACACGTTCCGCCAATTTTTTATAAAAATTAAACTTTACTTCAATTTCATTGAAGTTGACGGTACGTGTGGAACGTGTTTAATTTAGGTGCAACCGATGGTGGAGCACCTTGGAACGGGTGTGGAACGTGTGCGGAACGTGTGGAACGTGTCATCAAAGAAAAATTTTGGCTCTAAACAAGGGGAACCCCTTTTCAATTTTTTTATGTCATTTACAGACAATCATGTTCATAAATTATTGGAAAAACGGCTTTTGAGGCTTTTTTCAGAGTTTTCCCCCTCTCCCCCTACAGTCAGTGTTGATTTTGTGTTGATTTGTGCCCCAAAATACTGTCGGCGACTCTGGAAAAGACCTCCAACCAACACTGAAGAGTGGGGGGGAGGGGGAAAGTGGTTTTTCCAAAACTATTATGAACATGATTGTCTCTAAAATTTGAGACTTAGTTTTTTAAGCGGCTTTTTTTATAAAAGCTTTTGTGTGCGTTTGTGTTGGCTGAATTAAGGACAAGTACTACTGTGTCATTCCTTATACTGTGCATGCAGAGCTGGTTGGTTTTCTTGTTTTCATAAACTAGGTTCCAGGCCTCCTATTGTCTGTTTGTTTCTTATTGTTTGTCGTATGTGGCAAGAGCTTATATATGCTTATTTATTATGTATACATGACTAAAATTGTTCTTTATATAACATAGACATTTCATAATATAAAAGAAATGGAAAACACACACGTTCCACACACGTTCCGCACACGTTCCACTCAAGTTCCATAGCCAAGTGTACAAGGTGAGACTGCAGTAGCACACGTTCCACACGTTCCGCCAATTTTTTATAAAAATTAAACTTTACTTCAATTTCATTGAAGTTGACGGTACGTGTGGAACGTGTTTAATTTAGGTGCAACCGATGGTGGAGCACCTTGGAACGGGTGTAGAACGTGTGCGGAACGTGTGGAACATGTCATCAAAGAAAAATTTTGGCTCTAAACAAGGGGAACCCCTTTTCAATTTTTTATGTCATTCTCTAAAATTTGAGACTTAGTTTTTTTAAGCGGCTTTTTTTATAAAAGCTTTTGTGTGCGTTTGTGTTGGCTGAATTAAGGACAAGTACTACTGTGTCATTCCTTATACTGTGCATGCAGAGCTGGTTGGTTTTCTTGTTTCATAAACTAGGTTCCAGGCCTCCTATTGTCTGTTTGTTTCTTATTGTTTGTCGTATGTGGCAAGAGCTTATATATGCTTATTTATTATGTATACATGACTAAAATTGTTCTTTATATAACATAGACATTTCATAATATAAAAGAAATGGAAAACACACACGTTCCACACACGTTCAGCACACGTTCCACTCAAGTTCCATAGCCAAGTGTACAAGGTGAGACTGCAGTAGCACACGTTCCACACGTTCCGCCAATTTTTTATAAAAATTAAACTTTACTTCAATTTCATTGAAGTTGACGGTACGTGTGGAACGTGTTTAATTTAGGTGCAACCGATGGTGGAGCACCTTGGAACGGGTGTGGAACGTGTGGAACGTGTCATCAAAGAAAATTTTGGCTCTAAACAAGGGGAACCCCTTTTCAATTTTTTTATGTCATTTACAGACAATCATGTTCATAAATTATTGGAAAAACGGCTTTTGAGGCTTTTTCAGAGTTTTCCCCCTCTCCCCCTACAGTCAGTGTTGATTTTGTGTTGATTTGTGCCCCAAAATACTGTCGGCGACTCTGGAAAAGACCTCCAACCAACACTGAAGAGTGGGGGGGAGGGGGAAAGTGGTTTTTCCAAAACTATTATGAACATGATTGTCTCTAAAATTTGAGACTTAGTTTTTTAAGCGGCTTTTTTTATAAAAGCTTTTTGTGTGCGTTTGTGTTGGCTGAATTAAGGACAAGTACTACTGTGTCATTCCTTATACTGTGCATGCAGAGCTGGTTGGTTTTCTTGTTTCATAAACTAGGTTCCAGGCCTCCTATTGTCTGTTTGTTTCTTATTGTTTGTCGTATGTGGCAAGAGCTTATATATGCTTATTTATTATGTATACATGACTAAAATTGTTCTTTATATAACATAGACATTTCATAATATAAAAGAAATGGAAAACACACACGTTCCACACACGTTCCGCACACGTTCCACTCAAGTTCCATAGCCAAGTGTACAAGGTGAGACTGCAGTAGCACACGTTCCACACGTTCCGCCAATTTTTTATAAAAATTTAAACTTTTACTTCAATTTCATTGAAGTTGACGGTACGTGTGGAACGTGTTTAATTTAGGTGCAACCGATGGTGGAGCACCTTGGAACGGGTGTAGAACGTGTGCGGAACGTGTGGAACATGTCATCAAAGAAAAATTTTGGCTCTAAACAAGGGGAACCCCTTTTCAATTTTTTTATGTCATTCTCTAAAATTTGAGACTTAGTTTTTTTAAGCGGCTTTTTTTATAAAAGCTTTTGTGTGCGTTTGTGTTGGCTGAATTAAGGACAAGTACTACTGTGTCATTCCTTATACTGTGCATGCAGAGCTGGTTGGTTTTCTTGTTTCATAAACTAGGTTCCAGGCCTCCTATTGTCTGTTTGTTTCTTATTGTTTGTCGTATGTGGCAAGAGCTTATATATGCTTATTTATTATGTATACATGACTAAAATTGTTCTTATATATAACATAGACATTTCATAATATAAAAGAAATGGAAAACACACACGTTCCACACACGTTCAGCACACGTTCCACTCAAGTTCCATAGCCAAGTGTACAAGGTGAGACTGCAGTAGCACACGTTCCACACGTTCCGCCAATTTTTTATAAAAATTAAACTTTACTTCAATTTCATTGAAGTTGACGGTACGTGTGGAACGTGTTTAATTTAGGTGCAAACCGATGGTGGAGCACCTTGGAACGGGTGTGGAACGTGTGCGGAACGTGTGGAACGTGTCATCAAAGAAAAATTTTGGCTCTAAACAAGGGGAACCCCTTTTCAATTTTTTATGTCATTTACAGACAATCATGTTCATAAATTATTGGAAAAACGGCTTTTGAGGCTTTTTTCAGAGTTTTCCCCCTCTCCCCCTACAGTCAGTGTTGATTTTGTGTTGATTTTGTGCCCCAAAATACTGTCGGCGACTCTGGAAAAGACCTCCAACCAACACTGAAGAGTGGGGGGGAGGGGGAAAGTGGTTTTTTCCAAAACTATTATGAACATGATTGTCTCTAAAATTTGAGACTTAGTTTTTTTAAGCGGCTTTTTTTATAAAAGCTTTTGTGTGCGTTTGTGTTGGCTGAATTAAGGACAAGTACTACTGTGTCATTCCTTATACTGTGCATGCAGAGCTGGTTGGTTTTCTTGTTTCATAAACTAGGTTCCAGGCCTCCTATTGTCTGTTTGTTTCTTATTGTTTGTCGTATGTGGCAAGAGCTTATATATGCTTATTTATTATGTATACATGACTAAAATTGTTCTTTATATAACATAGACATTTCATAATATAAAAGAAATGGAAAACACACACGTTCCACACACGTTCCGCACACGTTCCACTCAAGTTCCATAGCCAAGTGTACAAGGTGAGACTGCAGTAGCACACGTTCCACACGTTCCGCCAATTTTTTATAAAAATTAAACTTTACTTCAATTTCATTGAAGTTGACGGTACGTGTGGAACGTGTTTAATTTAGGTGCAACCGATGGTGGAGCACCTTGGAACGGGTGTGGAACGTGTGCGGAACGTGTGGAACGTGTCATCAAAGAAAAATTTTGGCTCTAAACAAGGGGAACCCCTTTTCAATTTTTTTATGTCATTTACAGACAATCATGTTCATAAATTATTGGAAAAACGGCTTTTGAGGCTTTTTTCAGAGTTTTCCCCCTCTCCCCCTACAGTCAGTGTTGATTTTGTGTTGATTTGTGCCCCAAAATACTGTCGGCGACTCTGGAAAAGACCTCCAACCAACACTGAAGAGTGGGGGGGAGGGGGAAAGTGGTTTTTCCAAAACTATTATGAACATGATTGTCTCTAAAATTTGAGACTTAGTTTTTTTAAGCGGCTTTTTTTATAAAAGCTTTTGTGTGCGTTTGTGTTGGCTGAATTAAGGACAAGTACTACTGTGTCATTCCTTATACTGTGCATGCAGAGCTGGTTGGTTTTCTTGTTTCATAAACTAGGTTCCAGGCCTCCTATTGTCTGTTTGTTTCTTATTGTTTGTCGTATGTGGCAAGAGCTTATATATGCTTATTTATTATGTATACATGACTAAAATTGTTCTTTATATAACATAGACATTTCATAATATAAAAGAAATGGAAAACACACACGTTCCACACACGTTCCGCACACGTTCCACTCAAGTTCCATAGCCAAGTGTACAAGGTGAGACTGCAGTAGCACACGTTCCACACGTTCCGCCAATTTTTTATAAAAATTAAACTTTACTTCAATTTCATTGAAGTTGACGGTACGTGTGGAACGTGTTTAATTTAGGTGCAACCGATGGTGGAGCACCTTGGAACGGGTGTAGAACGTGTGCGGAACGTGTGGAACATGTCATCAAAGAAAAATTTTGGCTCTAAACAAGGGGAACCCCTTTTCAATTTTTTTATGTCATTCTCTAAAATTTGAGACTTAGTTTTTTTAAGCGGCTTTTTTTATAAAAGCTTTTGTGTGCGTTTGTGTTGGCTGAATTAAGGACAAGTACTACTGTGTCATTCCTTATACTGTGCATGCAGAGCTGGTTGGTTTTCTTGTTTCATAAACTAGGTTCCAGGCCTCCTATTGTCTGTTTGTTTCTTATTGTTTGTCGTATGTGGCAAGAGCTTATATATGCTTATTTATTATGTATACATGACTAAAATTGTTCTTTATATAACATAGACATTTCATAATATAAAAGAAATGGAAAACACACACGTTCCACACACGTTCAGCACACGTTCCACTCAAGTTCCATAGCCAAGTGTACAAGGTGAGACTGCAGTAGCACACGTTCCACACGTTCCGCCAATTTTTTATAAAAATTAAACTTTACTTCAATTTCATTGAAGTTGACGGTACGTGTGGAACGTGTTTAATTTAGGTGCAACCGATGGTGGAGCACCTTGGAACGGGTGTGGAACGTGTGCGGAACGTGTGGAACGTGTCATCAAAGAAAAATTTTGGCTCTAAACAAGGGGAACCCCTTTTCAATTTTTTTATGTCATTTACAGACAATCATGTTCATAAATTATTGGAAAAACGGCTTTTGAGGCTTTTTTCAGAGTTTTCCCCCTCTCCCCCTACAGTCAGTGTTGATTTTGTGTTGATTTGTGCCCCAAAATACTGTCGGCGACTCTGGAAAAGACCTCCAACCAACACTGAAGAGTGGGGGGGAGGGGGAAAGTGGTTTTTCCAAAACTATTATGAACATGATTGTAGTTTGTATATTCCAGTGTCGCAGTAAGTAATAACATTTGTAATACACACACAAACAATAGTGTTCACACTCACCATCTTTAAACTCTTTGATAGTATCGTAAAAATAAATTTTGCGACAATTTCGAAGAGTTATCGACGCTTTGTATCCATGCATTCCTAACAAAAAGATTTGTCGCTTTAGTAAATAATTACGGTAGCCGACTGAACGATTTCGAATATTTAATTTTGAACTTTAAAAGTCTGTTTGGGAGTATTGTGAGAGTATTACTAACAACAGTTGAAGATAAACATCCAATTACCATATTTAGGATCAACATCATCAATAACTGGTTTGTGATGGGGACTTTGATAAATCCTGAAAAATATAATGCTCAATTTAAAGACAATTTTTTCCTATTATGGAGGGTGGCACTCGAGGGCTAAAATATGCTGATATCAGCAGCAAAAATCTGAAAATCATAAGGGAAGCTAAGGAATCATGACTTAGAACTGAAGACAATGCAAAGAAATGTCATGAGTAGTGCAAGTAAAAGAAAGGAAGTTTTGAACAATTTTTTTTAAATTGGATTCACAAGATTTTGAGGCACCCCACAATGAGAATTAAAAAACAGAAACCCCTTTCTGATGTCTGATTATAAGGGATGGTCACATCTGGAAAAAAAATTATTTTGTGATTTTAAGCTACCTAGTACCATTCCATCACTCCAGGGGCACATTTGTTATTAAATTATTAAGTGATAAAGTACAAGTAGCTATATACATTATGCTTATGTGGCTAGCTACATAAAAAAGATTTTCAAAGTATTCTGTCATTTTAAATAAAGGTAGCTAGCTAGCTATTTTGGACCTCCCATACAATGAACAGTCTTGAAACCTATTTTTCATAAAATAATTTTTTGTAGATTTTCAGAAATAAAAAAAATTGGGAAACTATAGCAAGAAGTGATATTCACTTGTAGCCGGAAGTCTCAGTCCAGGTAAGACTTAGTACAGGGTAAACTGTATCAAACGTAGGGTAAACTGTGTCACACAGAGGGCACTTAGTATATATTGTGTCACAAATCCAGTGGAGCGCTTATGGCAATACAGCACTAAAGGTGTAATATATTTTTCATAAACCAACATTCACAGGACTTTGATAAAACCTATTGTTACTTCTGCAAAGCAGATACAGTTGTTTAGCTTTTTTCAGGAACTCAGGAACTATAATAGTAGTGAATTTTTTTGGCTTCATTTCATCAAACTGGCCTAAAAACATAATACTAATTTCCAAGTCATTATTTTACTTGTACAAAAAAGCTTAGTTTTTCATACCGCTGACACCAAATATTTTATAATATTTTGATAAAAACTTTTACTCTATATGTGTTTTTATTTTCCTGCAAAAAAGTTGTTGCATAGCTTATATGACAAATTTACACACTCTGTGGGATATTGGTTTTAAACCTACAATTTTTAATTTTAGATAATACCAAAGTAATCCTCATGAAAATAATTCAGATGTTGTTTTATAAAGAAATCTTCCATATTACCCATATGGGGTAACTTGATGAACAATGAAATTTCCTGCAGGTGTTCTCAAATATGTAAAACTGTGATGTAATTTTCCTCTTAAGTTTTGACTAATAAATGCTAGTAGTTTAACCCTAAATGTAGCTATAGGGTAGCTAAGCTACCTGTAAGAACAACATCAAACAAGGTCGAGGCTGTACTCTTTTGTAAACATCCCCAGTGGTATTTCTGTATAACAAATATTATGTGTACATTCCTTGCGCATGTGAGTGTAATTAAAGTACCCTGTACATGGATTTAAAAAAATTTGTGCGATTGGCTCATTCTTTAAGAATGACACCTCGTAACAAAGAAACAGTGCTTCACTATTGCCCAAACTTATACCGAGATTTGGTTGTAATATATATCGGAATTAGTTGTCTTCAAAATGATTTTTTCGTGCCCAGGGTGGGTAGTGAGTACGAGTGTGCGTTGTAAAACAGACGGTTATGATTCAAAAAGATTATGCTTAAAAACTCTCATGTAAAGAAGTTTCATAGGTTTTCTATGCATTGCTATTTAATTTAGATCATATAAATCTTACTACCATAAAAATCAGTTCAGTTAAAAGTATATAACACTTACCTTTGTGAAGTTCCATTCTGCGTGTTCATAAGTAAGTTATTCAAAGGCGAAGTAACTCCTATAAATGCAACATCACCAATTTTCTGAAAGAAAGAAATATCAAGCTTAACTTCAAGCACACCATGGCAGATTTTTACTTTTCAATTCAATGTCATGCCTTCAATTCCATTTTAGTTTGGTTAACACTAGTTTTAGAACAGCAAAACCCAAAAACAAAAACATGTTTTCTCTGAACAATGTTTAAAATATCAACTTTTTAGCTTCATTTGCAACTGTAACTTGTCACCAGTCTAATTCTTTACCTCCTTGCTTTGAAACGTTTGCAATGAACTATATTTTTATTTGTATTGCTCAAAACTTCTTTTGAGGAGAAATAAAATAAAAAATTCAACATGTAATTATATGAATTGAGGAAGACTGAGAAAAATTCATTTTGTAGCAGATTTGAAAAAACTTGTTTGACTTGCAACAACTTCACAAACACAACTTACTGGTAGAGAAGACTTCCATACAGCAAAGTACATATATTTGCTCAATACAAACATGTCCACGTGATCATCTCCATGTAACGGCTTCATGAAAGTAAAACAACCTGCTCCTGAAAAAAAATGCTGCTTATTGCTGCTGTTTTCACTTTTGCGTAAAAAAAGCTATTCTTAAATTTCAAGAAATGACATCTTTTTATCATTTTTAAACATTACCTGAAGGACATCAATTATTGTGGCGTCAATTATTGTTGATACAAAATATTTCAGTTTTTGCTCAAAATCCCAATTTTTTGTGTTGCAAAATGTAATCTACCTTTGTGAATTGCAATATTTAATATCGCAAAATTATTAAAAACGTGCTAAAACACGATAATTAATGTCACGAAATGTAAACAAATATAGATTATTTAGGTTTAAGGGAATACGAAACTCGCATCTATTGAAATGGTAAAAATTTCATACAAAAAATGCAGGGGCAGGCATGGAAAGCATTTTTATTGAGAAAAACTGAAAATGTCGAAAGAAACTAATGAAATCGAAATAATTTATGTCGCGAAGTCATCAAATCATTGTCAAAATGCAATCATTTTTTCAAATTCGAATCGCAATAATTTTTGCCTTTAAAGGTTAACTTCGAACATACCTTTGAACTCGTGCACGAATATTAATGATCTTGTACAAATACTAAGAAGTTAAAAGATTGAAGATTCATTTCAATGTTATTGATTAAGTTAGACTAAAAACAGATGGAAATGAAAAACAACACTACACTTTAAATGTCTACTTCATAACCAAAAAATAAAAATATAAAAAAGTAATTATCACATCATAGTCAAACATGGCCAAAGTTACATATTGGCAGTCAATTCACAATTTTATCGAGTTAAAAGGGCATAGACAAAATACTATATTTTTTCAGAAAAAAGAAATTTTACCCATATTATTTATAGTCATCAAGGACAATTGATAACACTTACCTTGAAGTAACAGGTTTCCAATCTTTTCCATAAAATACAGGTGTAAGAGCATATAGTTTTACGAACTTCATTTTAGACAAAGCTGGTACATGTGGATTGTTCCAACGTATTGATACGCCATCTTTAAAGATGAAATCTTCTTCAGCTTGTGCTTCAAATATTTGGGAGTCTGTATTTTCACATACAAGTAACCAGCGAATATTTAAGGTTCTAAATAATGCAAAGTTTTAGTAATTTTACATAAAAAACAAATTGGAAATGCTAAATCACAACACAAAATTAGAGAAGAAACTAGCACCCTCCCAGTATTCAACACAATGAATGATAGAAGATAACTTAATATAGTAGAAAAGTGGAAGTGCCTGCTGTGAAAAATACATACCTAGTAGCTTCAAGTCTTGCTTTCTTGACAGAAGCTAAACTTGATTCTCTTAGAAGCTTTTTTACTTTCTCACTTCTTCTTTCCTTTGCACTAAAAAGTAAGTATTACGCTAAATGAAATATGCCTGCACTTCTCTGGAGGATAAATATCAACATCAAAGACAGGACTGTAGTCCCAGGCCATTTCTTGAATAAAACTATGCCAGAGCTACAAAAAGCACCCGCTAAAAAAATTACGAGTGCTATGGTGTGCGAAAAATCACACTCGTAAGCAAAATTTACAAGTGTGACTCACACTTAACTATTTTTTGTTTACCGCAACGTTATATGTTATTTAAGCTGTATAGAAATGAATTTTGTAAACGTATTAACCACAAGTGCAAGGTTGAAACAATGATGTGTTGGTAGATTCGCTCTATGTTTTGTGGAATGGTTCCAAATGGCCTTCCGTCTTTCGTTCGAGTCTCAGTGTAATGCACTAGCCGAGCATAAGAGTGTCAGCATGAAGGAAAAGGGCCAACTTTAATGTTCTCTATACTTTTTAAACAAATCAATCACAAAGAAATGAATGTTATGTAATCAGCGTAATAGCCTTTTTCATCACTCTATAATATTTTAGAAAAAGAAAAAATTTACGAGTACAATAAAAAACACTCGTAAATCTTTTTACGAGTGTGCGGGCGAGTGCGCGTGCGATCGCACTCGTCTTAAGGAATGGCCTGTAGTCCTGTCCCCTGGGTTGCTACAACCCTGCAAGAGGACTAAAATGATATTTTTATTGGTTTGATTGTTTAAAAAATAATACTGCTAATAAAAAAAAGAGGCAGGATTCGGGTTATGAATGTGTTTTTTTATCGGGCAAATGTATACAAAAGTAAACAAACACAAACCAAAACAAACATTCTCTTTTCCAATCAACTGCACCACACGTTTTGGCTTTGATTGAAAAATCACGACAAGATTTTGGCAATTGCTTGAACAGTTTTTCCCACAAAGCACTATGTGTAAAAATTAAGAAATTATTTGTAGTAACAAAATAACATGTTCACATAAACCTTTAAATGCTCAAGGTGCACATCAGCATGTGTGTACATGCAACTCTGTGCACAAACAAAAGATGCATTTAAAAACTCTGGTGTGTTGTTATACCTCCGAGACATGTTACTCAGTGTAAGTAAATGAGCCTTAAAAAGTAATATTTTCAAAATAAGTTGGAAATTTTGCACCCAAAAGTTGTATAAAATATGAATAAGTTAGAATAAGTTTCACAAAAGTGTCAATCATAGTGTTTTGAGTGTCATTTAAGAGAACTCCTTCTGTACCTAAAGAAGCACAAATTTTACCAAAAATGAACGATTTAACAAGAAGCAAAAAAGACCTTTTATATTTACAATAAAGTGGAAACAAATCATGGAGGAAAATTAAGGGAATTAGATTATTAGGTGGCTTACGGTATAGTGGCTACCTCATTCCACAACTTTGACACACAACAGCAACGAAGAAGATCTGAAGCATCCAAATACTTGAATACATAATACAAAACTTCATCTGGTACAAGACTAAACAAAAATAGTTTTATAGTATTTAGCAACGTTGTTTAACATTGAAGTTGTTGTGAAAAAAGTTAAACTGTGTTCATTGGCACTCATTTGAAAAATCATCAGACACAACGAATTTCGGACGTTAGTGCGAACTAAACAATTCTTTCTCTCATCAGCTACAATAGGTACAATAAAAATAGAGTTAGTAGCCATTTTATGTATAAAAATTCAAAATAGGTCTTGGAAACTTAAAATCTCTGACCCCATGGAATGTATATAAAATTTCTGATCCCAGAAGCCTATTTCTAATTTCCCCAGCTCACTTATTCAGTAGGGGTGATCATTCATTCAATTTCCAGCCTTACATGAAATTAGCAGCAAAAATTTAAAATCACTTCTTGTCGTTAAAATATGTGTTCCCTCAGTAAATTATGCAGTTATCCATGCACACCCAGTGTGATTACTGTATGCCTTTCTTCCTTTTATTTATGCTTGGGTACTTATTAAAAAATATTGTTAATTATTAAACTACTAGTCGATAAAGCCCATGGAGAAATCCACTTAGGCAAAAGGCCATTAAAAAAGTAAGTTGCTTTAGATGTTTTGCTGACGTAAGCAATGCATATACAAAAAAAATGTTCTTAAAATCTTACACAAAATGTCAAATGTCAAATCTTACACAAAATAAAAAAAGAACAGCTTGCAAGGTGCAAAATCTAGTTGATAAAAGTTACAACAACGACACTCACAACACCAATACTCACAAAACCGACAGTAAGAACACAACAGTCACAACACAGATAATAACAATGTCAGAAATAACACATCTCAAATATGTACATCTTATAAGTGATTATGTTGAAAACCCCCAGTGTTTTATTCTGAAATGTCAAAAAGTTGGCCTGCAAAAGTTAGCACAAATCAACAAAAATAAGTTCTTTACACATTTTAAATATTGTCTTTCCCTAAAAGCTTATACAAAAATATGAAAAAGCCATAGTTTAGAAAACATTAAATGTAAATCTACAAAAATCAGTCATTTCAGTTGCATACCATTCTCTCCCACAAGAATTTATATACACAAAATGTAAAAATCAACCAGTTAAGAACACAAATTTTTTTCTTTTTTAGTATGATGATCCGTACTGCCCCTTACCAACAATTCTGAACCTAAATGTCAAAAAATCAATAAGCAAAGAATAAACTTGAATCAACAAAGATCATTATTTTGGAAACATTGTATACGGTTCGTAAACAAAAGTTTACACAAAATGTAAAACAGATCGGTTTTTGAGAAACACATCTAAATCAACAAAAATAATTTCATTCAGCATGTTGTATATTGCCATTACCCATCAATCTTCCACAAAAAGGTTATGAAACACATCAAAATTTAGAAAAATCAGTCATTTCAGTGCATACAGTCTTCGCCCATTAGATTACAAAATCAGAAACAAAACAATAATAAAAAACTTAACACACACACTTTAAATTCTATAAAATTCGTTCCACTTGTCATTTGTAAAGTGCACAGGTAATGTGAAAAAAAATATAGATGAATTCCAGCGTGACGTCATTTGTTTACTTTTTAGCGGTAAGCTCCTTGGCTCTGGCTTTTGCGTGGCAGGAAAAAAGATGCTAGGATTTGGTGAAGAAAGGTCTTTTACTGTGGATTTCTTCTAACGGGGACATTGTTGGGGTTATAAACTATTATCGAGTGTAGGTTGATGCCTTCGGATTTATTTGAATTCATTAAAACAGTCATAAGAATGCCTTCGTTTGAAGAAATGAACTGATAATTACTTTGCTTCACCTAGCACCCCAATCTTTTTCCCTGCCACGCAAATGCCAAAGTCGAAAGAGCTTACCACTGAAAATGTAAACAACGGAATTCATCTATACTCTAATGGGCATAAAATACATCCTACTATCCTGCAAAAGTTCAAGTCTTTGAAAGATTTTGTAGGTAGCTAGCTAGCTTGTTACATCATAATTCGTGCTCATAAAAGAAGAGAAATTTGGAAACTATAGTAGTTAGCTATAGATAATTAAAAAAGAGGAATAACAACATGTCATGTTAGAGCTAGCCATGGGATGGGGAGCTGGACTTGGAGGCTAACATTAGCTAGCTAACAGTAGCTAAGACACCCAGTTAAATATACTTAAACTGGGAACACTTACCTAAAACTAAAGCTAGCTATTTATGCTTAGTAAAAGACATATAAAGAGAAGCAATAGTAATGTAAAATTAATAACATTACAGTTCAACAAACCAAAGTTTTCCGTTTTTTAGTCAGCCAACAGCTTTATGTAGCATTTTGAATTTTAGGACAATACATTAGTTACGCGCCAGGGCACATGAATTATGCAACGTAAACAAATATGGCTACATACGCAGTAAAGTATGAAACTGTGGCTTTCCCTAGGAAATGCGAGTCTGCTTGCTCCACCGACATAAAAACCAAACGTCTAAAAATATCAAAGTTCTTACTATTTCTGATTTCAAATCCACTTTAAACTCTAACCTTTGTTTTCTACTTCTAACTTTACTTTACATCTAGCTCCACTTCTCACTTCACTTTTCTACTTCTTCACTTGGTCTCTTTTCTTTTTAAATATATAGCTATGCTTTTTTAAACCACTTTTTTTCCTTTTTTCAAGGTAAAGGGATCGTTCTTCTGTGCTTTTTTTTGGTGGCCTTTATTTTCTACTTCTAAATTTACTTTACTTCTAGCTCGACGTAGGTCCACTTTCACTTCCAACTTCACTTTTCTACTTCTTTACTTGGACTTTTTTCTTTTTAAATATGCTTTTTTGAACCACTTATTTTACTTTTTTCAAGATTGTTCTTTTGTGGGTTTTTTTGGTGGTGAGAGGACACCATTTTTCGAAAGTTAGCCGTTAAATTTATTTCAGCAAATCAAATTGAGTCGTTTTCATCACGTGATGTAAACAAAGTAAACCCGCTGGCAAAATAGACATATTTTTTTCGGTAACATCAAAGATTTTTACGGCGACATCAAAGGAAAATGACGATATCAACTTTGCCTGTCACAGACAGACGGACACACTCTCCGTATTATTATAAGAGATGGCAACCTGGGGTGCTTATTCAAATGGGCCGGTTATTCGCCAATTCGAAGCCATAATATTTAAATTTTCTGTGTAGTTAGACTAACTAAAAAAAATCAAATTTCACTCCTATTATCGGATCAATACAAAAGTATATATGTGTGTTTGTTCTGTAAAATATCAGTAACACATTAACTTAGGCTTCAGTGTCTCTACTTCTAAAATTCAGTGCACATCCACTACAATAGATACCTGACACTCTGTAACCTTTTGCTTTGTGCCAACATTTGTCGATGAAGTGAAGACTTTGTTTGACCTGGAGTCTTAAGTACATCCTTTGGTTTCGATATGTTCCTACAATATAATAAGCAGATTTTGTTAAGTGGAATTTTGTCTTACAAGTGAGTAAATGTGATGCCGTATCATATACCAAATCGACACTTAACAAAATTCCCGTCTCAATCATGTAAACCATTTTTTAAATAACCAGGCATAATATTTATGTTCAAAACAAAAGAAATTTAGGCTTTAATGTTTGAAATCAACATTACATTGCTAAATAATATTAAAATACAAGGTAAATTTTGCCCAATGAATACTTTAAGGAATGATTCTGTTTGTCCTGGACTACAAAAAGTTTTTTCTTACAAATGTTTTTAATGTTGTGGAACAGCAATTTCTTTTCCCTGCAAACTGTAAATTTTTTTTGGTAAAACTGTTTTTTCTGCAAACACTTTTTCCTCTGAATTAATAAAGATGGAATATCCTAAATTATTTGATAGACTCCTCACAGGTGATATAATAATGCAAAATTACAATATGTAAGAAAATATTATAACTCAAATGAAAAAAGCCTACCTTTTTTGTTTCGTCAACACAGCATTACATTTTTTGACTTTGTTATCCATGTTAATTATATTTATTATATTTAAATTTTTAGATTTTTTTATTAATCTACTGTTAAAAATAGTTAAGTTTTTATTTCTAAAATTTATATTAATATTAGTCTAAATTAGGTAATAACACTTTCTAAACAAAATTGCTTGTCAAGTTCTTCATAATTCTCAAGAATAACATTTTACTTACTTTGTAAAATTTAAATCAAGTTAAATTTACACTGCTCCTGGCATGCATTAAGTATTTTTATATGCTAACAACTTTAAAACTATGGGCCTATCGTTTGGAGTACAACCATATTCCAGAAATCTAAAATAGTGGCTGAAAACTCAAATGGAAATTTCCACAAGTAGTTTGAATTATTAATGTATTAATGAAATCATACTCCTTCACAATTTCTATAAAATTGGTCGTCAAAGTTCCATATTAAGTTCATGATATAAATTTCAATTGGGAAATAGACTTTTCACAGCTACTGCTCGATTACACCTTGACAGAGAATATTTACAAAAAAATATAGTTAAATGAATATTATGAATTATTTGCATCATTTCATGTAGGATAAAAACGTAAAAAATGATTTGAATCATAAAAAACACATTGGAAACATGATTCATAACAATAAATTCTCCACAAAAACACAGGAATGAAATATTGATTTTCTATATAATCTCCCCTAACACATATACACCTCCCTAATTTTTCAACTTAAAGGAAATACAATTAGGGTAGAATTATAGAAAATTATCTGTACAATAATAAATGTAGTGTATAAGAAAAAAATTCTATTTAATGCTACATGGGCTGGAATTCAAAATAAATTTTGCCAGTTAAAAAGTTTTTTTTATACCTGAAACACTAGATTTAACTATCACGATAGTCCAAGTGTTTGACGCATCGCATAACTGCTTCCTTTATAAAAATTGATGTTTTATAAAGTCAGATATTTACACAAAATAACAAACATAAATAAATTGCAGATTGACAGGGTTTTCGATATAACTATCAGTCAGAAAATAGCAAAGAATAATTTTTTTAAGTTCTGCCTAAAACGTAAACATTTTAACTAATCCCTACTCTCCAAAATAAATTAATAAAAAAATTATTTCAGCTATAGTGTCATATGCATTTCGTACTGTTTTTGATGTTGCTCAAAAACTCAACCCAAACTTCATCTCCTTACAATTTCAATCAATCGTCCAAGGTTTAGTCACATGATAACATGCTTGATTTGTAAGTGATTGAAAGTGGCACAATAACACCGAAACATAACATAACAAAAACAAAATCTTACAAAAAATCAATAAAGAAAGAGTGAAATTAGGAAAAGAATTTAACTCCTTCTTCTTGCGGATTTTCAGCTGAAAATATTTGTGCTTTACCCCTACGTTCCAACACCTGTAGCGATTTTCGTAAAACATTTATATCAATGGCATGAAATTCTTCACCTGTTGTATCGTCACCTGAATGCAGTTCGAACAACGTGCACACAGTGTCTGTCATGCCATTCGCAGAAACCCAATTATATATCATATCTGCCCATTCGTCTGGAGTTCGCCACATTAAATAACAACGTCTTTTTTCTTTAATATTATCCCACTCAACATGACCAGTGCTTTCCAAAGAATTCAAAATTTGTATAATACCTTCCAAAGATAGTTTCCTGTTAATTGCTTTGTTATTAAAGAGCACATCTGTTTGTGCCTCCACAATGTCAAGTCGATAAAGTTTATGATGCTTGTAGTAACTCAATAAAATATTTTTCCATGCATCGATTTGTTTTGCTCTGGTATCAGAATTTGGTTGAATCGTAAAAAAAGGTGGAAAACTGTACTGCCATGGAAATTCAAATGATGTCATTGTTATTTGAATTACTTTTGCTAAAGTGAAAGAAGGTGTAATATGAACAAGGAATACAACATTAGTTGAAGTTAAAAAATAAAATTGATTCACTGAACAAAGGAAAAGACTACCTCGAAAAGGACAACAATAAACGTTCTGCAAATGTAAAAACATGGTGAAGAATGTTTTATAAAAGCCATGTAATTGAAACTTTTTTACCCACCTGCAGACAAAAAACAAATCATTTTAATGGCCTTATTATGATTTTTTCTCAGTAAAAGAAAGTTAGGTACTTTTATTTTCTTTGCATTTAAAAACATCTGACAGAGTCTTTTTGCAATAGAGGGCTAAACATTTTAATCAACAGACTTCTAATGAATTTGATCGATTTAAACCAAGGATAAAAAGCTCTCAGGGATGGCAAATTCCTACGGGAATCTTTAGATACTAGTCGGTAGCTAATTGAAAAATTCACAGGTTTAACATGAAGTAAAGAAATTACTCAGATTGGGGTTTCATCATACATATTTCCCACATCAGTATTTCGTGCATTTTTCACACCTGTTAACACCAAGTAATGAAATTACCCAGATGGGGGTTTGAAAGAAAACTACAGGGCAGCCATTTCACACAGACAGACAAAATATGGCAATTACTTTAGAAATATAATTGCTTTGACAAGCTGCATGTACAGAACAAAACGCACAATAAAGATTTCTGCAATATAAAGTATTTTTTGAAAGACAAATACAAATAAAAATATATGTAAACCTACAGTTAGTTTTCCTGTCAAAATAAAAATGTTTACATTACAATTGAATCAGTCATATGTTGCGTATATGTTCTGTTGCAAAAAAGTCCTAAAAAAATAAAACACACATCAAAATACATATAAAAAGCCTAAATCCTAACTAAATATCCCTAGAATAATCAAAATATAAATTTTCCTAAATATCCTGCAAGCTGCAAAAGAAATATTCTCAGATGCTAATTGTCAATCTTTAAGTAAATGACAGTTTCTCCATCAAGTCAAATGTTTTCAGTTGCCCTGCCTCACAAAGAAAATCAGAGTAAATATTAATCGCATTCCACACATCTGGTTTCCCCTTCTCGTTCAGCAATTTCACAATATCATGGCTGTTGTGAGCATCTTTTAGACTTGCATAAAAATCACTATGTACAAATCTTGGCATGATAAATATAAAACCATACAAGAAACCCCACGCTGCTGTGTATTCGTACTCTTTCATCATCTTATCAAACGTAAACAGCAGATCGTCATTCAGGTCAAACTGCTGACAGCTACTTACAAATGCATTGTAATACGTCTGCAAAAAATCCTGTAGATGTTCTTTACGCATTGTTGGTGTTGACACTTGTGATAGATATTGATGAACATCAGTGATTGCAGATGAAAATCGAATAATTTGAAAGTCAAAAAATCTAGGATCGCCGTTGGAATTTTTAGGGAAAGCAAGATTCCACATGTGAAAATCACCGTGACAAACAACTTTAAATTCGTCATCACAATCTAGTGTATTATGCAGAATAAACATAATCATGTCACTCAATTTTTCCAGTCGTTCAATTGAGTCTTCAGTAAAGTTTATCTGGCTAAATCCTTTTTCAAGGAGAGTGGAATTTCCATTTTTTATCTCTGTAAGGACAGCCTTCATTATCGAAATATTTTGTTTGTATGTACCCATAAAGTATGGACCAGTCACCTCATGATGTCCTGGATTGAAACACTTATCAGCAAGGAGAGGGTATTCTTTTAAAAAGTCGATGTTACATTGATGTTTCATACAGTAGGATGTTGAATGAAACACAGCTAATGACTTCAAGACACAGTTGATTTGTGCTGGGCTGTGAAATTCAGGCTTTGCTGTTACATAAAAACTATCTGGACTAAAACGTTCTAGTGCAATATAGAAGCTCTCTTTCACATAACCACTGCCATAGAACTTGAAAAACATATTAGCAAGAGATGCATTTCCCTTCACAGTTTTCTTTTTATCTGCTTCGAATTTACATAGTGCTGGAAAAATCCTTTCGTAAAATTCCACTTCCTTGTCAAATGTTGAAATTTCAATATTGAACAATTCTGGTACTGACCCTTCTTTGCAAAACTTTAAAAACAAATTGATATCGGGAACATTATCTTTTAGTTTTATCGTAACTGCATCATGGTTACTAGCTATGTCACCAGAGGCAAAGTTTTTAACTTGCACACACTCTAGTATTTCGTCCTTATCGATCCCAGACTTGACCAATAATTCTTGAAGAAAGAAGAAAACAGCATCTTGCAAAGCCATACTTCTTCTTGCCTATAAGTTGCAATAAAACTGTTATTAAAACTATAACAATAACTTTTCAGCTTGGCAGAAGGAAAAATGGACAGACTTCATACAGAGGAATTTGATTTTAGAACAGTCTAGATCAGATTGGAGCAAAACTTCATTAATATATACCGTCCAATCCATGCTAGTCTGGAATGTGGTCTTCAATAATCCATATATATTTAATTTTGTGAATATTAATATTTAAAAATGACATAAAAATTATGTAGCATGATTATTTTTAAATTGATTTTAAACTAATCTTTTCTCATTAAGCAACGGATGTGTTGTTAAAATTTTAAAAAAATGGTGTGCTTTCTCTAACAAATCAATCACTTTGACATTTGTCAGTTTGTCATGGAGCCATTTTTATCATTTTATATTAAACTTGCCACAAGCACTGCAAATATAAAATTACATGGGCTCTACACCTAAACTGTGGGGTACATTGTCAGTACAGCACTCAGCTCATGTCTAAAAGGTCATGGGTTTGATCTCCACACAAGGCCATTGTTTAGTTAGACAAAAATTTCGAAAAACTAGTCTGTGGCCATGGATAAATTCACGGGTTTGCCCATCCTTTATTTACCGCATTTCCTGTGTCTTACTACTGTGCATTTTGTGTGACAGACATATACAGATATTATAATATAGATGTTTCTGCAGTCCAAGTGACACCTTAAACACTCTTGAACCAGCTTTGTGAGGTCCCTCATGGAAACAATTATGACAGTGTATATCCCTTAAAATAAGTCAGGCTATCCACATTAAATATTAATAACTACCACCAGGAGTGTATGCACTACACAATCTCCATAATGAGATAATGTGCCATACTCCCCAATGCGTCAATGCTTTTTGCACTGCAGCAATGCCGGTAAGGCCTAAGAAAGTTCAACCTCAGTTTTCTGTCAGCCACCTGCATGTATATTTACCACCACATGAAAAAGTTTATTATTTTGTTGTTCTTACTTTTCGTCCAAAATAAAAAATCTGAGGTAATTTACCAAAAGAACGTCTCAAAAAGCCTACTAAAATCACTGCACCCAAGCCATATCCAGGGCTCTCCGGGGACATGGTTGCAACATTTATGGTTTTTTTGCTTGTGTTCATAAAATACTGACCAATTGTAACTATATTACATCAGGCTTATCAATAAGAAAAAAACACCCCAGGAATAAATCGCACATCCCAAGCTTTGGTAATTTTGTTTTGTTGGGTGAAAATATAAAAATTATAAAAAAAAGTCGAAGTGTGAAGCAACAAAATTCCTTTGCCCTGATACACTGTACAGGAGCTGCAGTTTTGCCATGGGGAACAAGCATAGTACAAGTTTAAGCAATGTTCACAGCTTAGAATTTCGGCTTAGTTATATATATTAAAAAGTAGTAAATCAAGTAATTAAACTTTGCATCTACTTGTGGAACGAAAAAGATTTTTAGTGAATGAATCATACAGAAAGTTGAACAACAGCTAATAATGACAACCAGGGGCGGATTTAGCTATGGTGTACTGGTGTAAATACACCAGCAAAAATTCTGCTCAAAAAATTAAGGTGTATTCTGTGAGCCTTTTGCTCTCTGATTTTTACGCCCATTATTAAAATGAACTAGAAAAACGGCCGCCTGCGTATAAAATTGGTGGTCCTGTTTTTGTGTCAATTTTTATATCTTAATCGGTACCGGCTTCACTATTTACACCAGTTCAACTGGTGTAAGCTGCGCATTCTTCTGGGCAAAAAATATCCTGGTGTATTTCTCTGGTGTAGCCAACTGGTGTAAAATGAAAATTATACGGCATGACGATCCAGGACATATATTCAGGTGAGTGATCTGCAAACTTTCTCTGTTACGACCGCTTTGAAACAGGTCACTGTTTTTTTTACTTGATTTGTCTTGAAAAGTGTTGAAGTGACAGAGTCGATATCAGATAAACAACTGAAGTTATTTGAAGATTCGGAGCGATATGTAAAGCACCGTATTTCGACATGTATTGGAGAAGTATCAGATTTGGATGCAAGAGTTAGGAAGAAAGAGTTGGACTGAATCTCACAGACACTATTGAATGCTCACTTGGCAAAATTTCCTACAGAAGAGTCTATTTGTAGATGCTTGTGTATTTTTTAATATAAATTTTAAATACAGAAATAGTTACTAGCTGCCTAGCTACTCACATGATTGGCGCCGTAGATTAGTGGTTATAGCTTTCGTACTCTGTGCGGGAGACCGGGGTTCGATTCCTCTTGACAGCGATTCAACATGGGCGAGTGAATGTTACCATAGCCCCGGGTTAACCCAAGCCATGTGAGGGAAATTGGGGAAATGGCACATTGTGTGGGCCGTTGGATGTTGCCGGGAGTTGTCTAGTAGAGCGTGGGCCCTACTAATTGGGTCTGCGTAGCTCAAAATGAGCATTAAATACTCTAGGACTCTCTATCTCAGCCATGGCCCCTCCTGGAAATAATAGACAGGGTATATCCCTCGATATTTGTGAGGCTAGCCATGTAAAATATGCACATCTATCTATGATAAGTTCAAATACCAGCAAGCAAAATTTTCAGCATAATTTTTATAAACAGTGTGTTTTGTTTATATTTGAACTTTTATCTTTTATCTTCAATAAATGCGTCTAATCAATAATATATATAGACTTAGTTATTATAGTTTATTTGTTTGTTTTATTTTTTCATTTTAACATTTTGTTTTTGCAGAAAACTTTGTAGCTAGCTAACTATTGTCTATAAATAATAGAATAAACACTTTTATTTAGATCTACTGGAAACGGCAATTATTTATACAATTCTGTTTCTATATTAATTGTTGGAAATGAGAGCCTTTGCTATCTACTTTGAGGTGTCGTTTCGATTGCTGGCGTTTCGATTGCTGCGTTTACATTCAA
The DNA here is from genome assembly GCA_030067915.1 of Hydractinia echinata. Classification (NCBI taxonomy): domain Eukaryota; kingdom Metazoa; phylum Cnidaria; class Hydrozoa; order Anthoathecata; family Hydractiniidae; genus Hydractinia; species Hydractinia echinata. The sequence continues at coordinate 299,207 of JASGCC010000048.1, read as the reverse complement.
ACTTCTATGCTTCATATAACGTTGACAAAAAGATTATGGAGAACTTTCCTTGTAATGAAAGAGGACTTTTTGCATCAATATTTCCTCATGATGTTGCTGATGAATTTCCAGGAAATAAAAACTTAGATAGAAAGTCATGTGTTATCAAGGAAGCCATTTATAATCCTAAATATACAAGATTCGGATCTTTAATGGATATGCTTGCTCTTGCAACAGTTATTGGGAAAAATATTAAAACCGTATACCCTCATAATATAGATGACATCCATGGAAGTTTTAATAATTGGTTGATTACCCCAATAACAAGTACAGAATATACGAGCGAATGTATAACCATGATGTGGTCAAGAATGGGTGAGGTAAGAAAAATGCCATCTGGCATATTTAAGGTAGCGGTATGGTAAATAATTACTTTTTTTTACATTTTTTTTTTTTTAAGGAATATTTTACTATTAAAACTGCTCTTTCCAATGAACTAATTTTTATTCCAAAATGTTTCCTCAAAATTGAAGGATTTAGCGTTACAAAATATTCCACTCCATATGTCTTTGTTCTGGCGATCAAATATTTCTGTGCACGAAGTGAGTTATGACTCACGTTTACTAAAAATAATGTGACCTTCAGCATTGAGAACTTTCTGTTTACGCAATATTTATGCATAAGGTGTGAGACATAAGCGAGACAAAAAGCACTGGAAAAAAGTTAAAAATTGAAAAATCCACTGAGACCTGCTGTTCGCGAAGCTTTGATTCCACTGTTTACGCGTTTAGCAAATCAGGAGTTTTTAGAAGGTGTAAAACAATGCTATACACAGAATCCAAACGAATCCCTCCACCACTTAATTTGGACAATCGTGCCTAAGGAGCAAAACAACTCTCCTGAAGAATCTATCTAGATAAAATAAAAATTGAATTATTTGAAAGAATGTAAACAAGGTGGAAGCTTGTTTATTGAACAAATCAAAACTGCTTACCCGGCATCTCTCATGTTTTTTTCCAACTTCTTCTTCCAACGAAAAAACATTGCCTGGGTTTCCCTCGCTGTTTTTATTCTGCAGTGTTTTATTTGCTTTTGGCATTTTTATATTCTTATTGTAACAAATATTTTCACAAAACAAAAATGAAAGTTGAATAGAATCGTTTTCTCGATTATTACATTTCCTGTTTTTGAACATTTATATTCATATTTTACCCTCAAACCCCCTGACGTGAGAAAAAATATCATCATATTAGAAACAAATGCTTTGAGAATTATTAATTTTGCTTTATTATGATGGGGGCATTCTTATGCAAAAAAAATGTTGAATAAGAGTTCCGCAAGTTCACTTTAAATAACTCATGAATAATTAAATATTCTCTTTTCAATTTCTTGTAAACAATCACAGGTCGAAAGAAAAAACTTCGTTAACGAATATCTCTGAATAATTTTTTCGTAAAATTTTCGGTTGCCTACTCTTCTTAAAAGGGATCTGTCTCAAAAATGCATTAGATGACGTCATGAAACTTTCGTTTTCGGCTTCACGAGTGTTTGATCTCTACTCGCGTGTCTCATTTTAATTTTTGGTCAGCGGATTTGGATGCAAAAGTGATTGAAAGAAAAAGGAAAAAAAATTGAGTGTTATTTTTATGATCTTATAGATGATTTACGGTATATTTTCAAAACGATTAAAGTTGAGAAAAAAATGAGACACGCGATTTAAATTCAGACTATGCTGAACATGTGGACATATTTTTTTTTCTGTAAACTTGTATACTTTTGAGACAAATCCCTTCACAGTTGGCCACACCCACTTTTTAAGACTTTCGACTATATTTTTTTTCTGTTACAACATTTTAATTTATTTTTTTCGTAATATTGTAGAACAAACTTTTGTTAACAAGTACATATATACTTTTATAATGTTTTTTTAAAAGGAAAGTTGAAAAAAAATGCTTTATACAGAAGAGGTGTAATTTACCATACCGCTACCTTAAGCCAAATCACTTTGTATATGCCTGTTATTAGGATATTTTGCAAACACCTTAAACCACCATGAAAAAAGACAAAACGTCAGCAACAATGAATTTAAATGGCAAAGGTTTAGGAGGTAAAAATTAATTTATTGCTTGTGTTTTTAAAAGACAAGTAAAGTATTGCAAGTAAACATTCAGCTTCATTTCTTAGAAATAATTAATGCTGCACATATTTCTATGTTGTACCCAAATATTTTCAAGATTTTACATATTCTTTCCGTAGTGCCAGTGACGACATGTTCCTGTGAGAGATCTATATCAACGCTACGACGAGTAAAAACATTCAAGAAACTCGATGAACCAGGTATGTTTCTACAGTATAACGTTGCATATTAAGGAGAATGCAACATTTTTAATCTTGTCATGTATCTTGCCAATTAATTTATTGAGTTATCTGTTTTGATTGTGAAACACTGCAATAAGTGCAATTAATTACAATTTCCAAACTTTTGTTCAGGATCGATTTAATGCCTTGGTGTTGCTAATTATCCACAACAAGATGAAAATAAATTTAGATGACGTAATCGATATGCTGGCAATAAAATATCCAAAAAAACTTAAAATGTTAGATATCCTGAACGACGATTAAAAGTGTAACAGTCTTGATAAAAAAAGGAATAAATCTTGCATATTATTATCTATTATCTGTTGTTTAAATGTTCCTGTATATAAATTCCCTAAAAGTAATAAGGCATGACACCAAAATTTTTAAAAACAACATTTTAATTACTCAACTTGTACAAAAAAACCTTCAAAAATATAATCTTTGTCAGCTAAAAAACTAAAATAACCACCATACACCTACTTATCAAAGATGATTCTGAGAGATGATTTTATGCTATTTTAGCCGTTTGAGGGCGTTGCCTTCCTGGACCCCAAACCCCCAGTTGTAAAATTAACGCCCTCGCGGCCGGTGAAGCCTCTTTGAGGCTTTTTTACACCAGTCAAAAAAAATCCTAAATCCGCCCCTGACAAGGCTGACAATTGTAATATTGTTACTTTTAAAATCACATTGTTTATACTTTCCTAAGAGATATGCACACTGGAATAATAATTATTTTTGTTCTTTTGCGAAAATTAACCCTTTTCAAAACCAACCTGTACATCCTCTAGCTAACCCACTAACTCCTGACCCAGATAAAAATATTACGTAGACTAAGATATCATCAACACAGCCCCTTCACAGTTGGTAACCGCGGATTACAGCTGATACCTAGCCATGCAACACTTCACTTGTGCAGAGGTGAATGGCAATTAGATGCAGATGAAACAAGCCTACACAATTGCACTTACAAGCGGAACAGGCAATATAATTGTTGGCATTATTTTATTTCAAATTATTTTTTAAATTTGAAATTATGTTCCATTATTAGAAAAACAAATTTATAAAATTCAGAAATCAGAATTGCTCAGCTAGCCAAACTTTTTGTGGAACTGGGAGAACAGTTGATGGCTTGGCTATTATCCCATTTCTGATAGTCGTGAGCATCTTTGCATGTGCAAGAGCAATCACTTGCCCCTTATTGATAGGCCTGATATATAGATTAATTCCGTTGTTTGCATTTTCAGCGGTAAGTTCTTTTGGCTTTAGCATTTGTGTGACAGGAAAAAAGATGGGGGCACTAGATGAAGGAAAGTAATTATCAGTCCATTTCGTCACACGAAGGGATTATTAGGACTCGATAATAGTTTATAACCTCACCACCGATGTTTCTGTGTAAAAAAAACACAGGAAAAAACCTCTTCACCAAATCCTAGCATGTTTTTTCCTGCCACACAAATGCCAGAGCCAAAGACCTTACTGCTGAAAAGTAAACAAATGACTTCATGCTGGAATCCATCTATACGCTCCATCTACATACAAGGGATTAGTTCCGCTATGAACCTTGTTTTTAGTTTTTACTTAGCCGAGCAAGACAATATATGCTACAACATACAAAGATATCACTTTCTTTGCCAGCCGAGAATTAAAATATGGCAAGAAATAGTGTGTAAGCTATGCTCACAAAAGTGTATCTCACTCCAGTGGTAAAAGGACTGCTTTCAACTGTGAGGACACTAAGTATAAATAAAGTATAAACTGATTTAGGTAGGCATATAAATAATAAGAACAAAAACAAAACCAGACACTGACCTAATGAAATGACCTATATATACCTATAGTAAGAGAGGATTTACACCAAACAGCAGAGCAACAAAACGGCAGGACAGCAGCTTCAGCACAATGCTTGTTTTCACGTTTCCCGGCTCAAGGTCTATAATTCGGAATTTCGGAATTTGAAACGTCTGAGTCCAGGCGCATCGTTGGTGTATTCACCATCAATATAGACACGCCACCTCATACTTTAGAATTACAAATGTTTCTAAACAAGAAGAGAAGAAGAATCGACCAATTGACTAAAATGGCAAACAGTTGTAAAGAAAACAATAAAACAGTTTAGCTACTTACCGCAGAACAAAATACAAAAAAAATTTGGGTTTTTTGGACATATGAAACTGGGTAAATATGGCGAACAATTTGCTAAGGAAGGTAAATGCAATGGGACGTTATTTTTATTTCCGAATTTTAAATACTATGTATTATGGAAATATTTAACTTTACTGATGTAGGAGTTGAGATACCACGTTTAAAATTTCTTGAGCAGCTAAAAATATTTCGCCAATAAAATACCGTTGCACAACTAAAAAGCTACAGTATGCTCTCGTTAAGTGGGACCCCGGATAAGTAGGGCGCCCGCTATATAGTACTATTTTTCTCCGTCCCTTGAGCAAAAACTTTGCTTAAGTGGAACATTCAATGGAATGACTTAATATTTTTCTGAGACTGAAGACATTGCAATGATTCGAAAGAAAAAATTTGTAAACAAAACAAACTTTTCTCGAGTTCTTTTCGTGAGAGTGCAGTCACTTATCACCATATTGTGATTATGAATTTACAAATCCCTCTAAGATCTCTCTAAGTCTCTCAAAAAATTTCGATAACTGGGACAAATTGAGCTATTTGAGGAAAATCCTACTTATGAGGAGATTCGCTTAAGTAGGACGCCCGCTAAGTCCAGTGGACTCTCTATAACTTGAACAGGCACGGGGAATCGGAAACCGTTCGTGTTATAGAGAGGTTTGGGTAATAGAGAGTTGGGAGTTTTTCCAAGTTTTTGTATAAATTTTGTATAAATGGCCAATTAAGCGTGATTTTTCTCCCTTTTATGGAATGGGGACGAAATCTTTCTTTGTACAGGATAAAATCTCGACCTTGTAGGCTAAGAACGGACTGAAAAAATAAAAAATATCTCAACGATTTATTCTTAGGAAGAAAGGAAATCCGAAAGTAGAGTTTGCTTTCTTGTATGAAGGACATCTTTTTCAACAGTTTGATTTAAGTCCTTTAGTGATCTCATCATTGCCTCCCCGAAATTTGAAAAGAGGCTGAAATCTTCAAGAACACTTATAGCTTTCCGCACTTCTTCGTTCGTTGATTTACGTTTTGTTCGAATAATTTAAGGCCCCTCACACATGTAGATATGAAACATTCGAATCAGTTAGGACTCTATTTACGTTTACAGAGCTAAAACAATGCAAAAAAACTGCTTGTGTCATATAAAGTTCTAGATACATGTTGCGACGTTCGAGGAAATACCCCAAGAGACAAAAAAAAACGTTCGAGTTAAGGAGAGATTCGAGTTATAGGGGTTCGAGTAATAGAGAGTTTATTAGGAAAGTTTATTAGGATATTCCTACCGTGCCAGCGAAATCGTTCGAGCACTTAACGAGAGTATGCTGTATTAGCCAAGTCAGACGGAATTTATTAATTAAGGTAGTTGAATTTAAGTGTGTTCATGTAATCTTCATCTGATGAATCTTTGTAATAAATCAACAAAATTATTTTGAATGTTTTATTTGATTTGCACGTGGTGGCCAGACAACACTTTAAGCATTGATTTTTTTTCAAGTAACCCTTTATGCAAGTAAGGAGTTTATAAAGAGTGTAAAAATGAAGAAAAGATCAACTGAAACTGGAGTTTAGAAGAAACAAAGCTTTTTTGCTCGTGGATTCAGCCACCAATTTTTATGGTCACTTTAGAAGAAAAACCGTCGAAAAAGTCATTTACAAAAGAAGTTTTCTGGCAAAAATTGAGAAAGCACTTGAAAAAGAACCTTCAAGTCATCCAAAATAAGAGAGACAAAAGGCAAATTGAAATTAAATGTTAGAAAACTACAGATAAGATACAATAACTTAAAACAGCAATGGCGCAAATCCGGACTGACAGCTTATGACGGCCCTGAGTGGTTTAACATTGTCAACCGGTCTTAGCTGGCACAAACCAGGGTTTTGATGCCATGTGCTCTACTTCTGGCGAGACATCCCTTACCGGATGTTTACACCTGATGTCATGAGTAAATCTGAAGTAGAGCAGAACGATGTTTTGAGGAGTCGCAAGTTAAACTATTACCACGCTGGAGAAAATCAACGTCTGAAACTGGAAGAAAGACATCGAAAATACATGCTTGACTTTTGACGTTTAGAGGCTGAAAAACTGTGACTTTTTATGTGGCATATCAGAAATTTTTTGAGTTTTTTATATTTTATAATAGACTTTGGCGAGTGAAACATTAAGAGAACTTAAAAACAAAAAATATGACGACATGTTTGGAGAAAAAGTGCGATAACAAGTTTGCCATGAAAATCTTTGTACTTGGTATTATACAGCCAATCAGAGAAAGATTTTCGCGCGCTATTCAGCCAATCAAAGTAAACATATAATCCTGCACTGTGGAATTGAAAAGTAAGTAAAAGTTACATTAGTTTCTCAGTAGAAAATAAAAATATAGCGTATACTTTTTATGTACATTAACCAATCAAAATGCGAGAAAACTTTAACCTTATTATAATTAATTATTATATGCTATTACTATTTTTTATATTTAAGAGTAGCGAATATGAAGCGACTGTAAATATTGTTTTGCTCACTCAAGGGGCTTAGCTCCTGCCATCTTTTTTTTACATCATACATTTTATATTTAAATGTTATTTAGGCGAATTATTTATGTAATCCAGATCAAAAATTAAAAAATCTACCAGGCACCAAATTAAGGCAGTACGGTATATACCACATCATACCATATATCAGATGAAAGATACGCAAAGAAACAACCGACATTTTGTCAGCAGGTTCGAAGTGCAAAGAGTAATTTTCTGTAATATTTCTAAACATTCCGAAAACGAAAGCGTACCAGAGCGCATCCCACTATGGCCAGTTTAAAACGCCAGAAGTCATTCACCCACAATAATGAATATAACGAAGATGATAAAAGTAACAAAATGGGAAGAAGCATGAGTGTTGGTGCTTCAAGCTCGACGTGTACATCAAATGGATATGTTAAAAAGCAAATACAGAAGCAGAAATCAGAAGCTAAGTTGGAGAGAAAACTGAATTTATTTAACAAATTAAAAAGGTTAACTTTATTTTTTTAATGTACTCTTAACAAAATTAGGCATTTATCAAAATAACTAGTTCTACTATTTAACATTGCTTGTATCATAAGCAAGGCGTTTTCTCTGTATATGGTTTTAATCAGTTTGGAACTTTAACCCAATTGGATAAGTGTTTCTGGATTAGATAATTTGTGGTATATACTTGTTACTGCAGTCCTAATTCAACTTACTATAATCATTATTAATGATATCACCCACTTCCTATATGAAAGCATACCGGCAAAAAGCAATTGGCTTGTTGGCTAAGTGTCATTTAATTTAAATTTTAACTGTGAGATAAACTGATCTATGTTGGTATTATACCTGATCAAGTGAATCCACAACTTCTCAATAGAGTAAGACATGCCGCAATCAGGTAAGCACTTTTTGTAATTCAACTGGGGGCAAGCCGCTGGCGAAAAGTGCATTACAATTATTGTTTACGCAGTGCTATTAATTTGGTGCTGATTCACTGATGATAGAAAAAAATTACTGTGCTGTTCTAGTGATTACGTGAATTGTATTGCCAGCATGGTATGCACTCTACTTGCTTGCACTTTACTACAGCTAGCAATTACTCCTTTTGCAAACATACCAAACTTCGAAACATAAGAAAAATAAATGTTTTGGGTCCATGTAGCACCATAGCTTAGTGGTTATAACTCTCGCATTTTGTGCTGGAAACCAGGAATCGATTCCTCCGGTGATTCAATATCGGTAAGTGAATGTTACCATAGCCCCTGGTTAACCCAAGTCATGCAAGAGAAATTGGGGAGATGGCACACTGTGTGGGTCATTGGATGTTGCAAGGACTTTGGGACTCCCCTTTTAAGCCATGACCCCTCCTCAAAATAATAGACAGGGTATATCCCTCAGTTTTTGTGAGACTAGCCATGTAAAATAATACATCTCTCTATCTATCTATATGCCAAGATTACAACGTTTTAAAGATTTAACCCAAACCCAGTTGGTTATATTGGCTCGTTGGCTATATGTTTGACTAAGTTGACTTATTGGGAGAAGATTATTTCAGAGAAGATCTGGATATATTTTCAAAATTTCAAATTGTTTTTGCATAAACAGATTTTTACAAAACAAAAATATAATTTGTGTCATATATATTTTTTTTACATGTTACTTATTTTTTTTATATATTTGCAGTTGTTTTGTACATAGCTTTTATTCAATCAGATTTTATGTTATATAAAAATATTCATTTTGATTTTATTCAGTCTTAAAATATGCTTATCCTATGCTTAAATTTTTATGATCTCAGTCTAGCAGGTCTGGTCAGAAAAAATTACTCTGTGAATTTCAGACATTAACTACTCTGCATGAGTAATCTACATGTGATCAGAAATGCTGGTGCAAATTAATTTGTGTAAGTGGTTGAAAGTTGAATCTTTTTATGCTGTAATTTAAATTAGCCCTTTTTTGTCTTTTTAATCCAAAAATTAATTATATATATAATAAAAAATTAATAATAAAAACGCGTTTATATGCAACTTTATTATCTCCATACTAGCTAATTTCACTGTATTTTATTAGTAACAATGAGTGCAGTCAGAAGCAAAAACAAACCAATTAAGTAGACTTGCAAGAACGAATTAATTTAATATCAGTCGAAGATAATAGGGGCGTGAAAGTGCATCTTACAAAGTCTGATGGTCAAATAAGATTTCTATTCATTTATGATTCTGTACATTTTTTTGTCTTGTAAATTATACTCATAATTCAGATATAAACTTCTATCATAATTATTATGTTGTTATAAATATTATTTTATTTTTTAGTAAAATCTTCTGGCCTGTACCATTTTTTTCATTTGCCTATTTTTTGGCTTAAAAGTGGCTTGACTATTTCAACAAACAAAACTAGTTTCAAGAAATGAAGCAACAAACGTATAATAAAAAGAAAATATGTATTACCTATATGTTAATATGTGTTAAATAAAGTAGGCAAAAGTTCTCATACTAGAGATAGAATAGTAATTTGTCCTCCCCTGGATGTATAAAAACCAGAATACCAATATTCAAAATTGGTAACATAACATTTTTCTGAATCTAGGGTAATAAGTTAGCAATTTAATCACTATGTTATTTTGATATGTACTCATTTTGTTGAAACATGCCCCCCTAGCGTATCCGTAGTTGTATACGCAGGATTGACATGACATTACTGAAAAATGATTTGCCTAAACCATGAACATTGTTTAGAACATAAATTTATTATTATTTTTTTAATATTTTTTTAGTGTGCATCACACCAGTCCTTCCTTATTCTCAAGTTCTTCCGGATTTGATAACTACAGAGGAGTTATAAATTTATGTCTGCTGTTATTGGTAAGTTTAAGTCTGTTTTATTATTTTATGTTATATTTTCTGTATCTGTCTTTTTACAAACTTATTTTGCCCTCCAGTGAAAGAATATTTTCAAATCACACATCTTTTTTAACATATTATAGTCCAAATGTGTCATTGACTTCAATCTGCAATATCGCTTTTGTCATAATTACAAACCTTTTTGGGGACAGTTCAGATAAACATAGCCTGTCTACGAGTATGGTTATTGAGCATTACCTCAAGTTACCATGTATATATATATAGTTTAGTTTAAAAGAAATACAGGTTTTAAAACAAGGTGGAATACTGGAGAAAACTGGCGCCGTAGATTAGTGGTTATAGCTCTCGTACTCTGTGCGGGAGACCGGGGTTCGATTCCTCTTGACGGCGATTCAACATGGGCGAGTGAATGTTACCATAGCCCCGGGTTAACCCAAGCCATGTGAGGGAAATTGGGGAGATGGTACACTGTATGGGCCGTTGAATGTTTCCGGGAGTTGTCTAGTAGAGCGCTGGCCCTAATTGGGTCTGCGTAGCTCAAAAATGAGCATTAAATACTCTAGGACTCTCCATCTAAGCCATGGCCCCTCCTGGAAATAATAGACAGGGTATAACCCTCGATATTTGTGAGGCTAGCCATGTAAAATATGCACATCTATCTATCTATCTAAACTACTTAGCATCTAGATTCGAAACATGACTTTTTGTTTTTGACAGTTTTTGGTTAGGTGGATGTGTAACGCCAGTCTGAGAGACAGAAAGAGTTCAGATGAGCTAAGAAGCAGGCTAAGTATCCGTAGAATTAAAGATGTTATCCAGATAAGAAGATTGAATTGGCTGGGGCACTTGGAAAGAATGGAGGAGGATAATTGGGTAAGAAAGTGTAGAGACTTGATAGTTCCTGGGGCAAAGCCCAGAGGCAGACCGAGAAAGACTTGGCAGGAGGTTATAAGGACAGACTTGATACAGAGGAAGTTGAGTTTAGATCTAACACAGTCTAGATCAGATTGGAAGAGGGTCATTAATATACCCCGTCCAACCCATGCTAGCATGGAAAACGGACGTTAAGCCGAGAATGATGATGAATGATGATGATGACAAACTGCAAAAGTTTATTCCCACCAATTGTTTAAATTAAAAATGGTCTCTTAGAGTTCTACTGCTATAAGACAAGATCCTTAAAATAAGTTGTAACACTTCTGTGAGACCCTTTCGATCAACAAAAAAACAATTTCTGTGGGAAATTTCATCACTTTCCTGAAGTGCAAAAGTTTTTTTTTGCAAAAACCTTTTAATTTCATATAGAACTGGGATAGTATTTTCCTACCAAATGCAAAGATTTTGTTGTAAAGCTGAAGTGCAAAAGTTTTTTCCTCAAATACTCTCTTTCTTAAAGTATATCTTTAGTATATGTACATGTAGCATAAATATGTGTTTTTTTGGGAAGTGTTTATTTAATTTGTTATTGTGTTATTTTAGGTGTTATCAAATTTCCGAGTAGCATTAAATAATGTATTAAAGTAAGTCGGCTTTGTTTTCTTTGTTGGGACTGGCTTTGTCTCCTCAATATTATTTGATTTAAACGTGAATAAATTTTATTTCTCTGAAATCTTGGTATTTTTTTTGCAGTGATTTCATTTTGCAGATAAACCAATGTCAAAAATTTTCAAGGACTTTGTTTAAGAGATACCTCATAATTTGTTTTTGCAGAACAAAGGTACAAAAAATATAGTCTGTTTATAAATGTGTGTTAAGGGTATAAGAATGACTATTCTGTCTGTTTATGTGTCAAAACCCAGTCTTACTACAAAACTGCATGAAATATTTACAAACGAAATAGCAAATGATATATTTTTACTGTTATGACTGCCACTCACTCCTTCCAGTATAATCTCTACTCCGTGCTAGATATGTGTATCTCTGGCTCAAATAATTTTGAAGATCTTCACGTCTTTAACTGTGTCGTTAGTCTTTAGGCATTTTTCTCGATTACCAACCGTAGTATACAATACAATAATATACATCATAGTCGTGATGACACTTTTTTTTTTAGAAAGTTATTTTGATAGAGCTTTACTAAGAAAGTATTATTTTGTGTTTTTTTACTAAAATTCTTTAATTTAAATCTTGGATAGTTGAAGCAAACGTTGTTTGAGTGAAAAGTATATCTATACTATAATACCCGTATACATCTGTCCGTCTGTCACGCAAAATGGTACTGCAAGTAGCGAGAAGCACGCAATGTGGTATAAAAAGAACGGGCGAACCCGTGGATTTTTCCACGGACCACCGACTAGTTATATATATTAGTATATTATATATAGTATAAGCTAGAATGCATTTTTTTCAAGCACGCTATGTCTTCAACGCAGAACAACTATGACAGAATGTCTAGAATTGTCTGAAGTCAAGCACACCACATGTAGCTGTTTTACTGTAAAAATAAGTTATTTACAGGGGAGTAACATATAAAGTGAGCCAAGCCAGTTAAAATACAAATAGTTTAATAGATTGGCACATTTTTTGTTGAAGTACATTATTTTGGATACAAATAGTTTTTCATAGATTGGCTCATTTTGCTGAGATCTCCCTTATATTAAAGATTTCTCATAAATATGTTTTATGTGACTGCACATGAGAAACCTCCCAGCCTGATTTAATGTGATTTTGTCTTAGTCGCAGTTGAAGCACTTTTTTTGTTGAAGCACATTATTTCGACAAATAGTGAATACCAAACTTCCAAAAAAAATATGTGACTTCCAAAAAAAAAAGGATCCATGCAGAAAATTAATCAATCACTCAAGACTAATAATTTTTTTAAATTCTTGTGTGACTTTTTTAGTCATTCTTCGGTAAAAATTTTGTTTTATGTATTTACACATTACATTTTTTTTTAAAACTTTTAAATTTAAAATCGTTTTAGATTGCTTTGTAAAATATTATAAAATCTTTTCACAATCCACATAACGAGACCTCTTGTGATTGTAAAAAAGTATCACCTTAACTTACCAAGTCAGGTTATAGACTTGGCTCGTGTTATTAGCCTGTTAAGGCAACATTACACATCTTAATATTGTTATATTAAGATGTGGGATATTATAATTTCCTGGTATCAATGGTTATTTGAAATATCACTTACAAGCTATACAATTTCTGTTTTAGGTATGGTGTTTTGGTGGATCCTCAGGTCATTTTTCTTTTCATGGAACAGCCATACAGTTGGCCATCAACTACATTAGTGCTAGGTATGTTCCCTTCTTCATCCCTGTATGGTGTTAATCTTTGTGTTCAGTATAATTGATGATTATAGTTTTTTGTTAATAAAACTGTCCTGCTTTATTTTAGCTTCCAATATATTTATACAAATTGCATTTTATGTGGAGAAAATTCTTGAAAAGGTATAAATATTCTTAACAAGTACAAAACCGTGCGCCGAAAAATAGTTTGACATTTTGCCAATTTAACTGATCATTGCATCCATTATTAGTCAAACATTATGAAAGAGATGCAAATTATTCTTATGTAACTAACTTTCGGCCTATCCACAAATAAAAGACAGCTTTGTATCGTGCAAAAATATGTGTCATGGTTGACCCACAGCCTGTTCCACGGTCTACCCTATAACCTCAATGATTAACCCATGCTTAATATAATTCTATTCAACAAAAACAAAGAATTTCAGACCAATATGCTTTCCTTAAGGCCTGTGAGCATCAACTTCATCCAATTGTTTCTTCACTTTATAAGTACTGTTAAAAAATGCGAAAGATGTAAGGAAAAGTTAAAAGAAGAATTGGCTTTGCTGTCAACATATTTTTTGTTGTTAAATTGTATTGCTATATGTTCGCCAATCTTTTCATTATTTTTCTTTTACAGGAAAAGATTTCTGAGCGGACAGGTTTTATACTTCATGTGTTTAACCTGGCATGCATAATTGTGATACCAACTATTGTGGTTGTAATTTTCAAACCGCTACCATGTATGTGTTCCTTGATTTTAATATGTTTTAAGAATGATCAAGTTAACTTTGATGCTTAAAATAACATCAATCAAGACCTTGCCATTATATCAGAGGTGTGCAAGTTGTCCAGCTCCACTATGCATTGATCAGCAGTGAGAGGTCTATTCACAACTATTTTTGCTTTGCTTGTTTCTTGCTTGTTACTTGCTTATTGACAGTCTGACAGTGCACAGAATTGTCAACCTTCCTCTCATTGGTGATGCAACAACTAGCCAGTGCATTCCCAGATCTTTTCATGTGTGATGTTTTTCGCAAGGTCTGTTAAAGTGTACAAAGGTTGAAAATTTTGATTTATTTATTGTTACTTATTGTAGGGTTTGCCACTGTCGCTTTATGTTGGTATACTTCCATCTTTTTAAAACTGATTTCCTACATGGCAGTCAATAGATGGTGCAGAGAAGAGAAGATTGTGAAACGTCATAAAGGTAAAAACGAATATTGCATTCTGCTCTTGTTTTTTTGTGGGTTTATTTTGTTTGTGACTTATGCAGTAAAATATTAAATGACTTTCACATGTGATGACTTAAGTGATTATAAAAACATCAACTTCTGTTCAGGCTTTTGTTACCTAATACTTGACCCGGCATGGTTATACCCAGATATCCATTGTATATACTTCCTAATTTTTTTAAAGTAAATAATAAAATCCTACATTTTTTGTCATGTATCCACAAAAGCATGTACTTGGAGCTGTTTTCTTTAGATCCAGATTTAAAACCTGTTGGACCTGTTGTCTATCCAAATAATCTTACACAAGCAGGTGAGTTCACATTTAGTAGTAATTCATGTCTGTCTAGCACGTACCAGACTGTGATAGTCAGAAAAAAAACTTCTCCAGTTCTCAATGTGGGAGGGCTAACGTATTTCTGAGATCTTTTACAGTAAAATACGTGATCGAAATTTGATAGAAACTGCTGCCAATAAAAGCTAGAAGCGTACCTTACCGTTGGAGAAATTTTTAGGAAAGAAATACGATAGTTAAAAATAACTAATCCATTCGCGTTTGGTGAAACAAAGAGAATTTTGGACAGTTAATTTTCATCTTTGTGCAAAATTCAAGTTTAACGGAGGTAAAATGACAAAAAGATAATCATAATTTGATTAAAAGATTAGAAATTTATTAGATTACGTGATTAATTCAAATTTCGCATGTAGCAAATTTCGCATGTATGTTATTTTGTAGCAAAATACCTGAAAATGCGAAAATCTCTCAACGTAAAAATATCTCACATGTTATTTGTTATTTAATTTGAATTATTTAGATATGTACTATTTTGTTGTGGCGCCCACATATTGCTATGAACTGAATTTTCCACGAACATCAAAAATAAGAATTCGATTCTTAGTGAGGAGAATACTGGAATCAGTAAGTTGAGCTTTCACATCTATCGACTTCGTAACATAAAGTCGAACGCCAAACATCTGTTTGGTGTAATTTTTCTCAAATCGTGTCTGATGATTTTATCTATGTTGATGTTCTATGTCAAATCCATGTGATTAATAGTGATAAAATACGGTTAAACACCGCACAGACAATTTGTGTCTGTTAGTTTCATCTGTATATGTTTTTTGTAGCTATTTATCAACGCTTTGATTCTTGCTCTTGGCCAACAGGTAGGTGCATATATAAAACAGATTTAAACGCAAGTTTGTAAAACATTTGGTACACTATACAAAAATAAAATTCAGCGTTGTAAACTGACATTCTGCCTGTACAGTTCATCTAACAATTTGTAATCACAAAAATTTCGGTGTAAGCCCTTATTAAAGAGTCAGGATTAAGCGAGGCTTCCATAAACTCTTAAACATGTGTTATTAGGCCACAATAGAGGTTTTTTGATTTTCTGTTCATTCTGCTCGTAATTGAAACTTTTTTACTTTTATTTAGTGGATTGTCCCAACTGTGATACATTCTTTGAAGCCTTTCCAGGTAACGCCATTATATAACATGATTCATTTTCTTTCCTGTCTTCTTCGTCAGGGCGATATCCAATACCTTTCGTTTTCACTGAAACACATTTAAAACGCAGGCATATTTAGCTTTCGACTCAACGGTGGAAAGGGGTTACTAGAATAGCTTATTTTCCCTTTTAACCGAATTGTGAGGGCTAATTAGAACGTGGAGGCTGCATGAAGTGTTATGTTTACTTTTCCTTTCTAGGAATTGGATTTTCCTCGTTTTTTTGAAAGAATTATGAAGTTGGCTGTAAGTCCAATTTGTGATTTTTGATGCTAGACTTTCTCAGGTGTTGGAAAAGGTGAAATACTGATATTCGACAAAGTTAACCATAACGCGAATGGACTGAAGAGATGTTATCTTAAGGATTCGGTAACCCCCTGAGGCACATACTCAGCATATTTAAAATATCTCCTCTGCTCGCTATATTAACTCTAACAAATATATATATTCTGAAAGCCAAATAAATCATCTCTAGAGTGATGATAAAGTATTTCTATAAAAAAAATCCAAAAAGGAGAAAAAAAAATTTATACAAAAATTCACCCTTCCAGTTCATTTAGTCGAACTCAGTAAAATTTTTGTTCGTTGAAAAAAATATGATTGCGAAGCTCTTATTCAGCTCTAAAAAACTTTGCTTTTTTTACTCAAAACAACACGTGGTTCCAAAAATATCGCAAATTTTGTGTTACAATAGCTGTTTTATGACTGATTTATCTATTTTTAAGCATGATAGATCAATAACTCGATATTTCCTCACTTTCTGCGTTAGAAAAAGCAAAGTTTTGTAGCCAAAGATATAATTGTCGCAACAAACTTGTTTTCGTACAATTTCGACAAGATGGAGGGGAGTGTTCGACAAAAATATATACCGTTACGACTAAAAATTTTATTTCGAGAAAAAGCAAATCAAAGACCTTTGCTTTTACCTGCAAGAATCATGGTTACGCCCACTTAAACGTTATGAATAATTAATAACTCATGAATATTTTATTTAAAATTAAAGGTAAAGTGTTTTCGTAGAACTATGGGTCTAGTTATTGTTAAACAGACAACAGGATAACATAACATACCAGGATAAAAACGAAAAAAATAAGGAAATAAATTATAAAGGTATAGATGATAAATAATAATATATTTGTATAGATTATTAAAGTGTGAATGTTTCCTATGTTATATGTAGAGATGAAATTTTTATTCGTTCTGCAAAACTCTCTTTAATTATTATACAGATTAAATATATTTGAGGAATTTTAAACTTTGAGCACACTATTGAAAACACTATAAGATAAAAAATATTTTTTCTCAATTTATCCCTCTTAACAATAAGTATTTTTGATTCTTTTTAAAAAAATATCAGGAAAATATGCCAAAGAATCAAAATTAAAAAAAGTAATTTTTTTAAAAAAAATGACCCTGAAGGGGGTTACCGTATCCTTAAAAAATACTGACTTACGTTAAATCAGAAATATTTGAGATTTAAGAAAAAGGGCCAATTTAGGTCTTCGTCTTTGAGAGTTTGGGTGTATTTGAAAACCAACCTTTCCATATTTAATCCAATATTTGAAAACATATTTTCTGTTTTTAGATTCCGAATCATTTTCTGTGGTTAATGTTTTTCTACGCGTATTTTCACAGTTTTCTCAACATCGTGTCTGAACTGATATATTTTGGTGATCGCACGTTCTATAAAGACTGGTGGTATGTCTTCTTCTTTAAACAGAAATTAACTTTACTGGAGTAGCTTCTTATGCCAGACCCTGGATGAGTGGGATAATTTCTTGCTCCCCTTAGATTTCCTTCACTTGCTTATTGCAAAAATAGCCCCCCTTTCCTTAGCTCTTAGACTCGATTTTGAACCCGATTTTTGCCTGCCTGCTACCGCAACGTAGGTGAACTTGGGCACTGCCAGGTGGGGAATTTAATTATCTTTCATATATTATATCAAAGTTGAGTGATCACGAGTTATGGCTAACAGACAACATTTCAGCATTTCGCCTTTGCTGAGATGCCAATTGGCTTCCTACCGAGTCTAAGGGTTAGAAAAAGGCACTTTTCAAACACTAAAACAACATCAAAATAAGGTTAGCTTTTAAACCAGCGCATTTCCGCAACAATACGAGTAGTGCTAATAAATATGCCTCATTAAAACAGACGGCTCAGTGGATTACAGCATGCTTCAACCAACAGGCATCGTTTAATATTGCAATTCATCTTTTTTAGGAATTCACCAAACATCACTTACTTTTGGCAAAATTGGAACATACCAATCCACAGATGGGCAAAAAGGTATGCTTTCTTATCGAATGATAACAACATAGTTTTACCAGAGGTTATGCATCAACTTATGTTTTTACCAAATTACAGCAGCATAGTTCTCTCAGACGTTTTGTATCAACTTTGTTTTTCTTCACTTTTAGACATGTTTACGCTCCACTTCTTCGCAATGGCTACACCAAGATACAAGCCAGTTTGTTTGTGTTTTTCATCAGTGCTTTCTTTCACGAGGTATGGGTAAATTCAACTTTCTTTTTATCTGACGATTTTTTTAGGTTCTTAAAAGAACATTGTTTATCTGAGCTCACACGTTGAGACGAGTTTCCACTTAAACGAAAATTGTCGAATTAATCTATTTGATCAATGCAAAAGTAGGAAGGAATTCTCCTTTACCATCGACCGGCGTTGATCATTTCGGCCAATTTCGGTTCAGTGAAAATCCGCTTTTACAATACTTTTTTGTTTAACAAAAGTTCAAAAGCATTTGTATTGAATAAATTTGATTGGGTAAAATGTCACTAATTTTCGCACGTATGTTTTTTGCGGATTTCGGCTTAATTTATGAAATCGAAATATCGCAAATACCCTTCGCGAAAATTAGTACCGGAAGTTAATAGCAGTAGGGTAATCTCACATTGGATTCATTCTGAGATGACACTTCCATTTGAAACTAAGTGAAATAACTTGCACTGGTAGATATTTTTGTTCAGCTTTTGATTTCTTTATTTCCTAACATTGTTTTATGTTTTTTTAGTATATCGTGAGCATTCCACTAAGAATGTTAAAACCCTGGGCTTTCATGTCAATGCTTATGCAAGTTCCACTGGCTGTGATGACATCTTACATGAAGAACCCGTGGGGTAACATAGTTGTGTGGTTGTCTCTGATAATCGGCCAGCCCATGGCCATTATGATGTATTACCATGACTACCTGGTTGTGCATAATTTGCCGAACTAAAGGAACATTCTAGAATTTACTCATCTCCAGCGCGTGGCAACTGGAAGAGAATAACATGCTTGGTGATTTATGTGTTGGTCTTATTGGTATTTATAAAAAAAGCGAAAGAAAAATCAGATATTTATCGAAACAAAAAGAAATATACTTAGGATATAGTGGATGTAAATGGGCGTTTGAAAATTTATGGATGGGGCGTTGAAACAAAATCTTATGAATTGATAGATACTTAATACCTTATACCTTTTTTATACTAATTGTTGCGACTATTAATTTTCGCGCAGGATCAGTAAAAGCGAAAAAAAGAATGTGACTTCAACGGTTAGGAAATGAACTTACTGCGCGAATTCAAGTAGAATTAGTATAAAAAGGGTAAGTGTTTTTTAACATTAACAATGTTAGTGACTAGCTTTCTAACAGCTTAATTAGTTTGGATTAGTGTGCCTAGGCTTGATTATTTATGATTGTCACCTTAAGGGGATTAATTTTCGCTAAAATTAAAATTTGCGAAATTTTGTGCTCGATGTATATTTTTTAAAAGTCTACTTCGTGAAAATTGATGCTTTTTTATATTTAAATTTCCATGCTTTACTTTTTCTGACCAAACTATTATATATTAATTCACAAAATAAACTTATTTGAACTCGCGAAAATTATTTCCCTTATATTAAAACGCATTTTTCTAATTTTTTGCACTGTCATACACACCTTGCTTGCTAGCTGTATACCGGTTGTAATTTTTTGCAATTTCTGCCAAGCGCATTCTCTTGATTGTTTCGAAGACGGTAACAACACGGTGCTGTTTTACTTTTTGTGGACTTTTTCGCCTCGATACCTCGATATACTAAGAGAGAGAGAGGAACTTTTCCAACATTTCGCTTTAGTTTAAAAAGTGCAGAGCCAGGTATGGAGAAAGCAAATTATTAAGCCTCATTTTCACTCATAAAACAGAACCTGATTGGTTAGTAAGCTTTTCCGCTACGCCCTGATTGGTTGTTCTCGTAAGAATTAAGCTGATTGGTTAGTAAGTTTTTTCCTTTCGCCTGATTAGTGAAACATATTCAGATAAACAGAGAAAAATAAATATTGAGCATATTGACCAATTGAAAGGCTATATTTATTTATTCCGTTCTGTCCGAGTGAAAATCCGGCCATATATAAGGCTCCTAATATACAAAACAAATTTTTATTCTCTTTTTTAGGATATTTTCTTATGTAGATTTTATAACTAAAGTATTTTGCTAGTAATTTCACACACAGTTTATTCACATCTTTTGAAAAGATAAAACATGTTTTTTATATTGACATAAAGTTGTTTTTTTATTCACTGGAGCCCGCCCTAGCAAAAATTCCTAGCAACAAAAAAAACAGGCATTACGTGACATCGTCAAATTTCTAGAATTCATTCTAAGTATTTGGAACTATAGAATGAAATACATTAATTGGGTAGTCAAAAGCGGACCGGCAAGCTATATAAGATTTTTTCTTTAAACAATGGAGATTGCCTGTTGACCTAAGCGAATGTTCGAATTATCAGATAATAGGGAAAAATAAGAATTCGGATACATTTTTTCAAAATTCTATACTAAGGACAAGGATATAATAAGAATTTGTTACAAAGTTTTAAGTAAAGCTCCATACCTTGTACACTCCATTTAACTGGAAATGTAAAATTTAAGAAAAAGTTGAAAGAAATTTTACCACCATTAATGTAAAAAAAGAAAAAATGTTTTTATTTTCATTACAGTTTTAGATTATGATTGCTCAAAAGTTCGAACTAACAAGCGTTTTTTAGCCTAAGGACCGAAATAACAGTTCGAATTAACGGAGTTCGAATTAAACTGCATATATATATAAAGCAAAGAGGTTGAAAAGAAACAATCAGGCAAGCCGGGCTACAATTTCTCACGAACCACGAACGAGTTTTTTCCATTTGCTTTATTCTGCAATTTTGCTTTATTTGCTTGCTTTATTCGTTTTCACCTCCACGGTGGAGCTCTATGTCGAATTGAAAAGTTACTAGACTTCAAAGTTGGTGAGGGAAGCAATATCAAATAACCGTATTGGGATCAGAAAGGATGTCGTTCCTCCAGATTAATATGTTCTTTAAATCTGGTTTGTATTTTACCCCTAGTACCCATATATGTCCTTAGCAACTTCTTGGTAACCACCTGGTAAAATAAAATATCTATATTATAATACCCATATACGCCTTGAAAAACCGGGGGTTTAAAATATTTTATTTTGTTATATGTTAGTATGCTATTTGTTTTTATTCATTAATTAAAAATAATTGTTATGAGTAACATTTTTTTAAAAATACATGTGAATTTTAGTTGATTTTTAATCGGACAGTACCTTTAAGAAAACAAAAATTATAAAAAAAAACATTTTCTCATCCCATCTTGTGAAAATATAATGAGCATAGAATATAATCAATGTTATTATATACCTGTCAACTCTTTTTATATACAATAAATCTAAATGTTCCGTACAACCGTGCAATAACTGATGCGATATTCCACACTTGTTTTGGTATTTTCAATTTGCAATGCAATGACTTCCGTAAAATGCAATGACTTCCGTAAACAAAAACGAAATCGAGATATCGTTACTCCCTTTCATGGACCTTTTATTTGGCAAAACTGCAGTAGAAAAATAAAAAAAGTCTTACAAAAAAAGAGATGTTGGGTATATAATAAAGCAGCGTTACTTTTGACCACCATTAGTAAGGTCACTTGAAGTTGATTCTTTTTTTCATGGTAATTTGTTGCGATGAAACTAAAATGTGCGATGCGTAATTTTGTAATAGAAAAAAATAGTTATGTGGTTAAACAATCAAAATAACTTTTCTGTTTTTTTTTATTTTAAATTAAGAATAAGAATAACTTGCTAAATTTTGAAACAGCTCAAGTATAACTTGCTGTATAACTTTCAAAACAGCATAAGATTAATACTTGCTGCATAACTTTTAAAAACAAGTTTTTGAGCTTGCGGGTATTTTTATCTTTTAACCTTGAAGCTAGTTACATTTTTTTAGTGAGACAAATTATTATTATTATTTCTTTGCAACTAAAAAATATAAACTGTGTGAGTTATGCGAAAATACATAGAAAAATATGCTTGTCGTAACATCCTCCTCTGTTGTTATTTATCATTATTTTGTTGTTCCGGCCATACATTCTGGAAAATTTATTTTTATTTTGTCGACCAACAGACCGTAAGCTGCTATCAACTTCGCCCGTAGAACAACTAATTAATTTGGAGTCACCTTAGCCATACAACATTCGGGGAAAGCTCAAAATTGAGAACTGTAAAGGCGGGGGCAAACCAATTCCAACATTTCATCCAACATGCAATTTTTGTGATGTTGGACGAAATGTTGGACTGGTTTGAGTCACTTTAAAATTTTGAAAAAAATTGAAATTTTCAAAAGAGAAGAAAAAAATCGTGTTGGACGATGTTGGATGAAGTTTGATCGCCGTCAAACATTTCATCCAACATTTTCGGCAAGATCAAAGGAATTCTCTATCTGAGTTGCGTGAATTTTCATGTTGGATTGGTTTGGTGGTACTTTTCATCCAACATATAAAAATCCCGCGAATTTCGAACTTTTTTGAATGGAATGTTTTTAATTTAATATCAGATGGGATATTTCATTAAGGAGGAAATCGAAATCCCCCACATCTATCCGAAACATTTCCCTAAATCCGAATCTGTCTTCGATCTTCAATTCTTTAATGATATTACTAAAATATCCATTTTGTTCCCTCCTCTTTATCCACTCTCTTGTTTTTCCGCGGGTTGGTTTTTCATCGTCTGAATCTGCGAGTTCGTTCAGCAACATAAGCAGCACTGCAGAATTCTTTCCGTCCGCCATTTTGTTTTTCAGGAATGAATGAACTCTTTATCGTTCGAATGTTTTTAAAAGCAGTCCCACAAAATTTTGCTTCATCCAACATGCATTTTTTCATCCAACATTTCATCCAACATGGGAAAAAAATGTTGGATGAAATGTTGGACTGGTTTGCCCCCGCCTTAAGCGTTAAATTAAATTATGACTTTTATGTTAAAGGATGACCAGACGCTGGCAAAAACAAAGGAAATTAGTATAGAAAGCAATTCTGATGTGCTCAAAGGTAAAGAAGAGATAGAAACAAGTTTAGAAAAACTAAGTATGAAAGATCAGTAGTCTTCGGTGAATGTAAGTTTTATTGATTCTGACAATTTTAAGTTTAATCATACCACCATTCAAGCACACAAAATTAGGGGAAGGCTCTTTACTCAAATTTGTATTGTAAAAGAGATGAATAAAATTTAAGACAAACGCTAATCGTTGAGTTAAATTCTGACGTATATATGTTTAAGGGTGTCCAGACACAGGTGGAAAAAACAAAGGGGCTTGATATAGAAAGAAAAATTGACGTGCTCGGATGCAAAGAAGTGATACAAACAAGTTTAGAAGGACCAAATATGAAAGAACAGTCTTCAGTGAATGTAAGTTTTATTGCTTCTGATAATTTTCAGTTTAATTATAAAGCCATTCAAGCATACAACATTAGATGAAGGTGCTTGGCACAAATATATAATAAACAATGGGTCAAAATCTAGAACTGTAGGTGTTACTTAAATTATAACTGATTATTCAAGGATGTTCAGACGCTGGCAAAAACAAAGGGGCTTTATATTGAAAGCAATTCTGATGTGCTCAAAGGTAAAGAGGAGATAAAAACAACTTCAGCAGAACCTAATTAGTCTCCATTAAATGTAAGTTTTAAAGTCTGGTGATTTTTAGTTTGTTCATTAGGCACACAAAATCAGGTAAAGGTGCGTGGCTTTTTACTCTTAAATGTACGCATATATATAAAAAAAATTCGGTGATAAAGGTGTGTATTTATCACAGTATTTCTCTCTCTTAACCTCCCAACTTTATGTTTTAGGCAACTATTCTAAATGATTCGGGTGTTCATGGTGACTTTCCGACTGTTTTTGATACTGATGACGATGATACAGTACCGCCTGCATGTAACTACACACATAGACAAGGTATAGACATAAAAGATGAATGATACTGATACTATGCTGTCTTTTCCAATGTGTTGCAGGAAGTTAGTAGATGTTTTTTCTTTTAAAGTAATTCCTGAAGTTATACAAGGCAGCAAATTCGTTTCTCATAGATGGAGGAAGATGAGGATAGTGGTGATGATGACAAGGATTCTGACTTCGATGTATCCAGTGA
The DNA here is from genome assembly GCA_030067915.1 of Hydractinia echinata. Classification (NCBI taxonomy): domain Eukaryota; kingdom Metazoa; phylum Cnidaria; class Hydrozoa; order Anthoathecata; family Hydractiniidae; genus Hydractinia; species Hydractinia echinata. Next base: position 274,931 of record JASGCC010000048.1, on the reverse strand, counting down.
AACTATCTCAAGTGAAACAGAATTTTCAACTAGTAGTGACTATTAGTATAATAGACCTGTATCACCATCACAGAAAGAGAAAAAATCATGTCAACCTAGTAAAATCAAAAAATCTGATCTGTTAGGTCATAATGCCAAGGGTAAGAATTGATTTTTTGTTTTAATTTGCAGAAAAAAAGAATGCAGACATTTTTATTAAAATTCAACAATTAAAAATTGCAAAATAGTAACTCTAAAATATTTTTTAAGTGAAATTTAATGCTTAACCTCCTGTTTCTCACCTCCCCCCCCCCCCCCAACAAGCAAAGCCTTTCCCCAATTATAGCATTCTCCCCTTATAAAGCAAAAAAAATCAAATCTCCAACGCTTCGATTTTCGCTACGCAATCTAACATACTTTTTTTCCTGTCATATTATCTGGGTAGTTTTTCTATAGCCCTGGGATAAAATGTGTATACTTTCAGCCTGGGGTCAGTTCCACATGTAACCTTTCACCCTAGGGGTAAATCTCACCCCGACTACATGTAATGGGTCACTTAAGGTAAGATAAATTCGTCTAAACTAGTCCTACAAGCCTAGAATCACTGTTGACCACTATAATTTGAATAAAGACCCACCTTGAAGCAGATAAGGTCTATTTTTTATGCCTATTTTACAGAAGGCACATTTGTGTTTTATACAGAGTTGTCGAGCAGTAGTGATGATCTTTTTGACTTAGATATTCCTGTGTCTTCACCTAAAAGAAAGATGCTTAAATTTGACAAGAAGCAGCTGTCGAAAAAACCTGCATTGCCAACCTCACTGTTGAATAATAAACTGTCAAAAGTACCTGCATTACCCAGTTCACTGTTAAATAATAATGATGACAAAGGTGAGAAGGTCTTTTTTTAAGTTACTTACATGGACAAATTTGTTGGATAAAGCTTGAAACAATGATCAAAATGATTAGGTTCAGACACTTTTATGAGCAGTTGTGAAGTTACTTCAAAGGAAGAAACTTTTGCATAAAAGACTTTGCAATTTCGCAGTTCTTAGGCTCAAATCGTGAAAGTTAGGCTCCTCGAAAATTTCCAGAAGGCAAAAGTTTATTCCTGCAAAATAGGTTGACATTATCTTAGCATTCTTTTTTGAAACATGGTAATGTTTTACATAGTAACTAGCAGTTTACTGAAACACATACACACAAAAAAAGGACAAATGTTGTCGACACCACCACAAGTTTCTCATTTAAAGTATCATGGTTTCTTTTTTACCAAGGATCTAGTTGTAAAAAAATGTGAATTTGTTTTGGTTTAGTCCATATCACTTGAAAGTTAAGTGTAAAAGCTGTTTCAAACATCATTTTGAAAAATAAGATGTGATTAATTTTATCATATACATTGAAAACAGCTTATGCTTATTTTAGCTTGATGAGAATGTTATGAAAGTTAATGATGCATTCTGTCTTAAATTTTGCGCACCCTTGTTTAGCCTGCACAAAAATTATTGGAATTGGAAAAAAAATATGGGTGGAAGAAATCTGGAATAGTAATAATGCTTGATCTGTTCTCAGCATAGATATTGTACTTTTTATGTCAAGTTTACAATGAATACTACATTGTCCTTTTGTATAATAAGCAAATTTAGCCTTTCTTAACCGCGCAAAAGTTTAGGCCACGAAAATTAAATATATATTTATTTATTTTCAGTAATAACAGTGCCAGTTGCATTAAAAACAGAAGAAGGAGACCGCATTTATGACAGAAGGCATTACTGTTTGTATTGTGGAGAAGCAAGCTCCAAAATTGGCAGGCATTTGGAGAAACATAAAAATGAGCCAGATATTGTAAAACTAATTTCTTTAGATAAAAAGAATGACAAGAAGGAACGAAGTTCATTGATAGATAAAATACGTTTCAGGGGTGATTTCTATCAAAATTTAAAGGTTTTAGAACTAGGAGGAGAGCTGATTGTTTATCGCAGGCCAGCTGAAGTGATGAAAGTGTCATACAAGGATTATGTGCCATGCAAACATTGTCTTGCATTTTTGTTCAAAGATGATCTGTGGCGACATGTAAAAAAGTGTGAGTATAGAACAAAATCAAGATCGGATGATGCAGAATCTGAAAAAAGATGCCAATATGTCAAGCCGAGGTGTTATTATTTCCTAACAAGGCCAAGTTGACTGATTTAGAGCTAGAAGAATTTGTGGTACGTAGAATGAGGCGAGATGAAATAACACATGCTGTTGTTAATGATCGCCTAATTCTGACATATGGGTCATTCTTGCTCAGTGGGAAGGGTGCTAGGAAGTCAAATTATAATATGAGGTTGATTGGGCGTTTACTGATTGCCCTGAAGCAAATTCATCCTGACAACATATCAATGATTGGATTTCTTCAGCCACAATATTTTGACGCTATTATGAACTGCACAAAAAATATCGCAGGGTACTCTCTTAAAATGAAGATGGAGAAGCTGTGCCGTCCTTTAAAATCCCTTCATTGCCCTTAAAGATGGGTTATGCGTTAGATACAATTTTAATGTTTTTAAAGGGCATTGGCTTGAGAGAAAAGACTGATTTGTACATTCGAGACTCGGATAATCTTTTATCTCTTTACAAGTCGGAGTGGCATGTAAAATTATCATTAGCATCGTTGAGGACCCTCGGTGATAACAAATTCAACAAACAGGAATTCCTACCTGTTACTTCTGACCTGCTTAAACTAAAAGTGTATTGTGAGGAGCGAACATCCTTTCTTGTGTCAGCTTTAAAGGACAAACATGATGATTTGAGTGCATGGCGAGAATTGGCAGAGGTAGTCATCACGAGAATTACAGTCTTTAACAAACGGCGTGGTAACGAGGCATCATCATTATTGTTGAAGAAATATACCGAAAGAAAAAATAAAACAGGAACAGTACACGATGATATTTTGAAATCACTTACACCTCTTGAAAGAAAGCTCATGAACCGGTAAGATTATTATTTTTGTACATACTTTTTCCATAGTGATGAATAAAATGGTGATGAATAAAAAATTAAATTTGACGTGGATTTAATTTGCGGATGACGAAGAAAAATATTGCATGGTTTTCAAATAAAAATCGCTAATTTCGGCAAATTTTCTCCGACCAAAATTTTGTATAAATAAGGTACTTTATTGGATGAGAATTTCGCGGTTTTTACAATGAGGTCCTATAAACTGAGAAATTAAAATTCCGCGAAAAAGGGGTTTAAAAGAACCTCAAAATTAAAATGCATAAAAAATGCATTTGTTTAGAAAAAGTGCTGCTTGTTCTAGTGGTGATGGAGTTCGCTTCGCAGTCATGAGCTCCGAGCAGCTGTCATGAATTTTTCGTAATAGAAGCATATTTTTTGAAATTGGGACCTTTCTCTGATTTTCCCTTTTTGCTTCAACCCCAAAATTAAAATGCTGCAAAAGGCAATTTTGACAAAAAAAACACGCAAAATTAAAATGATCGCTAATTTCCATGCAATAAAGTATTATCTTAGAGGTATAACTTTATAAAACAGAGCAAGTCATATTATTATTATTTTGATTTGCCCTGTTATAAAGTGTAATCCTGTGTCCCATTTCCTAAAAGAAAATACCAGTCAGATTGCAATATTCAATGGTATTTGTAAAATTAATGGTAGTGGCTCAAAAGGAATTTACACATATCATTGGCTTTTCTAACCAAAGTACTGCTAAATGTGCATAAGCAGCTTATTAATTGTATTTTCTTTATGTTTTTGCCTAGGCTCGATCTTGTTCATGTCCGAGGGAAGAGGGGACAACAAGTCCCAGTGCTTCTGTTGCCAGATGTAGTTGTAGCCATTGACACCCTAATCTCAACAAGAGAAGCAATTGGGATAAGTGATTCAAATAGATTTTTATTTCCAACTCCGTCAAGAGGATCCAAAAACCCATTGAGAGGGTATGTCTGTATTTCCAATGTAACCAAGAAAATTGCAAATTTGGAGAGCCCAGAACGAATCACAAGTACTAAACTCAGAAAATATGTGGCTACAGTGGCGCAAATCACTTGCCTTAATGATACAGAAATGGAATGGCTGTCTAATCATCTAGGCCATTCTGTAGAAGTACATAAAAATGCTTATCGTTTGCATGATTCTGCAGTCGAGTTAGCAAAGGTCAGCAGTCTCTTGATGGCTGAAAGAAATTGAGTGAAATTGCTGTAGCAGGTCAGTTTGATTTATCTTTCTTTATGCAATAAATTGGCAATTGAAATTTGAGTTAAGGACGGTTTATCGTGTAAATAGGAGAATTTTTAAACAGTTTTATCCGATCTTATATTTTGATCTTTTTGAATAGCTGGGTGTGTTTTTTCCATATACTATTTTTAACATTACACGTTATTGCATTGCTTTGTGATCAATGAAAAACATTGATTTGATTTTCCTCATGTTCTTCATTGTTTATTTTGAATTGATTGTGTGCTGCTTGGATTTCGTTGAGTTTGCTGTAAAAAATCGTTATAGAAATGCATCAATCATCTTGTGACGAAGTAACCGATTCTTGTGACAATGAAGAAGTAAAAGAAATGGAAATATCTGAAAATGAGGAGAGTGAGTTATTCCTTACCTTACTTGATATATTTTAAAGTTGAGCACTAGATTTGGTATTAAGTTCTTATTTTGTCCCATTGCTTACAGAGAAAACATAAAAAAGCATTTTGATTAAGTCATTTTTATTAAAGAGTAAGTCAATTGTTAATCTTAATTGACTTGGGCCTGTAATTTATTACTTTTTCCTCCTGAAAGTCTGTACGTTAGGTGGATTAGTTTTCGCGGATTTTGACATTTAACCTAAAATTCATTCTGTGCGAACTATCTTAAATTTTCGTCCTCAGGGGGACAAGGTTCTTCCAGAATAATCAAGCTTGTTTAACCTCGTTGGAGATTTTTCTCTGCACTTTTTTTTATAAGAACATTGCAGCTGAGAATTGATAAAAAAAAAAAACAATGTCAAGGCTGAAATTTTACCAATTTTCCCCTTTTTTCTCAAAAACACAACAAAAATGGGAGTTTTTTAAACCTTCAAATTGATTGATTGACATATAAATTTTAAAATTGGTAAAATTTGGTATGTTGAAACCAAGTCCATGTAAGAAATTAAAAAATTAACTTTTAATCTGCGGTTGAAAATGTGCACACGCCCCAATAATAAGTCCAATCGAAAATTGATCCATGGCAGGTGAATCCGCTGTCAATAAAAGCACGTATACACCTAATTACAAGTTAGACTACAAGTTGACTACTCTGATTTTTTTCAGCTCACACGACCTATGAATTGATTAAAAAACTTGCTCCGAAAACGAAAAATGGACGCAATTGGACTGGTTAGTCAGATGCCGAAAAAAAATTATTGTTGGACTCGTTTCACAAACACATTATAGGCAAGTCATTGCCAGGAAAGGCTGAATGTCTCAACTTGATTGCAAATAATGAAATGTTGCAAAAAAGAAGCTGGACCAATTTAAAGGATTGCGTACGGAATTATAAACGAAAAACTGTCCCAGCTTAAGCTGAAGTTTTGACACTTGGTTTGTTTTTATATAGCTGTAGATTTATTTTAAGTTGTTTTTTTGTTTGAATATGGTGTATTTCTTACGGAATTATAAACGAAAAACTGTGTCAGATTAGGCTATAGTTTAGACTTGTTTTTTTTTTGAATAGCTGTGGATAGATTTTATGTGTTTGTGAATATGTGGATGTTTTTCTTTTTTTTTGCGAAAACTTTGCGTCAATATATCGAGTTCTTTTTTTTGTGGTGTTACCAAGATTAACTCAAAAGTGTTCTGACTTAATAAAGGAAATGCACCTGTAGTAATTTGGGCGGTTTAGCCGAAAAATGATACTAAGTTTATTCAGAAATCCACATGGAAATCCATCCTATAAGTCGAGAGTCACTTGGTCCCCGTAGACCAGAAAGCTACAATTTCCATTCTTGCTTTCGATACCAATCATTACTGACTTTTTTATGGAAGTATTTGTTATCAAATTTTCGTTAACTTCTATATTCTGTAAGTTGTTTAGATTGTTCTCTTGCCCAAATGGAGTATTATAATTTTAAACAAACTTTATGGTCTTTCTTTTGGCAGTTGTTGATTAACCAAAATCAGAACGTTCATTCCATTTTTTCCAAACAACGAAAAGTGGATACAGAATCATTTTATATTCAGACTTACATTCACAAAGACTTATGAAACTGGAAAACGCAGTTCTGTTTGTAAGTTTGCCAGGGCATCAAAATTTAAGCAAAACTTCGTGCTTCATGTTCTAATCATAACTGTATCTCGGGACTCACTGTTCCAAGTCGACCAAACCATTCCTTTGAAATATGGCTGAAAGACTGGTTAGTGCCGAAAGAATAGACCTTTAGTTTCTTGCTTTTTAACATTCGCAAAATATTTTTTATTTGAACAAACTTTATTTTTTATAGTTTTAGTTTTTATAGCGACAATTTATTCACTTTGAAGTAGAGGATTTTCAAACGTTTTGTTGGGTAAATTCGACCCTTTTTCTTGTTGTTTAACATTCGCAAAATATTTTTTTTGCTCCAAAAAACTTTATTTTTTGGTAGTTTTAGTTCTTATTTTGCTCAAAAGAATTTTATTTACTCTTCTTGAAGTAGCTCATTTTGTTCGGGTAATTCAGCGAAAAACATAAAAGAAATATTAGGCTCGAGGCTTTTGTTCATTCAATTCGTCAGTCGTTATCCATGAATGACCTAGCTATATTCGCCGTTATTCATTTTCCGCGTGATGTATTTTGTTTCATAAAGACCAAGAACGAAGTCGTATTTTGTTAATTCGCCATTATGACAATTCGATTTTCTCCACATAATTTTGACACACACACACACACACACACACACACATTTACAGTAACTAGGGCAAATGTAATACTTTGACGTCTTTTATCGTTGACTTTAAATTTCGCAATCTACTGAAACAAAACAAATAATTGGCCATCTTAGGAAAATACTTGCTCCGATTCTATAATCAGGGAATTGAGAAGTAGGAAGTAACCTAGATGGTAATAGGAACTTGTGGCCACATAATTCACTACTCACTAGTAATATAAGCACCTGATGTAATCCACTTTTACGTTGCCATGAAAATTTGTGTTACCGCACGTTGCAACGACCTCATAGTTTTTGAGCTAATACCTTGGAGCCCCCTTTTTATACACAAGTGTTGGCGTCACTTTGGACTCCTCATTTTCATGGCATTTTAACTTCAAAATAATATCAATGCTGTACCGTCTCTTTGTCGTCATTTGTTATCTTTCGTATTATCAAATTTTTGTCCTAATCTTAAGGACATGGTGTTCTCAGTGGTTGATATTTATTTGTTCAGTTATTAAAAAAGGGAGGACAGATTAATTTCTCATATTTTGAACTTTCTAACTTGTCGGACAGACAATGTCGTAAAATAAAGCTTAGACTAACATTTTATTTTTAGGAACTGAAATTTTTTGGACAGAATATGAGTTTTACTGTTTAAGGCAGGGCAGTATGTCCTTCGAAATTTCAACTACTAAAAACTGTGTAAATACTATTTTCATTAAGCATTGATGCTACAGAAAGTTGTTGCATGGCAAGACATGTGAACGATTCACCTGGTAGAATTACCAACTGTAAAATGGAAGTAAGAGAAGTAGATTGGAGACCAATATTTGTCTTTTTGCCAAAAGAGAGGGTATAGAAATACATTTTTTATTTGTGCGGTTCACAGAGAGGTTTGACAAATGCATTTACCAAGCTTGGTATTTTCTATTTGTTCAAGTAAGGACCCAACCTGGCTAAAGCATTCAGCTTTTTACTGGCATTTCTACAAAGCTTGTGTATGTGTTCATCAAATCTCAATTTGTTATCAATGTTAATGCCAAGTACTTTGACTGATGTGACGCTCTTTAGAACCCTGGAACCTAAATCGATAGAAGGAGAAAGGTTGTTCTGAAATCCTAGTACCATGAAATGACACTTTTCTGTGTTCAGACAGAGAAGATTTTCTTGAAACCACACTGTTACAACCTTCATTTCTTCCACCAATTTACGCTTTACACAGACAAGGTTCTTGTCAGAGCAGTACATAGAGTTATCATCAGCAAAATTGCATATATCTAAGTCAATAAATTCAAAAATATCATTAATAAAGATATTGAATAGCAGAGGACCGAGAATTGATCCTTATGGTCCGTCAAGTAAAATATTTAAAAAGTTACCAAGAAATGACTCAACTTTACTTGATTGTTTCCTTATGCTAATAAAAGGTCGTGATTTATGTGGTCGTGATTTCGGCTTTGCTTAAATCCATCACAATCACCCCAACAATATAACCCTTCTCCAGACAACTGCGCCAACTTTCAACCATTCGCAGGAGCGCGTGTTGAGTGCTAAACTTTTTTCGAAAGCCACAAAGAAAGGGAAATAATTTAGGCTCAATGTATTGAGATTGTCGCCTGAACAAAATATTTTCAAATAACTTAGAAAATAGAGGTAGCACACTTATTGGTCGATAATTACCAATTTTGGTCGGATCGTCTTTCTTAAAAATCGGCGAAACTTGTGGTCTAAATGACAATTTAACTGTACGACAGCCGGCGGGTATCATTAATATGTTGTATTTTAAAAACTATTGACACAATTTGTTCCACAATCGCATGATTGATTCATCAGTTCCAATATTAAAGGGATACTTAACTAATACTGAAACTAACATATAAACGTAGAGATGTACTAATGTTTTTGTTATGCAGTTCCAAAGTATTAACATATGATCAGAAAAATAAAGGATTTGCCAAATTTGGGGAGATTTTTAGTTAATTTACTGACCACCTAAGTAGGATGTAAAGGCTGGATGTTAATTCGAAGGTATGTATATCATTTATTTACACAGCAGTTTATTTAAGAAAAAAATAAATATCTCAGAATCTTATAAAACAAAAGAATTATATATTGTGCCAGGTAAAACTTCAATTGGTACAGTACCCGAACTTTAATTGGTCAATAACTCTAATAATTAAAAATAATTAAGGACAATAGTTGTCATGCAGAGTCAATATTATGTTTTCTATTATGCTGTTATATATACTCAATTACCACGAGTGCTTTCATTTGTTGTTGTTTAAATGCTTTGAATTTTCTATCCACTATTCAACTCTTTCCAAACTGAATTTTGTGAAAAGTGTCAAAACAGGACAAACTTTAAATGTCTAAGCAGGGCGTAATCCAGAAATTTGAAAAAGTGGTCGTTAGATCTAAAACAGGAATTTCATCAGGGAGAAAGCGATTTCCTCTTCTCCGACGATTTAAAACAGTTTAATTCTCACATGGTATCGATTGAAGACAGCAAGTCATTGTTGATTTGCTCAGTGTAACGTTATGCATGTTCTATTTCAAGGCCATTACCACTGATAGTCTCTCCCTACATACGAGTTTGACAACTAGTATCCATACTCCTCAATTAAGAGAAAGAAACCAACAAGGAAATTCAGGATAAATTTCAAATGGAAAGTAGCCATTTAACGGCTACTGAGAAAGCTTGCAGCCTAGTAAGCTAACTATTATTGGCCAGTCTTAACACGTCCTAAAAGCTCAAACGGTGAAAATGGTGAGAAAATCATAGAGTGGAAGTGTTTAAATGATAATTAAGTGCAAAATGATCGATTGTGACTTCAACAAATTGGATTTACTGTAGCAGATTAAAGAAAGCAGGGACAAATAATAACAAAAAATCAGCCTCGTTTAGAGATAATTTAAGAACCAGTTGAAGTTCGAAAAGCAGTTCTCCCGATTTACATGGACCTCTGTAAAGAAGAGATGTTGAAGAAGTGCCTGCATGGAAAAACGCAGAACTGCAATGAGTCGTTTAACGGTACAATTTGGAACCGCGTGCCCAAATCGACACATGTTGGCCTAAGCACACTATGTTTTGGGGTGTATGATGCCATCAGCCATTTCAATTATGGACAAAAAGCGGCTTTAGACACCATGAAATTGCTCAACTTCAATCCTGGGTTCTATATGATGAAATCCTGTGGCAGCGTTAATCGTAAACGGAAACGGCTATCGGAGTATAAGCGACATCTCCCGTGAAAAAGCGGCGAAAGATCCTCCGACATTCGAAAAAAAGACGAAACGACAAAATTATTGAAACAGAAGGAATTTTATATGAAGCAGGTGGTTTTTGAACATGTTTAATTGAGTTTTAAGACAGCTCTTGCTATTTTCATTTGGTTTAGTATAAAATTTATTGTTTTGTTTTTTTAACGGTTTCGGACACTTTTCACTTTTTTCACTGACCGGTCGGGTTGTCATTTCTGGACGGCTTATCCGTTTGACTTCAAATTTTCAGAGGTTGTTCTTTGATGTTTATTCTATGATCTAATACTATTTTGTAAGTCATTTCAGCTACAGTTATATTTTTTTGAGGAAATTCAGAAAGAAATTATAAGAAAATTATTTTGCCGCTTTTCGATTTTGAAAAACATAGGACACTGTTATACATAGGCAATAAAAATAGTATAAGATCACAGATTAGGATATGATTGAAGTTCCTGCCAATGTTCACACTATTTTGATATTTGGTTGTGAAGTTATTAGCCGACCGGTTATGTCTCTAAAACGGTCATGGTTGCCACTGCGAGACCGCCATTATGGATTTTTCAAAGTTTTTTTCTTTTTTCAGCTTTTTGTATTCTTATGCATCACTTAAGCCTGAAAAATCAATAGGAAAGTGTTTATTTCAGAAATATTACTTAATTAGTAGGATTCCACCTTAAATTATAATAATACGTATGTTTTGTCTTTAAGGTAAAACAAGAAGCCCTGCGGCTTGAAGATTTCCGTCATTAGCCTGGAAGATTTTCAAATTTAAAGTAGATCTTGAAAACGGAGAATTATGGGGTAAACAAATCACGAGTATCACAATTCTCAACTATTTTTGTAACTAACCTGCAATGTTAAAATACAACTCAATAAATAAAAATTAAAAATTTTACATAGCTGTATTCTAAAATAACAGTTAAAACTTTAACTGGATATTTTTAAAACTGATCAGGAAAATTCTGGAAGTTTCAAAATACAATCTTGTATGTATAAACTTGACGATTCGAATATAATAACTGCTGAACGAGCTCAATTTGAATGAATGAAGTAGTTCTTTGTTAATTAATTCAGCAATAAATACATATTAGTATTTGAATATTTCAGTATTTAGGGCTTCAAAATTTACTCTCTTGTTGAATATTTTTTGAAAATGCTGATGGTGCATGGTTTGATAACAGCCGATCTGAAAAAGAAAGTACGTTTTAAAAATGAGAAACAAGAATACAATTTTACCATAAACTGAATTAACACCAGGTTGTTTAAATATTGTCTCTAACTTCTCTTTGCCTCTTTGATTTGAAAAGGGAATTTATACATATCAATGCCATGTGCATCACATGGCATTGATATGTATATTATATATATATACCATTGATAGGTATATTATATATATAAATATATGTATATAAATTTAATCAAGGCTTTTGATATCTTTGTTAAACAAGTAACATATTAAGCAGGCGATACATGATTTTGAAACCTGTGGACGATACAGGATTTATTTTGCCGAAATCGATTTATTGAATTCAAAAAATTCGAATTTAATTCGAATTCTCAAATTTGAATTCCTTTTCGGAGAGTCTGATTAGTTGCATTTTGAGGAAACTGATTGGTCATTGTTTTGTTTGACAAATCCAAAAAGTTGAACATAATCTAATTTCTGAAATTTCAAATTGACAAATTGAATTCAACAAGTTGAAACAAAAAAGGGTAAACGCACAATAAATTTGCGGATTTGAAAAATCGATGGTCCTTTTCGTGAGATTTTTAAAAACGAAGTCTTTTCTAAGAAATATTAGAAAAATATTTTGTGATACTTTGGGTGAGTTCAAGAAAGATTTTCAAGCAAATTAGGCACTCAAGGAGAACTGATAATTAGCCAGTAACAGAATAGTTAGCCGTTTTCAATGGCGCCATGGCTTGGTGGTTATAACTCTGGCACTTTGTGCGGGAGAACGGGGTTCGATTTCCCTTGGCGGCAATTCAATATGGGTGAGTGAATGCCACCCGGGTTAACCCAAGCCATGTGAGGGAAATTGGGGAGATGGCACACTATGTGGGCTGTTGGATGCTGCAGGGAGTTGTCTGGTAGAGCTGGCACCCTAATTGGGTCTGCATAGCTCAAAATGAGCATTAAATACTCTAGGACTCCCTATCTAAGCTATGGCCCCTCCTGGAAATAATAGACAGGATTTGTGAGGCTAGCCATATAAAATATACAGACATTCTATTTATCTATGCAGAATAATTATATATACGGTGCGTACAGTATAATTAGCCGCTCATAGCTAGCTAGCAAGTAAGTAATTTCATGACTGTTAAAAGGGGTATGTTCAGCACCAATCAAAAGGAGATTCAAGTCAGCACCAAAAATTGAGATAGCTAGCTAGCCAGCACACCTTTCTCACTTAGCTATATATAAAATAACTCTTACCTGATAAAATACACGAATTTAAAAAATAGTGCTCAGCTCCCCATCAATAAAGCTACTACGACCAAACCAGAGGCCAGCAAGGGGCAGTCAACAAAATGTAAGCACTTTTAGTCAAGGCCGTACACTGAATGTTCTGGCCACACGAAGATTAGACAGATAGATAGATAGATAGATAGATTGATATTTTTTTCGTAAACAAAGGTATATACAGTAGTAAAGTGTTACAGTACTAAAATCAATAAATTTGATTGTTACAAGATTAAAAATATGTAATAATGCTATCTAATTAAACACCTTTGTAAACCAGGAAACTCACAGAAGACAAATAACTAGTCTTATCATTGAGAACCTGTTGAAATAACATATCATGCTCTTGCTATGAAGACGCTTATATATAAAAATATGCATGTAAAAGAGAATTAAAATAACCTAAGTAAAAAATGCTAAATAACAAATGCCTTCAAAAGATAAATAAAGATCTAAAAGTACAAGACTTCATTGTTCAATCTGTGTAATATAAATGTTTTTACTTTGTTTTGAAAACATTTAAAGGATCGCTCATTGTCAAGTACAAATCCATCAATTTTGTGTATGCTATTCCAGATATATGGACCACGATATGAAGTTGAAAACTGACTGCTTTCATAGACTGCAGTAGTGGTTTGTTATGCGTAGATTTGTCTTGGGAAAGAATAGTCCTTACAGCGTGTTTTTGATGTTTATATATCGATTCAAGTTTAGATTTATTAGTGCTGCCCCAAACTATATTTGCGTAATGAATGAAAAATATAAATTTATTAGACAATGTTTATTTAGGAGGTGTCGAGCTTTATAAAGAACACCAATAGATTTTGAAAGTTTTATACTTACAGTAGTTTCAATGTGTTTCCGCCAGGTAAGATTCTCATCTAGTATAACTCCCAGGAACTTCGTTTCTGTTTCACGTGAGATTGTAAAATCTCCGATTTTTAATTCCGGTAATATTGTTGGTAGTCTCTTTCTTTTATGCGCTCGGTGGAATAATGTATATTTGGTCTTTTTAACATTTAGAGATAATTTATTTGCCTTAAACCAGTCTGTTAGTTTTATAAGTTCGTTGTTTACAGTTCTGTAGAGTGTATTGAGATCTTTATGGGAATAGAAAAGGTTAGTATCATCTGCAAACCTAATGGGATTTAGAACTTGAGTGGAATAATTAAGATCATTAATGTAAATCAAAAACAGGAGAGGCCCAAGTATAGAGCCTTGAGGGACCCCACATTTTATCACCAGATTATTAGTTCTTTTGCCATTCCCAACATTGACAAACTGTGTGCGATTAGATAAATAACTTTCAAACCACTTTAACGTAATTCCGTCTATACCATATGCATGTAATTTTTCTAGTAAAATCTTATGATTAACAGTATCAAAAGCTTTTGAAAGGTCTATAAATACACCCAGGGTATATTTACCGCTTAAAAAGGAATTGTGTAAATCTTCCACAAGTTGCATAATGGCATGTTCTGTCGAGTGCTGTTGACGGAAGCCAAATTGTTTGTTATAGAAAAGGGAGTTTTTAGTAAAGTAATTGAACACTCTGTTCACAATCTCTATTCAGATTGGTCGTTAAATTGACAGAGATTAAAATGAAGCATCTTCATTGGCTTTCGAAAAAATGGAATTTTCCGAGGTTTTAGCCTGGTCACAAACTTAGCAGCGTCTGGGCTCTGTGCTGTCTCTATGGTTCTTTTACGCCTATTCCCCACACGCACCTTCTAGATTCCGCCTGAATACGGCGAGGGCGGAAATCAACAAAACATTGTTTTTCTTTTTTTTCGGGATTTGGAATGTTTTAACCCGTCCTCTTCTCTCCTCAGTAGTCAGGAGTCCTTTCACTTATTGCTTATCTTTTTGATACAGAAACAAATTGGATTAGCTATGTAGCTATGAGAGAGAGAGAGAGAGAGAGATGTGCATATTTTACATGGCTAGCCTCACAAATATCGAGGGATATACCCTGTCTATTATTTCCAGGAGGGGCCATGGCTTTGATGGGGAATCCTGGAGTATTTAATGCTCTCTTTGAGCTACGCAAACTCAATTAGAGTCAGCGCTCCAATTTTTGACACAATATAATCTTTTGTGCTTGTTGTGTCAAGTTGTTTCTTGTCAAAAAAATAGACTTCTACCTAGCTTGGTGGCTAGCTAGCTAGCTACCCACCCTTCTCTTTTCTCCAATCTTTTCTAAGCTGCATGTGCAGAGTTACAAAGGTAATTAATTTCACTGGCTAGAAAATGCTGTATCAGTAAATGGTCTATGTGTGACAGATCTTCACAAGTTGCTAACTCTCGGTTACTCAAATCTATAAATAAAAAAATAAGGAAAATAGTTCAACATAACAAATTTTGTGAATTGTATCTTAAATATAAAACACCTCTTCACAGTTTAAGTTGTTTGCTCATTTTCTGTATTAAAAAAGGAAGTAAACAGAGTGGATTTAATAAATTTGGCCATGGGATTATAAATATTTCTCATTTTATTTCGCATTTATCACAGCATGAAAATTTAGTATATATTATATATGTTATTGCCAGTAACACTACTTAAAACATATGCGAAGGAATTGTAACTTTTCTTTTCAAAATTTTTAAAAAAAGATTATTTCACTTTTCTTCATGGTCATAACAGTTTACTTCCTTTTTTCAATTCTCAATAAGAGCGCTGTAATGAAATGAAGATTTACTTAAACAATATTTGGTAATAAGTGACCAACAACTTTTAGTAGTAACGATATATTTCGACTTTTAAAGTCATCATCAGGTAAAAATCTAAAATAATAGTAAAATCAGTTAATACAGATTAAAACAAAATTATCTACAACATACGTTCACTAAACTTAAAAATATATTGAAATAATATTAAAATTTTATCAAAAGAGTGTGACTTTTAAACTCGTCTTTTGTATTCAACGATGATTTAAACAATAGTTAGCTGAAACTGTGAACTTATGTATATAATCTCTTATAACAATACGAAGTGTCTGTGACAGGCATACTGGATGTGTTCCAGTTGACCAAGTTACGCGATTGCGTAGCGTACCTAATTTGCTCCAGGTACGCGATTTTTAAAATGGCTATTTATTTTTTTAACAACCCTGTTCCCGGGGCCACACATCAATAAAACAACAAGGTTTTATTTAAATATGACTATTTTTCATTAGGAAGTAATCTGTAAACGGAGGTCAGCTGTTCTTCCCGTACCTCACGTAATTCAGGTACGCGATCGCGTACCTCAAAATGAGAAGCCTGGTAACTGTGAATCAAATTTTAAAAACAAGTCTTTAGTACTTTAGCGGGTCTTTTGCTGACATCAGCAAAATTTATAAGCCCCAATATCTCCTTAAACGTTCGTCGAAAGCACATGCGCTTTAAGTCCTACACAATAAAGGAAACAGGTAAACAAAATTTCAAAATAAAATTTTGTGTATTAAACGGGTCTTTGCTGACTTTTTACTTAATTTAAAGATTTCAAAAAGTATGTATATATATATATAATATATATATAATAGATTTTTTTTAAAAAGTAAACCCTCTTTAAAGAATAAGACCCAAATAAACGTTTCAGATGGTTTTGTATATGTGTTTTGAGGTAAAGCTTTATTTGTGTCTGTAAGATTATGATGGTCTTAATTTAGAATTTCTCCTCAGGTTTAGCTCAATTGGTTCATAAAAAAATAAAAATATTTTTCTTTACCATTTGCCTCTGGAAATTAATTTTTGCAAGGTTGATAAGTTATAACATTTTGTGAGAATTAAAATTAATTAAATTTTTAATAAATTAAGAATTTTGTAATACTGTAACTCCCAACTTATCTATATATAAAAGTCTGTAAAGAAGAAAATAGATGACTTTTCTAAAGAAACTATATGGCTAGTCAGCGCCGTACCCAGAGTTTATTTGGGGGATACCGTTCACGCGCTGCAAAATTTTCTTAAATTAGAGGGAAATTTTGATAAATGAGTATTCCAGATTGTCGGAAAATGCATTTTCCAGTGTATGTCTTCTTGCACGAATAAACATGGTTCTATGGCGCTCGAAATTATGAGCTCGTGAGAATAACCACACAAATTCATCTAGGCTCAACCACCCGACCTGAAAAAATTACGCATTTTTTGTTGTTTTTTTGACTTGTTTATTCCAACAATATATCACTTCACAGATTGTTAAAGATCTATTCTGATATTTAAATGATCAATGGATGCAAACGTGTGAATGAAACCACGTGCGCACAAATATTCCTGACATAGATGTAGAAACAATATATTTCTTTCTATTCGATTGGTTGGGAACGAGGTTGTGCGTGCAAATAAATCAATCAAGCTATCGACTATGGTTCAAAATTAAATATGGCGCATGACAGAGTGAACAATGGAATTCGTGAGTGCAAAAAAAGCAATCTTTCTTTCTTTATTTTTTTAAATTTCTGTTTGGGTGCCCATACCATTCTAACGGTATCGAAATACGTCTGACTACGATGCTGCTAGTTGAGGTACATATACAGTCTTTTAACAGCTGGATAGTTTAACAAAGCAGGGTAAACACCTCATTAGCGCTAAGCGAACTAAAGAACTGATTAACATAAATTTTTTGCCAAAATGACACTCTTCCTAGGCCTCTTAATTTCTTTTGCTGACGACCCCATAAGTTGGGATCTGCAAGTCGGCTTGCAATCAAATTTTGTAAGTAAACATATAGGACCTATACAAACCTACTCAGAAAATTTTATTGAAAAACAAATTGCAGATCCTGAGCTATTGGGTCATTGAAAAAAAATTTGAGAGGCCTGGGACAAGCAACCAAGTGTCATTGTCAAAAAAAATTATGTTAATCAATTCACCTTTATAATATTTATGCATTGACAAAATTTGAATGCACATCCCTTATCAGGTCTAAAATTACTGATGACAAAAAATGTCAAAATTTGCTATTATATACTTAAATATGACATCATAATTCATGCAGCATAATTAAATCTGAAATTCTTTAAATGTGAGTATCTTGGAACAAAAAGACCTTTTTAAAAATATTATTAAGACATGTTAACCAACTTTTTAAGCTCTGTAATATAAGTCCAACATCATTTTATACTTTGGGTTCCCTTTAACTCCCCACAGCCCAAACTTAATTTGGTTTGTATGCATGCATCACTGGTGTTTTGTATCAGTGCTATTATACTTGCAATATGAAGATCATGCAGATGTCTATACAAAAGTAATATACATACAAGTCTTTTACAATGTTTGTAGAACGTCTAAAAATGTGATTATGCCTTTTGAAGTAACAGTTGGTGAAAGGGTATTGGACATGGAAGATCTTAATCAAGTTAGTATATTTCTTGCGTAAGGTATTGTTGGGTGGTTCTTTGAAAACATTTCTTTAGATCAGTGAAGGAATTACTCAGATTTATTTTTCTAGCTGTTAAGTTTCTATTGTGTATATTTGTGTGTTAAAAGGACAAACATAAAAAGGATTTCCTTTCCTTTCTACATTATATTTTAAAAGGTTTCTTAAATGTAGCAGAATTTACAATAGCAAAAAGTGCAAGTGCTTGCACAAGTATTTTAACTTGTAAATAAAGATTTGAAGTAAGTAAGGATTAAAGTTTCGAAAACTCTTGCTGTTACATGTCTGTTGTATAAATTGTGTTATTAATTCTCTCTTTTATATTGGGAGTATTCATTTTGTACCTCTGTTTTTAGCATGAAACTACTGATGAAGAAGACAATTGTTTAGAATTGCGTAACCTGTCTCCATCTCTGGATAACATAGAAGTGATTCTCACTAACAAATATCCGCGTAGGTGTAGCAGTTGTAATGGAGTGTTTTCTTTTACATAGACTCTTCAGTAGCAGTAACAATATAGACATAAATAATTATTTTTTAAAAAAAATTATTGATGTGGAATATAATAAAAACATTATTTTGCAGTAGTCAAAAAGTGCAAAAGGCATCATTATAACGCAAACTCAGATTTGCGTATTCTTTTAACACGAAATGGCTGTAACTTAATGCTAAAACACAATTGTGACCTACCTATACAGGTTATATTCATTTGAAAACATTTTCCTACTTTGAAGTTGCAACGAAACAAGCATCAAGGTATCTTAATTTATGAAATTTTTGCACAGAGCTGTTGCACCAACAATTCTTTGTGTGAAAATACTAATGTGTGTGGAATATTTCTTTTCAGCAGATGTGGAAAAATTAGATTGCATGACACTGAAGAAAACAAATGAGATTTTAATTTCAAATTGAAAACTTTTTCCACTGAAAATTAATTATACATATTTAAAATTGAAGAACATCAATAAATACACAATATTCAATGTTATTTGGCATAAATCCAAGAGTGCTGAATCTTTTAAGCACCAATCAAACTTATAAAACGATCCGTTTATAAAAGCTAAAGTCTGTGCAATACAGTCTTCCTTAAAAATTAAATTGTGCATGAAACCTAGTGGGGCAAAAATAAATGCGTGAAATAACGAGATACTGAAATCCCTCTGGTCATAATAATAAAAAAAAAAAATGGGTTAAGGTATATAAAATGTTAAGATCAGTAATGAAGGAGCTTTTCTGTGAAGATCTTAGTTATACAAACATGTCTCCTAAAATCCAATAATGAACTGGTTTCTGAAGTATAAACTATTTTACCTGTATAAATCATTTGTAGAATTGCAGGGATTTGGACTGGATATAAAAGGTGGGAAAGATCGACCTTACATTTCGGATGATCCTGGAATATTTGTTAGTGCGCTAAAGTCTGCTGGTTTGGCTGAAAAATCTGGAAATATTAATGTCGGAGACAAAATTGTTGAAGTATGTAAGAGTATGCTTTGTATACAGTTTTAACTCCCACATACGTAGCTCCACTTTTTAAGCATAGCACTTCTAAGCAGTCATAAAGTTACGAAATAGCTAAATGGAGCATATGCAAGGCCATCTGGACATGGAAATTTCGTGCACAATTCCCAGCGATGTATACAATTTTTTTATGAATACGTCTCTGACAATATGTATGTTTAAAAAAAACAGAATATTTTCATTTTGGATTTTTTACAGTGGAAAAGAACCAGGAAGTACTTAGCATATTTTTCTGCTTGTAACCACTTTAGCTTTATAATATATGCTGTCTAATTCAGCTTGAAAAAATATGTCTGATATTACCAAGTGTCACTTTTATAGAATGCCTACCGATTGGAGTTTGACCGCTTTTAAACAACTTATTTTATTACTTTGGTTACGTGAAAACCTAATTCAGACCTCTCCTAACCTCCAGACACATATCACAGCCAAGGATTTTGCATTGCAGTTGTTGTTATAGGTCAATGGTACCCCTGTGGTTAGTGTGACTCATGCAGAAGCTGTAGAATTGTTTTTATTGGATCGAAGTAAGGTGACACTCTTTTTGCAGAAGAATGCGGCTCAACTAATAAGAGTAAGTGCTATATAGGGGTGTGGAAAGAAATAATGTATTAGAAAAGCTAATAATAAATCCAGTAAAGCAGAAGAACACAGGCAAATATCAATGACTATAAAAACTTTTATTACGTCAGCAATCGCCAGTTTTTTTTTTGAAATTGTTTAATCTTTGATTCTATGATTTGCTTGAAATGTAATGTATGATGTAACGTCAAAAAATTAACAAATAAGACATTTCGCTTTGAAGAAAAACGTGCATGTGTGCGTGAAAAACAGACAGACGCGCGATGCAGAATTATAAATCTTTAATATCTGCTCTTGCGACTTTAGGCTGCTTCTCTTACACCGACCCCAACATCTGCTACTGGTTCCATAACTCCAGATAGTGATCGCAGTATAAGTCCAAGAAGAAATGGACGAGCTCCAGAATACGAAACGAACTTATTTATATCTATATACCTTGTACCTAATACCCTTGTACCTACAAGGGTATTTTATCCCTTGTACCTACCCTTGTACCTAATACCCTTGTACCTACAGGGGTATTTTATCTTTTTTTAGCAGTCATTTTTAATTTGTGATTTGGACTAAAAGTACCCAAGTCCTACCAACACTTTGTGTGTTTTGTGATGTAGTGTGATGACAAAAAAGGAGCATTTTATTCGTTCAAAATTTGAGCCACACGCGTACATGATTTAAACCGTCTGTTATCACACCATTAGATCTTACATCTTCATGTTTTTAAAATAATAAAAATCCTGCTAGCTGCGTTCCCTACTAAAATCAAATAGAGTAAAACCTTACACGTGAGTGACACTGTATCAGTTTTGGGACACTGTCCATTTTAGCTACTTCAAAAGTGTCAATAAATTATAAAAGAGCAAAATTGGCATTACAAAACATGATTCAGCATAATTTCTTGATATGCCACAACACTACGTCGTATTGGCTGCCAAAAAAAAATAAAAGCGTTTACGTTTTTAGTAATAACACTTGGCTACCTAAGTGTGTGTTTATTTTAGACCGTGCGAAAATGTGAATTATATCTCTTTTTTTTTTGTCGCAGTATTTCAATAGGATAACTTGATTTGTTCTTAAACCAAATAAATCTCTTAGATGCATAACGAATTAAATATTCCAATGATTTTGGTCCGACTCAAGAATCTAGTGCCGTAGAGAAGCTATAGCACATTAAAGATTGGAGCCTTTTAGGATGAAATTATTTCATTGTTGTTTGGAGTGGAAATTCCACAGCTCATAACTTTTTATCCACAAAGGCTCTTAGGCTGAAATTCTGTAGAAGGCATGTCAGTAATATAACGCATCATTAGGAAAAAGAAAAAATACTTTTTGAGCTGATATGGAAGAATTATTCCAAGTTAAATGTCAAAACTAAGGGGAAAAGAAATATAAATATTTTTGAGCAAGATGTCAAATTTCGCAAATTCTTATATGTGCATGGAACAAGCATGTTCCAAAAAGGCATAAGTATAAAATTTATTCGATTTAAAGAGTCTCCGTGGATTTGATATTCCATTGAAGTTAGGATCAGAGCAAGAAGCTGAAAATAGTTCTAAATATTGTAATTATTATTGGCTCCATTCTCATGAGAAACTGAAACTCCCGTTTTGTGGATTGCTTCTAAAGTCACAAAATATCCTTTTAAACAAGAAAATTTGGAAAAAAGAGCGTTCTGGGAGGAAATATTCCAGTTTTTTGCTAAAAATTAGGGTTCCGAAAATGGAATGTGACATGATTATAAGCTCATTATATTATATTATGATGATAAAGTATTGACGGGAAAGGCTTGAATAAGTTTTTTTTTCAGTGATTTAGATTGATAACGAGCTGTTCGGGAAGACGATATTCCACCGATTTTCTTGACTTTTAAATTTTGATAACCTTTCCCATTCTATAGAATATGGAGGGTAAAATCACTATTCCATCAACGCTCATCAGACTTTCAACTATAACAACCATTAAATTTCACTTAAGGGGAGTAATATCAATTAAAGGAGCCTTCTAGGACGAATTCTTCTTCTCTGAAAGAAGAGAATAATTTTTCAAACTATCGCTCAGAAAACATCTACTCAAATTAGATACCATTGCATTGCAGTGTTTTTCACATTGATGTACTTGAAACTGAGGTTGCTAATTATTATTGGAATTCTTTCAATCCTTGAACGCTCATAGTTATGGAATTCGTTTCTCGGTGGTGTTTTCGAGATGTCTGGAAGACGTGATTTGGCAAAAATGACATACTGAGGCATCTTCATATAGCAAAATAAAAACTGAAAATCTCAGGACAGAAGTTGTCAATATAACGAAGTTGTGGAATTAGTGTTAATGGAATTAGTCTTCTCACAGTGCTCCTTAAACTGTTTTAGTTTATTTTGTTCCTATTATGAAGTTGCATAAACATGTTTTATTTAGTTTGACTTGTTTGTAAAAGGAACTTATCATGTTACGAAAAATCTGTCTCCTATTCTGGGTGTAATTTGAACAACACCGTGCGGAATATCTAATCCATGCTTGCTCTTTAAATTATTTTTCCGGTAATCCATTTCAAATTCGTAATTATTCTAGTGATTGCAGTTTCTGAGGGTTGTTGCACAGTTTAAAGGGTGTCTTCGTAGAGACTTATTTGTTAATAACAAAACGTCATATTTCAATGGAATAATCCATTAAAAAGTGCTCCTGGCGTTTGTTTTCGAAATTTCAGTTATCAGTTGGTAATTTAAGCCGATAAAAAGAAAGAACATCTTTAATACAAATTTGCAGTAGATAAAATTGTTATTATCGCGATATTGGAATATCTAATCCCAGAAAGCTCTTGAAAATTTGGGATACATATTCCCCATCCTTTTATACATCAAGTGAGAAAATTTCACTTAGAAATTTTAAAAACTGAGCCTGTTACACCAAAAAAACTCATTTTTGGAATTTTCAAATTTACATTTTCGCACGGTCTAAAATAAACAGTGACCTAACGAAATCAGTTTTCCCAGGGTTGCTACGCCTCCTCAATCCTTCTGTATTTTGAGAAGTCTCCTGAAAACTTTTCGGTGATTTTTTTACAACTTTTTCCTCCAATTTTCTCAATTTGTTGCAAAACTAAATGGTTTGTCATGTTTTTATTTTCAAATTGACAAATATTTGTTTTACCGTTAGGATGGAATCCCCAAGGACGTTAAAACTTCCCCTATACTTACTTACTTCACTTGTGGTGCTAAAAACTCCTCAAATCTCCTCAATTTGTTATGAAAACAACGTAACCTTCTCAAAAAAGTTGAAAATTCTCATCAAAAGTCCTTAAACTCTGCTTTTCCTTAGGGTAACCTCTCTGGACTTTCATGTAAAAAAATGATTTTAAATCTATTTTATGGAGAAAAATTGCTGTGTCTCCTCTCCCTGCGTGTATAATTTTGTTACACGTTGGCCTTACAGTGCCTTTGCCTAACACCTGTTTTACCGACATAGTACTGGCATTGTGAACCTGGAGTGTTCAGCATAAGAATAGGATTGGCATCATGGGCGGCTGTCTAGTTGGGCGGTTAATGTACTTGCACGTCTTCCATAGCTCAAATAGGAGCTTTAAATGCGCTACACTTCGTTTCGGATACACAAGGTTGGAAAAAACACTTTTACTCGTCAACATTGTATTGGGTTAAATATGTGACGATACATACGTTTATAATAAATGTATTATAATCTAAAATACATGCTTCATCAATGTTTATATATTGCTAACTAATAAATAAATAAATAAAGTACTTTAAGTTGTTCAATTTTTGCAGACTTATTTTCGTAATGTCAAACATTTTGAAGATTTTATTTTGTGAATGGGCTATACAATTTTTTTGCAAGGAGTTATTTTTGCGAAGGTGTAGTATTTTTTTCACAGGCCTATTTATTGATTAAAGATTGATTTTAAAGACTGAGGATTACAAGAACGACAGGAATTAATTATTAGAGAGAATTCGAACGCTGACTTTAAAAGACGTTCAGCAATCTACCATCTTAACTTTCTTCTTTAAAAAATTTCACGACGATTCACTTTACCAACAAATTCATTTCTAGTAATACTATCAAAAATTAATTTCCCTGCGTATTTTTGCGGATACAAATAAAGTTGGCGAAAATTAATCAAGTTAAAGCAATAATTTTAAACAAAATAAAATAATGGCTAATTCTCAATAAATTTTATCAATTTTTTTTATTATATTTTTAGTTCACTGAGTTCTCTATGTTTCCGTTTTTTAACAGTGAATTATATTTTTAAATTTAAAGATTCATAATAAATAAAAAAATAAGGAAAAAAAAATTAGAAAAAGAAACAGAACCACATGGAAAAATTAAAATCTATTTCGATCAATAAAAGAAAACAAAATAAAACAAGAGAAAAAGTTTAAAAGCGTAGTAAGCTGAACCAAAATAAGTAATATCCTCGTCCCCAGGGTCTATTGCCTTATGAGCCGTTATAATGGCAAAATGCCCTGGGAACGAGGTTAAGTTGAGCAGCTCCTGTTTTTTGCAAATAACTCAAAAAGAGATCATTTGTCATCTTTTTTGTGAATTTTTAGGAATGAGAAGTTTTAAGAGGGCTTACACTCGTTTTACAACAATGCTCAAAATCAGAGCTGACTGAAATAGCCTTAAATTTTATCAATTTTCGGGCTGAAATTATTATGTGAAATCTTAGTTGGTCATGAAAAAATGTATTGGAATTTTGCAGCATTTGACTTCTCAAAGAGAATCACTTCTTCATGTAAGCTGGAAGACATCATAAAGGTTCCAGAAAA
This sequence comes from Hydractinia echinata, assembly GCA_030067915.1. Lineage (NCBI taxonomy): Eukaryota > Metazoa > Cnidaria > Hydrozoa > Anthoathecata > Hydractiniidae > Hydractinia > Hydractinia echinata. The sequence goes on along the minus strand of JASGCC010000048.1, from coordinate 250,110 downwards.
AATTAAACTGATCGAAGTTACGCCTTCGAGATTTACACCTTCTTCTTTATAATCAGGAAGCGAGATAACCCAACTTGAGAACGGTGTCGGTTTGTTGAACAAGTAATCAAATTCTTTGTACACATCGCCCGACAATTCTTCACTGTTTGATGAAGAACCTAGCTTATACCGATACATCCGCCGCCACATATCTCCTGAGAAGGCAAACTTTTTACCTCTTAAACGATCCTCACAAACCCCTCCATTGCTGATCAAAAAAGTGATATATCCCCTCGACGCAGTTACACCATTGAAGCGCACCTTGATATCGTCGATGCGGATTCGGTCTAAACCCTTAAAAGCTTGCTCGTCCATTGTTATCGATATTGTAGCTGCTTTTTTCTCTTTTAACTGGAACACTGGGGAGGCCAAGCAATCCCTGAACAACTTGGTTTTTTGAGTGACTTTCTCGTCTATCCATTGCTCTGAGGCATCTTTTGGTAGCTTTGATAACAAAAACTTCTTTACTGCATTGCCGCAAGATACCGATCCCAATTTTTGACATTCGGTGCTTTTAAGAATGAGTTTAAGCGATGACATGTAATCTCCACATTCGGGCTTCTCTTTGTATTCGAGGACCGTTTCTTTAATCGTTTGTGGTGGTGGGTATAAATCATTGATTTTATCCAGCGATTCAATCAGCATTTTACTTAGGATGTACTGTGTATGTTCAAGAGAGTACTTAATGAGAATTCAGAAAAAATGAAACAAGAGCTTAAGGTGTAATAGAACTGAGCGTCGCAGTAATCGTTGATGTGTAAAAACAGTTCCACCTTTAACTGTTTCTCTGCAATTTTCAAATTTTCGTGAAACTCTTGATTGCCAAAAGCCCTGATCATTTCACCCTTTACGTGCGTAATAGCACCCAATTCTCTACCATAAGCTCTTTGTCGGTATTCATTCATGTAGATGTCAACTTTCAACTGAACGAAATCAATTGCTGCTTCTGTATGTGCTTTTCCTGCAGCAATCAATTTTAAGATAGCTTTTTTGTAAGACAGAGCTTCAGGTATTTCAGCAGACAAAGATGCGTCCATCATTCCCTCCACATGTGCTTTAGCCAAATCCCATTCAAGAACTTCAAACGCGTTCAGTTTACTTGTTTGTTTCAGTATGTCATTTAACTTCCGGTCACTGTAATCTTTTGTTTGTTTGTCGTACTTGTCCCAATTTATTTCTTTTCGTTCTTTTATTGTAAATCCTGGATCGAATCCCAACTGTGCTACGTTGACTTTGTTGTAACTATCCATTACGTTGCTAGCTAGTCCGCCCAATGCTTCAATTAATACGGTTATTATCTTAATCATATTGGCAATTTTTCGTATTGTACTAAGCATTCTCTCAAATTTCTTAAACACATCCCCCACTTTTTCAACGCCACTAATCCCACCAGTGAAGATGCATGTTATTGCGCTAAAAAAACTTACTACAGCATCCAACACGGCTTGCCTCTGTCTCCGTTTTACCGCTGCTTTGAACACTGCTGTTCCTTGCTCAACCTCACGTTCAAAAGACTGTCTTTTACCTTGTAGCTTCTTTAACATTATCAATGACTGTTTTCGCATAACTTCTAAAAGTTTTCCCTCTTCCTGAGTTATGGATATCTGTGTTTCTGTTTTTATTTTGGCCGCACTCAGTAACAATTTTTGTCCTTTTTGCAAACCCTGGATCTGTTTTGTGCCAATAAGAAGTTTTACCATGTCTTGATATAACAGGGTCTTCTTGCTGTACAGTTTCTGTGAGAGTCTTGGGAGTCGTTTCATGTTTGCCTTTTTATTGCTTGCAAACATAATCAAATCGTTTCCTCTAATCATAAGATTTTCCATATAGTGTCGATTTACTGCATTCAAACCAGAGATCATACCTTGCTTCTTAAGTTGCGTAAATTGCTTTATCTGTGGTAAAAAATTAAGTGATATATCTCCTATGATTTTTCTCAAGTTATTTGAAATAGAAAACGTTGCAGGTCGCACGTGTTTTAAGATATCAATAATACAATCATAAAGCTGCACCATTGTCAACGGACTCCATGTTTGTGCTACCAAGTCATCGATTCGCTTAAACTTTATTAATTTAAAGGAGTATACATGACGATAGTTAATATACACCATCTTGGAGAAGTTAATGGTAATGCTTTTAGCAAGAGGTATTGCATCTGGAAATGGTTCATCAATTACTAAGCAGTAAGTATTCACCACGTTCACCTTTCCTCTTTTGGCATTCTGTATGATCGTTTTCAAATTGGCCATAACATAGTGTTGCTTTATTTCACCATTTGGTAGTGTTACTTGGGGAGGATTGGGTGTTGATATTTGTTCCAAATACTTTCGATCGGAGCTTTCCGCTTGCTTTTTATGTTCCGCTGATAGTTGGTAAAATATTTCAAGACTATTTGTTGATAAGAATTCATATGCATGATCTATATTTCTAAACGCAAGATTGATGACTGGAATTTTATTTTGTATGTGAATTGGCGGCAAAAGATATCGAAATGATTCAAGAACGCTGTTGATGGATATTGTCAAACTCTGCATCCCGCGCGTCGCTGCACTGTAATCCAAGCGAATATGTTCTGGATGCTTGCCTAAAAAAACAACGAACAAACGAAAATAAATTAATAAATAAAATACAGACAAAAACAACAAGAAAAATCAAAAACAAAACATAACAAAACAAAAAACAGGCAAGAAAACAAGTAATTACCTCTGTATTTAAACTTGACTTTTCTTAGTCGACCATTCTCAACATTTGGAATTTTCACGTTGACGTTTTGAGCACTTGTTTTCACAGTAAAATCGGCAAGATTTGATAGCTGGAGTAATGAGATAGTTATCGAGGGTTGATAATACTGGTCAAAATAGAATTCACCGATTGGTTTTCCATTCGTGGTGGTGTCTACAACTTGTGCTAACGGCTGAGTGTTTATGAGTTCGATTATCAAATTGTTTTTAGAAGATCTTGGTATAACAAATTTCTTGATGAGATGAGAATGTTGTAAGCGGAATAATTTTATACTGGGACAGCTGCTTTCAATTGCAAATGGACTGACATATTCCGTCTCTCCTTCCACGTACACCTTATAAAGATTTTTGGCTTCATTCGTGAAAGCACTACTTCTTGGGAGTATTGAGGCTGATCTGCACGCTTTCTCACTGCTATCAGCGAAGCATAACGCACGTTTAGTTTTAAATCTAATCAGTAATGAGGCGTTGTCTGATGGCTTAATTACACGATTATAAAGGTAAAGGAAGTCCTCTGAGGTGGAATCTTTCTCCAAATCTACCCCTACCCTTTTATTTTTTCCAGTCCCTTTTTTTCCATTCAGCGATCGCCTTTCAGCGCCAACAGCACTAGATTTTTCTTCAATTTGGGCAAAAGCGTTATACTGGTGTCCAAACATCACCATCAGAAAAACAATAACAGCTTGTTTAACTGACATCTTGCTGTAAAAAAGAAATGTAATTGTACTAAAACGGCCCATAAGCTTTGTCAAAGCTGCCTCCACACTTTAGTTTTGACAGTTAACTTTCGTGTGTTTAGGCACAGGCACATAAAAAAGATTTAATAGATCAGTTAAAGCCAAACCATTTAGATTGTTCTAGCTTCAAGCCCATTGCAACAAAGGCAGTGAAAATTTATCACAATTTCATTTTCTGCGTCCGTAGAACCGTTATTAAATCAACCTCGTCCCCAGCACAATTTTTCTTTTCCGACAGTCTCGCCTTCGGATGTCAGAAAGATACAAGATGCCATAGGGACGAGGTTGCTATTAAATCGCACAAAAACAAGCAGCCACGGATAATACAGAGATTAGTCCTTAGTCTGTGGAAATTCACCGGAAACAATAAAAATATATTTGCTATTTTAACAAAAACTATTTGGTGTATTTCTAACACAAAATCAATCCGTGTGACAACCTCGTGCCCAGGGCTCTCCTACGGCTATAATATTCTGGCGAGACGGCTCCCTAGTAGCCCGGATCTAGGCTGAAGAAAATCACCCTTATTTGCGTGTCTTTAAAGGTGAAGTGGCGAGCAAAAAGTAAAAATGAAAGTTTGTTGGCGAGGTAGTTGGAAAATCGAGTGAAGGGTGTTTAGAGAAGTTTGTTGTTCTTAACGTAAAGTTTTCATGCTTAACAGCGACGGCTTAGATAGCCAGCTAGCTAACATTTTAAACTAAGCTTTTATACTAGAAGCGCTCTCATACTCAGCTGGATTAACAAATATCGTCTTTACGTCGGCCAACACTGACAATATTGTGATTATTATCAATATTTAATTTTATAATTCTGTGGAAAGAGGTTTTACGAAATTTCTCAGTAATCGTTTTTGATTAGTTTCGCGCGATCTAAATTTCTCGTACCTTCTGAAAAGAAATATTCCGCATATATATATTGTATTTTTGCCAAAAAATCACTACTTTTGCGCAACGAGTTGTTGTTGATCCGTGGTGAGTTTATTTTTTCGTCCCCAGGGTTTTCTACGTCTATGATATTCAGTTTTGGTGTATTCCCAGATATCAGGCTGCAGTAAGATGTTAGCACTTCGCCGTATTATTTCAAAGAGAAACAAAAAACACTACGGACAACTATTGGCTAGTTTCAATTTTGCTTGCAACTTGCGTAATGCTTCGCAACCTTTTTTTTAATTTCTAGTAGGCTTTTTGTTTTATATGTTATTTACGTCAATTTAATTGGTTAGCTAATTTCTTTTGTTTTAGATTTTAGGCGTGTATGTTTTTGAGCATGTGCTCACGGTTGAAAGCTATACTTTAAAAGTACTAATCTACCGTGGCCCATAGGTGACATGCTTAGAATATATTTTATTTCTCCTTAAAGTCATATCAATGTAACTGTTGCCGCGTGTTATAACTGTCGACTCGACACTTATAACTGTCGAGTCGTCCCAAACTCCTTTTGAATCCAATGACAGTGTGTTGATTGACAATATTTCAGTGAGAAAGTTGAATATCTTATGTTTATATGCTTCATGTTTTTTTACATTTATATTTTATGCCTTGTATATCTTTACTTAAGTGAATGCCCAAGAATCGATTGAACATAATTTTGTATGCTGTAGAAATATTTTGATAAAGCCCTTGATGTTTTTTTGTGGTTGAATCTCTTGCTAAATTACAGATAATATATGTTCACATGAGGACTAAATGAGGTTTTCCCAAAATATTTTTTTAAACATTTGTATTCTAATACTGTACCTCTTTATCATGAGATATTTGCTCTGTTCGTTGTACTGACTGTACTTGTGTTATACGAAAAAACGCAATATTAATTTTTGTAGCAACTTCTAGATTTTAAATCCAAGGGAAGGGCTGCTTGGCGCAGAGATACTGTGTGTATTTTTAACTCTAAATAAAATATTGCTTTAAAATGTGTTTATAATCCATTTTTGTCTGTCTTTACAAAGATGTACTTCAAGCTCTAGAAAAGGAAAGAACGAGAAAAAGACAAAACATAGATGTCAAAAAAACGATATCAGGTATTAAGCCTTCAATATCTATATACATTTGTTGTTTAATTTTCATCTATACATTTTTTTTGGTCAATTTTTAAGTATGCTATTTTACTGATACCTTAGCAGGAGATATAGTACTACATTAACATCTGAAATTATTGAAAATAGACGTATTGCTGTTTATAACTTTTATAACACTGTCGTACTTAATTAAAATAGGATTTCTTGCACCCTGGTACAAAAATTCTTTTTTGTAATTTTTACTATATAACTAAAAACCCTTGTTAGGTTTAAAACACCAATTACAGCAACTGAATTTCTGCGTAATAATAGGATAGATTTGCATAATTTTTTTCTTAATAAATTGATATATACATAAAAAGTTGTTTGTACGAGTCTTACATGATACGAATTATATTTCTTCTGAATTTAATCAGTTCATTTGTTTCGAAATATTTCCCAAAAGGTTTTTGCAGAGTATTGAATCCCTCTTCAATAAATACAGGAAAATGTTTTACTGGCATCGATTGTAATTGGTGTTACTAAAGGAAGAGACATTTTCAATGCTTGTTATGTTTAGCTCCTCAGTTGTGTTGAAAGTCATTTCTTCAATTGAAACAGTTTCATTAAAGCTTGAAAAACCGCTATTATCAGCTTGGTTAGGTGTATTGATCTTACAGGATGTCTCTAACTTTTTATTGCTGACAACTAAATGAACAACTGTTCTATAAATTATTAAATGTTTGAATGGCTATAAACGTTTGCACGAGACATTTTGTTACACCACTTAAAATTATCCGTGTTTGTTTATAGAATATCAGTTTTTTCCGCGATAGAAGCAGTCAGAGATACCATTTTCAACTTTTGTTTACTTCCCGTTTTCAAATAGTGATTGGCTAAAAAACAGCGTGTCACGTCATTTTTTACTCGTGCAAAATACTTGCGGCAAGTTCATAACAAATTTTTGCTCTTGTAAAGTTATATTTTCACGTCCAAACTACAGTTTTTTAAAAGTCTTTCAATAACCTTTCGAAGATTTTCTAAGAATTATTTATTCTATCCACAACTAGATTTAAATTGATGAATCGTGTAACTTGCTTTGCGTAAGCCTCACGGTGTCGCAGAAGTAGGCCATGTGTTTGAAGGGATTTGACACAAAACTGGCTATGTTGCACACTTGCTCGGTTACTTTTATTGGTTAGAATTAGACGAAAGGTTCCGAATAAGTTAAAAGAAGCATTTCCAAACAGAGATTAACGTTAAAACGTGATTTATTGGGCACTTCTTGTCATGGTGAGTGATAAAAATGTAACATTTTATCCAAATTCAGGCATTTTGTTTCGATTATCTTTACGTCCTGAATATAAGCGAGATTAGTATTGGGATGAACAACCTTATTTTTACAAAAGCGGCACTTTTTAAACTTGTTTACTAGTGCAAAATCTCGAAATTTAGTGTTTTGATTCCTAACTTTGAAGGCTATCTACATAGTGAAGATAGAGCTTTACGAAGTTAAGCAATGGAAAACGAGAGAACCACGGTCACTTTTACTAAAATAAATGGCCCAATGACAAGAAACATGTTTTTACAAACTTTTTTGAAGAAACTTTTGAGCGAATTTTTGGCGCACAAAATGGCGGGGACGCGCCTTAACGAACCTGAGATATTGTAGGCGAGGTACAAAGGGAGCAGGGTAGTAGACATTGCCATGTTGTAGGTCATGAAATCAACTTTCTTTCGGTCCGGGTCAAGTTACAGAAACAGAAATTATTTTTATATAAAAAATTTTTTTACAAAGTTTTTTTATGCCTATCCGGTGTAACGTTTAATTTTTCATCTTTCCCGGCAACTTTTCCCGTAAAATAAAACAATATTGCAGGATTATATTTGCTTAAACAAGGTAGAAACAGGTTATAAACTGTGTTTTTATTTTTAAATGTTACTGAAACTTTTCCACAAAATAAAATTGCTAAGTAATTGTTTTAGCTTCGTAGGGTAACAACAGGCTGTTTACTTATTTGAACCGAATTTAGGATAGTTTTTTGGAAATGTGTGTTAAACCTATATTGATGTGCAACATTGTTTATCTGTACTAAGTGGTCACCCAGATTAAAATACATATTTTAGGTATCACCGGAAACATTTTGTGAAAATTAAAAAAGGTTTGTCGACTGTTTGCGCTATGACATGGCACAATATGTAAATTATGTTTTTATTTCAGCTAAAGTTGAAGGAAAGTTATTTTCTGAAAGATATTTTACACCCGAAACAGCTTAAATGCTGTGTGCGCTTCACTCGATTTACGATACACTGCATACCTGTACTGAAGCGCTCCACCTGAATGTGTGGCACAGTTTACAATTTGTATTAATTGTTCCACCAAGCGTTTTACGCCAGGCAACACAGTTACTTGTGGCTTAACCCAGCATTTCTCAAAAGGTTAATTAACTAGGCTGTATACTGTAAATTTTCAAGTGCATATAATATTTACCTGTAAAGTTTTGTATGCTGGTCTAATGGCTATGACACTCATGCAAATGAGAGATCCAGGTTCAAATCCTGGACAGGGCTAGGAAAAACATAATTATCTTGTACCTACAACAACCAGGTAATCATGAGTATACTAGTCGATAAAGCCCGTGGAAAAATCCACTGAGGCAGGATAAAAATGAAAAAGAAGCGTCATTTAAATTTTGTTGACGTCAGCAAACCATTCACAAAATAAAAATTAGAACCTTGTTTTCACGTTGCCTCTATTGTGTAGACCGTAAACTGATGGTCAAGAAAATGTATATGATCATGTGCTTTTGATGAGCGGGTACTGAGATATAACGGTTTAAATTTTTTGCTGACGTCAGCAATGGCCCGTCAAAAGCAAAAAAATTTTTTTTTTAAATTTGTATCCCTGTTGCCTTTATCGTATAGATCCTGAAACACTGATCAAGAAAATGTATAGGATCATATACTTTTGACAAACGGTTGCTAGATATTAGGGTTTGAAGGTTTTTTGATGACGTCATCAACCCGTCCATTCCGAAACGGATTTGGGGACTCAGGTTTGGGAAAATTACCCAAATTGGCCCCAGGTGGTCCCTAGTTACCCACGCGGTGAAAAATCATTGACGTCACCACCTCGTTTCCAAGTTATTTGGCCTCAAAGTTTTAGGTGCACTGTAATGGCTTCATTAATTTAATACAGGATATTGACGTTAAAGTAGTGTTATTTTCGTCGCGCCGTAACGTCAAAAAATTTAACATATTAGACATGCATTTTTCGGCAACATCAAAGGAAAATGAAGACATCCACTTTGACTGTCACAGACACACAGACAGACACACAGATTAGGCCCGTGGAAAAATCCACTTAGGCAGAAAAACAATTGAAAAGTTCTGTCATTTGAATTTTGATGACATCAGCAAATATTTCAGTATATTGAATATGCCTTTTACTAAAAAAAATAATCTGAAAATGCATAAAAAGAAAGTATATAAGTCATAATTTAACAAAAAAGTTCTTAAAATCTAACACAAAATATCAAATGTCAAATCGCATGAAATCCTACCAACAAAACTTCAGACAAAATATGAGAAACAACGGCGTGTAAGGTGTAAAATCTAGTTAGTAGAAAGTTACAACATTGACAGTCACAACCCAGACAGTTACGACAACAATAATAATAATGTCAGAAATAACACATCTCAAATATGTATACATCTTATTATGTGATTGTGTTGAAAACCTTCAATATTTTAATCTGAAGTGTCGAAAAGAAAGGCTTGCACTGTTGCAAGCACAGATCTATGAAATAAGTTCTTTACGCATTTTAAACATTGTCTTTTCCCTAAATGCTTATACAACAATACAACCTGAACAATATCAAAAAGCCAAACTTAAACAAACACAAAACACCAAAAAACAAAAAGTTAAACTTTGAAAAATCATTTATTCGGTTGCATACCATCCTCTCCCGCAAAAATATGCACAAAATGTAAAAATTAACCGGTTAACAAAACAATTTTTTTGTCTAATGATCCGCACTGACTTTACCAAACATTTTAAACTGAAATGTCGAAAAAGCAATGAGCAAGGAGTAAATTTCAAATCAACAAAAATCATTATTTTGAAAACATTGTATATATATATATGGTCCTTCCTCACAAAGTTTACAATAAATGTAGAACACAAAGGTTTATGAGGAGCAAATCAAAATATGAACAAAAATCAGTTCAATTGGCATGTTCTATATTGTCTTCACCCATAAAATCTTCCACAAAATTGATATGAAACCCATCAAATTCGACTCAGAAAAAGCAGTCATTTAAGTGCATACAAAAATACAACTTGGAAAGTGTAGAATATCAAATTATTATTTTTAGTATATATACTTGCATATGGTCCTCCCTCACAACAGTTAAACAGTTTCAGTCTGAACATTCAGTAATTTTTTATCATCACCAAATATTTATTCCCGTAATTACGGGAATTAATATTTGAATAAATATTACTTACAGTTAGTTTAAAGTTTAAAAAAAGTTTATAAAACAAAATATAAAAAAAATCAACTTACACAACAGCTCACAGTCTAATTGTACAAAAATTTGTTCTTTCAGTATTTCGCATGTGGTATTTTTCCACAAAAGTTTACACAGCATTTAAAGAACAGCAGTTTGCAACACAAACAATATAAACGGCAACCATACTATTCTCTGCTGAGAAATTTTAACCACAAATGTAAAAAACCAGGTAAATTTCCACAAAAATGTCAACAACCTTTGTAAAAATATCAACCACCACCCTTGTAAAAATATATAACATTGTAATTTACATGCGAGCTCACAGAAGTTTAACAGGATGTCAACAACAAAACAATAAAACTTACTCCAATTAACGCACACACTTTAGTTTTACAAAATCATTCCTCTTAAAGTAAAATTTGCATAAATAAGTCTTTGAAAGATTTTGTGGCTTGTTACATCATAATTCGTGCTCAAATAAGATCCCTCAGTTTGAATACTAAGGTGGATATAAATAGCTAAAAGAGGAATAACAACATTAATCATCAGTTAGCTAGCTAGGTTTAGATATGGAGCTTGAAGGTAACATTAGATAAGACAGATACCCAGTTAAATATAGTTAAACTGGGAAGACGCATATAGCTAGCTAGCTATTTATGCTTAGTAAAACACATATAAAGAGAAACAATAGCAATATAAAAATTATGACATTTGCAGTAAGTTCAACAAACCAAAAGTTTCGCTAGCACATTTTTTTGATAGCCAGTTAACAGCTTTATGTAGCATTTTGAATTTTAGGACAAATACATTAGTTACGCACCAGGGGAAACATTAATTATGCAAAAAAGTGTAAAAAAATATGCTAGATTTTTTATAAAAAACGCGGTAAAATATAAAATATAAAGAATTTGAAGCGACTTTTTCCTGGCAAATGCGAGTCTGCCTGACACGTAACTCTAGCGACATAAAAACATAACGTCTAAAAATATCTAAAAAGTTCTTACTATTTGTGAATCCAAATCTACTTTAAACCCAAGCTTTCATTTTCTACTTCTAACTTTTCTTTACTACTTCTAGCTCCACTCTTCACTTTCGAAGTAACTTCTTGTGGCTTCTAACTTTACTTTTGTACTTCTATGTTCACATAAAATATATATAAAAAAGAACAGACTGTAAAACCAATTGGGAAATTTTTTAGGCTAATTAGTCAAATTAGAAATGCAAAAACAAAGTTTGTGTCATAATTCATGTTAAAACAACAACAATCAATTTAACAGTTCATTTTATGTCAATTTTTGCACTAAATTTGCAACACAAAATACAAATTCTAAATAATTCCTATGCTTTTCATAAAAAGTTTAATCAAAATATGAAAGATGAGAGGTGAACGACAAAATCAAAGTTTGCAGAATTTAATTATTTTGGTATATATATGTCTATTGATATATGCCCTTTATAACAATATTTCAATCCAAAATGTGAAAAAGAAAAACAGTTTGCAACAAAATCAGTTATTCTGATGATATTGCATACACTTTTTCTCCACAAAAGTGTAAAAAAAGAATGGTTGTAGGAAATACTTCTGATTCAACAAAAATCAGTATTTGCATCTTGTACTCATTAAATATTACCCAAAATTTCAAAAAACTGCGATTTGGAACGCATCAAATTTATAAATAAAGAGGGATCAGTCATTTCGGTATGTTGTACAGAGTCCAGCCCGGTAAGAATTTATACAAAATATAAAAAAAAAAACAAGTTTTTTCGGTGTTGTACTCCATCAAAAAAGTTGAAACTTTTCTTAATTAAGACAAAATGTCATAAAGAAAAACATTTCAGTCAGAACATCTAGAACAACAAAAATCACTACAGTTAAGGTACCAGAATTACTACATGTTAAATAAAAATCGTTTCGTCATATTGCATGTAACCGATGTATATAAGTTTAGTTACACAAAATGTGAAAAATACATTATTTGCATACAGAAAATGTGAATACTTTTTTAAAAGTTGTTGTGACTTGTTAATTTAAGCTTAAAATGTCAAGTGAAATAAGTTACAGTCACATTCTTAGCAAAGACCACTAAGATAACACTACTACGGTAGCTAGCTTCCATGTAAAAAGCAACATTAAACTGAAGCTAACATAAGCTAGCTACAGCAGCTAATAGCTGGTCAGTTGAATATAAACTGGAGACCTAGCTAGGTATAAAGAACATGGCTACATATTTATAAAGTCCGAGCTAGCTAGCTATTAGGTTGTTGTTGGTGTGGTTGGCTTTATGATGCTAGCTAACAAACATGTCTCGCATCAATAATATCATCAAAACTAAAAAAAAACGTAAACAAACCTTTGAAACCTTGCTATACTTCATTTACATACCATTCCCTGTTTCAAATGTTTTTGTAGATTTATTTTGAAGGCAAGAGAAGAAAAATGCTTAAAAAGGACAGCCATCTTTTTTGCAAACACAATTTCCGTTACTTTGTGCTAGAACTTCATTTAACAAACCACACAAAACTCGCAGCTTTTCACGACAAAGAAGACATATATTTTACGGCAACATCAAAGATTTTTTTCGGCAACATGAAAGGAAAATGAAGACATCCACTTTGCCTGTCACAGACATACAGACAGACACACTTAGCCTATTATTATAGAGACTAGTCGATAAGCCCCGTGGAGAAATCCACTTAGGCAGAAGGACAATAAAAAAATATGTTGTTTTAGATTTTGTGCCGACGTCAGCAGTGCAGATACAAAAAAAGTTTGGCGAAGTTTAGTTTATTCGTTGCCTGTAATGTGGAGAGGTTAAAACGCTGATAAAAATAATGTATAGGATCACATGTTTTCGACAAACGCCTAAGGATATATAAGGTTATAAAAATGTTGGTGACGTCAGCAATGGCCCATCAAAACCCAAAAAATTTTTTTTAGAAAGTTGCATACCTGTTGCCTTCATCGTATAGATCTTGAAACGCTGATCAAGAAAATGTATAGGATCATGTACTTTTGACAAACGGTTGCAGATATATTGGGGTTTGAAGGTTTTTTGATGACGTCATCAACCCGTCCATTCCGAAACGGATTTGGGGACCCAGGTTTGGGAAAATTACCCAAATTGGTCCTAGGTGGTCCCAAGTTGCCTACGCCGAGAAAAATCATTGACGTCACCACCTCGTTTCCAAGTTATTTAGCCTCAAAGTTTTAGGTGCACTGTAATGGCTTCATTAACTTAATATAGGATATTGACGTTAAAGTAGTGTTATTGGCGTCGCGCCGTAACGTCAAAAAATTTGCCATATTAGACATGCATTTTTCGGCAACATCAAAGGAAAATGAACACATCCACTTTGCCTGTTACGGACAGACACAGTCTCTGTATTATTATAGAGATAGACTAGTCGATAAAGCCCGTGGAAAAATCCACTTAGGCAAAAAAACAATGGAAAAATAGGTTGTTTGCCGACTTCAGCAGTGCATTTAGAAAAAAAATTTGCTGAAAATTAGTTCATTCGTTGCCTCTGATTGTGTAGAGCTTAAAACGCTGATCAAGAAAACGTATATGATCATGTGCTTTTGATGAGTGGTTAATATGAGATATAAGGGTTTTAAAATTATGCTGACGTCAGCAATGGCCCGTCAAAACCCAAAAATATTTTTTGCGAAATTTGTATACCTGTTGCCTTCATCGTATGGATCTTGAAACGCTGATCAAGAAAATGTATAGGATCATGTACTTTTGATGAGCGGTTAATATGAGATATAAGGGTTTTAAAATTATGCTGACGTCAGCAATGGCCCGTCAAAACCCAAAAATATTTTTTGCGAAATTTGTATACCTGTTGCCTTCATCGTATAGATCTTGAAACGCTGATCAAGAAAATGTATATGATCATGTACTTTTGACAAACGGTTGCAGAGATTTTAGGGTTTGAAGGTTTTTTGATGACGTCATCAACTCGTTCATTCCGCACGTTCATTCAGAATGTGAAATTCAGAATGCGCGTACGCAAAATTCGCGAAATATTTTGAAATTTTTTCAAGATGGTAGACATCGTCGCATGCCTGACAAACATTGTTTTACAAATTGGATGCTCTACTGATTTTGAACAAAAGCTGACTTTCATGACTACAAAGCGTTTGTTTTAATTTTATAATGTTTGATAACATGTTGGGGAAGACAAAAAAATTGTTGTTGGCTATGGCGAAAAGTAAGAAAACGAAAGAAGAACATTTCATTGTCAAGAACGTATTTTTTTCCGACAGGGGTAAAAGGAGCATATAAAAATGCCTAAAACTAACATTCTAAAGTTTTCCAAGCCTATTCATAGTTATTTTTATTAATTTCAAACATTGTATTACCAGAAGAAATCAACGTCCTGGTGCTTACATTTTTTTGCTCTGAAAAATTTACCTTCAAAGTCAAGATATTTTGGTGACCTGTAGCTAGCTATAAATGGCACTTGAATGATGATGTTATGAGTAGTATAATGAATTGTAAGTAGAATTTTGTTATTACTGACTAACAAAGGTTACTGATATGAATGTTTTTTCTTAGTAAACTATATTTTTTTTATTTTTTTTATCTTTTCAACGCTGGGCCTCTGCTCTCCTAGCAACGCATTGTTATTATGACTAAAGTACTGTGTATAGCTTTACAACTTTGTGCATAAACATGGTAGCCTTAAAGTAAAATACCTAAGGGTAGTCAATAAGGAGTGTAGTACACTGTTTTGTTTAGAAAATATAGTGTGAATAGAACTATTTTATTGCGTTTACAATTGTTTATCACCAATTATGACGTGTTATTATATTCTTACCTAAATTTCGGATTTACGATTCCTAGGAATTGCTAAAACCTCTCCCCCCTTTCTTTTAGTGTCGAAAAGATGCTAATACACGAGTTCACAGTTTCACAGTCTTTCTTTTGAAACCATGTCTTATTGAGAATTAAAAAGAAAAGAAGTAAACTGTAATGAATTAAGAAGGCTCTCACCATGAAAAAAAGTGAAATATTTTTTCTGGGAAATATTTAAAAAAGAAAAGTTACAACTTCTTCACATATGTTTTAAGTAGGGTTGCTGGCAATAACATACTAAATTTTCATGTCGTAAAACTAATTATTTCTTCAGAAAATGAGAAATATTCATAATGCCTATGGTCAAAGCCTTATTCGTGGTGGTTATCCCTCCATTCGGTGATTTTAATGAGTTTGTTTTTAATACAGAACATTACATAAGTGAACGACTTAAACTGTGAAGAGGTGTATTGTGGAAAAAATGATTTTGTGGAACCTCTTGACCCCTGTGGACTTTTGTGGCAAAAAATTATTGCATTTTATTAATAAGTATTATTATGATAAGTATATATAATAAGTATATTTTATACAAAAGCTAATGATTTTCACAGAAAATATTCCTTAGAGCATCATTGAAAAATTAATTTGTTTTTTGCCAAAACCCCTTGAACAAGAACTTAAAAATTCAAATGTACACATTAAAAATACTTATTGTCAGAGAGTTTTGTGTAAAAATATGTTAGGATTGAACAGTGAATTTTACAAAAATAGTATATATGCATACACCTTTTTGTATAAGAAAACCCATTTTTGACTTAAGCCTAAATGTTCTTAGCAAGGTGACTGAATATAGGCTGAAATTTTCTTAATTTTCTTCTTAATTTTTATTTGTCTATTTTATGTATTTTGTTATTTTTAGGATAAGGCCTTGTTAGGATGTTTATTTGACTGGAAAACTATTTCTTATGAAAAAAAAAATGTGTATATACTCTTTACAGGGAGAAAGTTTCACGGGGGAAAGTTCCGCGAGGAAAAAAATAGCGAAATAATGAGGATTTACATTCGCGAATAAGTGATTAAATATATTTTGCTTAAAATAACTTAATTTTACTTTTATATTTGCTCCTATACAATTTATATGCACGTCTTTTTTACCTGCACAAGCTTAAAATTCTAGTCATTATGAAATGTCTATGAAATACATTAAAAGAAAATCCAAGGCAAAAATTTTATTTCAAAATTTATCCTGTTAAGGTAATGTAAATATTAAAAATCCACTGTCATATTTTTTTTAGTTTCCAAGTGGCGTCAACAACCTGTTAAAGTGTTTATGGATTACTCCTTGTATGGTTTCAGTCGTTTGGGATACTTTTTGTTGCAAACACAACTATGCACATTATATGGTTCTTATTGGAAGACTTATTTAAAGAATTATGTTAATGTACAGTTTTTATTTTTATGTTTGCTAAATGAAATACACAAATTATATTGTAACTTAGATTATTTTATCTTTGTTTGAGACTTTTCTTCATGAGTTCTAAGGGGCATGTTCATATGGGAAATATTTCCTCGGGAACTGGGTAAATGTTTCAGCATGATATCAAGTCAAGATCTCGGGTTGTTAACAAACTCTTAACAAAATTTAGTTGCGTTCATATGAGAAAAAACATTTACCCGCCTACCAAGATCTCGGTAAGCGGGTAATGCATTTTCCCAAAAAACAGAAGTTTCCTCGACAGGCGAGATAAATTTATGTCGATTGGGTATAATTTTTTAAAAATAAACAGTAGATTCTTATCATAATAAACAATGGAAACTTATCACATGGTATTTTCTCACCCGAGGAAAAGTTTTCTCGCCCATGCCATATGAACAGAAAGTGAAAATTATATCATGCTGAAATATTTCCCTGCTATCCGGGGAAATATTTGATAGGAACAGCCCCTAAATATGACATTTTGCACTTAACAGCAAAAGCGTGACTGTAATTATTGTTCAAAGCATTTATAAGGCTTTATTTGGTTTATTTTTTCACAGTTTAATTAACAGCCAGCTAGCTAAATATAAAACCGAAACTGCCACTTAGGCTCTTGGAGTGCTCTTAAAACATGCTCTTATTTCATCCAAATTTAAGACTTGTATTCTTTGGCCAAAAATTAACCCATGTGCTATTAAATTGAAGATAATGCAATTGTGTGGCCACCTATATCAATCTGTTATAACTTAAGGTTTTGCTGCATTTTTTTCCCTGTCCTAGCATTTATGGCTAGCTACCCAATGGCCTGCTACACTGTATCTAGGTGGTCTTGATCTACCACACTTTCATACTTAGATTTTGCAAATCAGAGTGAAATCAAAAGAACTGTTAAATGTAATAATGAGATTAATTTAACCTTTTTTGATTATCTAAGACTTATAGAACTTTTTGCATGTCCATTTGTCCGCCATGTTTGTTGATATTCAAGGAGGCTAGCTAGCCAAACACCCTTACCGTGGAAAATGCTTAAAAACTTTTAGTGAAAAAATGTAAGCAAAATAAGGTTTTTTGCAGCGGAAAGACAAATCCCGTAGCTTTTCAAAATATATATACTTTACTGGGTAAAAAACTTTAGTTCTCTCTCAAATTTTGGTAGAATATAGGAATTCTGCAAATTTGTCGGATAAAAAAACCCTTTCGTTTACGTTGCCACAACAAAAGCACACCCGTCGTTTTCAGTGTTTATACGGAGCCTTGGCCACACTTATTATAATAAAATACAAAGTAAACAATATTTTAGCACCATGCCTTGTAATTTAGCATGTTAAGTCAGGTATGTCGAGATTATGACGTCATCATCGCCACGGAATTTTTGCGTTTTGAGATTTCAAAAGTTACCGCATGCGCAGACTGAATTTCCCGTGTACAGGCGGAACTGAATGACCGTGTCCGAAATGGATTCTGGGACCTAGGTTTGGGGTAAATTACCCAAATTGGTCCTAGGTGGTCCTTAGTTACCCACGCGGTGAAAAATCATTGACGTCACCACCTCGTTTCCAAGTTATTTGGCCTCAATGTTTTAAGTGCACTGTAATGGCTTCATTATTTTAATATAGGATATTGACGTTAAAGTAGTGTTATTGACGTCGCGCCGTAACGTCATAAAATTTAACATATTAGACAAGCATTTTTCGGCGACATCAAAGCAAAATGAACACATCCACTTTGCCTGTCACTGAGACACAGAACTGGCGTATTATTATATAGACTAGTCGATAAGGCCCGTGGAAAAATCTACTTAGGCAAAAGGCCAATGAAGAATAGGTTGCTTTAGATGTTTTGCTGACGTCAGTAGTGCATATACAAAAAAAAAATGTTCTTAAAATCTTACACAAAAATGTCAAATCGCATTAAATCCTCCACACAAATCTTAGACAAAATAAAAAAGAACAGCTTGTAAGGTGTAAAATCTAGTTGATAAAAAGTTACAACAACGACACTCACAACATCGACACTCACAACACCAATACTCACAAAACCGACAGTAAGAACACCGACAGTTACAACACCGACAGTCACAACACGGATAATAACAATGTTAGAAATAATGCATCTCAAATATGTACATCTTATAAGTCATTATGTTCAAAACCCTCAGTATTTTATTCTGAAATGTCAAAATGGAGGCCTGCAAGAGTTAGGACAAATCAACAAATACAAGTTCTTTACACATTTTAAATATTGTCTTTCCCTTAAAAGCTTATACAAAAATATGAAAAAGCCATAGTTTCGAAAACATCAAATTTAAATCTAAAAAAATCAGTCATTTCGGTTGGATACCATCCTCTCCCACAAAAATTTACACAAAATGTAAAAATCAACCAGTTAAGAACACAAAAATTTTCCTTTTTAGTTCCGTACTGCCCTTTACCACAATTTTAAACCTAAATGTAAAAAAATCAATAAGCAAAGAATAAACTTGAATCAAAAAACATTGTATACGGTTCATAAACAAAAGTTTACACAAAATGTAAAACAGATCGGTTTTTGAGAAACACATCTAAATCAACAAAAATAAGTTCATTCAGCATGTCGTATATTGCCATTACCCATTAATCTTCCACAAAAAGGTTATGAAACACATCAAAATTTAAAAAAATCAGTGATTTCAGTGCATACAGTCCTCGCGTTTAGATTACAAAATATAAAAAACAAAAACGGTTTCAGTCAGAACATTAAGTAATTTTTTTATCATCAGCAAACATTTATCCCTACAAAATTTTGTAAAATTCTCAAGAAAAACAAAAACGTGAAACCATGGAATTTTCTTCCAGTAAAAATTACATCACATACAGTTAGTTCTCCAAAACAATAGTTTATAACACGAAATATAAAGACAAAGTTGTTTATATAGTCTGAAGATGTACTTAGTGTACGAAAAGCTTAACAAATAAATACTTTTTAACTTTCAAACTCGTTTTATTTTTTTCTTAACTAGTAAACTATGGCTGTTATTTTTACCGATAAAGACATCAGCTTTACAACAGCTTACAGTGAAGTCTGATTCTACAAAGATTTGTTCTTTCAGTATATATATTGCATGTGGTCTATTTCCACAAAAGTTTACACAAAATTTCAAAAAACAGCATTTTGCAACACAAACAATATGAACTGACAACCATACCATCCTCTCATAATTTTTTTTAACCCTTAATCATAAACCCACGTAAATAAATTTCCAATCAAATGTCAAAAACCCCTGTAAAAAAACCTGGCATTTTACATGTAGGTTGACAAAAGTTTAACAGGATGAGGAAACAAAACAATAAAAAATAACTTAACACACACACTTTAAATTCTATAAAATTCGTTCCACTTGTCATATTGTGATCCCCTTGTAAAGTTTATAGGAAATGTGAAAAAATTATTCTCTATGGGCATAAAAATGTGTCACAGTATCCTAAAAGTTCAAGAAAGATTTTGTACCTAGCTTGTTACATCATAATTCGTGTTCAAGAAAGAAGAGAAGTTTGACTACTAAGGTAGCTATAAATACCTAAAAAAAGAGGAATAACAACAAAACTCATAGATTAGAGCTAGCTATGGGATGGACCCTTGAAGCTAACAATATCTAGCTAGCTAACAAAACAGTACCTAAGACCCAGTTAAATATACTTAAGCTGGGGAGACTTAGCTACGTCTATAGCTAGCTATTTATGCTTAGTACAACACATATAAAAGAAAGCAATAGCAATGTAAAAATTATGACATTTGCAGTTAGTTCAACAAACCAAAACTTTCCATTTCGCTGGTACATTTGTTTGGTAGCCAGCTAACAGCTTTATGCAGCATTTTGAATTTTAGGACATTAATTATGCAAACAATTGTAAACAAATGCTAGCTTTTTTATAAAAAACGCGGTAAAATATAAAACTTAAAGAATTTGAAGCTCCAATGGATTTTTTTTGAGAATGCGATTCTTTTTGACAATTTTAAGTGTGCTACATATAAAAACGGAACGTCTAAAAATATAAAAGTTCTTACTTTTTCTCAATTTCAATTCACTTGAAACTCTAGCATTCATTTTGTACTTCTAACTTTACTTTACTACTTCCTAGCTCCACTCTTCACTTCCGAAGTAACTTCTTGTGGCTTTCAACTTTATTTTTCTACTTCTACTTCTTTACTTAGGGTTTTCTTTCTCTGAATCACTTTTTGCACTTTTTTCAAGACGAAGGGACCTTTCTTTTGTGTTTTTTTCGGTGTCGAGGGACACCATTTTTGGAAAGTTAGCCGTTAAATTTATTTCGGCAAATCAAATTGAGTCGTTTTCATCACGTGACGTAAACAAAGTAAACCCGCTAGCAAAATAGACATATTTTTTTTGGTAACATCAAAGATTTTTACGGCGACATCAAAGAAAAATAAGCATATCAACTTTGTCTGTTACAGAGACACAGAACTGGCGTATTATTATATAGATAGCCGGGAAACCCGGCGTCGAAACGCCGGGGTAAGCCACAAGTCAAGGTGTGACCCGGCGTTGAACACTCTGTGGAGCGCTTAATAAGAGCCGTAAACTGTGCGCTTTAGTACATGTATATAGTATGTCGTAAATTAAGTGAAGCGCATACACCATTATAGTGTTGCGACTGTAACATATTTCCAAAAAATAAATTTCCTGCAACGATAGCTGAAATAAAAATAGTGTTCGCATAGTTGCGTCTGCTTTCTTGTGTACCGTCCGCGCACAAAACATTTCATAGTATTGTGTCGTTTACTGCGCTTGCTTCCTTTGTGCTGCTTGAAGAAATTCTTTACGTTAAGATTCCAAACAAGAACTACGATATTTTCGATTCTCACTTTTACCACACGCTTGTCCTACTCATACGGTGATTAGAGGCAATGTGAAATGTGCGCGCGAAAAAACTATAAAAACCCAATTAAAATTAATTTGACGTGACGGATCTCCATCGCCGACACGGATCTTCATCGTTTATATGTTCAAAACACTACACACCAGTGAGTACTCGTCTACGAACGAATTTCGATAAGTTTTAATTTTGTCCATCTAGTAACGCTTTATTTGGTAATAATTTAATTTCATAGTAGTCGAACCGATCTACATCGCATCACGATAATTTATCAATTTTTATTTACTATTTTACCGTAAACATTCGCTTAACAAATTTATCACAGTCCCAGCTGGATGTTTCATATCTTATCATTTAATCTGTTTTAACCACTTTATCTGTATGGATCGTTAGTGTTAGAAACATCATTAGTAGCAGATAGATAGAAACATTAGCATGGATAAACGAGTTAGAGCTACCGTTAATTCAACCGGAATTTTAAATGAAAAAGTAAATTCTCTAAGGACTAGTCGAAGTGGTCATATTGGCATTATAACTAAAATAATTAATCGTTTATCACTCCTTCTAACAGAGCAAAATAAAGATTCAGAGATAGTTAACATGTCAAATAAACTTAATGAAACACTCGGAATAGTTGAAAAAATAACTTTTGAGCATAATAATAACTGCAAAATCAAAAGTGGACCGCACTCTGCCACTTCTTTTTCCATTGTTGCAGTTCGGTGACTATTGCAGTACTGACAGAAGTACGAGTTAACACCTGACAATTCTTCGCTCTCTAAAAATACCTACTGCCGATTGAATTTTAGGGGCAGTTGCAGGAATGAAGTTATTTGTTCTGAGGTGCTAATATTATTGCAAGTGTTGCAAGTAGTACAGATTTCCACACGAGTGTTGAATAATGTACCAAAGAAAGGAAACGCTAAAGACAACTCTCGGGTATAAGATATTCAAGAATCTCTAGCGCATCATGCTGGGTGAACGGATTGAAAGCGCTACCTCTTGCAGTAGAAATACAGGCTTTTAATGCATTAATGCATTAAGGAATAACACGTGTTAAGGGCGCCCAACACTCAGCCTTACACAGATCATTTCTGCTGTGGATCAACCTAATGACAGTGACAGCCTGTCATGACTGGGGTGATTGTGCGTGCCTCTTGCAAAGCTTCTTCTAAAATGACTCAGGGCAGCAGGATCGTCAATCTTGTAGGCAAAGTGAGCAAACTCTGCCTCCCTACTGGACTCAGGTAACAAGTGGGACCGTCAAACCCAAAGATAAGACAAAAAGTCTAGCCCCCTTCTTACAGGATCTCAAGAAAGAAAAGGGAGTGAGCAAACTCCTATATCACGGTAAACTGACCGACCAAGGATCAGCTGGGGTAAATGGGAACCGCTAGGGAAATTTATTCCCTCCCCCAATTTGTTTTTGTGGCATGGAAACAAGTTAAGTCCTGGTAAAAAATAGTATGCGACAGGATGAATTGTTCAAGTGAGATGAATTGACTTCTGAAACGCAGAGGTCGTTGCACTTGAGCCGAGTGTTTCGTTGATCTTTAATAAAAGCCCAGTAGTGTCCCGCTTTTAAGGTAGCTGAGTGGTTAATGGTGGCGACTAATCTGTACTTGTTGCTAAAAGAAATTTCATCAGTAGGGTGAGAAAGCACGTTTAGCTCGTGGTGTTTCATAGGCAGACAGTTCACCGATCTTGTATCTTTGAAAGACGAGCCATTAACTGAGGCATACCTAAGTAACTGGACAACGAGGATATCGCCACAACTGGAAAATTGTGTTTCAGTTGTGCTCTCCTGGTGTGATGAACACTGGGGGAAAAACCACCTGTCGTCGCCTACAAGCTGTTGCGACTGCGAAATTGCCTTGAAAGAGTCTCCTATTGATTTGCATGTTGTCAAAGTAAGAATTGTCTCCTTCTGTTCTTTAGAAGAGGAACACAAATAAGTGTTACAAGATGTTGTTGCAGTTAGACTAACAGAGAGAAGATTGTTAACCCATGAAGAAGATCCAATTAGTTCGTCAATAACTACGTGGAGCATCTCAGGGACGTCTTGCTGATTGTTGTAATGAAATTCTTTGTTTGAGTGTGCATTCTGTTTTGCAAAGCTCGCAGGAATTTGGAAGGATCGATAGGTGAACGGGAGCGATGTAAAAGGGACATATTTAGGACTGTTGACTTCACTAGTGGCGATAACAAAGAGGACTCTGATGGCAATTGAGACCAAAGTCTTGGAAGGACAGTTAACACTTGAAGGATGGAGTTTGCATAGCATGTGTTACCTTTTATTTATCAAACCGGCGTGGACGTTGTTAGCTTTCTGCTTGGATTTGGTCTTTAGGTCAACTACGGGTTTTGGCAATGATGTGGCCGGATACGGACCGTTATCGGCGAAAGAGTTTGATGCCAAAGAAGACACTTGGGAGATACGATCTTTTGAGGTTGTGGATGTTGTTGAACTGCACTCTTGGGACCATTGCAGAGAATCTCTGGCAAACCAGATGCAAAATGATATTTTCATGCATATGTCACCAAGTTTGCGTGCAGTTATAAATGCAGATTTGTTGGAAAAACCGAGAGTTTTTAAACATGTAACGGAACCTAGAACAGTAACCTCTAGCACCTACTTCAACAGCGTAAAGTTGTGGAGACCGACCGTTACTACGTATCACTTCGACTAAAGAGGAGTATTTAGAATGTTTGGTACAGTGCCAGGACTCCATATTCTCCTCACAAGGGCAGGTAAGTTCAATGGGAATGCCAATCTTGGAACAGTTGGAATACATTACAATATCTGGTCTTAGTGACGTAACAGCTATATGACCGGGGAACACAAAGCTATTGTTTATGTCAGATAATACCACCCAGTCACTGGCGTGATGAAAAAGACCTGTTGGCTTTGATCTTTTCCCAGAGGTATATGTACCTGCTTTAACAAATGGTATCTTTACAATTTACTTTTCGGAGATGGTCTAATTTCTGACACAAATTCTTTGAGGCTTAGAAGATGCTCACAAAGAACAGAATCATGTCGGAAAGTAAACCAGCCTTGAGTAAGGGCAACCTTGCAAAAACCTAAGACATCTGCTGTGGTGCATAAAAGTTCTCCACACAAGGAACAACTGGATTCAGTGGAAATGTTCCAACGTTTTAAGTTGCTGGGTGAGGGTAAAGACGTCATAAGTAGAAGTCAGGCAGAAAGAAAGCAAGTTTGGTGGCATGGCCAGAATGGATTTCCAGGACAGGTCATTTCGGATGTAATCCTCCCATCTGGTCCACTGCCCTTGTACTTGCAACTGCATGGCTCTACTCATGTTCGCTTCCTCGTCTATATCTCTAAGCATAGCACTGTTTGGAAGTGGGAACCTTCAAACATTTTTGGATGCCTAGGCCAACTTTACCCCAGTTGGGGAGTCTTCACTTTCCACTTACCCGATTTTAAAGTATTTGAGACTAGTGGGTCTTTAGAGTCTCTTAAAAGTAGATGGCTGCTGATTTTGGATAACAACAACGCAACCTGCAACTGCAGACGAATAGATGCGTGCCCTCTAGACGGAAAATGTCAGGATAAGCACGTAATTTATCTATGCAACGTGTTCACAATCAGCAACGAAGAAGATGCAAACTACATAGGCTTGACGGAGAATACATTCAAGTTCCGTTACAACCAACATATACACACATTTAGATACGACAACAAGGCAAACTCCACAGAACTGTCTAAACACGTGTGGCATTTGAAGAAAAAAGGTATAGAACCGATATTTTCTTGGCGAATAATCGACCATGCCTCTTCTTATAAGAATGGTGGAAGCACATGCAACCTTTGTCTTACGGAGAAGTACCATATCATCACATTTAACTTGAAACTATTAAATAAAAGAACGGAACTGGTTTCTACTTGCCGTCATGTAAACAAGTATTTCTTGAAAAACATTAAAACGATCCCACCGGACTTGACTTAATTACATTTATTCTATTCTTTCGTATAAGACATTGATCATCGTGAAACTCGGAGTTATGTACATATTTTAATTTTTATCTTGTAAATAAACGAATGAATATTAGCTATACACTTTTCGTATTGAGCACTCTTTCAATAGATTTCCTTTTCAAGATATAAAACAAGACTTAAACATATAAAACAATACAGAATTTACTTTAGGACACTCTTTGTACACTTTGTAGGGTATAGCATTGATGCCTGGGGAAGAAGCATTTCGTCGGGTTGAAGAATCTTTAAAAAATCTTCATATTTAAAAGCAGATGCCGGAAAGGGTTTTGAAATAGAAGGATTTGGTGGTAGCCCGTCTAGATTGCCTAGGGGAACGTCGTAAAAATCGTCTCTCACATATGACGATTTATGATTATCAAGTGTTTCTTGATCAACCCTTAAAAAAGAATAACACTTCGGGTCAAGCAGGGTCTAATTGGAGCAAAATAATTTGTACCTTTAAAATCAATCAAACCAATTCACCACGGTGATTTGAGTTATAATGGCGGTGACGAGAGAGGACGTGATTACATCATGTAGCAAAATTCAAATGTGTTCAGGTCAAAGAGCGGGGTGTGAAGCTGCCGTTCATGCGGTGCGAAAGATGTTTGAGAGTGAAGAATCAGAAGCAGTATTATTAGTAGATGCGGCAAATGCATTTAACAGTATCAACAGACAAGCTCTGATTCACAACATTCGAACATTTTGCCCGATCTTATCAAATTATGTGACGAACTGTTACAATGTACCAGCAAGGCTATTTGTGATTGGTGGGATTGAACTACGCTCGAAAGAAGGAACTACCCAAGGCGATCCCATTGGTATGGCAATGTATGCCATAAGTATGACACCACTACTTGAATTGATGCTAACAGTGATTACAGGGCAAGATCAAATGGTCGCTTTTGCGGATGACCTAACGGCGGTAGGAAAATGCGAATCATTGATTTTATGGTGGGAAAATCTGAAAAAAGGGCCATTGTTCGGATACTTTCCGCAACCTCAAAAATCGTAGTTGATTGTTAAAGAGCTGTATGTTGAAAAGGCCAACGAATTGTTCCAAAATACGAACATTCAGATTACTACACGTGGTGAAAGACATCTAGGAGCAGTAATTGGCAGCGATGATTATAAAAGTAAGAGTACTGTAACAAGACGGTAAATCAATGGTCAAATTCTCAATGCTGTCCAGAATTGCGATAGCCCAACCGCAAGAGGCATATACCTGCTATATTAGTGGATACCAACATCGCTTCTCCTACTTAGTTCGCACAATTCCAGGAATTCCAGGACAGTTTATTCCAGCGATAACTGATGGTCATGTCATGAATCATGAAGAACGCATGCTTATGTCACTACCGCCCAGATTGGGAGGCCTTGGTTTGTAAAATATATGCGAATACGCTCCAGTGAGCTGGAAAACTCGAAACAATTGACGTCTCTGCTTCAAAAAGAAATCATGGGAAAGATCGACGATGACAGTGGTAAGACAATTGCAATGATAATTGCGTCAACAAAATAAAGAAAAGCTCGAGCTGTTAAGAGCAAACATGAATGAAGAACATAAGAGGATTAATGATGTAAACATGATGGTGGGAGCATCGAATTGGCTGACGAGTTTACCTATTAAAGAACTGTATGACTTAAACAAAGAACAATTTAGGGATGCGTTACGTATCCGTTATAATTGGGCACTACCTAGACTCCCTTCAGACAATGAAGTTCGTGATATCACTTCTGTTTTTCTAAACGAAGTGTGTAAGGACGTTCGACGGGAACCAATGTTGATTCAATTGGATGGTGAGCAAATTCAACCACGAAGCGCCAATAGAAGTCAGGAAGCTCGTCTTGATATAAGCAGCTAGTGTAGAGATGGAATATAAACACACTTTTTCAAAAATCATGGTCAAACTCTCATAAAAAATATCATACACAATTTTGCTTGTGACGTCACAACTTTTCGTCACGCCTCATTGCACAAAAATCTATTGATATGCATGAAAAATCCCTACCATACGGTGTTGAGTCATGCATATCAAGGTTAAGTCCCTATCATACAAAAATGAGTAGAAAGGGGGAATTCCCTTATAGAATGCTAATAATCAACGCATGCGCAATAAAAATGTAATCTTCGGACTTTGTTGAAATGTGTATATAAGAAAGGGATGAGTTGGTTTAAGAATGCCATCAGCAAGCTATATAGCACCGTGTTGGCACCAGTGGCAGCAACCCGCGACGCTCTTGCCGATCGACTACAGAGTGTGCGGAATACCGTTGCATTCTATTACAACAGGGCAAAGGAACAAATTTCGGGAGGTACAACGCTTCATGATGAGATTGAACAGGAGGCAAGGGAGGACTACACGGAGGATATCCAGGGGGACGATATACAGATGCTGGAAGACGGAAATAGGATCAAAACATGGCGGTTCAACAAGCATTTGAATCAATCCCTGAAGGACGCGATTGTGCAAAAAATTACGTCACATATAAAAATGCGCGTTAAGGTTGTGTACAGCTTCAGCTGTGATATTTACAAGGGCGGGGGCAATGTGTCTGATTACCACAAAACCAAGAGCTCCGGGTCACTATCAAGTATGGCGGAAATCGAAGCGTTCGTAGAAGAATGCGAGATGAAGCGTCTCGATCTGGAGGACCACGAGTTCTGGACCAGGGCTTATTTACCACCCACTAGAACCACCGAGACCCCAGGAGCATATGAGGGTAAAATTCTCTTCGATCACATACAGATCAAGGTGATAAGTACACGTGAACCCCTCTTGGGATGCGGCCCTCTCCCGGATTGGTTGCAAAAAAAAGGTGCATCTACGCCATGGATGGTGAGGATGCCAGAACGGACAACCTATGCTTTTGGAGATGTCTTGCGGTAAAGGAGAGGGCATTGTAGTACGGGGAACGGAACGTCTAACAAAAACAGCCCTCACGTTAGCTCGAGAGTACTACAGGGACCCCAAGCTTAAGCGTAAGGACGACAGGCCTACGAGACTGGTGGATTTGGAGGGGGTTGCCAAGCAATTCAAGGTCAACATTAGGGTCTTTGAGCCCAAGGCAAACTCCGAGAAAGCACCATGGCGACTCGTCTATGGTCAAAAGCAGTACAAAAAGGGTTTTGACACTATCAATCTTGGTATGCTGGACGGGAACTGTTTTTACATCAAGGAATTAGATGTGCTGACCCAGCACTGGGAATGCGAGGTATGTAAACAGAAGTTTATTTACGCCTTTTCCCTTACGCGGCATAAAAGGAACGAATGCGAGGGTGTCAAGACGACAATTATCTGCAAAGGGGGGAAGGTCAAACGTATACCAAGCAGGGCGGAGAAGGTCTTTTACGATGAGGGGTGTAGCTATGATGCATCAAAATGGCTAGAATATATGTCAAAACAAACCGGAAGGCATATCCATCATGCCTTATGCGGTCATGGCGGTGAACGTGTTATCCGTGATGGCAAAAAAGAATGGAAGGTAGATGGGTATGAACCTATCACAAAAACTGTTTACGAGTACAACGGCTGTAGGTTGCACGGATGTCCCTGCCTATCCGAGAGAACCAAAGCGGACAAGGCTCATTACGCCGCAACCCAGTCTAAGGCAAGGATGATAGAGGAACAGGGGTACAACTTCGTCACGGTCTGGGAATGCGAGAAACCACCCAAAATCAAGAGGTACTTTCGGAAGAAATTCAACCCCTACCCCCACTATATTGTATTTGATTTTGAAGCCCTCTTATCACCTTCAAATTACCAGCAAACATCCGATCTAACATACCTTTCGAGACATGTTCCGATAAGTGTTGGTATTGCCGATAGTTTGAATAACCACCCGACGTTCATTGAGCACGAGAATCCCAAGGTCTTGGTCAAACAGTTTGTGGGGCAGCTGGAAAGAGGCATGCCCTGATCGTGAAGGAGGTCGAGAGAATGTACCCGAAGCCTGACGACTTTGACATGCTCTCCAGAAAGAACCAGGAGTTGTGGAACGAGTGGGTAGGCCAAGTATCTGTAATCGGGTTTAATTCTGGCAAGTACGACATCAACCTGATCAAGCGGTATTTTGTCGAAGAGATCGCGCAAGGCGATAAGATCAAGGTGGTGAAAAAAGATAACGACTACATGTTCCTCACCACCTCCAGATTTAAATTTCTTGACATCAAAAATTTCCTTGCTCCAGGGCTGAGCTATGCCGGTTGGTGCAAATCGTTGGAATGTAAGCTTGAAAAGCTCATGTTTCCGTATGAGTGGCTAACGAGCCACGACAAGCTGAACCATGTTGGGCCTGTCGCGCACAAGGACTTCTATAGTCGGCTAAGTGGGAAAAACACACTATCTCCCGAAGAGTACGGGTCATTCTGCGCCGAATTTTACAAACGAGGCTGCGTCACTATGATGGACTGGTTACGTGAGTACAATATAGCCGACGTGGAACCGTTCATTGAAGCCGTGGATAAAACGAGGCTGCAGTATTACACCGACGAGATAGACATTTTAAAGGACGCGGTAAGTATCCCAGGTGTATCAATGCGGTACGTGTTGAACAAGTCTCTACGGTTGAACCCAAAGTTAGAGCTATGCGCCCCGGGAGACCCATGCAGGCATAGGTGTAAGGACTCTTGTTATAGCAAGACTTGTAAGGCCTGCAGGGAGGTACGGAAAGCATGTGAAAACTGTACGAGGAATGAAGCCTACGACCTTTTGCGGACGGGGATGGTGGGCGGTCCCGCGATCGTATTCTGTCGATACCACGAACGAGACGTGACGGGTATCAGATCTCACGTGTACGGCAAACCCCACAGGTGTAGGACCATTTTAGGGTATGATGCAAATATGCTCTACCCTAGTACACTTATGCAGGGCTTTCCTTGTGGGAAGGAACAGCTGATCAAGGTGGGCACACCGACATCATCACATAACTTAGAGATACTGACGCGAGGTGTGCGAGATGGATCGTTGTTTGGGTTTGCGCAGGTTGATATCGAGGTGCCTGAGTATCTGCGTGACAAATTCGGCGAAATGGCTCCCCTGTTTGTCGTCAAGGAGATACCCGACAATCAAATCCCCGAGCACATGCATGAGTACTTGAAAACTACGGGGCGCAAGCGTGTACCTGGAACACGTAAGCTTCTAGCCTTGCTAAAGGCTGAAAAGATCTTACTGTATACCCCTGTGTTAAAATGGTACCTCGATCATGGTTTGAAGGTGACTGCCTTTTACCAATTTCTCAAGTATGCTAGAGGTAGGCCCTTTGAATGGTTCCCTGAAGAGATTGCCGATGCACGACGACAAGCCGATAAAGACCCCGACAAGCGTATTGCGGGGGATACGGCAAAATTTAAAGGCAACTCGTTCTACGGCAAGATGATTGAAGATTTGGCGAGGCACGCAAATACTACGTTTACGAGGGATGAAAAGGAGGATGATGCAGCCCTGCGAAGCCCGTACCTGGAGGATCTTGAAGAGATTGGGGATGCGTACGAGGTAAGAAGGGGCAAACACAAGTGTACTATCGATAGAGCCTACCAGTGTGGTATTGCAGTGTACCAACTAGCTAAGTTGCGCATGCTCGAATTTTACTACGATTTTCTGGACAAGTACGTGGATCGTCGAGACTTTGAGTACATTTACATGGACACCGACAGTGCGTATTTTGCCATCTCTGTGGAAGAGTTAAGAGATGTCGTTCGTCCCGAACTGCTTGACGAGTATGATGAGGATGTGAAAAACTGGCTCGCCACTGATAAATACTCGAGTCGAACAGGGGGGCTATTTAAAGCGGAATTTATTGGTTTTAGGATGATTGCCCTGACAGCCAAGTGCTACTTTGTGGAGAGCAAAAAGGGTACTAAATTTTCGTGCAAAGGCATGTCAAAGAGACAAAATGATTTGACCTGGGGTAGATACCTGAGTGCGCTAAAGGGTGGTTAGGACATGGCCAAAAACGTAGGTTTTTGGGTACATGAGCAGGGTATGATCACGTACGAACAGAACAAGCTCGGCCTTTCTGCATTTTATGACAAAAGAGTTGTACATGCTGATGGGGTACATACCTCTCCGCTTGTGGTTTAAGGGAATAAAATGGAGGCGTGCTTATTAATCGCTATACTCCTACCGTATGCTTTGCTTGCTTATGTTTTTTTTCGATACCACCGTATAATAAACAGGATGTCAGATCTTGCACAAGTATTCGACACAGCCTCCACAGAATTTGAACAGATAGAGAAACCCATCGATAAGCGCCAAGCCCTGAAGGAGGCTCTACGCAAAGGCAAGGGACATCTCCTACCCAAAAAATACACAGAAGGGTTTGTTGATAAAGCCCCAGAAGAGGCTATTGACAAGGTACATACCGAGTACCTTCAACGTGAGCTTCAGGAGAAGGGCGAAAAGACCGCTAGGGCCTTGTCTACCCATGTTATCAGCCTCTATGCCAGCATGATTGGAAATATAGTGGATATCGACAGTGTTGATGAATTACGTCGAGATATCGAAGAAGATCCAATTATCCGGGACTCTATGACCGATCTAGGTATCCTTGTATACTGTACCATTGGGAGGTGTTTGGCACCCCTCTTGGTGGCGGGCCATACGGCGAGGCATATGGGTAAAAAAAAGAAACAGGAGGAGGAGGAGGAGGAGGAGGCTAAGGAGAAAGAGCCCTAAGGGCCTACATTTAAATTTCTTATAAGCCATAAGACTTATAACAAATGAGTGAGGAGTCTACTAACCAAGTCATAACCAAGAAGAACGAGGGTCGGGTTGCTGCTGGCAAGAGACTTGCCGAATGGAACCGAAAGAACAAGGCCGATTTACAGAAGAACGTGGGCAAAGGTACTTCACAGGATGAACAAGAACCTGTTGCAGGTCCTAGCAGGTCGATGATCCCAATGCCGTACATGTATGGTGTAGGTACGCTTGCCGTGCTTGCGATAGGGGTTGGGGTTTGGTATAGATTTGGCAGGGGTGAAAATGAATCCCACAAACCAGCGACTAATCCAGAGCCTCAGCAGGGGAAACAGGGCAAAGCCCGGCCTCATATTGAAATGTTTAAAATGTTGTAATATAATATAAATGACCACAAGCAACGTTACCCCGAAGGAAAAGGAGATTTTGGACATGTTGTACGAAACAGTCGTGGATCTTAGTTTCACCTTTGCCTATGCCATGGCCGGCAAAAAGTTCCTTGGTATTACGAGGCCGTCTACCAAGATGGATACAAATGACGTCCTCAAAATGATTTCGTACTTCGCGGCAGGTCGGGCAAGTCGCGAAATGGCCGTGAAAAAAGGGTGGCTACCCGCATCCATAGTCCCGAAACCAAAATAGGCCGCCTATTAAAATTTCTATTTGTCTAAGAGGCAAATAGAAATGGAGGAGGCGAGTGCCTTCAAGTAAATGAATAAAATCTGTATAAAATGTAAAAAACTGTTAAACCTCGACATGTTCAAAATTAGAGGGAATAGTCGAACTAAGAGTTGTATAAATTGCCTCGATAAAGCTAAGTCCCGGCGGCGTATCAAATGTAAAGACCCCGTGATCGAATACAAATTAGACCCTCTTGCCATTGATGACGAAATTAGGGAAATTCAGCAGGATGAAAATTACCTAATGTTGTATACCTTGTTGACATACAACATCATACCCCAGTATATCGAACTCATCGAAGCACCCCCCGAGAGCCAGGAAAAGGCACTGCTAATTGAGAGATATCGTAAGGTACTACGATGCCTTGTGGGCAAATTAAGATATTCTCCACTACCCCTTGAATATAAGACCCAAAATACCAAGCTATGCCCTGCCTGCCGGGGGCTCTTGGTAAACAATCACGGTGGTGTATTGATATGTTTAAATTGTGCCGGGGTATATTCAAAAATCCAAAATCAAAAGTGGCTATACTATTAATGGTAGTAGTAAATGGATGTCGTAAGAGATCCCCATACGGCTATTTTTACAGGCCCGACAAGTTGTGGCAAGACACAACGCGTTTTGAACCTGCTTGAGCAGGAGTATAGGAATCATTATCAAAATATCATCATCCTGTGCCCTACACTGAAATGGGATACGACATACCTGGAGAGGGCCTCGCTTTGGAAAGACCCCTATGTTTTTCTGATAGACCCTGGGGACCAACTTTTCGAATGGATCCAAAAACTGTCGTCGTTATTCGCGGCTGAGGAGAGTCTTTTCGTGATTGATGACGTCATTGCTAAAGAGAGTCTCGACAAGAAAAGGCAGCCGTTGCTTGAGCTGGCGGTCTCGGGCAGACATAGAAAGCATAGCTTATGTTAACCCAATCATATACCGCATTACCTAAGAATCTGAGGAGGCAAAAGAAGCAGTTGTTTGCCTGGTATCCCTCGGAAAGGACCGACATGAGGATGCTAGACGAGGAAACCAACCTTATTTCAGACTGGGATGAAATCAAGGCCGAGTTGGAAAAATCCAAACACTCTTGCTTGTATATCAGATTGGAACACCCTCGAACTTGGAAGATTCTCGACTGACCATACAAAAAATCCAAATTCTACCTGAATATGGAACAAAGATGTCTCTTACAGCAGTTGATTATTTCCAAGGAAAACAAGTCAGATCATTTTATGTCGAGGATAAAGGTCAATATATTGTAGCCTCCGATGTGTGGAGAGCTGTAGGATATAAACGAAGGGCCGGGGTACAGGCCATTCAGCGATATGTTCCTGGTAAGTACAAAATGCGATTAGGTGACGCTTTTGTAGACCTTCAGGAAGTACTCACCGGTGAGTACCTACATCCAGACACGGTTTTACTGACTGAACCCGGCCTCTATTGTTTTCTGTTGAGATGTGGTCGGTCCGAAGCAGAATCTTTTTTGGAGTGGGTTGTAGAGGAGGTGCTACCCAGGGAAATGCGAAGGCTTGCTGCAGCAATCGAGGAAAAGGACGCGGCCATCGCCATCCTGGAGGACGATCTTGATGCCAGGGATGAACAGCTCATGGTGCAGGCCCGGGAAAATGCAAGGCTTATGGAAAATCATGTTCCATACCGTCATCAATATGATACCGTGCTATGCGTGGTTGATAAAAATGATCCCCACGAGCATGGAAGATCCGGAAGGCACCCACACTATATGATCCGATGCCAAAGGAAGGAGCTCGGCACAAGAATAAACATATTAAGAGCAATGTACCCCGATATGGCTGTAAGGGAACCGGAATGTGACGATCCCAATGCCGTGCATGCCTGGTGTAGGTTCAAGGATGATGTCCTTACCAAGGATAATTTCTACAGGAACCACTTCACTCTACCTGATGATGATACGCGGGAGCTCTTCGAGGGCATGTTTGACATTGATATGTCGTAAGCGGGCACTAATTTTACTACCCACAAAGGGGTAGTAAAATTACCATTTATGACCACTGTGAAAACTCCGGGGTAAGCATTAGTATATAGAAAGATGTCGTCGCAACTTATGTTCAACGCAGGAGCCATCGAGACCCTGTCAAGCAACCAGGATCAGCCGCTTTTTAAAAGGGCAGATATTGGCCGTTTTTTGGGCAGTGAAAAGATTGCGGAGTCCTATCGAGATATTCCTACCCTTGCGCGTCATGAGATATGGTTGGTTACTAACCAACCACCAAAGTGGGACCAAAATAGCCATGACAAATACGTGACATTAGACAATGCATTGGAGATTGTGCGTCGTTCCCGAAAACCAAAATCCGTAGGGCTAATCAAATGGCTCGCCAGGGCAGGTGTCCAAAAATTACAGGATGTAATTAAAGAACATCGCCAGGCCCTGGAGGATAGGGATGGGGCCCTGGCCTTACTCGGCGATGAAATTGAGGATAGGGACAACCAACTCGCGGCACTCGGTGATGATTTGGACGATAGGGACAAACAACTCATAGTGCTGAGGGACGAAATTGAGGAGTTACAGCAACGTGCCGTGCCCCATCTCGAGGATCCGGGAAAAGACAATAGCACGGTCGTTATCCAAAAAAACAACGATGATACCTGGCCATACCTAGCCATCTGTGGTCAACAGGGGTATGTAGCACAAAAAATTAGAAATAAGCTTGATGATTACCCCAAGTGCGAGATTGTGGTATTGACGGAGACCCCTAATTCCATTGTCCATTACAATTGGCTTCGAGAACGTGGATGTATTGAAGTCAACCCAGAGAGGGTCAGGCATTTTAGGCTAGGCGAACACTACACACATGAACGTCTCCTTGAGCTTGCTGAATGAGTGTCGCCATAACAGGTTCCCCCGCAGCGGGGGAACCGGTGAGTACACCCAACCAAACACAATTTTAATACCTTTGCGGTATTAAAATTATCATTTTTGACCCTTTCAGCTGTATCTTATAAGATACTGAAATATAAAAAAAAGATGGAAGCCTATCTACAAAGGAATCAATTTACAATCAACTACGATATCCAGATACCTGTACTGCACTGTTGTATCAAGGCAGGGTCGGTGGCTGGATATTGCCCTACCTGTCTAGAAAATTTTAAATATCGAGATGGGGTATACTACGAGGGGTTTGAATATAAAACGGACGAAGAGCTTTTGCACAGGCTAGCGTCAGGCGAAAAAGCATGGGGTACATTTGCAAGAAGCGAGATCGATGAGGAACTCGAGGATGATGCTGAACGCCTAGGGCTCTATATCGTTTCAGTTCAAGAGAACAACTATGGTGCACTCTGTTCCCAGGTTATCAAGGATAGGGACTTGAAGCTATCGGATTTGGCTGATATATCAACAATAGGCAATATACTCAACTTTCCGATAACGGATAGACGTCTAGTCGATATTGATTTGGAAAATGAACCCAATGTCATCAAAGGTATCGTCTATGGATACCCGTTCTATACCCTACATCCTTTGGATTATCTGCGAGATCCGAATGATGATGATGATGACGAATGAAGAGCTTTCAAAAGGCAACCGATACATTACAGAATAGGAGTGTTTTTTATGGCCTTGATAAGCCATAAAAAATATTACCAAGCCTTAACCTCCTCCGGAGGCACCTGAACATCTTCAGGAATAAGCATCAGCTCCTCTGACACGAAGCTGCGATCAGGGCCGTCCTTTAAATAGTATAGCACGCGACCACCCGCTACAATACGATTCAATCTATACATTTTCCTACTCCAGAAAGCATCTGTTGCACGTCTTTTAGAGTCAGCATGCTCCTCTCCTGGTTGTAGCAGATACAAGTACAAGCCATCCTCAGGTAAGGGCTTTTCTTCGGGGTATTCTTGACTTTTTGCAAGTGGGACATCCTCGAGTTTAATCGCCTTGTTAGACTTTATACCGATCATAGCAGTTTTGCTGTTGTTTAGACTTTTGACGATAGTGTACAGATGCTTGACCCAAATGGTACTAGGCTCGCCAGAGACCAGCTCTTGTGCATCCTGAGGTTTAAAGAGCCTTTCCGCGAGTACCTTGTTGTAGGATTCGACAAAGGCCGTAAATGTATGATGATATTTGGTAGTAGCCCGCTTAATTTCCACCCCTTGTCCTCCAGCAGCTTCGTTACTGCTGACTTGAATTCAGAACCATTACACTGAAAAATCTTGGGGTATCGCAAAGGCCCTGCCCTATAGATCTCTTTGATCATATCCGCGACCTCGCCGGCTTTTTTCGTACGTAGGGGTCTCGCTACCTTGTAGCGAGAAGCTACGTCAATGCCTGTGAGGATGTACTTGTACGTATTGCCATACAACCGATCATGTGGCATATATAACAGATCGAACTGATGCATCTCATTAGGTGCTGTAATGGTAAAATGGGGGTAGTCTATACGTTTTGGGCCCTTGATATGCCGTAGCCAGAGTAGTTGACGGGACAGCCAGTGGGTGACTAGTTTTTTGGATAGGCCGCTCTCCCTCGCGAGTAATTTGATACCCCTCCGTCCAACCCAGAGGTGTTCCGGCATGTAGTAAATTTTACTTAGTTTTTCAGCCCCTTCTTCCTTAATACTATGTGATTTTTCTGACATGTTTATTATACATGTCAAAAAAAACGTTCTTACAAATACCTGTATGCTATAAAGCCTAGTAGGGACAACGAGCCAAGTACGAACGTCAATTCCCCATCCTGTTGATCCTTTGAAGGGGTGTAAAAATCTTTCAACTGTGGGGCACTCTTTTCTGAGGCAATGTAATATTTGTAGATATCATCGTCCAGCTCGCGAAGACTCTTCCCCGCTTTTATTTGCAGTTCCCTTTGCTTGCCGAACCAATCCAGTTTAGCCTGCCTATACCTGATCCATTGAGCTTGGGCCTTACTTAATTTTTCGGCGGCCTCGTCATGTCTTTTGCGTTCTGCCTCGCCGTGCCCCGAGAGTTTAGAAAACAAAAAGTTGGTCCCCGAAAAAGCCAACGCATTGATTAATGCACCTCCGGCCATAATTGCCAAGGTTGCCATTTATTCTGTAATGTATCGATTGCCCTTTGACATATTTTCGCTTGCCCACATGGGTTTGGTGTTGGTGTAGTGTAGCCTACTAGCAACATCAGCAAGAGACGGAGCATCACCATTTTCTCGATATTCAATCGGGATTTTGTGATCAATGTGCCACCCCTTACCATAATTGTCCCAGGTCATGCCCTCGGAAAACTGGGTCTCAATATGGGTTCGCAGTGTAGCCATATCGCATCCGAGATACTCCTGAGAGCTGAGATCCTTATTTCCCTGCAAGGCCTGGTTAATTCGGCTTCTTACACCACCAGCCAGATGCCCAGCAGGATCGCAAATGGGGCAACGCCGCCTTTCTTTTTCGTGCTTACAGATGCCTCCACCACCACAGTCCTTGCATATTGATCTTATCCTTTCATGGTGGCAAATCTGACTGCCCTTGCACTCTTTACACTGGGATATCACCCTTTGATGGTGGCAAATTTCACTTCCCTTGCATTCCTTGCACTGGCCCCTCAAAATTGCCAAAAGATAAAGAGTGTTTACATTTTGAGCAGCTCTTGGTTCCTTCCATATTGATTTGTATTTGTCCCTGGGACAAATACAAATTGTGGTCTACTACGCGGAAAGAAACCATATTTATTCCGACTGCTTGCTCTTCTTGCAGTCTTTGCAGGAGGCCCTCTGTTTTCCATGTTCGCATATCTGACTGCCCTTGCACTCCTTGCATATTGATCTTATCTTTTTATGCTTTCAGATACCACCACCCCCGCAGTCTTTGCAGCGATACCTCTGTCTCTCATGTTCGCATATCTGACTGCCCTTGCAGTCTTTGCAGGAAGCCCTCTGTCTCTCATGGGGACAAATCTGACTGCCCTTACATTCCTTACAATAGGTCCTCCTTTTTTCATGGGGGCAGATTTGACTCCCCTTGCAGTCTTTACACCGGGATCTCCGCCTTTCATGTTCGCAGATTTGACTGCCCTTACATTCCTTACATTCGCCCCTCGCCCTTTCATGGGGGCATTTGCTACGTTCTATTGACGCCTTCTTAATATCGAGGCATTTGATGCATGTCTTTGTTAGTTGACCATTTTTCACCACCCTAAATGCATCTGGCAAAAGACTCTTTTTACAATTTGGGCAGCTCCGGGTTCCCTCCAAGTGTTTGCCGTTTTTGCATTCCTTGCAGCGATACCTCAATTTCTCATGTTCGCATATCTGACTGCCCTTGCACTCCTTGCACTGGGCTTTCCTTTTTTCATGGGGGCATATCTGACTACCCTTGCAGTCCTTGCACTGGGCCCTCATCCTTAGATGCTGGCAAATCTGACTGCCCTTACAGTCTTTGCAGCAAGCTCTCTGTCTCTCATGTTCGCAGTTTTGATTGCCCTTACATTCCTTACAATAGGCCCTCACCCTTTCATGGAGGCATATTTGATTTCCTCCACAGTCCTTACACTGCTCCATCCGCCTTTGATGGGGGCATTTGTTTTTGGCACGCCGCTGTTTCTTTTTATCCAGGCATTTGATGCATTACTTTGTAGCTTGACCATTTTTTTAACACCCTAAATGCATCCAAAGCCAACACTTTTTTACAATTTGAACATCTCTTGTTTTCTTCCATATTGATTTGTATTTATCCTCATAGGACAAATACAAATTAGGGTCACTAATACTCCACGGAATGATAACGCCCGCCTAGAATGTTTAATTGAGCATCCATCAGCAAGTACACATAACACCGTATATCCCCAGTTCCGTCGGCTTTTTTGGTCATGTGCAACGTGATGCCGTCACTAAGCCTCTGTAGTGGTCTCCCGCTACCATGTAGGGTATGGTCGGGAGATGCCCTGAAATCGATAAACAACGCATACCGTTCGTTGAAGAATTGCCCAATCGTTACCTCCGAGTCGTGGCCCCCGAGGAGGTTCGCAACCCCGTCAAAATGATCCTTATCAAGCATCGCATGTGAATACAATTCGTTAGGTTCACCTTCCACCGTGATGGATATCTTTTCAATTTTTGGATTATAAAATACCTCATTGGCACCAGCGTAGGCCTTCACTTTCCCGGGGTCTATAAAGAGTAGCAAGACACCCTTGAGGCTCTTTGCGGGCGTATCGATTTGGAGGTTGTAGCTGGTATCCGATTTTTTCATAGTTACCACCTTACTTCGAAGTATCCGTTCATAGGGTAACGCGAGACTACTATACCGCGACATCATGGCACCCGCGAGACCCTCGTGATTGACCTTGTCAAACTCTAGGCAAATATTGGTGATTTTATATGCGGTGTCGGCAGGCTTTGCAGCCGTGCTTCCCACGGCTGCCGTACCTAGATCTTTGATCACGTCGCTGTACGATGCGAAATGTAGGACAAACTGCAATCTGTCGTATAATCCCGCTTGATAGTATGGTAAGTCCCTTGTTAGTTCGAACATTTTACCCAATGGGATGCAAAAAGTGTTGCCATAGGCGGCAGCAATGGCTTTTTCCTCATCCGTCCCAACGTACTCAGTAGCTTTGACCTGCAGGGCCCTGATGGTACCATCATTAGGATTAATACCCTCCAGGATGAGATTGTTTTCCTTATCAAATTTTGGCAGCCAGAGGTCCCGGTACACTGTCAGGATATTATAATCTGATATATTCTGCACCTCGTTGCCATTCAAGGTGATGCGTAGATTTCGCACCAGGCTTTTGCCGATATTCGAGACGATGGTACGCTTCGTGTTGGTCCCCGTCAGCACCAGGTCAAATAGTAGCTTGATGCTACCCGGAAATATGACATCATTCTGTCCCATATTAGGGATATCCACGTACAGGTCCTCATTCTGGCTGATTGTACTGGGTACGTGACTCACCTTGACGCGCTGCCGCTTTCCCTTAATTGCAAAAAGCTGCTTCGTTTCTGCGTAGGGGTCCAATGTAGTTCCAAATGCACTCATTTATTATGGAGGGATTTTGCTACAAAAAATGCCAACTAATTCAGTATTTGATCACGATCTTCAGGATGAGGGGGGCGGGAAAGATGATAGGCCCGATACTACGTCAAAACTTCCATCAACGCAGCAACTTCCATCAACGCCAGGGCCTTCAACCCAAAGAGGTGCTCACAACAAGGTGCTCCAGGGTCTATACTTGAGGAGCAGAGGAAAGAAATAGTAAAATCAAAAGTTAGTAGCCTCTACGCTCATTTAAGTAAGGATACGAGGCTGATGGGCAAGCTTATTATGATACCCTACGATGATTTTAGGGTGGAGAGGGAACATATTTATTTCAAGGGTATAGATATTAAGGAGCTTATTTACAAGGAAAAAGGTGCTGGGCTCCGATCTCCTGGAGCTATAGTTTAAAAATTGAAGGTAGACCTTGTGCGGGCTATGGGTTTCCCGGACTTTGTCACTACGCCCAACAGGGGTAGGGCAGCGGCCCAGGCACTTGGGCAACGGATTGATGACATTGAGGTGAAGGGCAGGGCTGCCGATAGCATTTCGATGGAATCGATAGAATCAATCGAGGAATTTGTGGATGCCACGGAGAGGCTTTTAGAAGAAACTTCATTTGGCGGCACTGATGAAGAAGGTATCACTGAACGTGAAAGAAGGGGGCTTAACCTCGAACTTCAAACTATAAGAGGTAACCTGAAAAGCCTGGCAAGTAAGATCATTTCGTTTGATAGCGAGATTGACAAGGCAAAGGGTGAGATAATAAAAAAACTTAGGAAGCAGAAGGTCGGGGTAACCGAGGAGCAAAAGGGTAAAATTGATATAGAAATAGGAAATCTTAAGGATAAGATCGAAGAATTGAATGATAAAAAAGAGGCCACGCAGGGTGCCCATGGATTACTTTCAAAGGAAATTTACAGCCAGCTGGGGACCATCAAGGAAACGTTAATGAAAATTGCCGGAGATGACACGTCTTTGCTCGAGAAGCTTAAAATCTTGTTCAAGGAACAGGGGATCACCATAGCCAGCATCGTCTCCGCTATTGGTCTACTGATAACACCATTGTACTCTCCGTTACGGGAGGAAGTGCCGCGGCAGGTGCTGCAGGAGGAAGTGCCGCAGGGAAGGGGTTTGTGGAGAAACTGCTTGAAAGGCTCGGAAAGTTCCTGAAGTATTTAGCAGGTAAAGCAGGTGTTGCATTGCCGGGGATTATGGGTACCATAGTCTCATTCTTTTTGAGGGTAGCGGCAACTGTTGTCGAATACGCAGCCAAGCATCTGTACATGGCCATCGCGGCCGCCGTTGGGTTTGTCGCGTTCTATGTTAGGGGGGCCTAGTTATTTTTTCAGCCATATATACGCAATAATAAGACCTACCCCCGTCGTGATCAATACGGCCTTGGTATCCTCATGCTGATTTGTCCCCTAAAACGTATGGGGGTGGCACCCCCACCCTTCTGCCCTACAATTTCTTGCCTTGGAAGTTTGATATCTGCCACCACATGTCTGATGGTATGCTTGGTATGCCCAAGTGGTGTGGCATGCTTAGGAGGTATATGAGGTATAGTATGACTAGG
Source organism: Hydractinia echinata (assembly GCA_030067915.1). Classification (NCBI taxonomy): domain Eukaryota; kingdom Metazoa; phylum Cnidaria; class Hydrozoa; order Anthoathecata; family Hydractiniidae; genus Hydractinia; species Hydractinia echinata. The sequence continues at coordinate 207,980 of JASGCC010000048.1, read as the reverse complement.
TGTGGTATGTATAGGTATTTTGATACTATGCTTGAGGGGTGCGGCTGCCGCACCCCTAGCAATAGGTTTGTTATTTATATCAACCTGGGTACCAATATTGACATTGACGGGTGCTATTAGGATGTTGTTGTTATACCCCACAATTTTACCTATTCGCAAATTCATGTCGAATGGCAGCATGTATACGCTGGGCATGACGGCGAAGTTTACCGGAGTTCTGGCATATTGTAAGACCTTCTGGAACTCAGTTATATCATGCCCTGCATTTTCCTGACGCTGTACCATGGCCTCAAATTTTTGCATCAAAATCTGCCTTGCCGTATAGTTATCCGCACCTGAGCCGAGTAAGGATGCCTTTGCCCCTGCCTGCGATCCTAGTAACAAGACCACGTAAACTCTTATACTCTCGCTTAGCTTAGTGAGATGAATTTGGCCCAATCGCCCTCAACTTGTGGCCACCATCTACCGTTGGTGAGTGATGCACTTACCGACTTGGTCTTGTACAGGCCATTGGGATCCGCGCCATATTCACGGCATATTTGTGCATACCCAGATGTGGAGTAGGGATTTTTGTACCGAGAAAAACCGTCATTAAAAGACATGGGTGTTTTCATTCTTGCCAAAATACGACGCATGTGGTAATACACATGAAATTTAAATATGGAGTTGACAAGGGGTACAGAGCCCGTTAGATGTTTTGCTGATATGCCCAAGGCTGTGCTCGCGCAATGAGTTGCAAAGTTCACCTGAATATTCCAGTAGTCCAGGGCTTGTCCTCTTGTCCAGCCCTGAATGACAGGGTCGTTCAGGTAGGTTGTGGTAACCTTGATTGGGTATTTGGTGAATTCAGGAAATACCACAGAAATATAAGACTCCTTCCCAACATACAGGTCCTGATGCTCCAAGTTGGTTACACCAAGTGGCCACTCACCCCTGTTGGAATCGTACTTTGCCTTGGGGTTGTATGAATACATGTTCATCTTTGTTTTAAAACAAAGATGAAACAGCTATATATTACTGATATCTATAAACCTACGATATTTGAAGACTACCTGGGACAGGATAGTAGGATAGCCCTGAAATCGATAAGCATCAGGCCCATATGGTTGAACCTTTACAGCGATAATGAATTTGTCATACGTAAGATGGGGTCCGATCAGAGGGAAATTAGAATTGAGATCATGAACGGCCTATATAGGATAGAGGATTTAGCGGCTATTGTCAATAGTCAGGCACAGGACAGGATAAAACTTTTTGTCCTAAAAAAGACTCTGTAGGCTCCGTGTCAGTGACGGGTACACGGTGGTTATTCATCGACAGCTACAAGAGCTCCTGGGTCTATCCTACGACCCTAGTAAAAAGTACTATCAGAAGGGAGACTATGATTCCTTCTACAAGACTGACATCTATATTCGACTACGACTCGTTTGCCCTCAGTTGGATGAAGACGACTGCCTGCTGGATGGCAAAAAATCTAAAATTCTGGCTTTACTCCCCACCAAGGAATTAAACGCTTGGGGGGATATGCTGACCTGGACTTTTGATACTCCTATCTACGTACCCCTAAAAGGGTCCACAGATCGCCTAGAATTCATGCTTACAGATGAACATCATCATGAGAAGATTGTATCCTTCACCGGGATAACGATGCAGCTATTGATAGAATAAAGATGAGCGATATCAGCAAACTATACCCTAGTTTGCCGAGTGCACCTGCACAAGGCGCGGATATGCCGGAGGAAATCCAAAAGTATAGACTTGATGAGATTGGTGAAATTGAGAAGTATCTCCGAAATGAGATAAAGGAGCGGGACAAACTCGCAAAAAAGTTTAAGATGCATGGGACCTGGATTAGGTATTGCGATCATGGGCTACTTGGTATTAGTGTAATTACATCTGGTATAGGAATCGGAACCCTGCTCTCAGGAATGGGTGTACCACTAGCAGTGGCAATGGGGGGTCTTTCATTAGCCGTGGGGATGGGGCAGGCAGGCCTTAAGACTGCCGGAAAAAGGTTTGGGGTAAAATCAAAAAAGCATGAAAATATAAGGCTGATCGCCGAGGCTAAATTGAACTCGATCGTTGACCTGATATCAAGGGCCGTCGAAAATGGGGAGATTGATAAGTACGAGTTTAACCATATATTGCAAGAGAAACAGAAGTACATGGTCTTGAAAGAACAGATGAGGCAGAGGTTCAACCGCATTGTTGACTCCATCAATGAACAGGAGCGTGCCAAGCTAGTTGCCAGGAGGAGGCAAGAGGGTAGGGAAGAGTTTTTAAAAAACGTACAATCTGCGCAGTATGCAAGCGCTATGTAGACCCTCCACCTGAGTATAGGCCATAATTAATTTTATATATTTTATAACCCATATAAGGTTATAAAATATTTTAATCCTCATTCAGTAGTGATTCTTTTTTAAAGTCTTTATATCTACACTCCGTAATATGTACCTGGGGGGTAGTAGTTTTTGCCTTGCACATATATTGATGATAGTGCCAGGATGGTACTGGCTTGGCAGGGCTCATCATAGGGTACTGGCATACCGTGGAATTTGGTCGTTATCACGTCCTTGTAATATTTGAGCTTGGCATTCACGTAACGGTCCTTTTTGACCGGCTCCGTCGTCAATTGCTCGGAGATAAGCTCCTCGATCCTGGACCAGATCTGACGATACTTGGCAACCCAATCTGGGTACTCTTCGAAATCAAGACTCATTGCTGGTACTGCATTGGCATTGTACCGGGTCACCCCATGCGCGGACCAGATTTTAGGTGTCTTCACTCTGAAGGCTACCACAAGGTCTTGTGTATGGTAGCCTATGATGAACCTCTGATCCTTACCACTATTGGCCGGTACTGGATTTGACACTGTCAGGCAGTCCACGTTGATATCGTTGATGTCTGCAAAGGTAGTCGCAAATGAATAGAAAATTTTAGGGCTGACGAGCTCTTTCTCAAATTGTAGCATCTTTGTTTTATTGTAATTTAAACGATGTCAGAGAATTGCATTTCATCGTACATACGCAGCCGCCCCCGTTATAGGTAATGTGCTCTTGGTAGCAGTACCAACACAGCATTTTATCTCTTATCATAAGTCTCCGTCCACAGGTACATCTGTCATATTCATCAAGCATACGTTCACAGTCCCTACATTGTTCCTCCATTTATATTATCTAGGTCATTAAGGTGATCCCTCAAAAGCCTAGAATGTCTCATCCATTCATTCGCCCTACACTCTGATTTTTCTAATGCCAGTGCCAACGCTACCAGTGGCAGGGAGATACCAACGCCAGCCAGTATTATGGCTACCGCACTTCCAAATATATTAAATTTTGATTGCCGACAGTTAATGCACATTTATTAGTATTTTTATAACACAGTTGCACCTCTTTATTGCGCATGCGTTGATTATTAGCATTCTATAAGGGAATTCCCCCTTTCTACTCATTTTTGTATGTTAGGGACTTAACCTTGATATGCATGACTCAACACCGTATGGTAGGGATTTTTGATGCATATCAATAGATTTTTGTGCAATGAGGCGTGACGAAAAGTTGTGACGTCACAAGCAAAATTGTGTATGATATTTTTTATGAGAGTTTGACCGTGATTTTTGAAAAAGTGTGTTTATATTCCCTCTCTACACTAGCTTAAGCGCTATTGGGTTCTGGACTCCTAGTCAAAGGGTATTTTTGGATATACGGGTTTTTGACCTAAACGCTCGGAGATACCAGGGTTTGGAACTCAATAAATGCTTTAAACGCAACGAGGATTAGAAGAAACGCCAGTACAATGAATGTGTGCTTGATGTTGATAACGGGATACCCCATTGGTTTTCTCAACAAATGGTGGAATGGGGCGAGAGTGTAAGCTGTTTCACAAACGCTTATCGGAAATGATTGCAGAGAAAAGAGACATACCTGTATCAAAAGCAGTCAATCACATTAGAACAAAAATTTACTTTTCCCTGTTACAGTAAATGTTGTAACGCGTTAGAGGTTCTCGTTCGCTGAAGAAAGAACATTATGACATCGAACTATCAAATGTCATGTCGACGATATAACGAATGATTTATTAAACAACAAAAAAAAAAAAATTAAAAAAAATTAAAACATTTTTTTTAAAAATGTACACCGGCGGCCTGTATATTATCTCTTATATTAATAAAAAATGAAAAGCCCTTGCAGGCTGAAAGATTTCGGATTTTCAACTTCATCCATGCATGCACGACTTCTCCGAATTTTTACCCTTTCAGAGGCGGAATTAATTTAAAATTTCTAATTTTATTAGCGAAAATTCTCATTTTCAATCGCAAATATCTCCGCAACTAGCAACACCTAAGAACTGATTTTAGGCCCATTCGATAGGTAATTTGATGCTCTTTAAAACTCTGTCCAGTTTGTCCGTTCTCCTCCACACCGGGGCAGTGCAAGGCGCTGCGTGCTTTGCACAGTTGGTTTTTTGCTCTGGAGCTACAGAGAGCAGGAAAGGGTTAATGGGTGCAGTAGAAATATGGAGAATTCATCTTCCTAGGTATTTCGGCCCGAAGTTGGGTAGACATCCATGAAGAAATATCCAAAATGGCGAAATTCGAAAAAAAATTCCTCTCATTAAAGAGTAAGGTAAAAAACATCCTCACCAGGGAAGAACTGAAACCACATGGGAACGAGGTTGACATGAACTTGCATTTTTTTTTATTTGTGAAAAATATGCTTTAATACTTGTTTTCTCATTTGAAGGTACATCATGATGATTAATGAAGGCTACCGAATAGTTTTCTGGTCATAACAACGAATACACTTCTATTCAAAAAGGCGTTGTGAAGTCATTTCATATTTCACGTTTCGGAAGACTGCCGATACCTACGTTCTAGGATAAAGATAGTTTCTCACAATGTTGTGTGTTGCAAACCGGGATGACAATACAATCAATCCGTGTGTCACGCTTCTGGGATGTTTTTACTAATTTTTAGCATCAGGACCCTTTTTATGACAGTATGTATATATTACTGATTGGCATATCCTGTATGCAATCTCGTTCCCAGAGCTGTTTGGGTTGTGATTTATGAAAACGTCAACAGAACACACCACACATATTTTATTTGTTGTCTCTTCCCTTCGCGTAGAGCGCGTAATAGAGTGCGCAATAGGCAAGAATGAAATTAAAACGCACGCTTTTTTTCCAAACCGCAATTCTATCTATCCCGAAATTACTAAAATAGCCAGAAATCTGTTCCAGATCCCCATTTACTGCGTTCCTCTAGGTATATTACGTCTTATTAAATTTTTCACGCTTCATATCACTGAGTGTTCTGATGTAAATATACGAATTTGCTGTCAGCGATAATCATGTTGTTGTCATCCCCCCGTCCCTATTTGAAGGTTCGTACGGTGCTTTCCCACCAGAGTTGATACTAGAATTACCGACCGCGTTCCTCTGGTCTTTTCACTCTCGTTATTTTTCAGTGCTACTTCGTCAAATCATGCGCATCAGAAAACTTTGAACTGAATAATGCTGCAAGATTGTTGTCGTTTTCAACGCCCGGTATCAAGCCCCGTGCGCTACACTACAAGTACGCAGAGAAACAGTCGATGGATAAGCTAGGTAGACCAGGCGAGCACAGAGAAACGATTTACGGATACGCTATCCTAAATTAAGAGAGACAACGTAGCCAAATTCATCGACCCCGAAGTTAGAGCGTTTCCTTGATCTAATGAGCATGCGCATCAGCAAGTCTCGAACTGAATAATACTGCGCGACTGTTCCCAGCTCCCCTGTGTCAAGCCCGCGCGCAACGCTTTACCACGAAAGTTGATAAACCATTACATAATGGTGTCAGGCGTGATTCGAATTGCCCTCAGATAATAGCTTCAAATTTCATTTTCAAGGTTGGGTGTAATAAAATCGAATGAGAAAGCAGTTTGAAAACAGAAACACATGGGAACTGAAGGTAAGTAGTAGCGATAATTGTGCCAACTTTTGTTGAGAAGTAGCAAAAAATATAAAAAACTAACAAAACATGCACAATAATACATCAAGATCTCATAAAAAAGTTAGAAGTCAAGAATACTCTTATCGTTTTTTGGAAATCACCAAAAAGTTTATAAGTCAAGAATGATGTTTCGATGGTTCATCATCAGTGTTGTCAGTTCATTCATGAGAACAATTCGTCAAATCTTGTCCTCATTATCAAAACACGTTTCACCTTTGCTTTTTAGATTTTGATACAGCTGTGGCATATACATAACCACTTCCTGACCTTCCTCAGTTATGATCTTGATAGTGAAATGAATTGGAAGAGAAGAGTGCTTGCACGACGCTTTACACTTGCTACACTGTAAAAAATCATTTCCTGATGTTTTCTCATCAACTGATGCAAAGCACAGAGGGCACTTCAAATTCTTGTGGCTGATGACAACAGTCTTTATAGGAAATTTGACTTTTGTTTTGAGCTCAAATGGAGGCGGCATCTTTTTCACAGTGTGTTTTGACGGAGTCAAGGATGTTTCATTGGTGGTTGTTAGGAAAAAAGCAGTGGAAGTATTCGACAGCTCACGCACAACTGCATTTTGGATTTCATAGACGCCACTCTTTAAGTTGTTGCCCTTCTCGTTCCACAACGAAAGCAAAATGATACCAGAGTCATCATTAATAAAGACATCTGTTCTTTTGGTGTCACCATTCACATCCATTGCTGATGTCGCCATGGACTCGATGTTGATAAATCCTACCACCGTTACTGCCTGTCTATCATAGCTGTTATCCAAGATACTTTTAATCTTCAGCTGTTTTGCAATATCCCGTTTAATTTTTTTATGAGGGAAACCAGCTTTACTATCTTCAATTTTCGTGTTTCGATTGATCTCTATATCTTGTTGCGAGTTATCTTTCCAATTGGCCTTGCGCTTGAAGTTCCGTAGCCTTTTCCAGTTTGTCTCGCAAATCCATTCGGAACGACACGCCTTGATGAACATTTTGTTTGGTCTGAACTGCGAAATTGTAGTATTCGGTGTTCCCAGATCTGGCTTTTTTTTACAGGGCTAAGGTCGTGAATGTAACATGTTAAAGAATCTTCTTCACCTAGAAAGAAGGAAGATTCAAATTCTAGAAGGATCTGGCCGTGACAAATATGAAGTTCTTGCATTTTATCCATGAAATAATTGGTTCCACAAGTTGCAAATTTTATATGTTATGGACAATCAACGTTTTTTATAAAACATTTTGGGAATGGAAAATGCCATGTTTAGAAACAGAAATCTTAGCAGATCGAAAAATAACAAACAGTGAAAACGCATCGAAAAAACTAGAAAAAGCTTTTTAACAAATAAATTTCCGAAAACTCTGTGACTTTCCTAGAAATTGAAGTATTTCCCTCAACCAACCAAGGTGAATTTCCCGACTATGTGTCAGAGCCTTCTTGACTCCAATATTTCCCCTCTTTTTTGCAATCCTCAAATAAGAGCAAAACTACAAAAGAAAATAAACATTCATCGGAAAACTGTGAGCTTCAGGTGAAGTTAGTTATTTGAAATTGAAGGTGAAAAATTTTGATGTGAGTGAAACTTTGATGGTTTAAAAATGTTTTGTAGTTTGAACTGGTAATTATCCAGTGGTTCTGGTTTATAAGTTGATATAGGGGCAGGAAAATCCAGGAGCCCAGGTTTAGGGTCTAAAAGGAGGAGCTAAATCCACTTGTAAATGTTCCAAGAAGTGTTAGTTCGATAAGTATTTTGGCGATTTTTCATGAAATGAAAATGGCAACATTTTTTTTTTGAACCTTCCCTTGACACGACACAATTCACTTTACTGGAGATAAAATTTGCTGCATGACCTTCGTTTTTTGGCCGCCAGTTTTTCCTTTTTCAAGACATTTCTGATAAATTGATATTTAAACAAAGCTGAACCTTTTTGCGTTGTCATGTTTTGGAACTAACTTTTCCAGAAAAAAAAAGTTCAAAAAAAGGTCAAAATGCCTTCGCGATTACAAAAGTAGAAAAACATAGGTATTTTTCCTTACTTTTTTTGCTCGAATCGATTTTCTTTCTCAGGAATCACCTGAACTGATTCATAGGTCCACATGGAAAGGATCTGCCAAATTGACCGCATGGGATTCATACAAAGTTTCCTTGATGGGGGGCTTTTTTAACGGGGGTTGATGTTAAAAGGCAAAATATTGTTTGACGCGTTTCTCAAACAAAATTGCAAATTGAATGTTGAAGACAATATTTGAAGATATAAAACCTTTTTTTAAAGTGATTATTTTATTACAATTTTTTTATCACAATGGAGGAATCATAAGTTATTTAAAGAACATCACCCCCGTGTATTCTTTGGTTTGTGCGACCACGCAACCGATTTACAATCCAGCGGTGTATTGTGGTGGGGGGGGGGGGCACGTTTCCTATGTTGTCGCCGCCGGAATGACAAAGCTTTTTCCCTCGACTTGATTTCTCGATGCACTTGTGTTGTGAATAGGAAATTTGATAAGGAATTGAAAATTGTTTTGAAATGTCTCCAGTCCAGTCAATAACATACAAAGTCCATGAGTGGAACACTGAATCTTTTTTCAATATTATGGAACACCGCGCAGCCTCATTGAGCCAATGTGATGTGTATGTAGCCATTGTAAGTGTCGCGCATCTCCTATATACTAGATATATCGGAAGCACAGTGTCACGGGCGGTAATTTACCCTCTCGTTTAATGTTTTCTGCATCCTGAGAACAAAAAAATACAGCGCCGCTTCCCAGAGGCCTCTTTGTTTTTGGTTGGTACGAGGCTATACTCACTACCGATAATTGAGGCAAAATGAGAGTTCCGTAGCGCCTAGCTTTTCAGGAGCAACGTAACTGAACATATCCAGGACTAGAGGCAGAGGATCTGAATGGAACTCATTATACACTCCTGACCTGCGCCCCTTAGGGCCTGATAACTTTCGTCGAACTTCCTTACGACATGACAAATTTCGAAACTGCGGGACATGGACATGTTGTCGTTACCAGTTCCCTCTACCAAACCCAGTCCGCCTACGTAAGTTGGATAGACCATGAAAACGCAGAGAAAAAGTTCGCACAAACAACTGATTCTGATATCTGATTGGTTTCGACACCCTGGTTTGTAGGATTGATTAAAAAAAAATCCGCAAGCAAATCAAATTTTGCGAATGTTATTTGTCAGCACAAACTTTCCGTCTAGTGTAAAATCAGTTAGGCCGCTATAATTATGACTTGTAAGATAATTACGCATACCACAACGAGACTAGACTACCCGAGAATAATCAAGTTCGCGTAAACGGCAGCAGCTCTTCACTTCGAATGAGCGAAATCTTTTTTCCAGTAAGGCAGTAGTAAAATTTGGGATCCGGGCGACAATGTGGGCTGACACATTCGAAAGTAACAACAATAATAAAAAAAACATTGCTAATTGTTTCTTTTATATTTATGTTGTATCAATATTTACTGAGAGTTTTAGTGGCTTTTCAATTTTTTTCATTTTCAAGTTACGTCAAGAATATGATAGCGTACAACTGGGTAGAATGAATGTTCACCGTAAGACTATGCGCTTCTGTTCTGCACCATGACGAAACAAATCAAGTTTTCAACACCATGTTTGGTAGACTGGAGTATGAAACAAAAGCTTGCTGTTCGGTCAGCTCTCTTTCAATGATGCCATTCGTAATTGAATTGAGACGGCGTTCCAATGCACTGTATAATTTTGTCTGCTTGCTCAGTTTTTATTAATGCAATTCCCATCGCTATTATATTGTCATGGCATTGGAATATACATGTTGAACTATTGAAAGAATTCAACAATGGTATTGATTGATGAAGTAAAGAACAAGGACGGGTCTTGTACCTTATTCCACCTCATTCCAAGTAGAAATGAACTTTATATTTGACGAAAAGTGCACGAGAAATAGTTTGTAGAAAAACAGCACAGTGCTGTATTCGACATGTGCGGCATTTAACGTGAGAATAATACTCCGATAAATTTTGTGATAATCTTTCCGAGATGTGTATTATGTTTCGCCTTTTAACATTTTTCAGATAGTTCTATGTAATAGTAACTTTAAAAATTCCAGTTAATATCTTCTTATCAAACATGCAACAGGCTGTATATTCCATTTTCAGCTTCATATCAGCATATTTACCGAAGTCCTTGATTCAGCCACTTTTACAGTACGTGCACAAATTTTCCAACATTATCACAACTTCAAATGATACACAGGAATATTTCAAACAAAAAAACATAATTTTGGAACACTGATACAACCCATAGTAAAAATCGTAATTGAAAATTCAACGAACAGGTCAACTCAATAAATAAAAACACAGCGTGCTTTTCAAAACTTCAAAACACTCTGACAAAGGGCGTTTGTGAAAACAATATTACTCATGCAGCATAGAAAAAAAAAACATTGATCGAGGATACATCAGTGAATTGAAGAATGTACGAAAAATGCATTGCGAATCAAGAAATCAGGAGAAAAAATGTAAAGTTAATTTTTACAAACTTATAGCGCAGTACTATTCAACAAAACACACACACACAACGAGCAATCAAACTTTTTCAGTCGAGTCGAGTGGAAAAAAAGAAGTGAATTCATGATTAACTATAGTATATCTGTACCATGTTTCAAGGAACTATCACATAATGCACTGAGAACGTTCCAAATCGTATGCATATTAGATATAACATTCACCTAATCTCTACTTTCATTTTAAAAAATTGGTCATAAATTATGAGAAACAAAAACAGAGCTTGGCAAGTGAAGATTGAATTGCTGTTCTCTAGAAAGGTTGATGTGAAATAAAGAATGCGAAAGCATTATAATTTTTGAGTGGGATTCAGTTTTGAATAAAAATGGCTGGGCAGAATGAAGCTGTTCCACAAACATGTTCACATAGAACTTACCAGTCACAAAAACGTTATTTCTTGATTACTGAACAAATTAAACTGATTATTAATTCTAAAAAAATTTTCATACAAAATTATAAATAATTCAAATATTGAGAAATGCATAGGTACTAAGCGAAGTGTTTCATAGAAACTTTTGAAATTCAACTAGATGTGGCAATATTTTCGCTTCAGTACCTATTGTTTTCGACATTACAATCACATTATGTATTTAAAACATATAATGTAACACAAAATTAAATACTACAGCCAAACCTGTTAAAATGACTTATTGTCTATAAAGAAAACTATGTGCTTGTATTTTCCACAGGTTTAGCTAGTAGGAAACTAAAAAAAAATACCCCGCCCCACCCAATACTGGTACTGTCACTTGCTATAAGATTCACCAAATTTTCTCTCATCAAACTTGTTTTCATGTTAATTTTCATTACTCTTGCCATCTTTCACTCATTGTCCAAACTCATATTATCCTGATCATCCTCATGTTTACATGTCAACCTGATTTTCACGGCATCATGATCTGAAAAATAAACACATTTAACTACAGTTTCAATATTAACATGGTCAAATACATTATTATGAACATAAACATGATCAAGAAGAGACCCGTCAATATGAGTCGGTTCCTGTACAATCATAGTATAGTTGCTTAAAACTTCTGTTAGTCTATGTGAACTTGGCTTGAAATAATCAATGTTGAAATCTCCTAGTAAAATATGAACATCCTCTGTGCTCAAAACGCTCATAGAGATAATCACAAAAAGTTGACAAACATAGGAATTTGACCTGTACAAAACTCCAATTCTGACAGTTTCATATGCAAATGACCTTTTCTCAACTCTAACCATAGATAAACCAGGAACAATAACATTTTGACTAGTATATTCAAAAACAATCCCTGTAACATACTGCGATACTTTTGAACTTATCTACATCGGAATTAGGACAAATATCAAACATAGGGAGTCGACTGGATACTTCTGTAATGTCATAATGGGTAACAATTGTGTTTCAGTTAGACACAGTATATCAGATTATCAGTTCCTTGTCGTGTTGAATATCAATAGCATGTTTTGACAATGATCTCACATCAACAAGATGGTCACCAAAGAGGATTCTTCCAAGAGGCCAATAATCTAAAGGTTGTAGTACATTCTCTTTTCTCAATCTTTCATACTCATTAGAGGCCTGTTTATCAGCCCTGATTGCCTTCTGTTTGAATTCACCAGTAAAATATAATCCCTTTAAAGTGACACGACTGATAGCTACATACATTTGGCCCGGGTTGAATTGAGTCTGCTTGATTAAATTGAAACTAATAACCGCTTTGGACAAACTCAAACCTTGAACTTTATGGACGGTGCAAGCCCAAGAAAGCATCAGTGGAATTGCGTTCTTTTTTATTACCGGTGAGGAGAGCTTTCTCTTTGTGACATGAATATCTGTGTCAGTTCTTCCAACTGGTACAACATGGTGCAATCTAGCAAAATGATCTTTGATATTTTTATTGCACCAGTTTGAGGATTGTCAAATTTTACATAGATTTTTCGAACACAATTTCAGAATATAAAATATGGAAAACTGTTCCAATACAGCCGTTGATTAATCCATCAATATCAAAGTTTGTTGTTAGCATGACCCTAGCTCCTATCTTCAAAATCAACTGTTTAGCTAGACCACCTGTGTCTGAGTTGCTTTCCAACCAGAGTTGATACTAGAATTACCGACCGCGTTCCTCTGGTCTTTTCACTCTCGTTATTTTTCAGTGCTACTTCGTCAAATCATGCGCATCAGAAACTTTGAACTGAAATAATGCTGCAAGATTGTTGTCGTTTTCAACGCCCGGTATCAAGCCCCGTGCGCTACACTACAAGTCGCAGAGAAACAGTCGATGGATAGCTAGGTAGACAGCGAGCACAGAGAAACGATTTACGGATACGCTATCCTAAATTAAGAGAGACAAACGCAAGTCCAAATTCATCGACCCCGAAGTTAGTGCGTTTCCTTGATCTAATGAGCATGCGCATCAGCAAGCTCGAACTGAATAATACTGCGCGACTGTTTCCCAGCTCCCCTGTGTCAAGCCCGCGCGCAACGCTTTACCACGAAGTTGATAGACCATTACATAATGGTGTCAGGCGTGATTCGAATTGCCCTTAGATAATAGCTTCAAATTTCATTTTCAGGTTGGTGTAATAAAATCGAATGAGAAAGCAGTTTGAAAACAGAAACACATGGGAACTGAAGGTAAGTAGTAGCGATAATTGTGCCAACTTTTGTTGAGAAGTAGCAAAAAATCTAAAAATCTAACAAAACATGCACAATAATAACTCAAGAGCTCATAAAAATTTATAAGTCAAGAATACTCTTATCGTTTATTGGAAATCACCAAAAAGTTTATAAGTCAAGAATGATGTTTCGATGGTTCATCATCAGTGTTGTCAGTTCATCCATGAGAAGAATTCGACAAATCTTGTCCTCATATCAAAACACGTTTCACCTTTGCTTTTTAGATTTGATACAGCTGTGGCATATACATAACCACTTCCTGACCTTCCTCAGTTATGATCTTGATAGTGAAATAATTGGAAGAGAAGAGTGCTTGCACGACGCTTTACACTTGCTATACTGAAAAAATCATTTCCTGATGTTTTCTCATCAACTGATGCAAAGCACAGAGGGCACTTCAAATCTTGTGGCTGATGACAACAGTCTTTATAGGAAATTTGACTTTTGTTTTGAGCTCAAATGGAGGCGGCATCTTTTTCACAGTGTGTTTTGACGGAGTCAAGGATGTTTCATTGGTGGTTGTTAGGAAAAAACCAGTGGAAGTATTCGACAGCTCACGCACAACTGCATTTTGGATTTCATAGACGCCACTCTTTAAGTTGTTTGCCCTTCTCGTTCCACAACGAAGCAAAAATGATACCAGAGTCATAATTAATAAAGACATCTGTTCTTTTGGTGTCACATTCACATCCATTGCTGATGTCGCCATGGACTCGATGTTGATAAATCCTACCACCGTTACTGCCTGTCTATCATAGCTGTTATCCAAGATCTTTTAATCTTCAGCTGTTTTGCAATATCCCGTTTAATTTTTTTATGAGGGAAACCAGCTTAACTATCTTCAATTTTCGTGTTTCGATTGATCTCTATATCTGTTGCGAGTTATCTTTCCAATTGGCCTTGCGCTTGAAGTTCCGTAGCCTTTTCCAGTTTGTCTCGCAAATCCATTCGGAACGAACACGCCTTGATGAACATTTTGTTTGGTCTGAACTGGAAATTGTAGTATTCGGTGTTCCCAGATCTGGCTTTTTTTTACAGGGCTAAGGTCGTGAATGTAACATGTTAAAGAATCTTCTTCACCTAGAAAGAGGAAGATTCAAATTCTAGAAGGCTCTGGCCGTGACAAATATGAAGTTCTTGCATTTTATCCATGAAATAATTGGTTCCACAAGTTGCAAATGTTATATATTATGGACAATCAACGTTTTTTATAAAAAACATTTTGGAAATGGAAAATGCCATTTTATTAGAAACAGAAATCTTAGCAGATCGAAAAATAACAAACAGTGAAAACGCATCGAAAAAACTAGAAAAAGCTTTTTAACAAATAAATTTCCGAAAACTCTGTGACTTTCCTAGAAATTGAAGTATTTCCCTCAACCAACCAAGGTGAATTCCCGACTATGTGTCAGAGCCTTCTTGCTCCAATATTTCCCTCTTTTTTTGCAATCCTCAATAAGAGCAAAAACTACAAAAAGAAAAATAAACATTCATCGGAAACTGTGAGCTTCAGGTGAAGTTAGTTTATTTGAAATTGAAGGTGAAAAATTTGATGTGAGTGAACTTTGATGGTTTAAAAATGTTTTGTAGTTTGAACTGGTAATTATCCAGTGGTTTGGTTTATAAGTTGATATAGGGCAGGAAAATCCAGGAGCCCAGGTTTAGGGTCTAAAAGGAGGAGCTAAATCCACTTGAAAATGTTCCAAGAAGTGTTAGTTCGATAAGTATTTTGCGATTTTTCATGAAATGAAAATGGCACATTTTTTTTTTTGAACCTTCCCTTGACACGACACAATTCACTTTACTGGAGATAAAATTTGCTGCATGACCTTCGTTTTTTGGCCGCCAGTTTTTTCCTTTTTCAAGACATTTCTGATAAATTGATATTTAAAAAAGCTGAACCTTTTTGCTTGTCATGTTTTGGAACTAACTTTTCCAGAAAAAAAAAGGTCAAAAAAAGGTCAAAATGCCTTCGCGATTACAAAAGAAGAAAACATAGGTATTTTTCCTTACTTTTTTTGCTCGAATCCATTTTCTTTCTCAGGAATCACCTGAACTGATTCATAGGTCCACATGGAAAGGATCTGCCAAATTGACCGCATGGGATTCATACAAAGTTGGGGGGCTTTTTTAACGGGGGTTGATGTTAAAAGGCAAAATATTGTTTGACGCGTTTCTCAAACAAAATTGCAAATTGAATGTTGAAGACAATATTTGAAGATATAAAACCTTTTTTTAAGTGATTATTTTATTACAATTTTTTAATCACAATGGAGGATCATAAGTTATTTAAAGAAACATCACCCCCGTGTATTCTTTGGTTTGTGCGACCACGCAACCGATTTACAATCTAGCGGTGTGTTGTGGTGGGGGGGGCAGTTTCCTATGTTGTCGCCGCCGGAATGACAAAGCTTTTCCCTCGACTTGATTTCTCGATGCACTTGTGTTGTGAATTGGAAATTTTGATAAGGAATTGAAAATTGTTTTGAAATGTCTCCAGTCCAGTCAATAACATACAAAGTCCATGAGTGGAACACTGAATTTTTTCAATATTATAGAACACCGCGCAGCCTCATTGAGCCAATGTGATGTGTATGTAGCCATTGTAAGTGTCGCGCATCTCCTATATACTAGATATATCGGAAGCACAGTGTCACGGGCGGTAATTTACCCTCTCATTTAATGTTTTCTGCATCCTGAGAACAAAAAATACAGCGCCGCTTCCCAGAGGCCTCTTTGTTTTTGGTTGGTACGAGGCTATACTCACTACCGATAATTGAGGCAAAATGAGAGTTCCGTAGCGCCTAGCTTTTCAGGAGCAACGTAACTGAACATATCCAGGACTAGAGGCAGAGGATCTGAATGGAACTCATTATACACCTTGACCTGCGCCCCTTAGGGCCTGATAACTTTCGTCGAACTTCCGTACGAATGACAAATTTCGAAACTGCGGGACATTCACATGTTGTCGTTAACCAGTTCCCTCTACCAAACCAGTCCGCCTACGTAGTTGGATAGACCATGAAAACGCAGAGAAAAGTTCGCACAAACAACAGATTCTGATATCTGATTGGTTTGGACACCCTGGTTTGTAGGATTGATTAAAAAAAAATCCGCAAGCAAATCAAATTTTGCGAATGTTATTTGTCAGCAAAACTTTCCGTCTAGTGTAAAATCAGTTAGGCCGCTATAATTATGACTTGTAAGATAATTACGCATACCACAACGAGACTAGAATACCCGAGAATAATCAAGTTCGCGTAACGGCAGCAGCTCTTCACTTCGAATGAGCGAAATTTTTTTCCAGTAAGGCAGTAGTAAAATTTGGGATCCGGGCGACAATGTGGGCTGACACATTCGAAAGTAACAACAATAATAAAAAAACATTGCTAATTGTTTCTTTATATATTTATGTTGTATCTATATTTACTGAGAGTTTTAGTGGCTTTTTCAATTTTTTCATTTTCAAGTTACGTCAAGATGATAGCGTACAACTGGGTAGAATGAATGTTCACCGTATAGACTATGCGCTTCTGTCCTGACCATGACGAAACAAATCAAGTTTTCAACACCATGTTTGGTAGACTGGGTATGAAACAAAAGTTTGCTGTTCGGTCAGCTCTCTTTTCAATGATGCCATTCGTAATTGAATTGAACGGCGTTCCAATGCACTGTATAATTTTGTCTGCTTGCTCAGTTTTATTAATGCAATTCCCATCGCTATTATATTGTCATGGCATTGGAAAATACATGTTGAACTATTGAAATGAATTCAACAATGGTATTGATTGATGAAGTAAAGAACAAGGACGTGTCTTGTACCTCATTCCACCTCATTCCAAGTAGAAATGAACTTTATATTTGACGAAAAGTGCACGATAAATAGTTTGCAGAAAAAACAGCACAGTGCTGTATTCGACATGTGCGGCATTTAACGTGAGAATATACTCCAATAAATTTTGTGATAATCTTTCCGAGATGTGTATTATGTTTCGCCTTTTAACATTTTTCAGATAGTTCTATGTAATAGTAACTTTAAAAATTCCAGTTAATATCTCCTTATCAAACATGCAACGTTAATATCGTTGATGTCTGCAAAGGTAGTCGCAAATGAATAGAAAATTTTAGGGCTGACGAGCTCTTTCTCAAATGTAGCATCTTTGTTTTATTGTAATTTAAACGATGTCAGAGAATTGCATTTCATCGTACATACGCAGCCGCCCCCGTTATAGGTAATGTGCTCTTGGTAGCAGTACCAACACAGCATTTTATCTCTTATCATAAGTCTCCGTCCACAGGTACATCTGTCATATTCATCAAGCATACGTTCACAGTCCCTACATTGTTCCTCCATTTATATTATCTAGGTCATTAAGGTGATCCCTCAAAAGCCTAGAATGTCTCATCCATTCATTCGCCCTACACTCTGATTTTTCTAATGCCAGTGCCAACGCTACCAGTGGCAGGGAGATACCAATGCCAGCCAGTATTATGGCTACCACATTTCCAAATATATTAAATTTTGATTGCCGACAGTTAATGCACATTTATTAGTATTTTTATAACACAGTTGCACCTCTTTATTGCGCATGCGTTGATTATTAGCATTCTATAAGGGAATTCCCCCTTTCTACTCATTTTTGTATGTTAGGGACTTAACCTTGATATGCATGACTCAACACCGTATGGTAGGGATTTTTCATGCATATCAATAGATTTTTGTGCAATGAGGCGTGACGAAAAGTTGTGACGTCACAAGCAAAATTGTGTATGATATTTTTTATAAGAGTTTGACGTGATTTTTGAAAAAGTGTGTTTATATTCCTCTCTACACTAGCTTAAGCGCTATTGGGTTCTGGACTCCTGGTCAAAGGGTATTTTTGGATATACGGGTTTTTGACCTAAACGCTCGGAGATACCAGGGTTTGGAACTCAATAAATGCTTTAAACGCAACGAGGATTAGAAGAAACGCCAGTACAATGAATGTGTGCTTGATGTTGATAACGGGATACCCCATTGGTTTTCTCAACAAATGGTGGAATGGGGCGAGAGTGTAAGCTGTTTCACAAACGCTTATCGGAAATGATTGCAGAGAAAAGAGACATACCTGTATCAAAAGCAGTCAATCACATTAGAACAAAAATTTACTTTTCCCTGTTACAGTAAATGTTGTAACGCGTTAGAGGTTCTCGTTCGCTGAAGAAAGAACATTATGACATCGAACTATCAAATGTCATGTCGACGATATAACGAATGATTTATTAAACAACAAAAAAAAAATTAAAAAAAATTAAAACATTTTTTTTAAAAATGTACACCGGCGGCCTGTATATTATCTCTTATATTAATAAAAAATGAAAAGCCCTTGCAGGCTGAAAGATTTCGGATTTTCAACTTCATCCATGCATGCACGACTTCTCCGAATTTTTACCCTTTCAGAGGCGGAATTAATTTAAAATTTCTAATTTTTTGAGCGTTTTCAATCGCAAATATCTCCGCAACTAGCAACACCTAAGAGCTGATTTTAGGCCCATTCGATAGGTAATTTGATGCTCTTTAAAACGCTGTCCAGTTTGGCCGTTCTCCTCCACACCGGGGCAGTGCAAGGCGCTGCGTGCTTTGCACAGTTGATTTATTGCTCTGGAGCTACAGAGAGCAGGAAAGGGTTAATGGGTGCAGTCGAAATATAGAGAATTCATCTTCTTAGGTATTTTGGCCCGAAGTTGGGTAGACATCCATGAAGAAATATCCAAAATGGCGAAATTCGAAAAAAAATTCCTCTCATTAAAGAGTAAGGTAAAAAACATCCTCACCAGGGAAGAACTGAAACCACATGGGAACGAGGTTGACATGAACTTGCATTTTTTTTTTATTTGTGAAAAATATGCTTTAATACTTGTTTTCTCATTTGAAGGTACATCATGATGATTAATGAAGGCTACCGGATGGTTTTCTGGTCATAACAACGAATACACTTCTATTCAAAAAGGCGTTGTGAAGTCATTTCATATTTCACGTTTCGGAAGACTGCCGATACCTACGTTCTAGGATAAAGCTAAAAATAGTTTGTCACAATGTTGTGTGTTGCAAGCCGGGATGACAATACAATCAATCCGTGTGTCACGCTTCTGGGATGTTTTTACTAATTTTTAGCATCAGGACCCTTTTTATGACAGTATGTATATATTACTGATTGGCATATCCTGTATGCAATCTCGTTCCCAGAGCTGTTTGGGTTGTGATTTATGAAAACGTCAACAGAACACACCACACATATTTTATCTCTTCCCATTTTCGCGTAGAGCGCGTAATAGAGTGCGCAATAGGCAAGAATGAAATTAAAACGCACGCTTTTTTTCCAAACCGCAATTCTATCTATCCCGAAATTCCTAAAATAGCCAGAAATCTGTTCCAGATCCTCATTTTCTGCGTTCCTCTAGGTATATTACGTCTTATTAAATTTTTCACGCTTCATATCACTGAGTGTTCTGATGTAAATATACGAATTTGCTGTCAGCGATAATCATGTTGTTGTCATCCCCAGTCTCTATTTGAAGCGAGGTTCGTACGGTGCTTTCCCACCAGAGTTGATACTAGAATTACCGACCGCGTTCCTCTGGTCTTTTCACTCTCGTTATTTTTCAGTGCTACTTCGTCAAATCATGCGCATCAGAAAACTTTGAACTGAATAATGCTGCAAGATTGTTGTCGTTTTCAACGCCCGGTATCAAGCCCCGTGCACTACACTACAAGTACGCAGAAAAACAGTCGATGGATAAGCTAGGTAGACCATGCGAGCATAGAGAAACGATTTACGGATACGCTATCCTAAATTAAGAGAGACAACGTAGCCAAATTCATCGACCCCGAAGTTAGTGCGTTTCTTTGATCTAATGAGCATGCGCATCAGCAAGCCTCGAACTGAATAATACTGCGCGACTGTTCCAAGCTCCCCTGTGTCAAGCCCGCGCGCAACGCTTTACCACGAAAGTTGATAGACCATTACATAATGGTGTCAGGCGTGATTCGAATTGCCCTCAGATAATAGCTTCAAATTTCATTTTCATGGTTGGGTGTAATAAAATCGAATGAGAAAGCAGTTTGAAAACAGAAACACATGGGAACTGAAGGTAAGTAGTAGCGATAATTGTGTCAACTTTTGTTGAGAAGTAGCAAAAAATCTAAAAATCTAACAAAAATGTACAATAATACATCAAGAGCTCATAAAAAAGTTATAAGTCAAGAATACTCTTATCGTTTATTGGAAATCACCAAAAAGTTTATAAGTCAAGAATGATGTTTCGATGGTTCATCATCAGTGTTGTCAGTTCATCCATGAGAAGAATTCGACAAATCTTGTCCTCATCATCAAAACACGTTTCACCTTTGCTTTTTAGATATTGATACAGCTGTGGCATATACATAACCACTTCCTGACCTTCCTCAGTTATGATCTTGATAGTGAAATGAATTGGAAGAGAAGAGTGCTTGAACGACGCTTTACACTTGCTACACTGAAAAAAATCATTTCCTGATGTTTTCTCATCAACTGATGCAAAGCACAGAGGGCACTTCAAATTCTTGTGGCTGATGACAACAGTCTTTATAGGAAATTTGACTTTTGTTTTGAGCTCAAATGGAGGCTGCATCTTTTTCACAGTGTGTTTTGACGGAGTCAAGGATGTTTCATTGGTGGTTGTTAGGAAAAAACCAGTGGAAGTATTCGACAGCTCACGCACAACTGCATTTGGATTTCATAGACGCCACTCTTTAAGTTGTTGCCCTTCTCGTTCCACAACGAAAGCAAAATGATACCAGAGTCATCATTAATAAAGACATCTGTTCTTTTGGTGTCACCATTCACATCCATTGCTGATGTCGCCATGGACTCGATGTTGATAAATCCTACCACCGTTACTGCCTGTCTATCATAGCTGTTATCCAAGATACTTTTAATCTTCAGCTGTTTTGCAATATCCCGTTTAATTTTTTTATGAGGGAAACCAGCTTGACTATCTTCAATTTTCGTGTTTCGATTGATCTCTATATCTTGTTGCGAGTTATCTTTCCAATTGGCCTTGCGCTTGAAGTTCCGTAGCCTTTTCCAGTTTGTCTCGCAAATCCATTCGGAACGACACGCCTTGATGAACATTTTGTTTGGTCTGAACTGTGAAATTGTAGTATTCGGTGTTCCCAGATCTGGCTTTTTTTTACAGGGCTAAGGTCGTGAATGTAACATGTTAAAGAATCTTCTTCACCTAGAAAGAAGGAAGATTCAAATTCTAGAAGGCTCTGGCCGTGACAAATATGAAGTTCTTGCATTTTATCCATGAAATAATTGGTTCCACAAGTTGCAAATGTTATATATTATGGACAATCAACGTTTTTTATAAAACATTTTGGGAATGGAAAATGCCATTTATTTAGAAACAGAAATCTTAGCAGATCGAAAAATAACAAACAGTGAAAACGCATCGAAAAAACTAGAAAAAGCTTTTAACAAATAAATTTCCGAAAACTCTGTGACTTTCCTAGAAATTGAAGTATTTCCCTCAACCAACCAAGGTGAATTTCCCGACTATGTGTCAGAGCCTTCTTGGCTCCAATATTTCCCCTCTTTTTTTGCAATCCTCAATAAGAGCAAAACTACAAAAAGAAAATAAACATTCATCGGAAACTGTGAGCTTCAGGTGAAGTTAGTTATTTGAAATTGAAGGTGAAAAATTTTGATGTGAGTGAATCTTTGATGGTTTAAAAATGTTTTGTAGTTTGAACTGGTAATTATCCAGTGGTTCTGGTTTATAAGTTGATATAGGGGCAGGAAAATCCAGGAGCCCAGGTTTAGGGTCTAAAAGGAGGAGCTAAATCCACTTGAAAATGTTCCAAGAAGTGTTAGTTCGATAAGTATTTTGGCGATTTTTCATGAAATGAAAATGGCAACATTTTTTTTTTGAACCTTCCCTTGACACGACACAATTCACTTTACTGGAGATAAAATTTGCTGCATGACCTTCGTTTTTTGGCCGCCAGTTTTCCTTTTTCAAGACATTTCTGATAAATTGATATTTAAACAAAGCTGAACCTTTTTGCCTTGTCATGTTTTGGAACTAACTTTTCCAGAAAAAAAAAAGGTCAAAAAAAGGTCAAAATGCCTTCGCGATTACAAAAGAAGAAAAACATAGGTATTTTTCCTTACTTTTTTTGCTCGAATCCATTTTCTTTCTCAGGAATCACCTGAACTGATTCATAGGTCCACATGGAAAGGATCTGCCAAATTGACCGCATGGGATTCATACAAAGTGGGGGGCTTTTTTAACGGGGGTTGATGTTAAAAGGCAAATATTGTTTGACGCGTTTCTCAAACAAAATTGCAAATTGAATGTTGAAGACAATATTTGAAGATATAAAACCTTTTTTTAAAGTGATTATTTTATTACAATTTTTTTATCACAATGGAGGGATCATAAGTTATTTAAAGAACATCACCCCCGTGTATTCTTTGGTTTGTGCGACCACGCAACCGATTTACAATCTAGCGGTGTGTTGTGGTAGGGGGGGCACGTTTCCTATGTTGTCGCCGCCGGAATGACAAAGCTTTTTCCCTCGACTTGATTTCTCGATGCACTTGTGTTGTGAATTGGAATTTGATAAGGAATTGAAAATTGTTTTGAAATGTCTCCAGTCCAGTCAATAACATACAAAGTCCATGAGTGGAACACTGAATTTTTTTTCAATATTATAGAACACCGCGCAGCCTCATTGAGCCAATGTGATGTGTATGTAGCCATTGTAAGTGTCGCGCATCTCCTATATACTAGATATATCGGAAGCACAGTGTCACGGGCGGTAATTTACCCTCTCATTTAATGTTTTCTGCATCCTGAGAACAAAAAAAATACAGCGCCGCTTCCCAGAGGCCTCTTTGTTTTTGGTTGGTACGAGGCTATACTCACTACCGATAATTGAGGCAAAATGAGAGTTCCGTAGCGCCTAGCTTTTCAGGAGCAACGTAACTGAACATATCCAGGACTAGAGGCAGAGGATCTGAATGGAACTCATTATACACTCCTGACCTGCGCCCCTTAGGGCCTGATAACTTTCGTCGAACTTCCGTACGACATGACAAATTTCGAAACTGCGGGACATTCACATGTTGTCGTTACCAGTTCCCTCTACCAAACCCAGTCCGCCTACGTACGTTGGATAGACCATGAAAACGCAGAGAAAAAGTTCGCACAAACAACAGATTCTGATATCTGATTGGTTTGGACACCCTGGTTTGTAGGATTGATTAAAAAAAAATCCGCAAGCAAATCAAATTTTGCGAATGTTATTTGTCAGCAAAAACTTTCCGTCTAGTGTAAAATCAGTTAGGCCCGCTATAATTATGACTTGTAAGATAATTACGCATACCACAACGAGACTAGAATACCCGAGAATAATCAAGTTCGCGTGAACGGCAGCAGCTCTTCACTTCGAATGAGCGAAATCTTTTTTCCAGTAAGGCAGTAGTAAAATTTGGGATCCGGGCGACAATGTGGGCTGACACATTCGAAAGTAACAACAATAATAAAAAAAACATTGCTAATTGTTTCTTTTATATTTATGTTGTATCTATATTTACTGAGAGTTTTAGTGGCTTTTCAATTTTTTTCATTTTCAAGTTATATGATAGCGTACAACTGGGTAGAATGAATGTTCACCGTTAGACTATGCGCTTCTGTCCTGCACCATGACGAAACAAATCAAGTTTTCAACACCATGTTGGGTAGACTGGCGTATGAAACAAAAGTTTGCTGTTCGGTCAGCTCTCTTTCAATGATGCCATTCGTAATTGAATTGACACGGCGTTCCAATGCACTGTATAATTTTGTCTGCTTGCTCAGTTTTGATAATGCAATTCCCATCGCTATTATATTGTCATGGCATTGGAATATACATGTTGAACTATTGAATGAATTCAACAATGGTATTGATTGATGAAGTAAAGAACAAGGACGTGTCTTGTACCTCATTCCACCTCATTCCAAGTAGAAATGAACTTTATATTTGACGAAAAGTGCACGATAAATAGTTTGCAGAAAAACAGCACAGTGCTGTATTCGACATGTGCGGCATTTAACGTGAGAATAATACTCCAATAAATTTTGTGATAATCTTTCCGAGATGTGTATTATGTTTCGCCTTTTAACATTTTTCAGATAGTTCTATGTAATAGTAACTTTAAAAATTCCAGTTAATATCTCCTTATCAAACATGCAACAGGCTGTATATTCTATTTTCAGCTTCATATCAGCATATTTACCGAAGTCCTTGATTCAGCCACTTTTACAGTACGTGCACAAATTTTACAACATTATTTCAAATGACACACAGGAATATTTCAAACAAAAAAACATAATTTTGGAACACTGATACAACCCATAGTAAAAATCGTAATTGAAAATTCAACGAACAGGTCAACTCAATAAAATAAAACACAACGTGCTTTTCAAAACTTCAAAACACTCTGACAAGAGCGTTTGTGAAAACAATATTACTCATGCAGCATAGAAAAAAAAAACATTGATCGAGGATACATCAGTGAATTGAAGAATGTACGAAAAATGCATTGCGAATCAAGAAATCAGGAGAAAAAATGTGAAGTTAATTCTTACAAACATATAGCACAGTACTATTCAACAAAAACACACACACACACAACGAGCAATCAAACTTTCTCAGTCGAGTCGAGTGGAAAAAAAGAAGTGAATTCATGATTAACTATAGTATATCTGTACCATGTTTCAAGGAACTATTACATAATGAACTGAGAACGTTCCAAATCGTATGCATATTAGATATAACATTCACCTAATCTCTACCTTCATTTTAAAAAATTGGTCATAAATTATGAGAAACAAAAACAGAGCTTGGCAAGTGAAGATTGAATTGCTGTTCTCTAGAAAGGTTGATGTGAAATAAAGAATGCGAAAGCATTATAATTTTTAAGTGGGATTCAGTTTTGAATAAAAATGGCTGGGCAGAATGAAGCTGTTCCACAAACATGTTCACATAGAACTTACCAGTCACAAAAACGTTATTTCTTGATTACTGAACAAATTAAACTGATTATTAATTCTAAAAAATTTTTCATACAAAATTATAAATAATTCAAATATTGAGAAATGCATAGGTACTAAGCGAAGTGTTTCATAGAAACTTTTGAAATTCAACTAGATGTGGCAATATTTTCGCTTCAGTACCTATTGTTCTCGACATTACAATCAAATTATGTATTTAAAACATACAATGTAACACAAAATTAAATACTACAGCCAAATCTGTTAAAATGACTTATTGTCTATAAAGAAGACTATGTGCTTGTATTTTCCACAGGTTTAGCTAGTAGGAAACTAAAAAAAATACCCCGCCCCCACCCAATACTGGTACTGTCACTTGCTATAAGATTCACCAAATTTTCTCTCATCAAACTTGTTTTCATGTTAATTTTCATTACTCTTGCCATCTTTCACTCATTGTCCAAACTCATATTATCCTGATCATCCTCATGTTTACATGTCAACCTGATTTTCACGGCATCATGATCTGAAAAATAAACACATTTAACTACAGTTTCAATATTAACATGGTCAAATACATTATTATAAACATAAACATGATCAAGAAGAGACCCGTCAATATGAGTCGGTTCCTGTACAATCATAGTATAGTTGCTTAAAACTTCTGTTAGTCTATGTGAACTTGGCTTGAAATAATCAATGTTGAAATCTCCTAGTAAAATATGAACATCCTCTGTGCTCAAACGCTCATAGAGATAATCACAAAAAGATGACAAACATGAGGAAATTGACCTGTACAAAACTCCAATTCTGACAGTTTCATATGCAAATGACCTTTTCTCAACTCTAACCATAGATAAACCAGGAACAATAACATTTTGACTAGTATATTCAAAACAATCCCTGTAACATACTGCGATACTTTTGAACTTATCTACATCGGAATTAGGACAAATATCAAACATAGGGAGTCGACTGGATACTTCTGTAATGTCATAATGGGTAAAAATTTTGTTTCAGTTAGACACAGTATATCAGATTCTTTCAGTTCCTTGTCGTGTTGAATATCAATAGCATGTTTTGACAATGATCTAACATTCAACAAAGTGATCACCAAAGAGGATTCTTCCAAGAGCCAATAATCTAAAGGTTGTAGTACATTCTCTTTTCTCAATCTTTCATACTCATTAGAGGCCTGTTTATCAGCCCTGATTGCCTTCTGTTTGAATTCACCAGTAAAATATAATCCCTTTAAAGTGACACGACTGATAGCTACATACATTTGGCCCGGGTTGAATTGAGTCTGCTTGATTAAATTGAAACTAATAACCGCTTTGGAAAAACTCAAACCTTGAACTTTATGGACGGTGCAAGTCCAAGAAAGCATCAGTGGGAATTGCGTTCTTTTTATTACCGGTGAGGAGAGCTTTCTCTTTATGACATGAATATCTGTGTCAGTTCTTCCAACTGGTACAACATGGTGCAATCTAGAAAAATGATCTTTTGATATTTTTATAGCACCAGTTTGAGGATTGTCAAATTTTACATAGATTTTTCGAACACAATTGTCAGAATATAAAATATGGAAAACTGTTCCAATACAGCCGTTGATTAATACATCCTCAATATCCAAGTTTGTTGTTAGCATGACCCTAGCTCCTATCTTCAAAATCAACTGTCTAGCTAGACCACCTGTGTCTGTTTGTTTCCTGTTCAATGCTTCATCGATAACATGTGATGGTACATCATTTGGTATTTCATCGATCGCATTTATTTTACACAATGAACCATGTACACGTTGAACCGGTTGATTTTCTGCAAACAAATGTAGGGCATCAGCAGGATAATTGGAATCCTTATCGTCAATGAACCTTGATTTCAAAAGACTTTCATCCTCACTGGTCAGGTTTGCAGTCCTTACATTGTTCAACAGATCAATAAAAATATCATCACCTTTCTGGCGCATAACTTTTGTGAGCTCTGCCAACTTGAAATATTGCCATAACTTCAATAAGCTTACAAGCAACCCATCGTTAGAATAGACACGCTTTCCCATAACAGGAGGGAGTTGATATAGATCACCACACACTATAATGCTTTTTCCCGCAAAAGGAATCCGGCTCGGACCTCCAAATATTTCAATTAGTCGTTGATGAATATTTACAAGTAGAGTCTTTGAAACCATTGAAATCTC
This sequence comes from Hydractinia echinata, assembly GCA_030067915.1. Classification (NCBI taxonomy): domain Eukaryota; kingdom Metazoa; phylum Cnidaria; class Hydrozoa; order Anthoathecata; family Hydractiniidae; genus Hydractinia; species Hydractinia echinata. The sequence continues at coordinate 180,515 of JASGCC010000048.1, read as the reverse complement.
ATCAATGATGATGATACACACTTCAGATAACTTATTTCGTACACGAGTTCGCATTTTGTCACTAAGAGGAGCATAACTATTGCCGTGAATTCCAAAACAGATGAGCTGTTGTACCTTCAATATTTACAGCTGCTACGCCAGTTGGAGCTAGAAGACATACCCGCTGCTTTTCTGCATGGTCACCTTTGTAAATTAACAACTTAGTGATAGATTTGTATATAGTTTTGATCAGATAAGATTTTCCACACCCACCTTCACCAGTTTAAAATATAGACAAAGGTTCAACAACATTTGGCGAAATACAGTTTCGGTTTTTTATGAATTTTCTTGCCCAAGAAAATACTGTATCAAATACTTCCCTTTGCTTGTCATTGAGAGATCTAATATCTTTGTTTATTTCGTCATCAGATGCAACAACAAAACTGTTTCTTGGCAGAGCAGATGAATTAAAAGGAGTTGATTCTGTTTCATTTTCTGTTTCATTTTCTTCTCTTGATACTAAGAGATCAACTTCTTCATTTTCCTGTTGTGCAAATGCATCTTGATTAGTGTCCATGTCAACTCTAAAGCTAGCAAAAGCTTCATCAACAATTTCACCATATGGTTCAAGCTTTTGTTTGTTCATGTTGACAATATTTAGAACCCCTGGTTGATTAAGTTTTCCCATGTAAGTACCTTCAAGTAACTCGATTTCAAAACGAAAAGGATAGTATAAAAACAGTAAATGATGAGCATATTTTTCTGGTTGAGTGTGTCAGTTGGGAGTATAGGATCGAATACAAGCACAGACCTTACGACACTTGAGTTTTTGTTTAGAATTCATTAGAGGTATTGGTGATGGATATGCAGAAGGAGAGTGATTCATTTCCATTGACTCGTCATTTAAAATGACGGGCTGGTTATCATTGTCACTTGAGTCTGTTTTTGAAGAGTCTAAGTAGTAAAATGCTAAGAATTCTGCATAACACATTCTATCTTAAACAGCATATTTTCGATTTTTGAAAGTTGAATCAGGTCTAATCAAATAACGATCAAGCATGTTTGGTTTGAATATATCAATACTATCATCAGGCAATTCTTCAAGTTCAGTCTTACTTTTGCACATTCTGAACCGATCTTCCGGCAAATTGCTATTTGCGAAAATTGCTTTTGGAAATGTTTTTCGCAACCATAATTCTGGCATTAAATGATACACAGCTGGGGCTATTTGAGAATTGGTCATCATTTAGGTCAAAAATAAAAAGTCTACAAAAACACCCGTTAACATTTGATTTAGTTTTAATTAGGCTTATGCTATGGGAAAATAACATTTAATACCAAGGCAGGTCCTACTTTTTCGTACATTTTGCACCATTTGTACAACTCTCTTGAAAAATTTAGTGTCGGACGGAAATTTTCATTATAGCCTTTTACCGGCGTTTCTTTTTAAAAAAGAAGTTTTTGAACGTCTCAAATCTGTTTGAGTTGGAGGAGGGATTAAAAAACTGTCCAAAAAAGATAAATAATTAAAAAATAGATTGAAATAAAGCTGTTTTAATTAAAGTGCGTCCAATAAAAATGAATACTTTCAAGAACTTCTAAAAACACAAAACTTTGAATATTTTTCACGGTTTATAAGAAAGCTTATTAAAACCGAAATTGTTGCTAAGTATCAATTAAACCCTTTCGGAGAAAAGAAACACAGATAATACATCCATAACTTGTCAAGATTTTTCAATGTGAAGTCTATTTTAAAGCGATTCCTTTTTTTCCGTCCGACACTAAAATAAATGATGTCACTCCATTGCTCTATAAGCTATTTTAGAACTTTCGAACGTCGTTCGAATGATCGAATGTTTATTTTTTTAAATCATTCACGTCTTTGCTGACATTTAAAATGGAGCCAACCGAAAATGCGTCGTCTGTCTCGTCAGCAATGTCTCATTCTTCTACGACCAATGAAAATGCACCAGCCATTATTAAAAAACGTGGTAAGTTTTTTTTTAAACACGTAGCCTAAGTTTTCTTAGATATCATAGATTTCTTGTATTATATATTATTTATTGCTGAACCAAATAATCCTTTTTAACTGTTTTACTATCAGAACATGATGAAAAGACTTATTCATTCCGTCCAACACTAAAATACCATTATGTGTGTCATAATGAATCTGTCGCGATTCGATTGTTCTCTTTTTCATAAATTTAATTTTTTTTCTAGGTCGTCCAAGAAAGGGTGAGCTTCCCATGACGAACTCTCAAAAATGCAAAAATTATCGAGCAAAGAATAACACAATTGAAAAGAAGAAAACCGAGGCGCTACGAAAAAAGATTTGGCGCCAAAATCTCAAGAACAATCCTTCAGACTATGAACGTTACAAAGTATCGGAACGTCATCGCAAACTAAAGAAAGCACAAGCAACAGCGGCCCAACAAATTGAAGACGCATCTATCGAACCTACCAGCAGTAACGATTCGACCCTGAGCACCAGTTCTATAGAAGACATCGATTCTACCGAAAACACAAATGGTATCGACTCAGAAAGTCCCACAAGCTCCCAATCATGTCGTTCCTCATCACCATCGTCGTCATCTACCTCAAGTTCCCCAAGCTCCTTCACCACAAAGCAATCGCTTCACCGTAGCGTATCGCGTGTGAACAACCTCCTATCAAAAAGCCCACATAAAAAAGCTGAAGTCATCGAGAAATTAGCTAAGAAATATCAGGTGAAATTTCAATTCAAGAAAACTTCACGTGGTAGACCTCGAAAGGACTTGGATGAAGAAGAAAAGCAATGGTTGATTGACTTTCTCTCCCGCGCAGATCTCACCTACACTAATCCTGGACGAAAGGACAATGTATACATAGGTAAAGTCGACGGCGAGAAAGTGTTCAAGCAGAAGCTTTACTTACTATGGAACATTAAAGACGTTCTTAAAATCGCTAATGGATCCGGTAAAATCAAAGTCCCGGACACTTTCTTTCATAAATTTGAAAAATAATTAACATTCTCACAGCTTTACGATTTTTTAAAAGCTCACAAAGAATACGCCTTTAATAAAAATATTCCACACGGCTCTTGCCTGTGTGAGATATGCGAGAATGCAACTCTCCTAGCTAAGGCATTGAATAAAGTTTTGGAAAACCCAATCCCTTCAAATCCCCACGATTTAGTCGAGAAGTTTGCATGTAACCTCTCTTTAAAGAAATGTGCGTCTAGTCAGTGTGAACAGTGTTCTACTTTTGATTTTGGTCCAAGAAAGTCCGATTCACACTCCGAATCCTCATCCTCGTCTTCATCTGAAAAGGACAGTGCCGATGACGACATTCAATATTTCTGTTGGACAACCATAGAGAAAAGGATAACAAAAGCGAAATTTTCTCTTGGTTTCGAGGATGCTGTCGCGTTAATGAAGGAAAAAATTAAAATCTTGAAGGAACATATTTCGGTCAAACGCATCCAGTTTTCTGCGTATGTTCAACAGAAACAAGATCTCACTGCTGATGATTTGCTTGTGCACGTAGATTTTGCAGAAAACTATAAGAACGATCAGCAAGACGAAATTCAGAGCGCTTATTTTGGTCACCAGAGCTTCTCCTTATTTACATCATGCTGTTATTTCCTGGACGAAGAGCAAAAGCTAGATCATAAAAGCATTGTCGTTATTACCGAAAGTTCAGATCACAATCGCATAACTTCGATGAGCTCCTTGAAACAAGTTGTGGAGATTGCTGAAGAATGGACTAAACGGAAATTTCATCGCCTAATCGTTTGGAGTGATGGAATGGGCTCCCAATTTCGTTCGCGTTTCGTGTTCAAGATTCTATCTGCTACCATCCTCGTTGATAAAAGTTTGAGTTGGTTCTACAATGAGCGTCACCACGGAAAAGGACCGATGGATGGGGTTGGAGGTACGCTAAAAAATGTCGTTTTTCGGAAGGTGAAATCAAACAAGGCTGTGATTTACAACCCGAAAGAATTTGCCGAAGCTGCCTCGCAGTTTGTTCCATCTGTGATCACTGTCTACATGCCGAGTGAGTCGGAAATCACGGAGCCGGAAGGTATAGAAGCCGCTTCTCCCATCCCCGAAACCCTCAAGATTCACAAGTTTGAGAGGTCAATCAACCAACGTGGTGATTCCTCAATTGCATTTTACAAAACTGCTGCTGATGAGGAGCCGTATTACACTCATTGGTACAGCAAGGCTGGTGGCTTGATCTGTGATCATAACGTTTCGACTACAGTTGAAGAGAACCAATGTGCAAAGTGTTTTGCTTCCTATCATTCAGATAACACTACGGATTGGTTAGAATGTCCATCCTGCAAAAATTGGTTTCACGAAGAATGTTTTTATGTCTAGTTATTCCCAGTTTTAAGGTGGACTTGGATGAATTGTTTTTCTCCGTTAAAACTAGATAAAAACTTGTCTTTTTATTTTAGTGTTGGACGGAAAAAGGTTAATATTCTTATCCTAACGAACGAAACTGCAGCCTTCAAAACTGTATTTTATGAAGTTATTTATGATGTTCCTTGGCATTTATTTACGATGATTTTGTTTTTCTTTAAAGATTGAACTAAAGTTCGAGCTAACATTCATTTTTAAAAAGCTCTATTTATTTTCTTACTTTAGTGTCGGACGGAAGATTTTTAAAAGTTCAATTTAAACTGGACAATTATCTAAAGATGAGTTAGGTAACTCATCTTTAGATAATTTCTTGAATTAATTGCGTTTCCATATAAATCAACGTTCTGTCATGTTTTTTTGCGAGAATAGAGACATTTATTTTCTTCCGTCCGAAACTAAAATTCAGCTTCCGTCCGACACTTTATTCCATTGCTGAAGAAATTTGTTAATATACAAAGTTCAAAAATTGTAAAATTTTCCAAATACTGTTCAAAAGAAAGAGGAACGTTTCAGTACAAATATATATCTCTACTGCATCTTTCTTTCTCTTACTTTCGATAGAAACGTGTAGTGAATCGAAATTTTCAAAAGTTCTTTTTTTATCGATTTCGTCCGACACTAAAATCAAACTCTAAATCCTTCCCCGTCAGTATCTAGTATGATCACATCCTTTTTACCCAAACTAAACCAGCCCTCAGGCAATAGAATAAACGCATAGGGAAACCGTAATTATTTGCAGATTGTTTTTTATAGCCTATTCAAGTATCGATTTTTCCGTCCGACACTTTTTTAATAAAAAAATAGCCCCAGCTTCTTGGACAGAACATTCTCTATGATTTGAAAACGCATTTGCAATTTTAATCATTTGTTCATATTTGCTATCACCATTTTCTTGTGCCTCCAACAATGCCTGCTTCATTGCACGTGAGCATTCATCTTCTGCTTTAGAAAGGTATTTACACATGTAAGTTACTGCTTTATAATGGTTGAAAACAATATTTGCTTGCCATGTTAAAATTCCTTCGGAGAAATAATTATTTACAAAGCATGAGTTAGGGGGACGTTTCAAATGAATTTCGAAATCATTATAATACTCGCTTTCTGAAATTCCTAAATCTTCCAATATATCAGGAATACTTTTCGGAGCTTCATAGTTATCTCCTTGTGGATCAATGATGTTCCTCTTTTTCGGGAAGAGGTTTTGATTTATATAATCTTTCACTTTATCCAAGATTTCCTTTCTTTTTGATAATACATTGTCTCTTTGTGCAGAAGCCATGTCTGATGGGAGTGGTTCTGCTACCATTGTTCTATCAGTGAAGAAGTGTCCAAAATTAAACCGACATGTGCTATTCTTATACTTTTGACAAGTTTTAGAATGGGAATGTATCTGCTCTTATAACACTATCAACAAAGCTTATGTACTCTTCCTTGTTTTCTTTTGTTAACACTGGTGCATCAATGATCCACAAAAACACATGAACATGGGGACTACCTCTAACTTGAAATTCAACACGAATTAAATGATATTTAACCTTGCCAAGGGGTCCATCAAGAACAATCTCTTTGAAAAAAACCTCTACTCGGTATTGAAAATTACGTGCTACTAAAACAGGGTTCATGTTTAAAATTCTGCATCGTTCCATGTAGTCCATAGCCTCAAAATCATCTTCCGCAAGATTTTAACCATTGAGTTTAGATATTATAGAGACCAATTCATTCCATCGCAAGTCAGCACAGGACAGTGTCCAAAAAAATGTAGGTGTTCCAAATTTTTTTACCATAGCTAATACTTCATGAAGAAATTTTTTCCAACAAACGGGCGTGCCTTTGATAGTATTCATAAAGCTGAAAGCTTCATCATTAGCTACGAAAGATTTAACAGTTTCCTTAAAATTCAAAGAGAACATGCTGGCAGTTAAATTATTACTAAATTAGTTAAATTATTATTAAATTATTATCAAATTAATTTCTTGAATCACGTGATGGGCATAAACTATATAGTCAGCATCAGATGCAAATTTTTGTGAATAGTGGAGAAGACGTTGGTTGAAATATTTAACAGGACTCAACTTCACAAAACGTTCAACGTTGTAACCAAATTTACCAGTAGGAAACAAGTGGGGATGTGCAAGTTCCTCGCAATTTTCATCATTGATAATAGATAATGGCATTTTCCCTTCAACTGGGGCAACGACTAACATATCATCATCTACGGCATGTGGAATTTTAGAGGTCATGACAGTTTCATTCGCAGCTACTCTATACTGATCTAATGGATTTTCATCATCCTCCTCATAACCTTCCTGCATACTTTCTGATCCATTATCTAAAATTATTTCTAGCTGTGTATTTTCATCAAAACTCAATAACTCGGGTGGTATTCCATTCATATCAATTGTAGTATGTTGATACAGAGGGTTGTTCGATTTCAGGTATTCCAATGCATTAAACATGTGGTCGTACTGGTTCAAAATATACATGACCGTTATACATTAGTTTACGTTTTAATTTTATTAAAACTAAGCCATTGCAATCAGCTGGTCTAGGGAGAACATTACAAATATCAGTATTTTCAACTGGCACATTACATATTGCCCCTTTCAATTTAGGGCATTGTCCTTTCGACATTATAGCAACTTTTTTGAACAATAATCTTTGTGCAATCAAAACTCGTTCTAGTTTTTTCCATTGAGGAAACTGTGGAGGAAAGTCAAAAATTTCAAGCATATTTGATACAGCTTGACATGGTATTTGGGGTTTCTTACTTTTTAATTTTTTATGACAAGTTCGGCATATATAGTATTGGTCATCATAGCTTTGAATTAAATAAAATTTGAAACTATTTAAACCTGAAGTACAGTAATTTGCTTCATTGAATTTTGAAACAGATCGTTTGTATAAACACCTATTGCATACTACACAAAAATAATATGGCCCTTCTTTTATCATATTTTTGAATTTAAGCATCCGTTTATCCTGCACACTTAGTGCAATTTCTTCAAGCATGTTCGTTTCGATTTCTTTCTTATTCATCAGTGTACTGTGGTAATACTGTTTTTTTTTTCAATTTAATATTATCTTGTTCAACTGCATAGTATTCTTCATTCCACTTTCGCCTTTTACATTTCATATTCTTGTGATCATGAGCATACTGCTCTCTCAATTTCAAAGTGATTTGCTCCTTTGAGTTTTGGTATTTCTCCCTTTTTTTTCTTTTCCGAATTGAAGAAGCGATGAGTGTCGATTGAGATTCACTTACTGCAACTTTGACAGTCTGAATTTCGTAGTGACTACATGTTAAATTTTGTTTGTACAAGTATGAGTGCTTGATAAAGCCCTCTAAATCATTGATTGTTCTGAATTTCAACAGCACCGAATGGCCGTCTGCAATGAAAGAACCATCACTGTTACGACTATGAGAATCGAAAAGATAAAAATGTGGCTTATTCCATATTATTGAAGTTGTAAAACCCCCAATCATAAACATCATACCATTTTGATTTTCAGAAAATTTCAAAAATTTATTTAACGATGGGGTTAGTGCACCATTTTTATTTTCAAGAAAGGTTATACATAATCGAATACCTTCAATGAAAATTGTTTCAGGAAGTTGATCAAATGCAATGGCACCACTTACATTCAATGACTTATAAAGAATATCCCCATTATCCAATATATAGTCTAATCCCAATTGGTCCATAAAGAAACCTTGTGTAATGTAGACCAAACAATAGAATACAATGCATTTGCAACACACTGAGTACCAGCGCTTTCACCATATTTTGAATTGCCTTGATGGAAATTTCCTAGGACTGACTTAACAATGCTGAATGTAGGGCCTGGATTGCTCTCTATGTCACCATCACAAAGCAACAACATGAGTTTTAAAAATGACATATTGAGGTTTAATTCCATGATGATAATGACTGCAACCACAAAAAATGTCTGCAAAATAGTCTCAAACGAAAGTAAGCCTCCTATCCTCATAAAGGTCTCGTAATCATCACTGGTGGGGGCATTTCGCGTATTCCGGGCCTTGCCATAAAAGCTCCCAATGGCTGCACGGTATGCTTCAAGGGTGTTCATGATAGTATACAATAATGAACAACTGAAAAGATGAAGTAGTGTATATAGGTATATATGTATGTAGTTCAATATGTAGTATTAATATGTAGTAAGGTTGTTTATATTATATGGCTGAAGCTTTACCAGCCTGGTACAATTTCAATTAAGATAAGATATGCATTGAATTAATCAATTCTCATTTGTGTCAATTTTCACTAATGGTCAGTTTGGGGCAAACTGACAGGAAAGGAAAGACCTTGTGGGCCCCACGAAACTGACTAAAGTCGATACAGTTAAAGAAAAGAGAGAGGTATAATAAGTAGCTAGCCGCTGGGAAAAACGGTATAGGAATCTCAAAATATGAATGCAAACAAAGACAATTAGGGAATATACTAACCAATTTCTCTTTTCAAAAATTGCAAAATTGAATAACACACTTCGAGCGTGTCTCAAACGTCGAAGTAGACTAGTCCCTCCTCGAACGTCAGAAGAACTGCTCGACCATACGGAGAAGTTATTCAAAATGGCGCATCACGACTTCGGCCCCAGCATTTTTTGATACTCGAACGCTTGCGAACGCCAAAAAATCCTCAGGTTGAGGTTGCCTAAACCCCTCTTGCCGCTCGCCCCTGCGGGTCAAATTGTTGAGTTAGCTTTTCGGGCCAATCAATACATAGCGAGGGGGCGGGTATAGTTGATTTTCGGCCGAAGATGGAGAAAATTCCGTGCGTTGCGTTTGAATAAGAATTCGGATATGATCCGAAATCTTAATTATATTATTTTGGATTTGAGGGGTTATTTAGGGAATTATCTATAACTATAGTGGTTAAAATGCACAGGACAGAAGACCACCCTGAGTTGCCTGCCTCACAGGGCTAAGCTAATATTTTGCAGTGTCGCCACTACGATTTGTAGTTGTCGACTCTTCTTTTTCCAACGTTTAACAAAAGTTATTGGTTTTGGTGTCAATCAATGCGGCTGGTGTCTTGCAGGAGGCAGGGGATGCTTACTCAAGGGTCCGCACCAGATCCCAAGCATGAGTGAATTTCACCAATCCTCATGTTTCCACATTCATAGGTGTTTGTTTCAGTACAGCCGAAATCCATTAGCTTTTCGATCATCCCTGTGAAGGGGAGAATACAGGAGTTCTCCAGTGGCTTCTTATTCTTTGAAGAGAAACCTCCTTTCTTTATTAACATTTCTGTCTTAAAAGGCTAGTTATATCTGCATTGCGATGTAGTTACTCCTATTCTCCCATTATACGTATATATGTTAGTTTACTTCAGATTTTTAAATGCTATTTTTCAATAATAGGTAAGAGTGAACATAATCTGCAGCAGAAATTTTTTCAGGTTCTTTCAATATTTCTTCGCACTTTTGTCGAAATTCGATATTTAGAAAATCATTTGGTACATCCAACACTCCAGAGAATGCCGCAACTGCTTCGAGGTCCTCTTCATTTACTGAAAAACCTAAAATAAGATAGTATTTGTGAATGAAAGCTGTTCATATTTTTACATTTGAGGTATATCTTTGTTTAATTTTTGTAAACATTTTCTTTTTTGTTAAATTTACAAACATGTTTTTACTATACATAGTGATACTAACAACATTTTTCTAATAAAATTTTTCTAATCCATAGGTTCATAAATGACTGCATCTGTTGGGTCGCCTAAATCTCCGTGATGTTGTCTAAGTATACATCATTGTGGACATCACTACAGTTTCAGTGCCTTTATCAATCCGTATAAATGCTGGAAGCGTACGATGTTCATAAAGGTATTCTAAATACCATCGGCCAATCACTTCAGGTTTTCAGGTGAATTGGTTACCCACACCTTCAGCCATAAAATTTTCCTACTCGATGTGTCAATACACCCATAGATAGCCCAGGGGAATGGCCAATTCTGGAAGCCCATTATCTTATCATGACCATCCAGGGATAATAACCAGTCAGATCCTTTAGATGTGAAATGTTCCCTCTTTTTAACCTTTTCACCTGGGCGGCGTTGTTCTAATTGTTCAGGGACAAGATCGAACATAACATCATGAACCAAGTGCCGTGGTACTTTAAGGTCATATTTTTGATACATCGCTCTATAACCTAGCAGTGTACCAGGCCCATCGATTTCTGTTTGGATGGCTTGTTTTGTTTCCTCTAATGTCACATTTGTGTCCGTGTAGTAAATGCCAAAATGTCTTCATCTGCAATCCAAAGTTCTTATACTCCACTGGTAAAAGGGATAGTCCTTTCTCACAAAATCAAGGATTTCTCCCCTGTGCACGTTCTGTCGTCTTACATACTTCTTCAGGTCTTCTTCTAGTTTCATGTTAGAAGTCCAAGTACTCATTTTTCAGTTTTATGGCAGTGATACTGTTTACCCACGCATATACTATCTTAAAGACATTGCTTGAAAGGATGTTTGAAAATTACAAATTCGATATGTGATTTAAATTTACGATGGCAGCGATGGGCCATGTGATGTAATTACATTTAATACACCATTCTCCGATTTCAGCTTGTTCTGTAAAATACATGATTACCGCATGGGGCCTCGCCACTAATCTCAATTTTCGTATGTAAACCAAAGCGCATTCAACAGTCGACGTATTATTATTATTATTTTTATTATTCCGAATATTTATACAGGATATAGCCACTTCAGTGTTAGAAACACTGTTATCAATGTGGGTCCTGTGTTTGGAATGTATACATTAAGTATACACCGGTAATACCTACCCATTTTCCCTCACATGGCATGGGTTGACCCGTAGCTGTGGTAAAGGCACTTGCTAAACATGCCCGCGCTGTGGACCGAACCACGGACCTTGTGATTGCGAAGCGAACTCCATAACCACAAGGCCACGCAACTTCGAATATAAAGCATGGTTAGACATTGAGCTTTTTCTGGATGTGGGGATGGAGATTAGGTGCTGGAAAGATGGAGAAGCTCACACACATGTTCCACAACTCGTGTTGTAGGAATGTGTTCGTGTGAACCACCTTTCATGTGAGAAATATAAGGCTAACTAGCTGTCTTTTTAAAGAAGTTTGAACCGTTTGATGGCGGATAGCTGTACTGTCTTATTTTATTTTTTAGATTATTCACCTTTCCAACAGTAAAAAAAGCTCCTGTAGAAAGGCTAAAATGGATAAAACTTGTTAATAGATAAGAGGAAAATAGCAACCAATTATGGGAACCTAAAGTTCAATGAATAGTTTGTTCTATCCATTTTAAACATGGCCAGCCCACTGATGCTAACCCTTACCCAAATGAGTGTTTGGGGTACGAGGCTTCTGTGAGAGAAGTTAATATTGCCAAGAAAAGGCGCATTTTGGAAAGAAAAAAACTTCCTGAAAAAAGGAAAAAAGTTCAAAAAATGTCTGTGTCAAAACTATCAGATAATGAAAGACAGAGTAATAAAGAAGATGACATGGCATTATTGGTATTTACATCATTTATATATTTTATCATGGCTTTAATTTCAAAAGTAGTTGGTTTTATAAAATTGATGGCGCTATGTAATCTAAGAGACAGTCGTAATAAAACAACAGTCATTGTCACTCAAAGCAAAAAGTTTAACTAAAAAGATAACAACACTGGAACAGAAGTGTACATGCAAAATCTCAAAAAAAAACTATTCTGGAAGTCAGATAAATATGCTCTTTTTTATACAGGGAGAAAGTCATTAAAATAATTTGACAAAATTTTTCTATATGTGAAGCCACTGGTGAAACGCAAATGGAGAGGTCTCCATATCAAGCAAAAATGTTTTAAAGGTACTGTCCGATTAAAAAACAATATATTTTCTATTGTTTTATTAAGTATCAAAAATAACGAAGATTGCACTCTTAAACAACAAAGACTTTTCAAATACCTAGCACCATTGTTTGTTTGTTATGATCTTGATACAATGGCCTACCATCTTCACAAACTTTCAAACGCGACAAAAGGACTGGGTAAATTCATTATTCAGCACATGCTTTTGCTTATGACGTAGTTACCTGGCTTGATGAACTAGTTCAGACTTAGACGAACGTAACATTGGAGACCTTGTTGCTTCTACTCGCCTAAATGTTGAAGGAGATCTAGGGGGTGCGACGAGTTATACCAGCATGTGTGGTACCCAAGATTCGCGAGGAGTTCCTTAGTGCTGAGGACGTTTATGTTGGTTACAAAAACGGGGTAGAAAGTCCAGAGCTTAATATTTGGAGGGGGGAAATTATTGAACGGAAGCCTAATTTTTTAAAAAAAGTACAAAATCTACAACTTAATTCTTTTAAATTGTTAACACTTTTTCACAATACCTTCTTTTTTTTTGAGGTCGAAGTAGTTAAGGTGGGAAAAATTACGCTAGGTCTCAAACGATTTTTCTGCGGCCAGGAACTGGCTAATACTATTGTTCTTTGTTCATCAGGGAAAGTCATTTTCATCCGAATATGCAAGCATGTGGTTTCACTCACCCTAACAAACATTATTAAACTATGAAGTTTTTACCGGAGTAAGATGTGGCCAAACTTGGTAAACAACTCACAGATAAATTAAAATGACTTCCGAAGAGTCATTCGTTCGCGTCTCAGCTTTTGTTTCAGAGAAACTCATTTTATTAACCTCTAAGAAGAAACCTTTTAGGCTATTCACAACAGCACACCACAACATTATTCTGCCTCTCGACCTTACTGAATGTGCGATGTGAGTCTAATCCCTTAAGGTCTAGATACATCTCTCGCCTTCAGTTTTATAATTCCATATGAATAATTAATGAAAAGCGATCTTTCACAATTCAGGGGGTAAAATTACCAAAATGTTTTAACTTATAATAAAATATCAGCCTGGCCAAGTTTAATTTATTTTGGTCACTTCGGCGCGCTCCAGGTAAATATTTCACACGCGACATATTATTTCAACCCCACTTTAGTGCCTATCATCCACCATCTAATATAAACAACCGAAGCGAGAGACCGCATGCTTTTTGTTGTTCATTTTGTGTTAGGAAAGAAAACAAATAATTATTTATTTATTTTATAGAAATTAGTTGCAAATAAGAATTTTTCAGAAACAAAAAACAAAATATAAAAATCGTAAAATATGAACGTCATCTTAATTATGAACCCCAATAAGCTTCAAAGTTCTAGCAATGACGGGCGTGCTTGGTGGACAATCTAATGTAATGGTGGCCATTTTGAAGGTTTGTAGCCTAAATTATTGCTAATCTTTCAAAGTTGATATTCAGTTAGCTAGGTATAAGAGCTCCTTATCCTAGCCAAAATCTCTCTCTGTGACTATCCAGCTAGCTGTTTCTTTATATCTGGCTTTAATTTGAAAGTAGCCAAATGCAGTGTAGCTACACCGAAATTCTTAATCAATAATTCTTATGCTAAATGCAGTAAGGTAGCTATACCTTTTATTACTGTCATGAAAACTTATTCTACAAATAAAATTGCTCGGTTATTGTTTTAGCTGGATGGGGTAACAGCAGGCTTTTTCCTGCATTTTTATTTAAAGCAAAGTTGCAATAAAGTTTTTATAGATAAGGGTATTACGGCCATACGGATATGCTAGATGGCCTGTACTAAGCGCTCAGCCTGGCGTTACGATTAATTTTTGAACTTTCACGGGAACTTTTCTCGTAAAATAAAACAATGTTGTTAAGGCAATTCCCCTAGAAAAAAATTCTAAATTTCAAGAATTGTCTTTTAGCTGTTTTCTGACAGCAAATTCATCTTAGAATACCGTGGCAAGTAGTGCTTATGACAAATTTGGGTTTTATTGCGCATTCTGGCACTTTTTCCAACCAACCGCAAATATAAGTGCATAGCAACGCCCATAGCAACGATTTTCGCATTTTTAGACGGCTCTCTTGCCCCTCCCTCGATGTTTAATTCTTCGCAATAGCTAGATGATACTTTAGGGCCTCCTAAGGCAATATATGACAGTTCTGAATATTAAATGTGGTGTTCCACACGCAGTCAGAAAGCTGTCTTAACGATGCACCCTCCAAAGTGAACTCGTCAGAGTTTACTCGTCATCAATTAGACTTAAGTCAAGAATGTCCATAAAATAATCTTTAAACAAGTTTTTTTCCGTTTAAGTTTGGAATCCACGCGAAACAAGAATTCTCAAGATGGAAGCACCCACGCTTTACAATTTCTTCTGTGGATGCAGGCATTAGTACCACCTAGTGTTTAAATGAAACCGATTTTCAAATCGAAGTTTTTTCTTTCAGTTATTTTGTCGAGATATTGCCTGTTTCGCCCTGTTTTAGCTTTTCTGTCGTCCAAAAAATACCGCATCAGTTCTCTGGAAGACGAGTCAGCCTTGCGAAAATGCACTTCACTCAATCCATACACGTGACCCTTGAGGAACAAAAGCGGCCAAAAAAGCGCTTGAAATAACGCATGCTATTCAGTTATTTGGTTAGGCGTCGAGCAGCAAAATGTCATATTTTGCCTATACTTCTCCTAGCAACGGGTAACCATGGCGCAACCAATCAATGAAATTTTTGACATAATTTTGTCGTACCGTCACATACTATGATATCCTCATCAAGTATCTTCAGAAAACACAATCCTCTGCGATATAGTTTTTTTCTAGGGGAACCGCCTTAAGTAAAAAAGGTTGTAAGCTGTATTTTTATTTTAAAATTTTACAAAACTTTTCCACAAAATAAAATTGCTTCAGAATGCATACATTAAGTTTACACCAGCATTTTCTACCCAATTTCCCTCACATGGCATGGGTTGACCCGTAGCTGTGGCAAAGGCACTTGCAAAACATGCCCGCGCTGTGGACCGAACCACGGACCTTGTGATTACGAAGCGAACTCCATAACCACAAGGCCACGCGCCACATAAAAAAACTATCTAGATTATTTCTGGAATAGTAAATTTATAGCGTGCCATTATGTCTATGTTAAATAGATAATCATTGATCAGAAAAAATATTCGTGTGTGCCTTCAAACACGAAAAATAACAATAGATGGATCAAATAATCTTGTATATCAATCTTGCAAAAAAGTGGCTTAGCGGGTACTAATTCGTTACTGTGAAAATGTTCGTTAATGTGAAAAACATGGCAATTAAACTGCGCCCAAAAAGTGCTGCTCGAAAAAACTGTTACAAACAGGATGATTCTGTACCTTAACCACATTTATATGTTGTCTGGTCACATTTTACTTTTTGCGGAGAGTAGCGGAGCCCATTTCCTCATTAAATAGCCATATATAAGGGACGGTGGAGGGTTATAGGGTTTATTTACAGCTATTTAGTTTAAATTTTATCAGGTTGTTAATAAAAGTTAGTATATATAATTTAGAAATAGTGGAGATATAAGGTTTATACGTCATGAAAATTTTTTTATTCTCCCGGTATTATTCAGTCATTTCTTATGGAAGCATTTCTTTCTTATTCGTATATTTAGAAATAATTATTTTTTTTGTAGATTTTAACAGAGTACACTAACCACCTTCAAAGTAGTTAGAGGAACTGAAGAGAAAGGTAATTCATTCCAAATATATTATCGATAGTTGCGAACTTTGAAATCGAGTTCTTTTCTCTTTGTTACCATTGCTATGTGCTAATATAACATTCCTTTATATAAGAGACGGAAGATTTGTTACGGGAAAAAGCATTTTTACAAAGACAACCAGTTGGGTGTACGTGTCCGATCAACATATATATAAAGATGGAATCTGGCGCGAAGTTCACTTATATACGAACCATAACCGAGTGAAGAATTGTGCTGCTTTTGCCGATATAAAACGAGACCTATTAACAGACGCTGGGAAATATTGAAATCACGGCGCTGATTAAGAAAATGTAGTGCTTTCGACGACCTACTCAGGAGATGTAGGGTTTAAAAAATTTGCTGACGTCAGCGAAGACCTGCCAAAATTGTATACTGTATAGAGCTTTAAACACTGATCAAGGAAATGCAAATGATCATATCCTTTCCAACGAACTGTTAAAGACGAGATATTGGGGTTTTAAGGTATTTTAAAGACTTCATCTGTCGGTCTGTTCGGATGGGTTGACCGAGGAGATTAATCCCATTTTGGTCCTAGGGAGTCCAGGAGATGACGTTATTTATGTATATTCGTTTCCAACTTATTTGGCCTCGCACTAAGAAGGGTAATACAATAGTTACACCAACTTTAATAATATCATTAGCGCCAATCTTCGTAATTACGTAATGATTAGAGCCGATAAACAAATTAGATTGAATTTTTTAAACTTGCGCAATCTCATGGAGAAAAAAAAGCACTTCTTTAGAAAGTCCAATTTTGTTCACTATTTTGAACCACAGACAACTTTTCGTATTCACATAACAGATAATGATGTACAATCGACCCGAAAAAAACGTGAATATAAACCTACACCACGAATTAACAAGGGGATTGATCTTAACACACCTTAAATTAGGGGTCTAACGAATTTTTAACTGTTTTAACATTCAGAGCTAAATACCCAATTAAATATTTTCCTGCCTAAGATATATGAAAAAATACAAATTGATATGATATTGGCTAAAAAGTACGTGAACGAGTTGTTAATCGAAACGTAAAAACGTATTGGTTTGTATCCGAGTAAAATTTCGCCACGGTCTATACAACTAGGATTTGTAATGTTCCAAAAATCCGTCAATCTTACTCTTTTGTGCTTAATTGTAGGGGTGGGTGGGGGGAGGGGTCAAAGTGAACTTTTTTTGAATTTTTCACTCCTAGAAGCATTTTATGACCCCCCCCCCCCCATTTTATCGAAATTTGAGAATGAGACCCACCACCTCATTTTATTATCATCCCCATAATAAGTTTTTTGGATATCACAAAGCAGCATATTTTCTTATTTCTTATATTCAAAACACAACTCTCTTTTGAAACAAATCTGAAGAACAAATACTATTTACATGTTAAAAATAACAAATATCAACGAAATGTCAGCACTGTTTATTCCTTAAACATGTCAAAAGCATTGTTATCTTTATTTTTAGTTGATCCACTAGTGTTAGTTTATTTATAGTTAGTCGTCCCCCCCCCTCCATTTTACAGAAAATTTCGTAATACCCATTAAGGTCATCATTTTATGCCCCCCCCCCCCACTTTAAGAAGTTTTCCCCTTATTTTTAGTTGATCCACTAGTGTTAGTTTATTTATAGTTATTAGTACCCGGCAGTGTAATGTCTTCTTTATATCTGACGTCTTTATTGGCTTATATCGATCACGTGAGCGGGCGCTATTTCTCTGTAGCGACCAGCTAAAATCTAAACAAAAAAGTAAACAAACTTTCGTGAAATTTGAACGCTGTAAAATATCCAAATAAAATGTTTTAAAATAATTGATTTAGGCTTTTGTTTTGAGAGTACGATGAAATAGATCAATTCATACTGGATCAACAGGCTGTGAAAACGAAGTATGCTGGTAATACCTTCAAGAAGTTGTGTTAAAGCAACACAGTGGTCATAAAAAGATAGACAAAGCAGCTCACAAAACTCACCTTTTTCGAATGTCTCACATGTTGAGTTCTTCACACAAGGATAAAATAAATCCACCTAACACCACTCCCGAATTATCATCAACTATTTCTTTAAAAAAATAAGTTCAATGTGATGTCTCTAGCTAGCTACATTTTTTTCATTTATTTCTAGTTAATTTCAACAATTGCTCGTTTAATTTCACAACAAACACAACCACTCCTCCGGCAAATTTTAAAACCTTCAAAATAGAATTACAGGAATTTTTTCACTGTGTTCGAAAAGAATTCTTTTCCTTCAGTTGATCGAATGTTTACTATTGTCAGAAGACATGGTTTCTACATAGACATGTATTTTATTCTTCATCCAAATGTCAATTTTTTTGTGAAAGACTTAATTTCTATGTTTTTATCAGGCTACCAGGTACTAAATGACTTATAAACCGTTTAGCCGGGCGCTACGTGGGAAACAGCAACCTCGGTTGTATGCATGGACCTCACTGCGTTCGGTCCATGACGTCACAACCTCGGTCGCTATTTTCCCGTAGCGCCCGGCTAAACGGTTTATAAGTCATTAGTCGTCCCCCACCCCTCCATTTTACAGAAAATTTCGTAATAACCCTTAAGGTCATTATTTTATGCCCCCCCCCCCCACTTTAAGAAGTTTTCCCCGGAATACCCCCCCCCCCTTCAAATAAGCACAAAAGAGTAATGTGCATAGAAATCTTCTTCTGTTTGTCCAAATTTTTACGGTTTATTAGGCGTTTAGCTGGCCACTCTTAGAATTATCCAACGAGGTTGGGCCGTCATGGATCGTAAAATCGTAATTAAATTCCCGCTTTATTTCAACAGGAAGTGCTTTTTTGTGACGCACCTACATATTTTTTAGACATAAAAATTTCCTCCATTTCCATATTACTTACTACTTTAAGGGCAGAAACTTTTGCGTATCAAATTATTACGGAAAAAACTTTCGCGTTTTGCTGTTTTTGGAACAAAATACTTTCGCGAATCGAATAAAAATATCATTTTAGCGCGAAAAAACTTTCGCGAATGAGCAAAATATAAGATTTCTTTGCTTTCTTTAAAGTTGCTGTTTTGATAACAACGAATTTCAGGAGGGGTTCTTAAATTTGCTTGGAAAAGAAAGATTTTTTGGCGTGAAAAAACGGGCATGTTTATATAAACGGTCGCGTTTTCTATGCCAAATCAAGAATTAGGAACGAAAGTATTTTCTTGTACTAGAATTTGCTTGTTTACCAAACTCGATACTGTTTTCCCCCATTTGAAGGGGCTTGTTGACAATTTTTTAAATAGGATCGAAAATTCCCGCTTTTTATGTTCGATTTTCATAAAGGCTGTTTTCATACATGTCTGCATTTATTCTATCCAATGAGAAATAGGATCGAAAACTCCCGCCTTTTATGTTCAATTTCGATACAGGCTGTTTTCATTTACGTCTGCATTTATTCTATCCAATGAGAAATAGGATCGAAAACTCCCGCCTTTTATGTTCAATTTCGATACAGGCTGTTTTCATTTACGTCTGCATTTATTCTATCCAATGAAAAATAGGATCGAAAACTCCCGCCTTTTATGTTCGATTTTCATACAAGCTGTTTTCATAGAAGTAGTACTATTTATTTTAATCTGTTCTACGTTTAGTTCTAATCATCAATATGGCAAGCATTCATGTATGTATCTAATTTCTGTCACTATCACATTTCAGTTTAAATTTTCTCACGCACGTCATACTTTCAAAGTCTTCCTTTGTTAATTAATTTGTATTTTTTTTCATTTAGAAC
This sequence comes from Hydractinia echinata, assembly GCA_030067915.1. Taxonomy (NCBI): domain Eukaryota; kingdom Metazoa; phylum Cnidaria; class Hydrozoa; order Anthoathecata; family Hydractiniidae; genus Hydractinia; species Hydractinia echinata. The sequence goes on along the minus strand of JASGCC010000048.1, from coordinate 160,787 downwards.
AAAAAAATAATTCGCCGAACAGGCAACACAAAGAAAATCCAAGAGGACATAACCTCTTTAAAAAATGAACTGGTAAGTTTAGGCCAACTTACCAGTTCATTTTTTAAAGAGGTTATATCTGAAATAAAAATACTATTTCTAAAAATCATACCTACTATTTTGTTGCAAATATATACATTCGTTTTCTCATTTTGATGTAGGGTTTTGTAAGAAGCACCCTTGAAAGGTTTACAGAGGAGTCAACCTCGTTAAAAAATCAATTGGTGAGTTTTTACTTAGTACTTCCATTTTTATTTGCAAACACAACAAATAGTGTACTGGTTTACTTTTCATGTCTTTTTGTGTGTACTCGCTATTTATATGGGACAGCAACTTTCATAGCGTTTTCCCATTATTTAGTTACCCTTTCGGTATTTAGTATGAATGTCCAATAAGGCAGTTTCGATTTTTTTTATAGAATGAGGAAATTAGAAAGAGAGAAGAGGAGTCAACCTCTTTAAAAAATCAGTTAGTAAGTTTAAATCAGTTCACCTTAAGTATCAGCAGCACAAAAAACACATATATTTTAAATAATACCACCTGCCTACTTTTGTTTTCTCATGCTTTTTATAGAACGACCAAACAGAAAAAATTAAGCTGCTAAACCATGTAAGTGCATCCCGTGTTGCTCTGCCTTTGTTTAATATTTGTCTGAAACCAACCCCGTCTCCAGGACTTATTTGGCTTTTTTATTTGCCTGTTCGAATATAAAAAGCCTAACAAGTCCTAGGGACGACGATGGTAATTTTAGAGAACAATTTATGGTTTACATTGTTGATTCTTCTTTTTTTTAGAAGAAGAAGATATTAACGTGGCAAGACTTTAAGAAGCACGTGGACGAAAACAGGTCTGTTGGTGCTTACGCTTGTGAAGAAAATTTTCACCTGTGGCGTGCTTCCGGGGGAAAAGACTTTTTCACCCGGGAGGATGCCGCACGTGAAAAACGCAGGCGTAAACGCTAATAGACCTGTTTTCGTCATTTGTATATATATTGTATATATATTGTATATATATTGGTTGGTTGTATATATGTTAAATAGTTAAATAGTTGAATATATTTATACTTTGTTAAACATTTTTTTCTTTAAACTACAAATCGAATCACCAGATTTAGCCCCCAAAGTTGTACTTTTAGAAAAGATTTTGCCGAAAAAGCTTGAGTGTTGTTCCCATTGGTGGATTGTAACTTTTTAAAAATATTGATACACGAAAAGGGTTTAAAAATATTGAGAATGTTCTTACTAAACGGAAGGTGGTAAAAAAATAAGAAATGGAGGGAGTGTAAGATACAATTTTAATGCAAAATAAGAACTTCCTTGCGCTAAATACCCAATATGATTAACTCTGAGGTCAAACATTAGCGCGAAAAAATTAACGCAAAATGAAAACTAAGCTTAGCGTTCACTTGTGTCATGTGTTTTCCTGAGTATTTTTATCAATGTTATGAGGCGTAGTTTACTTCTTTTGAAAATGATTTTTTTTCCTAATTAATAAACCGGGGGAGAAACCTCGAACTTCGGGGTCTTTGTCTCTTTTTATAACGCCGTCCCTTTTATCAAAAAAAGCCCTGGGATGGAGATTGGGGGATATAGGCTCAGTAAAGTCCTGGGGACGAGGTTGGTATACCTGTTTGCCTTTACGCTTTGCTTTGTTTGTATGACTTTTTGCGGAGCATAGTTAACAGTTGCCGTCCTTAATAATGACTTTGGATCATTTCTGTACCTTGACTTTAGAGTTATGAAAGACAAATATTGTTAATGAAAGTTATTGGCGCCAAGTTGACTTTTAATCTCAAATTTATCAAACAATGATAGTTTTTTTGACGTTATGACACCTGGATATTTTCTAATGCTCCCGGAATATGATACAAGCTTAGAGAATACGTAATCTTTGAGTTGTAAAGGGACGAATTTTTATTAAGGCCCGTGCCTTGCCGTATCCCTTGCCTTTACCTACCCTTCCCATGCCTTTTCTGGTGGCTGTCATGCCCTTGCCTACCATGCCTTGCCTACCCCTGCCTTGCTGATTCCTCTTCCTGTTTCCTTGCCTGCCTATGCCGTGCCTTTTCCTTGCCGTGCTCAATGCCTTTGCCTTGCTTGTGCCTCCCATGCCTTGCCTACCCCTGCCTTACTGATTCCTCTTCCTGTTTCCTTGTCTGCATTTGCCGTGCCCTGTTTCCTTGCCTGCCTATGCCGTGCTCAATGCCTTTGCCTTGCTTGTGCCTCCCATGCCTTGCCTACTCCTGCCTTACTGATTCCTCTTCCTGTTTCCTTGTCTGCCTTTGCCGTGCCCTTTCCTTGCCGTGCTTAATGCCTTTGCCTTGGCAACCTCTCCGCAACACTTTCTATATAGTTGCGGAGAGTAGCGGAGCCCATTTCCTCATTAAATAGTCATATATAAGGGACGGTGGAGGGTTATAGGGTTTCCGCACCTATACATCAAAATTTTCCATTTTCGTCAACTTTTTGACTGGGTTGCCCAGTAATTTATCTGGTTATTTTCCCGTAAATTTCTGATTCAGCAAGACAACATCAAAGGCACGGTGATGGAGTGCTTTTGTTATTTTTTGCAGTGAGGAGCAACTCTGTGTACTGTTTTATCCACGTGATCCATGGGTTACTTTTACTAATATCACGTGACCGTTTCTAAGATACATTACGCTTCAAACCCATATCGATATGATCGCAATGGACGGAAGGTCATTTTTAAGAAAACGAAGAAAGGGTATGTTTAGCTATTATATCATTATTTTTTTACATGTAATGAACCCCTTCTTAGCCCCACTCACACCTAAAGCCAGCTAGCGTAAGACTGTCGAATTAGTTGGAATAATAACAGAACTTAGATAGCATATAGCTAGCTACTACTGTGTAACCAGCTACTTTTTAAGAAAAGTTCGCTAACTAGCATAAAAAGGAGCAAACAGTGCCATATAGGCTAGCATTAAACTAGCTACAAAGCTAGCATAAAATTAACTATTTAACTGGGATAAAAACTACCAATGCTGCTAGCATAAAATTAGCTATTTTTGCTTGGGTAAAATCAGCAAAAGAGCTAGCTATAGCTAATTCTTTCAGACAGATTTTCTAGCTTTACATGTACTACGTGCATGAGATAATTCTATAAGAATGTCCCGTCATATAGCTTGTTCTAGCTACAATCGTCCACAAAATTTGTTGTCTCAGGCAATTTTTATATCAAAAACCAAGAAGCAAAAAGCTTACAAAAGTTAGGAAAACAACATAGCTATTATAGTTACATATTCAGCAAATAGTACGTTCTGTCCCCACATATGATCAATGTTTAAGAGAGGTTGACGTGGTCATGTGTAATCATTTAAGCTGCTTAGCCACAAAGGGCACTTCTTCAGATTGAATATGGAGGGGGATTGGGGAGCCATATTTGTGTGGACGATATTGTAGCTATATATTGTAAGCATGTCAGAAAATCAACTTTTTTAACCCTGTCGTTGAGCATAGTGCGGCTTACGTTACAGGAACTGAAATTATTCAATATAACTATATATGGGAAATTTTTTCAACCTCTACAATAGTTATTACTGAGGCGTTTTAAATTCTGAAAAGCAGTTCTCGTGTAATCATCAACATGTATCGACAGTCTTCAAATATATACATTATTTCTTACTTAATTTCCTGATATGTCTACAAATAATATCCCAATAATTTCTTTTTCTGTAACTTGACCTGATCTTTACACCCAATGCGTGATATCATGCTTTAGTCCAGCTCTAGCCAGGTACCAACCTAGTCTAATTATTGTTTTTCTTTTAAAGCTGTTTCCGCTGTTTTTATTTTAATCCAAGGTGCAATAAAGTTTTACGCCTAACCGATCTCACAATCACTTTTTAATTATTTTACAGGAACTTTATCCGCAAAATGTTGCAGGATTCTTTTTGCTTTAAGAGGGTAAAAACAGGTTATAACTGTGTTTTTATTTTTAAATGATTTTAAATGTCTTTTCCAAAAATTAAAATTAAAAAAATGCACCTGTAAAGTTTTGTAAATATATATTCATGTCCTGTTGGTCTAATGGCTATGACACTCGTGCAAATGAAAGATCCAGGTTCAAATCCTGGACAGGACTATGTAAAATATAATAATCTTGTATCTACAACTAATGAATATATTATATATAACTCTGTATTAAGGATAATAAGTAATATTTGAGTCGTAGCGGAGAAAGTTCACTTTTTGGTAAAAAGTATTGTGTTGATGAACCTGGTAGGCACAAAAAACCAAAAATTATTACTTGACATTATAAATTTAATATTTTTTTTTATTTATCTTTGCACCTCAATATTTTCTATACTCCTGGAATAATATGATGCACTTTTTAATGTTGTTAGAGTTATTAAAGACCAATATTTTCAAATTTATTGGAACCAAGTTCACTTTTAATCTCAATTGTATAAAAATTTTTGTTGATTTGGGGCGTTATTACCAATTGTTTAAATTCTTGTATTGGCACATAACTCTGATTCACTACATATTGAAAACATTTTCATACAAAGCAGAAAAAAAAAAGTGAACTGAGCAATGTTATGTGTACTCTCATGGAGCATTTTGGCTATTGGCCTGTATCACAGTGTCTTCAAATTTGATGAATCGAACAAAACATTTATAAAAACATGTGTTGGCAGATATATTTATTTATTCTATGTTTTTATATTTTTGTGCTAAATGTGATTTTTCAGAGTTCCCACAGAAAAAAATATTTGAAAACGCGGGACTTGCCTGGACCATTTTTCACAACATAAAGCAAACGATAAAGTTTACTAAGCAGAACAGAAACCTATTCATTTACATTCACACTATTGCCTCGGAACAAATTTTAAACAAACTTGAATTTTTTTTAATTCTAATTTTCCTTTAGAAAGCATCATAAAAGTTGAATTAAATTCAACGTTTACAGAGAACAGAAGAAAAAAGATAAGAAAGTTTCTGAGTCACAAGTTCGAAAATGTATTCTCACATATGCAAAAAAATTTCTGATCAAATTTTGTCAAAATTTGTCAAATCAAATCCTGCTGGTAAAAACATTTAAAAAGTGCAAGACATATCACACCAATTTATGCCACCAAAGCACGGCCTTGCACAAAAAAATCTTGTAACAGCACAATATAATGTTTTTTGTAATATATATTTGGCTATAAAAATAACCATTTCTTGGCTATTGGTAAGTTTCACAATTTAATATTTCTTTCATAAACTGTACTAGCACCCATATAGCTATAAATACTAAATGTGCTTCAACCCACGAGGTTAAATTATAATGTAATGTAATAGGTTCACCATCAGCTAGCTAAATAGCTGGTTATCTACTACCTCTTTTTATTCCTATCCTAGTTTTTTTCACCAGAGTAAATTTTTTTTAAAGATCTCCTTTCAAAATAATAAATATACCAAAGTTTCCCCTTTACACTACACATCAAAACTAAGTTCAAAATGAAAGAAAAATAAAAGTGGACTGGGTACTAAAAAGAAGCGCTGGCAACTAATTTCTTCAAAAACAAACATTCTTTGCTTTGATTGGACAAAAAGGATCACGTGGTTTAGGCAGTTGAAATATACTTTTTTGGCGCTATTTTCTTTCAAACCCTCTGGAAATATACTGGAGCGTGTTGCGTTTGTTGTTTGCTGGAACTTTGTTGATGCTTCCTGGATTATTGAATAAGTATTATTTAATAATTTTGTTTGTGTCTTTTACTAGCAAACAAACAAACTGTAGCTAGGTGCATCTTTTAGTAGATTTACCTACTGTTATATCTGATTTAGGTGCTAACTCCAGCTAGCTAGGTGCTTAGTAGATTTACTTTTACTGTTTATCTGATTTGTCCCCTTCTGTGTCCTATATTTTGGCTCAGCTAGATAGCTAGCAATCGTAACATCGTATCAATTTACCTAACTGCTTGTTACATTTTAGGATTTTTTATTCCCTTGTAGCATCGTAGCATTGAAGCAATCACAGGTTAACTTTGCTGACTAATTTCATGATGATATCAGTCCAAGCATACCGTGCCACTATCGGGTCTTTTTATAATGTAGCTGCTAGTCACTCCAATAATATTAGGAATGAAACAATGAATTTTCACAGCCATCCTGGTATGTTTTTTGAACAGAGGGGTGATAACAACAACTTCATTCATTTCTTAAAACTTTTTATTTCAATAATTTTCATGTGTTGTCTGAGCTGTAGTATTGCATCTTTGAAATTACTGTTAATGTTACCTGGTGATATTGAAAGCAATCCTGGACCGTTTAATAACAATGATATCGACTTCAATATAGCACTTCAGGAATCCTATGCCACCCATCTTCTAAACCAATCAAATTCTGCCGATCAAATAGTCGCTTATGCTAGAAGTATTGGTTTGTCAAATATAACTTATCCAGACGTGACAATAGGGGATGGCAAATGCTTTTATAGAGCAGTAGTACAGCAACTTAATCGTCCTGAAATAAGACAAATTGTCCCCCATGGGCTGCGTTTCCAGAATCACATCCAACTAAGGGCAGCCGTGGTCAAATTTGTTCGTGAAAATAGTAATGTAGGAATTTTTCAAATTAACAGAGACTTTTTATCCATAAGCCCTGAAGAATGGGAATGCGACTTACAAACTCAGTCAAGACCTACTGTTGATGTTGTAGAGATTTTCATACGGGCTACTGCAATAATGCTGGGCATCAACATTTTGATAACATCTGATACCAATACTGCAATACGCCCATATACCCTTATTAGTCCTACTCATGATGAAACACATAATATTGCTGGTGAACAACAAGTGGCACATCAATTGACTGATAGTACCACTGCGGGTGCTTTTATTTTGCTTGGTAGGGTAAATGGAAATCACTATCAATCATTGGTCTTTGATGACAATGTGAGCGATCCTTCTGTTACATCATCCACATCACTCAGTCCATCTAAAAAAATTCCTCGTTTGTCATCAAAAGATCCTAATAATATAACCAATCAAAAACCTGTTAGAAAGGAAATTACTACTTTGAATCAAAATCCAGACTTCCTAGTAAAAAAAATAATGAAATCTTATATGTCTGCTACTATAATACCAAAAAGAGTCAAGCCTAAACCCAAGCCAAATTATAATAAAGAAGCTGCTTTGAAGCTAAAGTGTCTGCAGTTGAATATTAAATATGAAGAACCTAAGGTTAACGAAAAAAAAAAGAAGCAATAAACAGACACAGGCGAATAAGTTATAGCTGCAAAAACCCGTTTCTAAAACAGCCATAGATATGCAGAAAAATGCTAATTTGATAAAACCACCTGCCTGCGAACGTACATGTGCCCTGCCACCTAATACACTTCCAATTATTACACACAACCAGGTGAATATTTTACCAACCACACAGTCCATACCATCCACACAGTCAGTGCCTACAATTGTCACAGACAACCAGACCACTGAACAAGATCAAATTTATGGAAATGAAACCTCCACCATTCATCAAAATCCTGATGTTGTGGCAGCTGTAATACAGTTTGAGGAAGGTGAGAAGTTACATAGCTTGGCAACCTGTAAAACATGTCGTGAAACCCGGCCAGTATTTCATGCTACTCCCCCTATCAGTCCTACTGCAGAAAATGAAACAAAACCAATTACCGTAAAGCCTTGGAAAATTTTCAGCGATGAAAGGTGTGACAGGTGTCATCGGGAGAGCCTTAGTCGTTTTAAAAAGAATGTAACAACTCCTGCTAGATTTTCCGGTATACTGTCAGTTGATGATGATGATTTGGGCCCATTACACGATAACATCCGCCATAACGATATGCATTTTTTACCGGTACCACCATATCTTCAAAATTTGACCATACTGGAAGTAGCATTGATTCGTCGTATAACTGTTATCATGAATATACACCTCCTGCGATATGGCATGCTTGCATCAAAAGGACATTGTATCAGTTTTCCTCAGAGAATGCAAATTGCTAAAGAATTGCCATCGTTACCATCTCTGGTTGGAATAGTGGTTATTAAAAAGAAAGGAAGTCGAAATTCAGTTCAACAGTATACTGTGCAAAGGAATAAAGTTGAAAATGCATTACGAGGGCTGTGTTTTGGATACCCAGAAGGTGCCACTGAATATCCAGATACTAATAGTGAACATCTATACAATGGCTCTGGTCACATTGACAAACCTTTAAAAGGACGCTACTTTCAGTTCCTACCGAATGAGTACTATAAGGATGGTTCGATAAAATATGACCGCATTCAAAATTTACCAGAGATGCGTTCTGAATTACCTGGCTTGCCTGTTGTTGAAATGCCACATATACCAGAGGAAGACAAGGGTCCTGCTGAAAATCAATTTCTGGAAAACTTACCTCAAGATGACGAAAGTATAACCCGTTCTGGTTTAGTTTGTCCACTTGAATCTAAAGATGCTGACAAAGAGTTGCGAACAATACTGCAGAAGCTCTTGGGCTCTGAAGATGCAGTTAATCAAGCTCTTGAACATGGCACAATTGCGAATGCAAATTTGGAATATACGCGAGAGCAGCCTATTCGAGAATTAAAAACTCCTGGGTTTTTTACTATGGCATACCCAACTGTTTTTATTAATGGAAATTGTGACTTAACGGTTCCAAGGTTGAGTAAAATTAACTTTGAAGAATACATCGAACACATATATTATTGTTCTGATAATCGTGTAGCGCGTCATCCATACTTAAAATTTTTCTTATTGAATATGCGTTTACGAATGCAAGCACTACAGCAGGGTAGCTTTCTTGTTTCCCAACAATTAAATGATGCGCATCTCACAATTGCTGAACTGAGAGATAATTTACAAAATGACGATGATTCAGTTCCACGAAAAATTATTAGTATTGGAAAAAACCTGGTAAATACCGATCCATACTGGAGAAACCAAAAAAAAAAAGTGGATGCTCTGTTGTTTTTCAGACGAAATGAGTTTGGCGATTTACAGGCCTATTTTGATACCAACAGTTGTGCAGAATTTCATTGGAAACCATTACATGAATTACTTATGAAGTATCATGCCTTAATAAACAATTTAAACGAAGATACTGTGCGGCAAAAAATGGAAAACGACAGCAAATTCAAGCGGGAAATGATTCTACAAAATCTTCATATCGTCACACAGTATTTTGATGCAAGGACTATAAATTACTTTGCCACAGTCAACAGGAAAGTGTTTCAATATAATGATAGTTGGTGGCGATATGAATTCGCTAAAGGTCGAGGTGAGATACATGGTCACGCGATTATATCGTCCTCTAAACACGCTCAAAAGGTCAAAACCATCATGGATGGATTGCCGAATGATGTACCTGACTCACAAGCATCCCAAACTGCTGCACAAGAACTTCAAAATTGGTTGCAAACAACAAATGAAGACAGTGATGACATTTTTTCACCCATATTTACTTCACTGCATCCTGCTGGGGGGAATGAAATTATAGATACCTCTGGAATTAGAACTTGGGTTCCAAACAAAAATCAATGGGCAACACCAGAAGGGAGTCAAGCTCCTCCAGACCATAACCCATTGGCGCAAGAACTTGCAGATGTCGCTAACCATGAAGGTGGTATTGGAGAGCAACATACTTATCTTGTTAATAGAATAGGTCTCCATAATTGTAATTCCAGTTGTTTGCGTTATCGTCGTAAGAATAATAAGGAAAAGGATACCGCTCCAAAAAAGTACTGTCGGTTTCATTTTGGTGATCTTGATCCACAAACCAAAAAAAAACAAGTGGCAAAGAGATTCATCCTTTTCATGCTGTCATAACAAAAGGGGAACATCCTAGATATGAGGGAGCACGCGATCATCCTCGCATAATGATGCATGTTAAAACACGTCTGCTTAGTTGGCTAGCAAATTGTGACAGTCAAGTCATTATCGATCAGGATCTTCTGGCTCTTCAAAAATACATTGCTGTTTATGCTTGCAAGGGGGCAGCCTCAACTGAAGATTTGGTACATGTTTATCGGCATCTCATTGAAAACACTGCTGATGGAAGCACTGTTAAAAATTTGGCTCAACGACTACTTCAAAAAATTGCTGGTCTAGTAGATGTACCAGGTGCTGCGGCAGATTTTATTAATAGTGGTGGCCGTTTGACTAGATGTACCAGGAATTTTCGATACATTGGTATCAGTGGCTTCCGAGCATTGGATACGTCTGGTGAAGATGGAACCGTTACAAAGAATAGCACATTGGATAAATACTTGAGCGATAAGCGTAGAGAAACTGAGCCAGAAATATCATTATGGAACTGGAGCAAGAAATGTAATTGTACCTGCAAAGTAGATCATGTGCCAGTTTTTACAGGAATATCTACAAAATCTGTTGGAACGTGGCATAATACTGAAGAATTGAAGGGACCATTTGCTGCTGCTTTGGCTTCCTTTGTTCAAACTGAAAACTGTCCCCCTATATTAATAGATGCATTGCAGGAGGCTAAACAATCATTCGATAAAAAGAGTGGGAGAAAACAAAGTCACACTCCTGTAATCAATAATGAAACCGATAATCAGTCTTCATGTTTATCATCACAATATACAGATGCAAGTTCTCAAAGTTCCCAATATTCAGTCATTGCAGAAATGAACATAGGCAGAGCGATAATGAGAGATATTGCAAGGCATCACGTTGCTGATATCAACGAGCCGGATGTACAACAAGTTCTTCTCAATGGAGGGCCTACATTTGATTGGAATAATTATGCAATTCAAAGTTTTGGTAGTCAATGGCCAAATAATGCTGACACATGGTTACAATCTATATCTGAAGAAGCGGAAAGAAATGAATTGCAGCATGATGATGATTGTACTTTATCTCAAATAAACATCTTACATGCTTATGAATTACAGAGAACAGTCATTGGTATAAATCTTCAGCATTCATTACAAGTCGCAAAAGGAACTTTGCGAACAGGTACCCAGCCTTTACGTTTATTAATACAAGGAACAGCTGGTGTCGGGAAAACATTCATTATTACCGCGCTCACCAGAATCGTTCGTCGTATTTTTAAGCGAAATTCTGCTGTTATGAACTTGGCCCCAACTGGTGCAGCATCAGTCCTCATACCTAATGGTCGCACTACACATTCAATGACTCCACCACCACACAAACTGAAAAAATATAAGAATTTAAATTCTGTCCAGCTTTCTGACTATCCGTTGGGTGATGTATCTCTAAGACAGCTGAGAAAGTATACAGGCATGCATGAAAACAATGAATTGAAATTATTTCAACTTAATATTGATGAACGTAGCATGCAGTCAAAGCTTCTTGTGGCCTGGTGCAGCCAAAGATTATGCGAGGCTACGGGAGACTTTGATAATTATTATGGTGGTGTACCAGCTGTCAATTTCTTTGGTGACCTTGGTCAGCTTGGACCAATTCGTGCTTTGGATCTACATCAGCCACCAAAACACGATGATTCGACAATCAACTTTGCTGGCTAAGCAATCTATCGCTCGTTTCAAGATGTTATCGTTCTTACAGAAACAATGCGTCAAGGCCCAGATCAGTTTTGCAGCGACTACTTAGAATACGTAATGGATCGATCACTCAACAAGACTGGCAAGATATAAATAGTCGTTACGAAGATGCTTTGCCACAAACCGAAATATGTAACTTTTCGCATGGTCGCGTCCTTACATTGATGGAAACATGGAATGAAGTTAATGAGGAAAATCACAATAAATTAGCTAGCCTTGGTGTGCCTGTTGCTGTAATTCCATCAAGAGGCCGTGGTAAACACCACTCTTTGACTGATAAGCAACTGGGTCAAATCCCGCTGAGATCTTTAATGGCAGTTGGTGCAACTGTAATACTCACTAAGAACCAAAAAGGTCTTACGGGCCTCGGTCTTAATAATGGTGCGATGGGAAAAGTAATTGCAATCCTTTATTCGCAAATATGTCACCACCTGAATTTCCTATAGCTGTCGATTTCCCAAATTATAAAGGCCCAATATGGATTCCAGAACATCCAACATGGATACAAATTACTGCTGTTGAAGGTCGATGTGAATCTAATTGTTGCAGCAGAAATGGCCTGCCATTGATGCCAGGATATGCGATAACAATTGCTAAAAGTCAGGGTATGTCGATTGGAGATGGTAAAACTGCCACCCACATGCGTATCAAGTTACAACAATCAATTCAGATGGAAAAAAATAAGAAAGGAATTGGGCACTTGTCGAGCCAATTACTCAAGAACGTCTCTTGTACGTTAATACACATCCTCGTATGAAAGCCAGACAAGAGGAAGAGCAACGGCTGAAAGCATTATCAAATGAAACCATCAAAAAATTTGATATCACTATAGTAAAGTATATTAACTTGCTGAAAGACCTTGACGAGTTTTGCGATGATGATATTGAAGATGCAGTTTGTCCTTCACCATCTGCAGATTGCTCATGTATTATATGCACATCTCAATCATAATGATAATCACAACTGAAATTAACCTATGTTGCAGATAATATACATTAAAAAACATTGTATATGTTCATATATTTGTTGTGAAATCAATATGCGAAGTAAAATTTTGATTTAGAAAATAAACAAAATAAAAACCGTCTGACCATGAATTCGTAATTATTGGATGTAATAAGCCGAAGTCAAATACTTGATTATAATATCAATGTATAGTAAGCTGTATCCAAGAATCATGGTAAACATTTTTAATTCAACAGACAGAATAGTTGTTTCTCAAAAAAACCGTCTGCCCATGAATTCGTAATTATTGGATGTAATAAGCCGAAGTCAAACACTTGATCTAATATCAATGTGTAGTAAGCAGTATCCAAGAATCATGGTAAACATTTTTAGTTCGACAGACAGAATAGTTGTTTCTCAAAACAACCGTCTGCCCATGAATTCGTAATTATTGGATGTAATAAGCCGAACTCAAACACTTGATCTAATATCAATGTGTAGTAAGCTGTATCCAAGAATCATGGTACACGTTTTTAGTTCAACAGACAGAATAGTTGTTTCTCAAAACAACCGTCTGCCCATGAATTCGTAATTATTGGATGTAATAAGCCGAAGTCAGATACTTGATTTAATATCAACGTATAGTAAGCTGTATCCAAGAATCATGGTACATTTATAAGTTCAACAGACAGAATAGTTGTTTCTCAAAACAACCGTCTGCCCATGAATTCGTAATTATTGGATGTAATAAGCCGAAGTCAGATACTTGATTTAATATCAATGTATAGTAAGCTGTATCCAAGAATCATGGTACATTTATAAGTTCAACAGACAGAATAGTTGTTTCTCAAAACAACCGTCTGCCCACGAATTAGTAATTATTGGATGTAATAAGCCGAAGTCAGATACTTGATTTAATATCAATGTATAGTAAGCTGTATCCAAGAATCATGGTTAAAATAAACTAAAAATACTCTGCCTAAAATCAGGCATCAAGATGTGTGATTATTATCAACAAACTCAATTTAAAGGCAAATTAATCCTCGTTTTTTGTAAGAAGCCTAAGCATTTGTGTGCACTCAGAGTTTCTTAAAATGTTGATAATTTGTGCATCAAATTTAAATTGTCCTTATTTAACACTGAAAAATCTTTTATTTACAAGGCTTTTTGTCTAAAATACATGCTCATTAACACATACCAAGTCTTAGTTACTGAAGGCCCTAATATAATCAAGTTTGTAACCTGACTTTTGAGTTGATTTACCTTCTTGTCTTTTTTCCTTCTAAGAATGTAAAACAAAAGGTTTTTAACATTAAGCTAAGTCAATTTAAAAGTGGGTCACTTCTTGGTTTCCTCCCCTTTTTTTGTACTAAATTTTATGTGTTAATGTGTATGACATTCTAAACATTTAGTTCCGTGTATAGTATGTATACTTACAATTATCCCAGGGGGTTCATATTACTAAGTTTCAAGTTTTACTAAGTTCACTAAAACATTTTTTGTGTTTTTATTTTTATTTTACAAATTAAGTATCATCATCATTGACTTTTGTAACCAATGTCAGTAAATCCTGAAATGTAAATGACACTTTAATATTCCTCAAAATCAGTACTATGGAAAGACTTTCACTATATAACAATGACAATAATTTTTAACTGACCATAATGATACTATGATCCCCTAAGATATCACACAGTCTTGATTTCAAACCATGAAGGAAAAAACCTAAAAATTATGTGAGGACATTAAGGAGATATATTGGTGAGGATAGGTCCGGTTGTAAGGGGATGGAGGAGACCGGCAATTAATACCTTATGCATACAAAATTTTTGTGGTTCTGGCCCAAAATGCTATATTTTTAGATGACTTCGTTTTCCAGAAATATGAGAAATAAATTTTTGCACATGCCAAAAGATTAGTAAAGGTATTCAGAAAAAAGTATTTTCAAATGTGAAACAAAGAACTCAATGTCTGAGGTTTAGGTTTGAAGTACGAACAAATAGAACATTTTTACGGATAAGAGATTTTAAATTTTTCACAGATCTTAGTTTTGCGGTTTTCAGCCAAATCCACAAAAATAAGTTATACGCACAAGTTACAATCAGTTAAAAAGGAATCAAATTAGCACCAAATATTTGAAAGTAAATGTATTTTGTAATTTCACTGATACTGTACACTTCCTGTTCCTTTGTTGCTCGCTTTTGTCTTTTTCCTGTTTTCAGGTACTATAAAAGAATTCCAAGGAATTTGTAGAAGACGTTAGCAAGTTTTTTCAAATTCTACTGGAAGATATAACGTGGCAGTTATTTTAAATGAAAAACAACCAGATAAGTAGCTCTTATTAATTAATTTTATTTTTCATAGGTGGGACTGCTAATTTCATTATGTAATGTAATTTTTAAGTTATTTTAACAATTTTGGAACCACACTCGTTTCAATTTCACCTCTGTATAAAATGTGACATTATTAAGAGATTGTACCGCCAGTGAATTTTTTTTAAATTTTTCATATCATTATTTTTCATAACTACTCTTTCACAGTGAGTTAGGACGGCCAAATGATACTTGTCATGTCATTTAATTTTTGGACTGCGCAATTCATAATGTAAATTTGTAAATCATTTAGGAAAATTCTCTACACTAACAATGGTATCCATGACGCACCCTGGCAATGGTATCAATGAAACATACATGAAGGATTTATTTGGTAAGCATATACTCTACAAGCTTTTTTCTAAAATCATAGCAATGAGGGTGGGAAGTGATAGATGCTTAGTTCTAGCCTGTGTTAGGAAATGTAATTGCCTTAACTTTATTTTTCAGCATTTACACAATTTTTCAATCATCATAATTCTCTCAAATAATCCCCCTTACTTATATCAGTTATTAGTATAGTATTTAACCGTTAGTTACAACGAAGTTTCAAAGTGAGAAAAATTGTTAGAAGCTTGCGAGTATTGCAGTTAATAGACAGTTTAAACTTGTGTCTTAGGTCTACTTTTACGGCAGCATTAACGTCACCTAGAATTCAAATCGAGATGGCCGTATAAAGTAGGCTAGATAAGTTGCTACATAGATTATTTGTGAGTTTAGTCAGTAAAAATTTAGCTACCATAAGGGAATTAATTTAGCATGTTTTTGTCGATTTTGCAAAAATTCATTCTTGCAGCATACTTCTTTTTGAAAAACGAATTTTAATACCTTATTCGTACTAATTTTGCGTATTTGTGCAAAAAAGTTAGGTTTTGCGCGAAAATTATAAAGTGCAAAAATATAATACAGTTGAACTCATGTAATTCGAACTCCTATAATTCGAAAACTCACTTAATTCGAACAGATTCTGTGGTCCCCTCAGAATTTACCTTGAAAACCTTACAAGAAAACTCCTATAATTCGAACCCATGTAATTCGAAAAATCATGTAAATCGAACAGATTTTCCGGTCCCATCAAGAAATTTTAATCATGTAATTCGAATTTTCGAATTTTTTGAGTTTTTGAAGCTTACCAACTCGATAATTTGCAATCGAATGTTTTTTTTTTACATTCGATTGGAGCTCGTCCACTGCTTTTGGCTTCCATTTCTTATCAAGACAAGATGGGGAAAAGAAAGCATAAAGAACTCACTTTAAAAACAAAATATGAAGCTCTCCGTGACTTGGAGGATGGTATGTCCAATAAAGACGCATCCATCAAGTACTCCGTTCCAAGCAGCACCTTGTCAACATGGAAGAACAATAAAGAGAAGATATTCCTTGCTTTCAAAAACTCGTCACTAAAACGCCAGAGAGTTAAGACTGACAAGTACGAAAAATTGAATGAATCGTTGTTGACTTGGTTTACCTCAATGCGTGGTAACAACATCCCAATTAATGGACCAATTTTAATCGAGAAAGCTCGTGAATTTGCCACAGCATTCAACTATGAAGATTTTTCAGCATCGAACGGATGGTTGAGAGGCTGGAAGGAGAGGTAATACTTACTTGTCTATTATGTTCCAACAGGGTTTATTCTAATATGAATGCTTTCACTCCATGCACATAAGGATAAAAACTTCCGTAAGTTCGATATTTGCAACATGATCTTTTTTTACTATTCAGATATGGAATCACATTCAAAGAAGTATCTGGGGAGTCCGCAAAAGTAACAAGTGAGATGACAGCACCTTGGGAAGAAACTACCCTACCAACTATATTGGCCAGATATGAATTAAAAGACATCTTCAATGCCGATGAATTCGGCCTATTCTACCAAGCGCTACCATCAAAGTCTTATCACTTCAAAGGAAAACGCTGTTCCGGCGGAAAGCACAGCAAAGTGCGCCTAACAGGAATGGCTGCATCCAATGCTTTGGGCGAAAGGCTTCCAATGTTTGTGATTGGAAAGTCCGCGAAACCCAGATGTTTCAAAAACGTGAGAAATCTACCCTGTCGGTATCGCTCGCAAAATAAATCCTGGATGGATGGAGTATTATTTGAAGAATGGGTTAGAGAATTAGATCGTAAATTCGAGTCACAAGGAAGGAAGATTGTTTTAATAGTCGACAACTGTCCCGCACACCCAAACATCACAGAGTTAAAGGCTGTAAATCTACAATTCCTGCCACCTAACACCACTTCTTGTACCCAACCTATGGATCAAGGAGTTATCAGGTAAAATTTCTTCAAAGTTACTCATTATTCTGTTGTTTGGAAATATTTATTTCCCATTCATTGTTTTAAAGCCATTCCAGTGTTGTCAAAGAAAAAAGTTTGTTTGGTAACACTAGAATGTCTTCCAATTACTCTCTACCAAAACAAAACAAAATCAAAAAAATTTTTTGGCATACTAAACTTAAGTAAAATGGCAAGAACTAATATTGCAGAAGTTGTTGAAGTTTGTGGGAAGAAGATTTCTTTGAGTTATGAAATTCCATTGTCCGTAGTAAGGCAATTCAAATGCGAGTCAATGGTTAAAGGGTATCACGCCTATATGAATGAATGGACACCAGTTATTGGTGAATCTTTACAAACGCGTCCTGAACCTGAGAACGAAATAGATAAATATGCAGTTGCTGTGACAAAAGACGACAAAGTTATTGGTCATTTAAAAAAAGGAAAAACTGGTCGATATGCGAAAACAATCTTTTACTTTTTACGATCTAAATCAACTAATGCTGCTAATATTTCTGTCACTGGAAAAAGAGTCAACCTAGGAGATGGAGAAGGCTTACAAATACCATGCACGATTACATTTGAAGGAGAAGAAAAATACTTAGACATTCTTAAGAGAGAGTTGAATTCATGCCCCTTGTGAATGTAATTTTATTTTCTTAGAAGGAAAGAAATGTAATGATTCGAAGAAAAAACAATTGTTTCCAATTTATCGAATTATAATCCCCAGAGCTATCTCAAACAATGGATCTTAATTCATTCTAATAGACTTTCATTTTTTTTTGTTCAGGTCTTTGAAGGCAAAATACCGATCACTGGTAATTCGAAGGATCTTGAGAGCGTTAGACAAGAAGGCTGAACTACCGAAAACATCAATTCTTGAAGCCATGATAATGCTCAAGACGGCTTGGGATAGTGTGTCGAGTGAAACAATCGTAAATTGCTTTCGAAAATCAGGAATCTCGGAGGTTGCAAGGAATGGTGCTATGGATGAGAATGACGATCCTTTCAAAGATACGGAAAGTGACAAGAGCGATTCAGACGACGAAAATGATGAAACGAATGTTGTAGAAGATTTGAATCAAGATCTAGACCGATTACGAAAGATTAGACCTGACATTGCACCTGACGATCTGGATGTCGAATCGTTCATTGATATAGATTTCAACGTTGTTACTAATGAATCACGCCCATTGTCTGTCAAAGAAATCGTGGATATGTATAAAAATCCGGAAGTAGAAGTCATCGATGACGGCTCTTCAGACGACGAAAGTGCAGAGTGTCCTGATGATGAACCAATTCCACCCCCATCGCAAAATGAGATTGACGACGCAATCGAGACTCTCAAAAAGATGACCCTTTTCGAATCATCGAACGTCATCCCATTGATTCAGAAGATCTCCGAAGAGATTTCCAAGAAACGAGAGCAGAAAATGAAACAATCAACAATCAAAGACTTTTTCGAAAAATTATGAATTTAGTATTTCATTATTCTAACTCGAAAATACAAAAAATAGTTCGAAAGTAAACCTGGGAAAGACTTTTTTCATCGAATTAGGTCAAAAATATGAAAACTCATCTAGTTCGAAACTCATGTAATTCGAACAAAATTCTCGGTCCCTTGAGAATTCGAATTACATGAGTTCAACTGTACCTTTCCCGAATTTCATAAATTATAATAATTATGACGTCATCCAAAATTTTATAAAAGTTTTATGCTCTTCTAATTAAGGGACCGAATGATAACATATCCGTAAAAAAATATAAATACCGAAATAGAGCATGCTGTAGTTTGCTGGAAATTATGAAGTACCTAAAAGCACCCTAGCAGTAAATCTTAATTACTTCCAATTAGACCCCCTTTTCTGATATGATATGTACCAAAAATACTAACCCTCCTCTCCAAAGACTGGTGGTTACCGAACATAAGAGCGCTACATAAACAAATACAAACTAAAAGTATCCGAAATCAAAATAAAAGTGAAGAAAAAATGGCCTGTTTTGTGATTTTTGCAACTGCTTCATTTGTATTTTTTAGCAAAACAAAAAAAACAAAAAAATGGAAGATCAAATTGATTGCCAACTTGGTAAGTATATTATCGTTATTGTTATCATTAGTCGTATGCATGAATAAAAAACTTATCGCAAATATTCGTCCTTTTAAGTCGCTCTTTATGGTAAATTCATCGAGCACCGTAAAAACATCCCGGGTCAACGGGGTACAGATCGTTTGGCCTGTGGCTCAAGCAAGGTGGTGTGGAATGGATGGAGGGGGAAGATGCCACGGAAACATCCGCAGACGTCGAATTAAGTAAGATATCAATTTTCAAATGTTCAAAGTTCGTGTTACGTAATTAAACTATGGTATATATACTTCAGTTTTATCTATGAAATTTATTGAATTAACCTTTCCTTTATTTTTCCTTTAGTGAATGTCTGGACTCGATTTCTCAGGTACAGATTGACCCACAGTGGTTCGATGGAGGCTGAGGTGTTTGGACGTTGGGTCCATAATGGCGGAAAAAAATTCCGAAAAAGCAAGGGTGAAGGAAGCAGTCGTGGTGGCCGACGCGGTCGTGGAGGTCAACGTGGTCGGGGGGGTCGTATCAGACCTTACTAATGTTTTTTTGTTTTTTTTAATTTCGTCTGTTAACCTTTAGTAGAATGACGTAAGATCTCGACAAGAACAAGTCCTTTTGATTTAGAATTTCGTACTCCATAAGTCAGTGACAAAAGTAATTTTTGAGTAACTAAACGGTCTAATATGTAAAATATACGCGGATATACACTACAAATGGTATTTGGGTAAAATGGTCATCATTTCCGGTCCACAAAATACAAACGAGAGATTGTGATGTGATATTCACAATAAAGATAGTTAAAATTGTTATGAGTTGTCTACAAAGTTTCATCGTGCAATCATTTGTAGCATTGATTTTTTAAGGTCCCGTAAATCCTATAATTCCTATTTTTTCGTCAATTACGTTTTATAACAAGTGCTTCAGTTAACATCCGCTTGAGACACAGACTTCGAAGTTGCTCTCCTCTCGTTCTACTGAAGGTTAACCCTTCTAATTATTTATTACTTTATTTTATTTGAATTAAAGAATTCTATTCCATTTAATCCTTTTTATCTATATTATAATACCCGTTTACGTCTGTCTGTCACGCAAAATGGTAGCTTAGCTGCGCAAGTAGCGAGACGCACGCAGTACTGTATAAAAAAGACGGACGAACCGTGGATTTTTCCACGGGCAAGCGACTAGTTCTTTTGTTTCCACATTAGATTAAAAGGTGTTGATTTAAGTATATGATTGCTCCACACTTCATTAATTAACTGCCCAATTGTCCTTTCGTTTTTTGTTCTTATAGGGTGAGGGGTAAGAGTATCTCTAAGAAAAACTTTAGTCCCATTTACGCTATCGCTATTCATAAAATACCGCTGTTAGAAACCACAATTGTTACAAAGCATAATTTTTATGTCTCGCTTGGATAGCTAGACCGGTGGGGAAAGAGGGTTAAAATTATACATCTTATCTCAGATTTTTTTTTTCTAACACCTCTAATACTAATACCGTAATTCCTCTTTTTAGCCAGTACTTACCGTGCCTTTTCCTTGCCGTCCTTAATGCCTTTGCCTACGCTTCCCATGCCTAATTTATCCCTGCTTTGCTGTTTCTTTGCCGTGCCCTTACCTTGCCCTGCTTAATAATACACCCTTACTCTTCCTATGCCTTTTCTGGTGCCTGCCTACTATGCCCTTGCCTGTGCCTCCCATGCCTTGCCTACCCCTGCCTTGCTGATTCCTCTTCCTGTTTCCTTGCCTGCCTTTGCCGTGCCCTTTCCTTGCTACCCCTGTCCTACCCCTGTCTTGCCTACCCCTGCCTTGCTGATTCCTCTTCCTGTTTCCTTGCCTGCCTTTTGCCGTGCCCTTTCCTTGCCGTGCTTAATGCCTTTGCCTTGGCAACCTCTCCGCAACACTTTCTATATTGATTTCACATTTTTACCTTGCTTTGAGGAGTAATTCAAACTTGCGCAAAATATAATACACATATATTTATTATTTGGTTTAAATTTTACACCAAACAAAACTCTGTACCGACGTTTTTACCAACGAACCTATTTCGAGAAGATTTGTTAAATTTTTTTTGCGCATATTTTAACTTTATACGTCAACAAGTATAGTAGCCACTGGTGTGACGCTGATTAGAGAGACAATTAGTCGGTGAAAATTGACTAGGCTGGTGAAAAGTGACTAGGCTGGTGAAAAGTGACTAAAGTTTGTGACGGTGACTAAATATTTTTACCGACTTTTTTGTACAGACAAGGTAGCTTAAGAAAAGTAATTTCTGCGGAAAAAAATTATCAAGAATTTTCTAAGTTTTGCGGTTTATTGAACTACTCCCGATAATCACAGACAATCAGTCGGAAATTTAATTCCCGCGAAAAAAAATTGATATTGCCATATTCGCTAGATTTTAATACAGGACCGACAAAAAAAAGGAAAAAGAGGAAGAAAATAAAGAAATAAAAAGCACCAGATGAGAAAGGGAAGTAATTTTTTCATTTACTTATTATTTCATTTCGTTCTTGGTGCTAATAAGTATAAAGGCACTTAACTTCGATTTTTCACAAATATAATAGCTTCATAACAAATGAATTTAGATCAGTTTTAAGCCAAAGTAGAGTAGCATAATTTCAAAAAGACTTTCACTCAAAGTAACAAAATAATACTTAAATCTGAATATTTTTAAGCAAATATCGCCAAAAATATATGACAACCAATAGATCTGTGAAAACTGGAATTTTAACAAAATGTGCTTACGTCAGCAAAAATAATTTGACGCATAATTTCTTAATTGCCATGTGACACAAATCATTCATTGCAAGTTGTAGCACACAACGTAAGTAAAGTTGGTGAAGTGGGGTGTTTTTCCCCTAACTTTACTGGCGCTACACTCGCCCCCTATAGCACGGAATGATAAGGGTTGACGATATTTGTCTAAGTGAAATTTAATCGTGCTCAGAAGCATCACATAAATTTCAGGGTTGAATCAGAGATATATTTCGTCAGATAAAAGTATTCATCGGACATTTAGTTGCCAAATAAAATTTTCGTCACCTGCCATAAATTTTGAAAAATACATCGAAAAAAAATAACATTAATATATATAACCAGTTAGTAAGAGTGTATGTTTGCAAATGGCTAAAATGTAGCCGATGTAGGCTCTGAAGTAAACTGTGTTTAGCCTTATTCCCACAGGTGACATAAGCATAAGTATAACGCGTTTCCACCTATAACATGGACATAACAATTAGCAATGGATGGAGTCATTCGGTTTTTTTTTGACATTATTATAAAATGAAATATAAAATCAGTGACAAAAAAAAAAACCCAAGGGCCAGGACCCTGACATAAATAAGAAAAATATTCTCAAGTTTATAAGTTACGTTTAAATAATCCTGAATTTTATTTTGAAGCAATTTTTTATTGTTTCTTCATATAACTTTTTGCGGATCGAGTGTTATAATGAGTGGGCCTAATTGGCTGGGAGCACAATTATACAGGGGTAGTTTTTGTCAGGGTCCTGGAGTTGCCGTTTCGCTCGACCCTATCTCTTTTGGGGAGATTACGTCAGGATTATCCTGGGTGAGAAGGGGGAGGGGCAATTATCTAAGAAGGAATTGTCCTATCATTTTAAATTTACAATTGTAAAAATTATATCATGGGATGATATTTAGAACCACCGTCGCTTAACTAAAGAAAATTAGTACACTTTTGTTTATAAGAAACCATTTTATAAGAAACTGGCTAGACGCCTTCCAAAAACATTTTTAGGTATTATCACCTGCCATAACAAGATATTTGACCATGTTTGTAAATATGTTTTGTAAGTTAAAAAAACTTGTATAGCTATGGCGGTGGTAAATATATCTCGAAAGAAAAGACATCTCTTTTACCACAGGTTGTTGAGAATTTACAACCAGACGAATATCGAGTAGGTTAGTCTGTCGGAAAACTAATTGAAAATTGACGATTTCAACGAAACAGACATAATTTTAAATGATGAATAAAAAACGAAGGCATTATTTAATCTTTTTTTTGTATATGAATTAAGAAACTTTCCAAAAAAATTTAATGGTTGGCTGTTCGCTTTTTATAAAAGAAACATGTAGACAACGTTTCGCACTTAAAAAGACGATATATTTTTTGTGTTCCTGTGAAAATGTTTAAACTAAAAGAATTGAAGGAAATTCATATATTGTTTTCCCCCCTTTAAATTCGTTGAAATTCTTTATTTCACGCAAGATTTCATTAAAAGTAAAAGTCAATAACGTCGTTTGCATCATTCTCTAACACAGTAGTTAGGACACTTGGAAATTCCCTGATGACTTTCTTGATTAACGTAATGTTACACGCCACGAGCAGATAATTTCATCAAACGCGCATTGTTATATACTTCCTCAGTCAATACCTACGTTTGGACAGTTCTCTGTTATTAAACCGTCCAAGGAGTTAACGCTATTTAATGTGAATCTCCCTGGTAACGGCGAAACTGTAGAGCTTGTACCATTTAAATTACTATATAAATTACTTTGAATTATACCTTTTGCCAGAGACATGTTTGTGCTCTTTTTGTTGCTGTTTTTACTGGCTAGTCTAATGTGGTGCCCAATGATACCAGTCTGAACTAGCGACATAAATTCTTGAGTTGTGGAGTATGTAAAACTGCGTTATTGGGATAACTATCTAAAGTTGATAATGAAGTGAGAAAACAGTTAGCTGTTGTCATAAAACTTGTGTGATGACGAGTGGTTATTGATTATAGAGACTGTAAAGATTCTGCATGGTATCAAAAACTTCACTTTTTACAAGAATTCTCTTTACAAAAATACAATGACCATTAAACAGGAGTCGTAAAAACGCGCCATATTTCAAAACAATAATGCATATAGACAAATAGTCAATTAGCATTTGAAAAAATACCTTAACCCTATACGGTCCGGGGTTTTTCGAACATATTACAACGAAAGCTTGAAATTTGATCAAAATACCACTATCAAGTTAAAATTCAATTCCTTTAGTTCTAGAGCGAATTTTCACTTTCTGTTTGAAGTTTCTACAAGCCAAATAAAAGTTATTTAACATATATTCCGGTTTTTACAAAGTTCACCAAACATGTCCAATTTTATGAGGTAAGACTATAGCACATGTGTATGTTATAGAATTTCAAAAGAGGGGTTTGCCTCATTGTCATTTGTTAATTCATTTAGATCCCAATGACAAACTTAGGGATGCAGATGACATAGACAGTGTTATTTCAGCAGAAATTCCTAATCAACAGGAACACCCTGAGCTGTTTGAAATTGTACGATCAGGTATGATTCATGGACCATGTGGACATCTGAATCCTAATTCCAGATGTATGTGAAGATGGTGTTTGCACAAAAAGTTTTCCAAAGAACTTTTTAGCATCTACGGTAGCTGAAGTCAACGGATATCCATTATATAGACGTCGTGATAATGGTATACATATCAATGTCAATAATGTTGACATAGATAATCGCTGGATTGTTCCATATAATCCATGGCTTTCCAAGAAATACAATGCACATATAAACTTGGAGGCGTGCATGTCTGTTAAATCTGTTAAATACCTCTATAAATATATTTATAAAGGTCATGATTGTGCCAACATTGAGATCAATGAACGTATTGATCATGATGGGGTGCAGACATTTTTAGATGCGCGGTATGTCAGTGCACCGAAAGCTATATGGCGTCTTTTTGAATTTACCATGCACCAACAATCTCATGTTGTCCATAGATTGCCAGTGCACTTGCCAAATAACCATATTGTTTATTTTCAGCAAGGACAGGCTGAAGAGGCTCTGGACAGAGCTGCAGATCAGGCTACAAAATTAACAGCTTGGTTTGTGTTAAATGCAGAGAATCATGATGCTCACCACTATATGTATCCAGATATTTCTTTTCATTTTGTTTTTAATAAGAACAATGTTTGGAAACCAAGACAACGCGGTCATGGTAAAATTGTGTCCAGAATGTATAGTGTGAGTTTTTATTTACGTATGTTGCTATTGCATACACCTGGTGCAACTTCTTTTAAAGATTTACGAACTGTCAATGGCAATGTTGCTGAAACATTTCGTGACGCCTGTTTACTGCGTGGTCTCCTGCAAGATGATACTGAATGGAACAATACTTTGCAGAAAGCTGTTAACTTTCAGATGCCTCGACAATTAAGGCAACTGTTTGCTGTGATACTTACTCACTGCGAACCTTCTGATCCTTTTACTTTGTGGACAAGGTACAAGGATGCAATGTATGAAGATTATATTCGCCAAATGAATGAGGAACAGGCTAAGTACAGGCTGCTTCAAGATATTAATTCTGTACTTAGGCAATTTGGTAAATCTCTTACTGATTATAATCTTCCTCATTTAGATGAATTACCCCCAGCTGAAAACATTGATGTAGCTATGGAGGCTGAAAGAGCTTCCCAACTAAGGGCTCAACTTACTGACGAACAGACTGCACTGGCTAATGCAGTCTTGGAAGCTGTTGTAAATGTTGCTAACAATGCAACCCAAAACAACCGTCTGTTTTATTTAGAAGGTGCTGGTGGTAGTGGTAAAACCTTTACTTATAATTACCTTATTTCTGAACTTACAGGTAGAGGTTTTCAAGTTGGAACTGCTGCATTTACTGGCATAGCAGCAACACTTTTGAAAAAGGGTACCACCATTCATAGACTATTCCGGTTACCTGTTCCTATTGTAGAGAACAGTACATGCAACATAACCCCGGTCTCTGCTTATGCTGCAGAATTGCAACAAAAGAGTCTCTTTTTACTTGATGAAGCTTCCATGATTCATAAGCATGCTTTTCATGCAATAGATCGTCTTCTACAAGATATTTGTAATAATGAGCTTCCATTTGGAGGTAAAGTTGTTCTTTTAGGTGGTGATTTTTCACAGTTACTGCCTGTTGTCAGAAAAGGAAAGGCAACTGAAATTGTGGACATGTGTTTAAAAAGTTCTCCATTATGGCACTTGGTTAAAGAATTTCGATTACATCGAAACAAGAGAACAAGGCCAGGAGAACAACAATTTGCTGCATGGCTTCTGCAACTTGGGAAAGGTGTTTTACCTGTTCGGGAGCAAGAACCTTTCCAAGGTGCAATTGAAGTGCCATCCCAATGTGTGATACAAAATGAATGAATTGTTGATACTTTGTTTAGGGATCTTTCACCGGAAATTATGGCATCATCTGTGGTACTAACACCCACAAATGCTGAAGTACTCACTGGCAATGCCATTGGAGATAGGGTACTTATTCCAAGGGTGCAACTTGCACCTTCGGATACAGGTATGCCTTTTGTTTTACGTCGCAGACAGCTTCCACTAAGGCTGTCCTATGCTATGACAATAAACAAGGCACAAGGTTGGAATATTGTTGCGCAGGCCATGTTTTTCTCATGGTCAGCTGTATGTTGCTTTTTCTAGAGCAAGAGCATTTGAGGTTTTTATCTGATAAGGAAAGTCTTGGAAAACAAAATAATTTTTCTTTGACTGTACAGGATAGTAATTTCGTATTCACATTTAAAAACAGTGATTTTGGGAAAAGTGCTACAACCCCTACAAAAAGCTGATGATACTACTTTTTTGCGGATATTTATTTTGGCTTTTTCAAATTTATTGTATGCCAAAAATATGTTGTGAATCCTAAAAGTACAGTAATGATGCATTTTATTTAAATGTTGTATTGCACATGCATCTCTTTTTCTTTTAGGTGAAGTGCAAAGTCCTATGGCTTACCTTCGCGTGGTGCACTTTGTTAAGTGATTAGCATATGAACGCATAAATTTAAAAATGATTTATCGTAAACTAAGGATTAAGAAAAGAAATTTGCAACATAAATTATTTCTTAAGTCCGCTTTCTCATATATTCTGCAACATCAATTATTGCGGTTTAAGGCTGTGCAAAATTTTGTGCAGTATTTTTAATTAAACTAGCTTTAAATCTTTATATAACAGAACAAACAAAAAAGACTTAGAAACACTTAGAAAATTTTGCGATATGAAATTATCGTGGCTTTACTGATTTTTAGCACCTTTTGAACATGAGGAAACATTAAAATCAGGTGTTCTAACAACTCTAACAACAAAAAACACTTAGAAAATTTTGCGATATGAAATGATTGTGGCTTTACTGATTTTCTGCACCTTTTGAACATGAGGAAACATTAAAATCAGGTGTTCTAACAACTTTAAAAATAACATCAGCGTTTATTTCAGGGCGTTAAACGGTAGTAAAAACTCAATCTTGAAATTGAATTTTAAACTCAATCTTATAAAATGAAAGATATGAGGTAAAAAAATCCTTATTTGATTAAATTTTTAAAGTAAGAAGTCTGTAAAAATAGAAAAAAAACATTCAGATACGAAAAAGGTTGAATGATGGATAAACAGAATAGGGTTAAGTCAAACTTTATCTATACGTCCGGGTTTAACTGGAATTCATGAATAGGGTTAAGTCAAGCTTTAACTATTCGTCTGGGTTTAATTCAACTGAAATTCATTAACAAAAAACCCGATTGAAGTTTTTAGGATGCTCTTTTTCGTTATGCGAATAAAAGGTTTTTGCCAGAAAAATTGAGCTTAAAAAGCATTTTTACTAATTCAACCAATACTATAACTCACACAAAAACTTTATGTAGAAAAATAGCTGCGTTACATATGCTAATCATGAACTGAAAGCCAAGGCACATTTTCAAATGAATTCACATTGCTCTTATTTTTACATTATTCTTCCTATTCAGCCATATATGTATTGTCACAACAGTTACCACTCAACAATACATTTTATTCTTAACATTCTCTTTTAGTCTCTATAATAATATAATGGAAATAGCAAGGAGGAAAAATTGTTAAAAACTCCAGAGAAGGATAAATCAGGTATTTGGCATAGCCTTATTTAACCAAACTTAATTTTGTTATCGCCCTTATTTTTATACACATCATTATTATTTAGAGCATAATAACAGCCAGCACAAACATTTCATATACTTACACACCCATGATCACACAAACACAAAGGAAGTATCCATTTTTTATTGTGATTAGTAATAGTTTTTCCTTTTTTTTAAAAGGTGGACAAGTTGAAAACAGACAGGGTATTCTTACTTTTTTACATCTTAATATTTTCTTCGTACAGCATGAGGAAAACATTGTGATTAATAGTTCTTATTGTCGTAAATTTTTGTTTTTTAGAGAGTAGACGAGTTGCAGAAATGCAGGTTATTCTTATTTTTTACATTTTAATATTTTCTCATACTCCAGGCTACAGCATAAGTGAAATAATGGGATTAATATTTTTTATTGTTCTTAAATTTTTTAGAAGGTGAAGTTGAAAGTGTACACGGTATATTTTGTTGTCCTATTTTGTCACCTCCGCCTTCAATTTTTTAATATATTTTTTCCTTCCAGATTATTATAACAGAAATATTATTACTTTTAGATAACACAGAAAAACAAGTAGAAAAAAAGAAAGAAGGTACGGATATATTCATAATAAAAAGTGTCTATTTTTATTATTTTTATAATATATCCCATTTTGTTTTATCTTTTTTAGTTTTGACGTATACAGCTTACGTGGCTTATAGAAAGCAAAATCCTGGCCCCCTGTCCAATAAATCATTTAAGTGGTGGAGAGACCACATGGGGGTCAGGATTTACCCAATTTTTCGTGGAAAAACAAACACCGAAGACGAAAGCACAAACATCAACACACATACACTGTTCAAACTCAGTACAACAACTGCACCATTACAAACAACAAATGAGTGTATTAAATTTTTAAATTATTAGATTTATGGAGGTTTATGGAAAACAAAATCCCAAGTTTTCTTTTTCGTAACATTATCGTTTTCGTAAGTTATCCTTATTTTTACTGCTTTTTTGTCATTTTTCCACAGGCCTTTCCAACTATCAAAAAAGCATTCAATTTTTATGTAGATGAACAGGACACTGCTGAAAATCTTTTAATTTTTCATTGTTCTTCTGCCTGAGTGGATTTTTCCACGGGCCTAATCGACTAGTCTCTATAATAATACGCAAGTTCCGTGTGTCTGTGACAGGCAAAGTGGATGTCTTCATTTTCCTTTGATGTTGCCGAAAAATGCATGTCTAATATGTTAAGTGTTCTGACGTTACGGCGCGACGTCAATAACACTACTTTAACGTCAATATCTTATATTAAATTAATGAAGCCGTTACAGTGCACCTAAAACTTTGAGGGCAAATAACTTGGAAACAAGGTGGTGACGTCAATGATTTTTCACCGCGTGGGTAACTAGGGACCACCTAGGACCGATTTGGGTAATTTTCCCAAACCTGGGTGCCCGAATCCGTTTCGGAATGGACGGGTTAATGACGTCATCAAAAACCTTCAAACCCTAATATCTCTGCAACCGTTTGTCAAAAGTACACGATCCTATACATTTTCTTGATCAGCGTTTCAAGATCTATACGATGAAGGCAACAGGTATACAAATTTCTAAAAAATTTTTTTGGGGTTTTGAGGGGTGATTGCTGACGTCAGCAAAAAATTTTAAACCTTATATCTTCTAGGCGTTTGTCGAAAACATATGATCCTATACATTATTTTGATCAGCGTTTTAACCTCTACACATTACAGGCAACGAATAAACTAAACTTCGCCAAATTTTTTTTGTTTCTGCAGTGCTGACGTCAGCAAAAATTCTAAAACAACCTATTTTTTTATTGTCCTTCTGCCTAAGTGGATTTCTCCACGGGCCTTATCGACTAGTGTTAATAATACAAGTATTTTAAGAATGCCAGTGGCTAAGGGTTTAGGGCCTTAAATTGGGCCTCACATACATTTTCCGAACACTTTTTTCAACTTAGCAACCTTCCCAAACAAATATAGTGTTTATATAGTGTGTTTCGGTGAAATCTTTGTGTTTTTGTCACTATTGACGAATACGATTTAAAGAGTCAAGGTAGGGTTCACGATGGCATTACAAATTTAGGAACAAACAGGCTCTTTGCCAACGTAAAGTCTGATCCTTAAAGTAGGGATAATTTACAAAAAAAATTGTGTAATAAATATTGTACAACGAAGATGAAAATAACATCTTTTTATATTAAATATAAATATATATCTATAGGGAAATTTATTCCCTCCCCCAATTTGTTTTTGTGGCATGGAAAAAAGTTAAGTCCTGGTAAAAAATAGTATGTAACAGGATGAATTGTTTAAGTGAGATAATTGACTTCTGAAACGCAGCGGTCGTTGCACTTGAGCCAAGTGTTTCGTTGATCTTTAATAAACGCCCAGTAATGTCCTGCTTTTAAGGTACCTGAATGGTTAATGGTGGCGACTAATCTGTACTTGTTGCTAAAAGAAATTTCATCAGTAGGGTGAGAAAGCACGTTTAGCTCGTGGTGTTTCGTAGGCAGACAGTTCACCAATCTTGTATCTTTGAAAGACTAACCATTAACTGAGGCATACCTAAGTAACTGAACGAGGATATCGCCACAACTGGAAATTTGTGTTTCAGTTGTGCTCTCCTGGTATGATGAACACTGGGGGCAAAACCACCTGTCGTCGCCTACAATGTGTTGCAACTGCGAAATTGCCTTGAAAGAGTCCCCTATTGACTTGCATGTTGGCAAAGTCAGAATTGTCTCCTTTTGTTCTTTAGAAGAGGAACACAAACAAGTGTTACAAGATGTTGTTGTTATTAGACTAACAGAGAGAAGATTGCTAACCAAGGAAGAAGATCCAATTAGTTCGTCAATGACTACGTGGAGCGTCTCAGGGACGTCTTGCTGATTGTGGTAATGAAATTCTTTTTTGTTTAGAGTGTGCATTCTGTTTTGCAAAGCCCGCAGGAAATTGGAAGGATCGATAGGTGAACGGGAGCGATGTAAAAGGGACATCTTTAGGACTATTGACTTCAATAGTGGCGATAACAAAGAGGACTCTGATGGCAGCTGAGACCAAAGTCTTGGAAGGACAGTTAACACTTGAAGGATGGAGTTTGCATAGCATGTGTTACCTTTGTTTATCAAACCAGCGTGGGCGTTGTCAGCTTTCTGCTTGGATTTGGTCTTTAGGTCAACTGCGGGTTTTGGCAATGATGTGGCTGGATACGGACTGTTATCGACAAAAGAGTTTGATGCCAAAGAAGAGACTTGGAACATACAATCTTTTGAGGTTGTGGATGTTGTTGGACTGCATTCTTGGGACCATTACAGAGAATCTCTAGCAAACCAGATGCAAAATGATGTTTTCATGCTGAGAGTTTTTAAACAACATGTAACGGACCTAGAACAGTAACCTCTAGCACCTACTTCAACAGCGCAAAGATGTGGAGACCAACCGTTACTACGTATCACTTCGACTAAGGAGGAGTATTTAGAAAGTTTGGTACAGTGTCAGGACTCCATATTCTCCTCACAAGGACAGGCACTGGTCTTAGTGATGTAACAGCTATATGACCAGGGAACACAAAGCTATTGTTTAGGTCAGACAGTATTACCCAGTCACTGGCGTGATGGAATAGACCTGTTGGTTTTGATCTTTTCCCAGAGGTGTATGTACCTGCTTTAACAAATGGTATCTTAAACAATTTACCTTTCGGAGATGGTTTAAGTTCTGACAAAAATTCTTTGAAGCTCACAAAGAACAGAATCATGTCGGAAAGTAAATCGGCCTTGGGTAAGGGCAACCTTGCAAGTACCTAAGACAAGGAACAACTGGATTCAGTGCAAATGTTCCAACGATTTAAGTTGCTGGGTGACGGTAAACATCATAAGTAGAAGCTAGGCAGAAAGAAAGCAAGTTTGGTGGCATGGCCAGAATGGATTTGCAGGTCAGGTCATTTCGGATGTAATTCTCCCATCTGGTCCACTGCCCTTGTACTTGCAACTGCATGGCTCTACTCATGTTCGCTTCCTCGTCTATATCTCTGGCTGTGTTGGTGATCAACTTTCTGTAAGCGTGGCACTGTTGGGAAGTGGGCACCTTCAAACATTTTTGGATTTAAATCGCATGGTGCGAGTCTAACAACTGCTTTATCGTCACATCTTAACCATGAGCCACAGCTGCGATGAATGCCCAATAGTGGGCTGCTCCTAGGGTGCCCGAATGATCCGTTGGCTGAGAGCGAACTCTAAAAATGTCGTCATTGAAGTAAAGCAGTTAACAAATTTGTTATTTTTTAAGGTTCTTCCAACAAGAAACGTAAACCTCTTCAGTTGGATAATCAGAATGTCTCCACAATGGGTGAAGACTGTTTCGCTCGTACTGTCTTGATAAGAAGAGCACTGCAGACAAAGCCACTTGTCATTTCCAGACAAATTTTCGGGCTGCCAAAAACAATTATTTGGACCTGCAATGCTGTTTGAGATAGGGAGTGGCACAATAGGCATACTTTTCCTCCCTGCTAGATGATAAGAAGCATGCATTGCATGACGTCGTAGTGGTTATAATGTTGGTGATGATATTATTTGCAATAACCGAAGGGCCTGTTAACTCACCCAAAACATGAAGCAGTATTTCTGGCACGTCCTGCTGGGTATTAATGTTGAATGGGGTCTTCCTAATGCTGGAGATCTCACGCTGCAAGGCTCTTAAGAAAGTGGAAGGGTCAACAGCTGCGGAAGACTGGGACAGCATGGACATGCTCAGCATAACAGACTTCAATAGAGGAGAAACAAGAGAGGATTCCGGAGCACAATGTAACCAAAATGATGGAATTGCAGTTAATGCTTGCAGGATGGAATTGGCGTAACAGGTGTTTCCTTTATTTATCAGTCCTGCGTGAATTGCTTTGCTGTGGGTAGGTTGGTCTGGGCCTGCTTTTACAGGTGTATTGGGCTTAGTGACTGTTGGTTGTTTGGCCTTTGGCATTAGAGGAGTCGGTATGGAATAGTTGGCTAAAATAGGGATGCGGCTGTGTTCATTCCACACCTTTGTATTCCTAGCGACCCAAATACAGAAAGAAGCTTTCATGCACACGTCACCGAGTTGACGAGCAGCTTGAAAAGTTTTCCTGCGATCCAATCCCAGTCTTTTCAAACACGAAGAAACAGATGGCACCTACTTCGATGGCAAAAAGATCTATATGCCAAACGTTTTGCTTGATGATGTTCACCAGAGGAGTGTATTTTGGCATTTTAACGGAATGCCAAGTTTCCATATCGCGTGGACAGGTAAGCTCTATCACAATCACATGCTTCGTGTTGTTGGAATAGATAACGAGATCTGGCCTGAGTGATGTTCAAGCAATATGCCCCGGAAAAACAAATCCGTCCTTTAAGTCAAAGACCTGTAAGTTTAGACTTTTTACCAGGAGTGTGGGCACCCGCTTTAACAAACTTAATGCTATTTAGCTGTTTTACAGGTGACGTGATGGACTTACAAAAAGTAGTGAGCACCTCCACAAGTTCTTTTAAAAGAGAATCGTGGCGGAATGTAAATCTACCCTGCGCAAGAGCAGTTTTGCAGGCACCTAGGACGCGAGCTGTGGTGCACAATTTTTATCACATAAAAAACAAGAGGATTCAGTGCATATCCCCCAACGCTTCAAATTACTCGGGGAAGGAAGAACGTCGTAGGTCGAACTTAAGCAGAATGACACTAAGTTTGGTTGCATTGCCAACAAGGATTTACAGGAGAGGTCGTGCTTGATGTAGTTCTTCCATTTACTTCAGTACCCTTGCACCTGCAGTTGCGTAACTCTACCTACATGTTCTTCTCCGTCTATTTCCTTTGCTGTATAAGCTTCCTGTAAGGGTAACATTGTCAGGAAGAAGGCATTTTAGCTCTCGGACACAGACCTAACCCATCCTTACCGTGTTGGTGCGAGCCAATCATTGCCCTCACTTTTAATTCTGCCTCTGCCATAGTAACTGTGTCACTTACACTCCACTTTACTGCCTTTAATGTTGGTGGTGCCGCTGATACTAGAGGGTCTTTGGAATCCCTAAGCAGTAAGTGTCCGCTTATTTTAGCAGACTTAGAATAGACGTTAGACTATTTATTGGAAAAGGACATGGTGAGCAGGCCGAGTATAAACAAACATTAGTGGTAGAGCGATGAAGGTGCAGCCATTTCCTTATAAAAGAAGAGACCTTTTGTTCGAGAGTGTTGACATACGACATTGAAACTTCGTAAATGAGAAAGGCCACTGGATACGTGGAATAAGAAAGTGTTGAAGGATCCACAGTTTCTGAGTACCTTTGTAAAAGGATTTGTCAATCATAGAAAGTCCTGCGGATAGTTTCTCTCCAACCTCATCGATATCTTTTCTATCGGAAATAGAACCGTCTATGATACAACCTAAATATTGTGTAGGATTTAAAGGCTTCTGAACTGAGAAGGGTGTAGAATTCAAGGACCTGCCTTTTACGATTACTATGCTGCGTGATTCGTGGGCACGGAATTCAATACCAGCCCACTTTACAGCGGTAGCACACCTGGTTAATAGCGTTTGCGCACCGCAAACGGACGATGACATCAAGTTTATATCATCCATGAAAGCTCTCATTAATGGAAGTGACACTTTGCTTGATGTGATAAACCTTGGTACAGATGCTTCTAGCGTATATTCCAGGACGATGTTTATGCCAGCTAAGAACAAAATGATAGTGTGCAGCCAGCACATATACCTCGCATATGTTTATGCCAATTGCTTGGGACATCTTCAGAAAAAGATTTGCTGTATATGCCGATATAGTAGTTTTTAATAAGTCTGTGAGGAATTGTGGGATATGCACTTGCAATATCTAGCCAGATGGTTGCCAAATCTGACTTTGCTGACATATGTTCCCAGCACCAAGGAAGTTTCTCTATACAACCCTTTTGGACAGACGTATTGATGAATTTGTTGTTGGCTATAATGTGAGCTTCCAACCGCCTTGATACAAGGCTAAATAGAAGCTTACCTTCGACATTTAGAAGTGCGATAGGTCGAAAGTCAGTTATGTTGGACTCCATAGGAGTTTTGGATTTAGGGATATAAATTTCACGGGCATGACGCCATTGAACATGTACAACACAGCTTATAGATTAAAGTGGAGAGCACAAGTCTGTGAATCTCATGGAGTACCACATGAATCTTGCCCATGTGAGTTCCTCCTTTCAAGTCAGTTTCATTTTCAGCGAGTAAAGATTTCATGTTTTTCTGATTCCTTGCATTTTTACTTTCAGACTTCTAACATTCCCTGGTCGAGTTAAAACACCTGAAGACAGAAAAATATGGAGAAATAGGGTGAATCATGGATAAACAAACAAACAAACTTTGGAGTCCCAAATCAAAATCTGTGTTTGCTCTGTTCATTTTAAGAAAAAATTTCCATATCCAGTGCTCAACTTGAATTACCAAGGCGCAGAAAGAAAAATTGAAAGGTTGTTTCCGGAACGTAAATTAAAACGCAGGAAGCTCAATTTTCGTAGTACCACCATCTGTAGCACAAGAACCTGAATTCCAAGTTCAAGAACTTAAAATAGAAGATTTGAAATATCAGCTGGAACAACTGCAAATCAAATATGATCAACAAATTGCAGACAACAGTAAACTCAAAAAGAAGAATGACAATTTTTATTGAAAGTACAAGAAGAGTACTCATGCTATTAAAAATAAAGATATCATTATCACAAATCAGAAATGTTGTATCACAACCATAAACAGCAAGTTACAAAACTGTGAATATTTAAAACCACTCCACGAAAAACTTTTGAAAAATGATGGCGATGCACTGTTTTATACTGGTTGTGAATATTTACATATTTTTCCATACTTTAACCAAAATAAAACGAAAATTCAAAAAGCCACCTAGTAAAATTGGTCGAAAAAGAAAAATACCAAATAGATGAACTGATAGATAAACTGGGACTGACTGGAAAAGATCTGGCGTATAGGTTCCGTGTTTCTTTGCAGTTGTCATCGAGTACCTTTATCACATGGTGTAAAGTTCAAGTGTATTAAAGGGTTTGATTTTTGTTCCAAACGAAGGACAACTTAATTTTACGCGACCTAAAAGGTTCGACCGTGCCAAGAAAGTTTGCCAAAATATTGATTGTTTTGAGTGTTTTATTGAAACTCCTCAAGCACCAGACCTCCAGAAGTTGACCTGGTCCCGGTACAAACACCACAATGCCTCAAAATCCTTGTTGGTTGTACTCCAAATTTTGCTGTTTCATTTTTGTAATTGAGGTAATGTTTTGAGAGCTTTTTGTTTGAGCGCTTACGTTGGATGCTTCGATAGTGTTCACAGCTTTCATTTTTTGAAGGAGTTTTATTTCGTGTAATGTGTTATTTGGAGTGCTAGTAGGTGCTAGATACTTATACCAACAGAAAACCAAATTTTCTTTATTTTTTCCCCAGTGTTGTTCATCGAAATTGTTTTTTTCAAGGTGATAACCATTGTGTGCGTAGATAAAAAACATGCCAATTTTGTTCTTGTTATTGCTAGTTGACCTAGTATTTGTGTGTAATATGGATGTTTCTGTTTCAATGCAACTACGGTACCCATATCTGTAACAACTTCACCTAGATATTCAAGGTTATCTGCAGTAGGAACAGTTTCACAAACAGAATACAGACATTTGATTTCAATAACAAATTTACCACAACAAGCACAGGAGCCTTCAACATCAGGACTTGCTGATAAAAAAGGGTTTTCAAGATCAACAGTCATCCCTGGGTCCAAAAAAAATAATACTTTTTTTGTGTTGCTCTTTCAAGATTGTTTTAACAGCTTCTTTAGCATGAACCTCCATTGCAATACCATGTTTTGTAGCAACACTTTGAAATTTCTTCTGATAAATTAAATTTTGTATCAATTTATCTGGATTTTCGTCAGGTTTATTCTTGATTGTATTTATTCTGGCAAAAAGTTGATGAAATATTGAGGCAGTGATTCTGCCTCTTCTTTGATTGAACCGTATGTCCGAATCAGACTGTGCCTTAGTTGCATTGTAAATAGAATTTATTTGTTCTTCTTTCAATTTTAATGCAGATGTAAACTGTTGTACATTCTCAGACTGTGCCTTAGTTGCATTGTAAATAGAATTTATTTGTTCTTCTTTCAATTTTAATCTAGATGTAAACTGTTGTACATTCTCATCTACTAATTTTTTGTCGTCATATGTAAAACTTTCCGCTTGTTTACGCAAGTCAGAGGCACAATCTGTGAATGTTTCATACAAAATTTGTCTCATTTTCTCACCTTCAGTAGGGTTTTCATACAACAGGGAAAATGGTTGCAGTCCGTCTAAATTTTTTTTGCTTCTTCTTTTTTTGTTTCTGTAAGTGGAAGTTGAAAATGCTATTTCACTTATTGGTCTCATTGTCAAAAGTGATTTGGTTGCTGAAGGTAGTTCCAAACAGACAATTTACTGGTACACGTTGGTTTGGTCGCACCGCTCGAAACTGCAGCTTCAACTCTAAATAACATCGCCATGACATGATTGCAACTACCTACAACAAGCGTTAACGATTTTTTCTCCAGGATCTGTTTTTTCAATAGCAGCCCAAACATTGTATGGGGTTGAAGAAGTTCACTGTGATGGTGTAACCTTGTACTTTAAAAAACATAAATTACTTGAGTCTGAAATTCCATGCCAAAAAATTTATTTATTTCACAAAATCACAGTCAAAGTAGCAGTAACTTTTCCCTTCCTTGTAGTGACAGTCAAGTCTATGTAGCAGTTCGCTAGGAGTGCTGATACCAACAAGATAATTTGATATGTTGTGGTTATATACTGGGGGCCAATTCTGCAGACCACCATCATTTTCTCCCAGCCATGCCTCGCCTTCGATTGACAGTGGGTCAGGCAAAACAATGTCATTAACTACAAGCTTCTTTTTGTATTCACTCTGCGCGATTATGTATTGCTGTTCGGCAGAAATATGCATAGAGACCTTTTTCACCAGAACAATACGTGCTATTTACTTTTAGTGATGAGCTCACCTGGAATCCAACGTGTCAAGACCAATTATCGTCTTATTTTTATCGTGCATTGGCAAATGGCTGAAACCTGCTGTCACAATCTTCCATGTTGCAAGAAAGAAAAATAAATATGGCGGCCGAAAACATCGTGGTGTTGGATGAAGATTTTAATGAAGTTAAAACAGGATACGAGTAGAAAACCTATATTAAATACACCGAACCCTGGTGTCATATTCGGCGATATTCCTTCTGCAAATTATGCAACATTTTGTCTCCGAAATATTGACGGTAGGTAAACTTTGAGAACAGTTGATTTGACATGGTGAAAAATGGCTGAAAAAAACTCGAAAGTCGATCACATTGTTTTGCAGTGAAAGGTTGTTCAAGTAGTGACTATTCATTAAGTAAATGTAATGTAACATGTGCTTATTATAAAAATAATTTCACCTGCCATCAATTTGCCGCATTTTCATATCACCCGCGTATTCGAACCCACCGTGCTCGACAATTTGCCA
Source organism: Hydractinia echinata (assembly GCA_030067915.1). Classification (NCBI taxonomy): domain Eukaryota; kingdom Metazoa; phylum Cnidaria; class Hydrozoa; order Anthoathecata; family Hydractiniidae; genus Hydractinia; species Hydractinia echinata. The sequence continues at coordinate 122,115 of JASGCC010000048.1, read as the reverse complement.
CTGTAAATTTACTTTATATTTAGCAAGTGCTTTTTATTAATTATTCCGTGTTTTACATTTTTTTGGAATTTTGATAACGTCAGGAAAGACCCATCGAGAGACAAAGTATTCTTTTTTTAGAAATTTGGTTTACTTGTTGCCTCTGTTGTGTAGAGATTTAATATTTGATTAAATTAATGTATTGAATAACAAGTTTTGGATGAAGACGTAAGGAAATATAAAGGTTAAAAAATTTCCCTCACGTTAGCAAAGACAAACAAATATACTAAATTTTTTTTTTTTGAAATCTATATACGGATTCGGGGACTCAGGTTTGAGAAACTTACCCACATTGGTCCCAGGTGGTCCCTAGTTACCCACGTGGTGAAAAATGACTGATAACACCACTTTGTTTCCACGTTATTTGGCCTCAAAGTTTTAAGTGCATTGTAATGGCTTCAGAAAGTTAAATTAAGATATTGACGTTACATTAGTGTTATTGACGTCGCGACGTTAAATTTGCCGATAACATGTGAGACATAACTTTTTCGGCTACACCAAAGGAAAACGAACACATCCACTTTGCCTGTTACAGACAGACAGACACACGGACACAGTTAGCATTTCTACAGCTGCCATCTTTATTTTCGACGGAATGGGCCGAAATTGAAATTTACTTGATTTTAGATGGAGGAGAACTTTTTTATGAACGTAGCAAATTATGTTTTTTTTAATGAAAGAGCGTTTCCGTAGCTTTCGATTGAGATATAATATGCTTAGGTTAAGGATACGGTAACCCCCTTCAGGGTCATTTTTTTTTAATTTTGATTCTTTGGCATATTTTCCTGATATTTTTAAAAAAAGAATCAAAAATATTTATTGTTAAGAGAGATAAAATGAGAAAAAATCTTTTTTATCTTTTAGTGTTTTCAATAGTGTGCTCAAAGTTTAAAATTCCTCAAATATATTTAATCTGTATAATAATTAAAGAGAGTTATGCAGAACGAATAAAAAATTGCATCTCTACATATAACATAGGAAACATTCACACTTTAATAATCTATACAAATATATTATTTATCATCTATACCTTTTTAATCTATTTCTTTATTTTTTTCGTTTTCATCCTGTTATGTTATGTTATCCGGTTGTCTGTTTAACAATAACTAGACCCATAGTTCTGCAAAAACACTTTACCTTTAATTTTAAATAAAATATTCATGAGTTATTAATTATTCATAACGTTTAAGTGGGTGTAACCATGATTTTATTTCATAAAATTTCCGTCGATATAATGCTGAGTCATCAACCCTATAGCGCTAGAATAAGCGCGGCCCTACGGGCCACACATATCCTCTTTTTTCAACCTTTCGCTAGCGAACAAGACGTAAATTATCATAACTCAATTTTAAGGTATGTTTTATCTAACTATATCATTAAAATTTCGTATTTTCTGATCGAGATAACTGTGTAGAGTATCTCGAAATAGACAAGGTCATTTCCCTGTCTAGTTATTTTTCTCTCAAATCGAGGGATTCTGCTTTAACATTTCGGTAGAAAATTTATAAAAATATGCCATTTCTTACTTCAGAATGGCTACAAATTCAACCGAAGTAAACAAGGACTCTGTTGAATATACTACTGTGAACTCGGATAGTGCTGGGACTGAAGTTAACGCCAGCCTATTAGAGCAATCAAGGAAGAGGAAACACTCCCTACCTTGTGATGGTGACGACAATCATAACAACGAAAGTCTATGTCCACCACTTAAAAAGTTTGAGGTGATACCTTCGGAGAAAGAGTTTGACTATCAATTGTCAGATGATCAAATTGACTACGTAAAAAAACATTTTTCCACCTATATCAGCGATTCAGATCTCAAAAATTGTATTCTGAAGGAAAACCCTGTACCAACAAATGTGCCAAAACCAGCTACCTTGGACAATTATTTAAAAAGTATTTTAGAAGAGCGGCACAAGCCATACGTTGTCACAGAGGACAAAGCCAGCTCAAAAATCCAGCAAAAACTTACCGATGTCATGGGGCCTCTGTCCCGTGTTTGGAGTGTCATTCAAAAAGGTTTGTCATCCGAGAATGGATTAATTGAACAGTCCATGGAGGAACTGAACGGTTTGATCGAACAAAGCATCTTATTGCTTGGTCAAGCCAACAATTCAATCACATATGGACGCAGGGTGCGTGTACTAACTGCCCTTATGAAAGACACGAAAGGAAAACAGTTACTCAAGGAGAAAGCATCTTTGTTGACTGCAATGGATGACAATTTGTTTGGTCCCAAATTCCGTGAGGATTGGTGCAGCAGCATGAAAACTAAACAAAAATACACCGATCTAATCAATAAGGAACTGAAAGGTCATCAGAAGCAACAACCCTTTCGTGGGAGCCCTCAGAACCGAGGAAGAGGTTCTCGGGGGCGTGGGTTCTTTATGCGAAGAGACAGTGCGTCCAACAGTGGCACGTATACCAACAATTCAAATTTCGCAGGTAAGAAATCTTCCTCTTTCTTCTCATCTATGTTTACCAGAAATAGTGAAGGTAGATTTAAGATATGTACATCCATTAATAAGATCCCTGTTTACAAATCATATTCCACAAGTTCCATTGGCAGGGAGGATTCAACACTTTGTATCCAATTGGGCAAAGTTAACACAGGATCCGAAAATTCTAGAGATAGTGAAAGGATACACAATTCCTTTCCTTTCTCCTCCAGAGCAAAATCAAGTACCTCGGTCTCCTCAAATGAGTCAGGAGGAAAGATTACTGCTCAACAACGAAGTATCAAGTATGATACAGAAGGGGGCTATTCACAAGGTGACTCCAGTAAAAAATCACTTTTTGAGTAACATGTTTGTAGTGTCGAAAAAGGACGGGGGCAATCGTCCCATAATAAATCTGAAAACTTTAAACAGCTTCATACCTTACATACATTTCAAGATGGAAAGTCTCGGCCTCCTGAGAGATCTTTTGCAACAAAACGATTACATGTGCAAAATAGACCTAAAGGATGCATATTTTTGCATTCCAATAAATCAACACTCAAGAAAGTATCTGAGGTTCATTTGGGAGGGGAATCTTTACGAGTTTCTATGCCTATGTTTCGGTCTCGGGCCAGCACCATTGATTTTCACAAAACTTTTGAAAATTCCGATAGCTCTTTTAAGAAGGATAATGGTGAGAATTGTTGTTTTCCTAGACGACATGTTACTAATGTCAAGAACAGTGGAATCTCTGCGCATCGCAAAGGAGACCCTCATTTATCTTTTGCAAAATTTGGGATACGTAATAAATCAGAAAAAGTCTCAACTTGTACCAGTTCAGGAAATAGAATTTCTAGGACTCATTATAAATTCTCAAAAAATGACGCTGTCTCTACCACAGGACAAAGTTGTGCAGATAGTGAACAAATGCACTCAGCTAATCTCAAATCCCAAAACAACAATATTGGAGTTAACAAAACTCATAGGGGAATTATCTTTCACGACTCAAGCGGTCCCCCGGGGAGGTTACAGCACCGGTATCTCACATAGTGCTAAATGCAAATTCCCTGGAAGAATTAAAGCGGCGGAAAGAGAATTTATACCTTCAAAATGGCAGGCCTCTGAAAATAATACAATCAGATTGGACGATTCAGACAGATGCCTCAACTCAGGGTTGGGGGGCAGCCTGTCGGGGAATTTCCACAGGAGGAACATGGTCGATTCAGGAGAAGAATTACCACATAAATGTGTTAGAGTTGTTAGCAGTAAAATTAGCTCTACAAACTTTTTTGAAAAACCATGTCCAAAAAACAATTCATTTACAAATAGACAACATGACAGCATTGAGCTATCTCCTAAAAATGGGGGGAACGAAAAATCAGGATATGGTGAAAATAGCCAAAGAAATATGGAATTTCCTTTTTTCGAAAGAGATCATGATTACTGCAGAATATCTTCCAAGCAAGCTGAATGTAGTAGCGGACTGGGAGTCTCGAAACATTGTAGATCCGAGCGATTGGCAGTTGGATCCAGCACTGTTTTCACGACTAATACAAATAAGACAACAACCAGAGATAGATCTATTTGCCTCCCGTCTGAATCATCAGTTAAAACGGTACATGTCGTGGCGGCCAGACCCAAACAGTGTGGGAACAGACGCACTTCAACAGGTGTGGGGGGATCTGTACGGTTATGCGTTTCCTCCATTTTGTCTGATAACCAAAATTCTCAAGAAAGTGGTCCAAGAGGGGTCAGTTCTTCTTTTGATAACACCAACTTGGCAAAGTCAGCCATGGTATTCAGTTCTGTTGGAAATGTCAATTCAGAATCCAGTACTTCTGTCTATGCATCCACAAGCTTTAACAAATGCTCAGGGACAAATACACCCGCTAGTAAGACTAAAACAACTGAGGCTAGCGGCTTGGACTGTTTCAGGCAATGCTTGGCTTCAGAGGGATTATCAGAGAAAGCTACAGATCTTATCACAAACTCCAGGCGCACAGGCTCGATTTCTAATTACCAATCGGCCTGGAGAAAGTGGACTGGCTGGTGTATGCAACAACAGGCTGATCCTGTTCGATGTGATGTAAATATAATTGACAACTATTTAGCAATGCTCTTTCACAAAGGTTTTGAATATAGCACAATAAATGGTCATAGGTCAGCTATTTCTGCATACCATAATCCTATAAATTCTGTTAATGTAGGTGAACATCCTAGGATTTGTTCACTTATGACAGGTGTATTCAATTTGAGACCAACCAAACCTCGATTTACATTTATTTGGGATGTGCAAGTAATAATGAAGGTTTATCTATAAAAATTTTGTCTCACAAATTAGCAATGTTGTTAGCACTAACTTCTGCATCAAGGGGGTCTGAAGTTTGTTACTTAAATATGGATCACATGGTTAGGTCTCAAGATAGTTACGTTTTTACGCTTGATAAACTAACAAAAACCAGGAAAAAAGGATCTTCTCCTCCTAACATAGAGTTTAAAAAATTTTCCAACAACTCCAAATTGTGCGTTGTAAACACGATTGATTGTTACATCAGAGGAACTAAGGAGTGGCGAACTGGTGACAAACACACTCAGCTACTCTTGAGTACACTACGTCCCCACCATGCTGTTGTGCCATCTACGGTGGCAGGGTGGATAAAGTTTGTCTTGAATGACGCAGGGATTAATACTAATTTGTTTTCTGCGCATTCCACTAGGTCTGCTTCTACTTCTAAAGCCAAACTTATGGGTCTTTCGACCGCAGATATTTTAAAACGGGGTAGTTGGTCTGGTAAGACAACTTGGCAAAAGCATTACCGGAAAACTATTCAGCCTATGTCACAAGTATTTCAAAATGCAATAGGATTGGGTGGCGCTTCGAACTGAGGATATGTGTGGCCCGTAGGGCCGCGCTTATTCTAGCGCTATAGGGTTGATGACTCAGCATTATATCGACGGAAATTTTATGAAATAAAATTACTAAATTACGTAAGGCCGCGAAGCGGCCGCAATGTAATTTGGATTTTATGAATAAAATTGAAGTACGATATAATGCTGTCCCACCCGTACCCTACCCAATGTTTATTTGATGTATCTAAACCATATTTTTACATTATTATAGCACCAAGAGGAAATCGTGGTGGTTATGGCGGTGGTTATCGCGGTGGATACCGAGGATCATACCGTGGTTCAAACTGACGTTTCATATTTTTCTCATTTTCATTGAAAATATAACATTGATTTTACTTATTTGGTATTTCATTCCAGTATTACCCTCCGGTTTCTTACTTATTCTAGCGCTATAGGGTTGATGACTCAGCATTATATCGTACTTCAATTTTATTCATAAAATCCAAATTACATTGCGGCCGCTTCGCGGCCTTACGTAATTTAGTAATTCTTGCAGGTAAAAGCAAAGGTCTTTGATTTGCTTTTTCTCGAAATAAAATTTCCAGTCGTAACGGTATATATTTTTGTCGAACACTCCCCTCCATCTTGTCGAAATTGTACGAAAACAAGTTTTTTGCGACAATTATATCTTTGGCTACAAAACTTTGCTTTTTCTAACGCAGAAAGTGAGGAAATATCAAGTTATTGAGCTATCATGCTTAAAAATAGATAAATCAGTCATAAAACAGCTATTGTAACACAAAATATGCTATATTTTTGGAACCACGTGTTCTTTTGAGTAAAAAAGCAAAGTTTTTTAGAGCTGAATAAGAGCTTCGCAATCATATTTTTTTCAAGGAACAAAAATTTTACTGAGGGGACTGTTCGACAAAATGAACTATAAGGGTGAATATTTGTATATAATTTTTTTCTACTTTTTGGATTTTTTTTATGGAAATATTTTATCATCATTCTAGAGATAATTTATTCGGCTTTCAGAATATATATATTTGCTAGGGTTAATATAGCAAGCACAGGGGATATTTTAAATATATTGAGTATGTGCCTCAGGGGGTTACCGTATCCTTAATTTTTTGCGAAAAACAAAAATTCTGCACGAAACTGGTCACACTTCGCCGGGAATATCGCATGCGGCACCGTAAAAAACTCGACCAAGGAAGTTCAACCACAGTTTCGAAGTGGACCCGAGTTACGTAACGAGTTAAAAATTTAAACACTTCTCAGAAAATTGGCGCGGAATTGGAATCTGTCATTGAAATCGGCATCGGAGGTTGTTTTCATCGTGAAATTTCGAGTTTAAAAGTTAAGCACTCCTACAAATTTGGTATGTGCCGAGTTTTTTGTATTTCGGCATCAACGCAGCATGGTTTGATTATCAGAGTGTATTTGTGATAAAATAATGGCTTTTAAGTCCCTGGGTCCACTTCGGATGGGTACCCAAAAGTTTTACGTTATTTTGACTTAGCGTTTTCTCCAGTTTTGGTGTACTAGTTATGGCGGATGTTATTAGACTATAAACAGAGCAATGCAATGACTTCTTTCTCCTCTCAATATTTCATGATACCATATTTTGTTTAGGTTAGCTTTTACCAGTCAGTTTGAAGAGATTTAACTTGTGCAAGAAGAACATAACATATCAGCTAGCTAGCTAGAAACGTTTTTGTTTGTTTTTGTGCAAGTTTGATTTATAAATATATATATATATATCTATTGAAAAATTTATTTGAGGAAACAAACTATGTTGAAATATGAAGAAAAGTGCTCAATAATAGAAAAAAGTCTAGTTCAGAAATAGAAAAAATAATTATTTGAGGAAAAAAGTCTAGTTCAAAAATAGAAAAAATAATTATTTGAGGAAACATGTGCACGGTAAATTGTAATTTTCTTTCTTAGAGAGGTATGTAAGGGTGAGTAAATATTTGTTACTTATTCAATGTTCTAGGTTAGCCAACCGTAAAGTAGAAAGGCTTCATTGGCAGCTGAAATGATGGCGCAACTAATTTTAAAACTTCAATTAAACGAAGTACTCACCACCTCTGATAAAAATGTGTTACACATCGATGGCATGAAATACAACTTTGAAGAAATAGGTATGTATATTTTGAATGTGCAGCTTTCAAATATATATATATATCTACAACTGAAGTATATTGTTCAATCTTAATCAGTAAAGCAAATAACTAGATAAATGTATCGTGTATTTACTCAGGTGGTTTTCAATTGTCAACATCTTCTGGCTAATACACACTGGGAATGGAAAAAATGTTCAGTGGTGAGGCAAGAAGCTATCTGTCTACTTACAAGGAAATTTTACATGAAATTGCAGGTTTAGTTGTACCAGAAAATGCGGTAGATGACCATGTAAAAAAAATATTGTTGTCTTTCAATTCTTTGACGAGAGATAGAACAGTAGTAAATAAATATTTTTCGATTAGTTTAAACATTGGCGTAATGAAGTACTTCCCTTTGTTGTATCCAACTATTCAACCTTGCCAGAAAGTGAAATAACAAAAATCAGTCGAATGCATCACCTGTTTTGTGGATTCCATGTTATTAACAATCTTGGTGTCTATGCTGAGAAGGCCTTGCTTGAGTGGAGGCAGAAAATGCCAGTCATGGCGGTTTTAAGAACTTTGCCAATTCCAGATCTTATGATCTGCTGTATAAGCTTTCCAATTCGTAACTTATACTCATGGAGATCAAAGCAATGGAAAAGCTAAAGAATGGCGAGCCTTTCTCCATCAAAGAGGCATTAAAGTTCAAATGGTATCCTTCCTCCATCACAGATTTAACATCATATTTGTGTTGGGTGGTTATCATAGGCACCACCTTAAGGAGTTTGTTAAAACATTAGAAGGTACCAACTTCAACTTCCTCCACCTCTCAATTAAGCAAGGAAGAAAATAATTTAAAAGAGGTGGCTAGCCGCACAATGATGAACTCAATCTGTTAGGTATGATATAAACCATACCGTCCTTCTAGCAGCAGTTAGAGCACTTGGTATTTTTAATAAATTATTGAGTGGCCCTTTGTCAGTGCGGGATATTTCCCCGATCGGGTGAGTCTCCCCCGATTGAGTAAACCACCCGATCGAGTGAGTCGGCAATTTTTCACGACTGCGTGTTTTGTGCTTTAAATCACCCAAGAGTGACTATCACCCAATGGAGGTACCATTCTTTCTGTAGTTTTTGACTATCGTACTACACCATAAATGCAATTACTTACTTATAATTTGACTTCATATGTAAAGCCAATATACCATTAACCTGTATTTTTCTTCCGTTGCTCACGTGTTGGCGACCATACTAAAGTTGTCTATGTTGTGGTAGGTTAAATGCGAACACGAAGATTGTAAACATTGTGAATTCAAACGTTAAAGGCTATCACAAGTTTAAAATAAAGCCACAGCCCCATGTTGCCATGTTGGTTGAGAAAGAATTAAACAACAGCTACAATCCTGATTCAATGCTGATTAGAATGCCAGAACCCAAAGACATTTCAACTGAAATGCACGAAATCATTACGAGAGAGGAAGGGAACGTGTCAGTGAAGAACATTGCAGAAAAAGTGGTAGGAAGAGTTCCTGCGAATGTTTGTATACAATATTTAGAAAGTTGCTAAACGATGGAGATGTGAGAGAAATAAGGTGTTTTCTCTGTGTGTGTATTCGTTTATATATTATTATCATAGAGTTATCCACTCCCCCGATCGGGAGATAGTAAAGAATTAAACCTCGATCGAGTGAGTGAAAAAGTTTAAAATTTGCGCTACTCTCCCAATCAAGTGGCTTAATATTTACTACCTCGATTGGGTGATATGTGATAAGCTTTGTGCTCACCCAATCGAGTGACTACTGCTGATCAAGGTGGAGTTTGCTTTATTATGAACTTGACTGCGAAAAAAATACCTTAACGGTATAAAAAGTGCGGAACTAACACATGACATCTATCAATGAAAAGAAAACCTGGTCGATTCTTTAAGAAATGTGGTGCAAAGACTCATATGATGGTGTTGATGAGCATTAGATGTTGAACGAAAAACAAAATAAAGCATAGTGACTATGAAAAATTATTAAAAGCTGGAATGATTGAAAAAGAGACACATTATATATGTAAACCGTGTTTTTCAGAAGTATTATACAAAAAAAAAGGCAGAGAAGTAGTTCTCGATGAGGAAAGAAGCGACGATAATAACATGGAGGATTTCCTTACATTAGGGGAACATCAAAAGCCTTCGAGGTGACAAATTGAAATCTATTACTGATGGGAGAATAGGAGTACATCGGAATGTAGATATAACTAGCCTTTTAAGACATAGATGTTAATGAAAAAAGGAGGTTTCTCTCCAAAGAATAAGAAGCCACTGGAGAACTTCTGTATTCTCCCCTTTACAGGGACGATCGAAAAGCTAATGGATTTCGGCTGTACTGAAACAAACACCTATGAATGTGGAAACATGAGGATTGGTGAAATTCACTCATGCTTGGGATCTGGTGCGGGCCCTTGAGTAAGCATCCCCTGCCTCCTGCAAGACACCAGCCGCATTCATTGACACCATCCGCCAAAACCAATAACTTTTATTAAACATTGGAAAAAGAAGAGTCGACAACTACAAATCGCATCGTTGTTGCTTTTACCTACTGACACAGAGCCCGGGGCTAAGAGAGTTAGGCTTGGAACCCAGCCCTTAGAAAGGTTGTGACAAAGAATGAAAAGCAGCAAACCTGGAAACAGAAAAGCTTTCTGACCTTAGACATGAACACTTGAGAAATCGTATCGTAATGCTTGGGCTGACCGTTACAACCCAATTCAGTGGCTGCGTGAACCTCCACAAGAACTTGTGCATTTGTTGTGTAGCATATGTGAAATAGATCTTAATACAGCCAGCATACCAAAAGTCACACCCTATCCATGTGGTTTTTCTTTTACCATTCTTTGTTTGAAATTCAATGTCGTCCTTCGATTCATATATTCGTGCACATCCTTTACATTTTCCCACAGTTTTTTTGGTCGCTGTTTCGATCTTTTTTGCACCTGGGAGATTTTTCACTGTAAGTGGCAGAAATGATTTCCGAGGCAGACTTTTTTTGGGGTATGCTGTTTCTTGCTTTGTTTTTTTGCCAACTTTACAGGTGAAAGTTGGTCGCTTGTAATTTGCGTTGCTGCATCAGCAAGTAAAACTGGAGCACTATCATATCTCAATACATTGCCCTTCTGTGTGACAATCTTCCTGATTACTTCCGCCCAGGTTGCAGTATGTAAATCTTCTGCCTATCAAAAAATAAAGAGAAGGTTACTTTTTTAAATACATTTTTCTTTTAGTTAGAAAGATCTTCCTTTACAAGTTCTGGAGATGATAAAACAATATACACAAGAAACAACATCGTTCAGGTTCAAAAAGTGCAATGTTATATCAGAAAGAGTTCATATTTAAGGAAACCAAAGACTGACAGAGAGCACACAAGTATTGATGGCAGCAAAATTTTGTCTAACGATTTGATCAATTTCTTCAATATTGCTAAAGCAAACACGATAAACTTTATCAATGCTGAAGTAAAGAGCGAATCGATCAAACTCATGCCGGCTTATGTCACAATGAAAGAAGAACAAGAGGGCAACAGGATGGAAAACAAAATTATCACTGAAAACGAAGTTTGTATATTCAAAAAATGTCCTTACTCTCTGTCGAAAAGCAAGAATTACAAGAGGAAATTTATATGAAAACTGTCAAAAATAAGAAAAAAAGTTGATTACATAAAGTTCTTCTACGAGGTTTACGAAATGTTAGAAAATGACAAGGCTGATGACACAGAAATAAAACAATGAATAAAAAAACATATTTTATATTTTTCATTTAAGTTTTCAATATCTGACAATTATTGGGCCTCGATGGTGTTCACCTCTTAATATTTCTTACTAAAAACAAACAAATGTATTTTAGCTGAAACGCTGATTTAAAAATCTGAATCTTAGTAAATACAAAGTCGAATAACCAAATTATTGTCCATATCTTTATCTTGTATATACTTACATTATTACATTATTGCTTTGCAAAATAGACATTGCTGGATTTATGTAAAAAACAAGTCAGGCAAGCAAACTGCGAGGAAGGAGAAAGAAAGCTGTACAATTGCGTTTTATGAAGTTATAACCTCACTAATTTTTAGGAATATACTAATGCCAATTTAAAAAAAAAATTTAGCTGATAATTACTTTGCAATATTTTCTCTGGCCGCTCCATTTAAAAAATTATATACAAAGCTTTCCTCACTATTTCAAAATCTTCTTTTGTATTGATATCCAGCTCCATTTTCAAAATCCTCTGGTTCAAGTCCATTCCTGTAGTCAGTCTGCGACATAAATGTAGGCCTGAATGTATCTTGAGTTTCGGGAACAAATAAGGATGTATATGTAAATGAAGGTGTTTAAAAACATATTTACTACGTCTGTGTGTCTCATACTATTATTTTACTTTGTTGAGTCTCAGGAACAAGAAAGGATGTAGATGTTAACGTTGACTTGCTGTTTCGAGACCTACTTTCTGCTGTTTCGAGACCTACTTTCTGCGTCTGTGTGTCTGGTACTTCACTTTGTTCAGTCTCAGGAATTATCGAGATCCCTTCCATAGTGAAATCCTTTTCTGCTGTCAACTCATTTTCTTGGGTATTATCCTGAAGTATCAAGCCCCATTTCTGTAGTTGTTTGGATGTTGTAAATTCCATTATTGCTTTCTGTATGTAATATTTTACTGAAATAAATATAAGTAAAATATAAACATCAAGACCCTTATTTTTCTTGGCATGTTTTAAAAAAACTACATTTTTAGCTAGATAAATACATTAACAAACCAAAGGTGCTTGAGAGAGACTTAGTTCTTGCCTAGCACCTAGCCAGCTTAAGCTCTAGAGATAGGTAGCTAGCTATGCTAAAGATATCAATGAAAAAGGTTTACAATACAGCAAGTTGCACTGAAGTATCTTGTCTACAGGGACGGTGGTGGTCAAAACTGGGGTTAGGCTCCCAGAAGAAAGTGCTGAATACACTTTCTTGCCTCTTACAAGCATGAGTACTGTCCAACTTGGACCTATAACTATTCTTTGAGAAAATTCTAAAGAGAAAAAAAATCCTTCTATCAGAAACAATACGACACAAGACAAGAGCTAACAACATAAACGGACTGGTTACAGATCGAACAAAAATATATAACTATAAAAGAGTTAAATAAAGCCCTCCTGTGCGCCAGAACTTGTGACTCTGGCTGTAGCTTTCCACATGTGTTACAGGGCCCCAACACTCAGCCTTACACAGGAGGTTGTCATGACAGGACCAGCCTGTAGATATTTTGACTAAGAACAACAGGGTTGTCAAGCCTGAAGACCAAGTTAGTAAACTTGGGCACCTTACTGAACTGGGGTAAAAAGTGGGGTCGTTACACCCAAAGACAAGCTAAAAGCAAATCCCCTTGCTAGGCTTCTTATAATTTACCAGAGAAGAGTGAGCTGAAGTCTTTACCCTCCGGGTATTGACGGTAAACTGGTTCGAATGAACCAGCTAGGGTGATAAAAAACCGCTTGGATTTACATTCATCAACAGCGACCGTGTGTTAAAGAGAGAAAAAAAACTAGCAGCGGGTATAGAAGATGATGAAGTGACAAAACAGCTGGCTGTTGTGATATGATGTAGTGCTGTTAAGCGTTGTTGGATTAACTTTGCTTTTTGCCTTATCATTGGAGATGTACCAAGAGTTTGTGGTCCGATCTTTGATATGGGCCCAATAAAGGCCTGCATTCAATGTTCCAGAGTGGTTTATCACAGCTACCAAAGCATACTTTTGGATAAAAGGTGTGTCCGAGTCACTAGATATCGGGATATTGAGATAAGGTTCAGGCGAGGAAAAACTTTCAACAAATTTATTGTCTTTAACCATTTAACTTTCTCCATCTCTTTTAGAATTTCACTATTCCTCGTAATACTTGTTTCCCTAGTGGTCTCTTGGTGCAGGGAACATTGTGGGCAAAACCATTTATTATTCGGAATCTACAAATCTATTAACCGACAACTGGAAGATGGGGCCAGTGCTAGGATGTCCTGCTTTTCAACAGTAACTGAAGAACAGAGGCAGGTGTTACAAGTAACTGACACCGATATTTCTGTCGAGATGTTCGGAGACGCAATTACCGAGAACCCTTTCAATTCATCAAAGACAAGAAGTTTCATCTCAGCTACATCTTGCTGAGAATTGTATTGGAAAGTTGTATTTCCAGAAGGGTGTATTTTACGTTCTAGGGCCTTGAGCAAGTTTGAAGGATCAACGGGGGTCAAAGAACGGTTTAGCATGGTCATGTTAAGAGCAATCGTCCTTACAATTGGTGACAAACGGGATGACTCTGAAGCACACTGGGACCACAGCGATGGAATGAATAGTACTTAGAGCTTGCAAAATAATACTGGCATGGCTCGTATTGCCTTTGTTGACAAAACCTGCATTTATAAAATTTGTGTTTGTTTCGGCACCAGATTTGTTATGATTGATTTTTGGAGAGGCCGGAGTGCGTTGACCTGATAAACGAGCCTTGGGCATATCTTTTACTGGAGCTGGAGACCAGTGTCTTGACTCCCGAGCAATCCATATCAGAAAGAAGCTGTCATACTGATTTTGCCGAGGTTTTTTGCGGTGGAATATGCCATTTTGTTGCAAAAACCCTGCCTTTTCAGACACAACGTGGTTGTTCTCGCGCAATTACGTTTACCAAACATGAATATTTAGCGACTTTGGTGGAGTGCCAAGAGTTTATATTTTCGTCGCAAGGGCAAGTGAGTTCGATAATTATCACTCGTATAAAAAACTTATTTGAAAAGATAACTAAATCAGGTCTGAGTTGAGACACAGCAATGTGGCCTGAAAAAACAAAGTTTGTACTAGTGTCAGCAACAACGTTCTCTACTTTGTGTCAGATATGATAAAAAATATGCACATTTTTCTCTATATAGCTTGCTAAATACTGGCTTCTTACTAAACTAACTCCAAGAACATGTCTATAAGACAAATAAAATGAGCGTCAGAGCCTCAACATGTGCGACCTAGACTGAAAATATGCACCATGTAGTCAATTCAAGTCAAGAAGTCATCAATAGCATCGGAACGGCACGGTGAATTTTTTTTTAATCGGTGAATCAGCTCAAAATAAGTTTATGATTTAATGTTATATTGCACTTTTGGTCAGCGGCTTGCCCTTTTAAAAGCAATATTAAGCAACAAAAATACTCACCCGATTCAGGTAAGTCTCTCCCGATCGGGTGGTTGCGCACTCACTCGATCAGGTGATTTACCCCGATCGGGGAAATATCACATACTGTTTGTTCAGACTCGTTGAACAACCAGGTCATATCTTCGATCCGAATGACCAATGGGTTCGTTACCATCCAACCCTCAATAACAACTGTATAGATGCAAGTGACCTTATGGAAGGAAAAAAATGTCAGCCATTTTGAAAAGTAATATAATTTTCATTAAGTCCAATGATATATCTGACTATGAACAAAATTTCAAACCTTTACTATAAATAAATTTTGAATATTGTCAATTTGAGAATAGGAGTAACTACATCGAAATGCAGATAAAACTAGTCTTTTAAGACGGAAAGTTTAATTAAAAAAAGGAGGTTTCTCTCCAAAGAATAAGAAGCCGCTGGAGAACTTCTGCATTCTCCCCTTTACAGGGATAATCAGAAAGCTAATGGATTTCGACTGTATTGAAACAAACACCTATGTCATGAGGATTGGTGAAATTCACTCATGTTTGGGATCTGGTGCAGGCCCTTGAGTAAGCATCCCCTGCCTCCTGCAAGACACCAGCCACTTTTATTGACACCGTCCGCCAAAACCAATAACTTTTGTTAAACTTTGGAAAAAGAAAAGTCGACAGCTGCAAATCGTATCGTTGTTGCTTTTACCTACTGACACAGAGCCCAGGGCTAAGAGAGGTAGACTTGGAACCCAGCCCTTAGAGAGGTTGTGACAAAGAATAAAAAGCAGCAAACCTGGAAACAGAAAAGCTTTCTGACCTTAAACATGAACACTGGAGAAATCGTATCGTAATGCTTGGGCTGACCAAGAAACCGCCCCTTAGAAAGGTAGACTTGGAACCCAGCGGCGGCAACCCAGAAAACCATTACATATCGTCTCGAGCATAAACAAGTAATTCACTTCACCACCCAGTCAACTTTTCTGCTTCGAAATCCGCCACACCCCATTCTTTGGAAGGAGTTATCAATCGTCTCATCCTAACCAATGAAGAACACACACTCTTCAGTCACCAAAACCTAGAAGCCTTCACGATCTATGGTCTTCCCCACCGTCAGTGGTCTTTCCCACAGTCACTAGTCTTTCCCAGTGTCAACCAGTATTTCCTGGCAGTCAACTGGATCTGTGTAAGAAACAGGAAAAGAGAATATGAGTAACTACATTGAAATGCAGATAAAACTAGTCTTTTAAAACGGAAAGTTTAATGAAAAAAAAGGAGGTTTCTCTCCAAAGAATAAGAAGCCGCTGGAGAACTTCTGCATTCTCCCCTTTACAGGGATAATCGGAAAGCTAATGGATTTCGACTGTACTGAAACAAACACCTATGAATGTCATGAGGATTGGTGAAATTCACTCATGCTTGGGATCTGGTGCGGGCCCTTGAGTAAGCATCCCCTGCCTCCTGCAAGACAGCAGCCACATTTATTGACACCGTCCGCCAAAACCAATAACTTTTGTTAAACTTTGGAAAAAGAAAAGTCCACAGCTATATAGCGTATCTGGTCCATATTCTGTGATGTTCCGAATCCAAAGCTCCTGTAACCACCTCTCACTTCTATTTCGCAATTATGATTTTTTATTGTCAACCCAGGGTGCTTTATTTCATAAAAAATAACTTCACTGGATTGAAATCGGGTAATCGAGAGAAAATACGCGGGAAATCTAAACTAGGTCTCTCTGTCGTCTGATAATTGGCTTGTGCGGTGGACAGTGACGAATTATATCCAGAAATATCCTGGTAGGCGCTACCAAACCCTTTCCTATGTTATTTGTAACTTGTAATACATGAACCCAGGTTTCCATTTCTGAAATTATTTTTGAAATATCTCACTCTCCTCCTCATAGATCATTATTTGAATTTTCACCAAATTTTCACCAAATTTTCACCATTTGACAGATACATTCAATCATTTGGCTGTAGCAACATCCTAACAAACAACTAGTAAGAAGCTATATTACATCTGTCTAGTCCTGGTACATGTCTTTATTACCCGGGTAAAAGGGCGCCATCGATATTTTCGAAAATCGCGCAATGTGATTGGTTGGAACTTACGCCATAGCGGGCAATATTCCACGGTATTGCCCGCTACCATCGCAACCGTGTTTAAAGTTTAAATATGGTAGCATTAAATGTAAATAAACACGGAAAAAAGTAAACAAAACGCGAAACAGAAGTGAAACTTTATTTTATCTTTTAAATAATTCTATTTTGTAGCTACAACAAAAACCTGTTATGTTTACACAATATTCGATTTAAAAAAAAAAAATTTTAGTTCGAATGTACGTTCCATGTGGGAATAGTTTCTATAAAGACATCGTTTCTACATCCTGCTTATAATATTATATTTTTTGTCGTAAAATGCAGTACCCAGATAATAATCCATATAATAACTGCTTATTTCGGGCCATACCTTCGAATATTGACCTCTGTCACATATTGCCCTCGCAAGCTCGGCCAATACTTTAACGTCGGTCAATATTCTCCGGTGTTGCCCTCCTAAACAGTTATTATAGGGTTAGTATTGATATACGAGTGCTCTTCATCTTAGATGCTATTGTAAAATCACTCTCCACCGCAGATATTTTTCATAAATTTTGAATTTAAGATCGAATAAATGTCCATATATGTCATATAAAATGTGTTTGTTGGGACATATTTATAATCTTAACTATGCGGCCCTAAAAGGGTAAAAAATAAATAGCGTAAGGGGACATGGTTCTTGTGTTAGAAGCCGTTGAGACGGAATGAATTTAACAGAAGCCTCGCGGATATTTAAAATCCCTAGACAGACTTGAGGATCGTTTCAGTAAAAGATATGAAAGAGAGAGAGCTGGGCGACCAAGCGAGAAGAGCAAACTCTGGTTGATTTTACTGCGTTCATGGCAAAAAGTAGCCACCCTTTGTCGGTTGTGCAAATAAAAGCATATGCTTGGGCCATTGTCAACAAAAGTGGGAGGCCGAGCAGGTTCAACAAGGATACAGGTCCTACATGGAAATGGTGGCGTGGGTTTAAGAAGCGTCATGCAAAGGAAATTACATTACGGGAAGTCAGACAACTTGGATCAGGGAAAATCCAGTATGTGTAATGAAACTGTTATGGCGCGATATTTTGAAATGTAAAAAAAAACTTTGGAAGAAAATGTATTGCTGAACAAACCGCAACATATATTTAACGCAGATGAGTCTGCAGTTAATCTGACAGCTAGAAAGTCATGTTGCAGCTAAGTCAAAGCATGCTTATTCTGAGCAAAAGGGGCCCAGAGACCATCTCACGACTATGGTGTGTTGTTCGGCATCAGGACATGTACTACCTCCAATGATCATATTTGAGAAGAACTGGCCATCCGGTCCATATGGCAGGAATGGTCCAGACGGTTGTTTATATGGAAAGTCGCCAAATGGGTATATGGACGGACATCTTTTTGTCCAATGGTTTGAACAAATATTTATCAAATCAACGAGACATATATCACCGAAGATATTGATATTAGATGGTCACGAATCCCATATTACACATGCCGTTACTCTTGCTAAGGAAAATAATATCCTTATGCTTTTATTGCCTCCACATACAACCAAAATTCTTCAGCCACTCG
This sequence comes from Hydractinia echinata, assembly GCA_030067915.1. NCBI lineage: Eukaryota > Metazoa > Cnidaria > Hydrozoa > Anthoathecata > Hydractiniidae > Hydractinia > Hydractinia echinata. The sequence goes on along the minus strand of JASGCC010000048.1, from coordinate 103,829 downwards.
ATTTCCGCCCTCTGAAAACGAATCTGTCCAAGTTGACAGATGGGGTAAAGTTACTTTCTGCCACTGGTAACTATGCCCAAATCAATAAAAGTAATTTTACGGCTTTGTTTAAGGATGCATTCGAGAAGACCATGTCAATAGCTACCATCAAAAACAGCTTTTCGAAAGTGCGGAATATATCCTTTTAATCCAGAGGCAATTGAGAAAATTCGCCTTATGCCAACGATTCCATTGGTTTTAACAGCATCCGTCACTCCTGCTGCACCTGATACTCATACTCCTGCTGAAGTTTTATCTCCAACTGAATCCGTTACTCTTGCCGTACCTACTACCCTGCTGAATCTGTAATTCCTTCGATGTTCCTTACACCCGTCGCTGAACTCGTCACTCCCACTGGTTTCCGTCACTCCTGCTGGCGGCGTTACTCCTGCTGGCCCTGTTACTCCTGCTGGCTCTGTTGCTTCCGTTACTCCTGTTGCTTCCGTCGGAAATGAAATAGCCAAAGCAAGTTCAAGCAAAGATGTTGATTTTCTTGTGACTCCAACGTTTCCTGTGCGATCTAACATATCGCCAACGGAAAATTTGTTGATCAGGGCAAATATTGTTCCAAAACACCTCGCAGACATATTCTATCTTCCTCTAACTGTAACGGAAAAGAAAAAAAATCCTAGAGTTGTTACTACGAGCAGGGTTATCACAAATGATATATGGGAAAAGCACTTGAAAGATAAGTTGGACAACATCAAGAAGGCGGAACAGGAAAAGGATGAAAGAAAACAGATAAGAGAGAATAAAAAGAAAGAACGAGAAGGGAAGAAGCTGGAGAAGGAGCTAAATAAGAGCAAGAAGAAAGTGAGAAAAACTAAGCGCGCGGTTGTGGAAGAAGATGAAGAAAGTGAAGAACAAGGAGAAGCAAGTAAAGAAAGGGAATTGCGAGTGTCACTGAGATCGTCGCATTGTTTGAAGCGCTGATAAAAATACTAGTATGACCTATTTATATTTACTGTAAAAGCCCTTTTCATCCCTACAACCCATTACTTCCTTCCTGTAACAACTTTACCGACTGGATACACAAGTTGGTCCAAATTACGTGACTTGTAAAACAATGGTTTAACGAGGATTTTTACCCATTTAATTGAATTAAACTAAAATTTCTCTGTCACGGAATTTGGAACAGTATCACAGAATTTGGAATATTATGTCGTCGAGTGAAACAAATATTTCTCGCCAACTCACCGTCGAATATCATTTCGGGAGCCATGATTGGTTGTCTCGGTTACCGTACCTCCTGAAACAGCAAGAAATATGACCAGCGGAGGCTGTTCGAGGTGGCAGCAAGAATAAAACTGAAATATCACGGAATATGGACCAGATACGCTACCAATTTTCTCTAAACTTACACCATTTAAACAGTGCCACTGTTCCCAAAATATCCAGCTACAATTCCTATACCCAAATGTCAAATTTTGATCGATTTCCAGGATATTCAAATGCTAATAAATTTGAACCGCTAGAGAGTTGAGTGATCCCTCATTTTTTTGTCTCATTGAGCTCTTTCCAGTGAGTTATGTTTTATCAACATAGTTAAAGTTCAATTTGGGTGTGGATATGCTAGCTAACGTGGTCTGTGTATTATTATAGAGATTTTAATATCGTCACCTAAATATGCGACGCGTAACCATAATTAGGTTATATATTTCATTTTAACATCAATTTTCGAATCATGGTCATAGGCCGTGGGCCAAGAGACGTAAACGTTTAGGTTTGTACCCCAAATCTCGGGACAAGGTATCTTGGTTGATATTAATACTTTAAAGGATGCTGATCACGATTTAAATGTTACCAAGGCCCAAAACCCGCAGTTTTCTTTAATTTTTACAAAACGTGTTACTTTTTTACTGTTTTATCGTTCACTTCTAATGCCGCCCTTTTTAAAAATAAAAATCATGCTACACCGCTACAATAACTTTGCGGAACGTTGTCCTGGTACAAAAACAAAACTTGCTTGCAATAACATTCTGCGGAATACTATGGCTTGTTCGGGAAATGCAAGGGGGCGAAGATAGTTTTGTAAAGGGATGACATTATGTAGCTAATCGTCTACTTATGGGCCTGTAACACTAACTTTCATCGCTGTTTGGTTCATTTGATTGTGTTCAATCATCGAACTTGATTAGATTTACAACAAAATCCCTAAAACGGGTTACTGAGTGCCGCAAAGAGTGGATGAAGTATGACTCAGAGCCTCAAAAAAAACATATGTATGAAGTCCTTTGACTTGTTTCCACAAAGCGAGGGGGAGAATTGGTTGGAAGAAACAATTTCTGAGTTATTTTATCATCGGCAATGTTACCAAAAGATTTACAGACTGTGGAAAGTTAAAAAGAGCTAGTGACAAAAAGAAAAAGAGCAAAGAGTAGGATCTGATCAGGTAAATACCTGCTAGCTCTAGATCGGTTATACAATTTTTTTACAAGCCAGCCATGGAAGACTAATATTTTTAAATTCTTTGATTTTCTGTGTGAATAATAAGTTAAGGTTTGATGTTAAATTTGTTAAAATAAGCCTTAATGGCTTAGGTTTCGCTCATACATTTTTATTTTTATTGGACAAAAGTAGTTCCTTAAGTTTTTTACCTACTGACCTAGAATGATGTTGTGTCAGTCAAACATTTACGTTCATCAGTAAAGAAGCCATCAACATGTAGTGTTGGTGCAAAGTCTGGTCATGTTTTACCAGCAGTATGTATTATATGCAAACAAGGAAACTATTTATAAACTGTGCTTATATTGATATTGATTATTTGTATATTAATTTTATAACAATGGCAAAAAAATTTTAATAGCTCCATTATGCATGAGGGTGCCGACTTGCCGAAAACTTTGCATATATGAGGGCGAACTTGGGGGATTTTTCGGGTTTTTTTAGACAAAGTTATTTATATTATATTTATGCATATGTTATTTTAGCAAAATAGCAAGAGAGTTAAAATTGGCTTGTCAAATATAATCATATATACTTCTAAGAAGAACTCCTCAGGCTTGTTATGAAGAGTGTATAGTTCTTCTTTGGTATAAAAAATACTATCTTATTTTTTAACAGAGATCATCAATGATCAGCGGTGTCAACCTAATATTAAACGTGAGTTGTACTTTGGCTGCTCTTAATTTGCATGTGTTATTGAGAAATGCTCAAAAATTCACTAAAGCATGGCCACCTACATCAGAAGAATTCAATATAATGCTGTAAAGATTCAATACCACCGTTGGTGTATAACTTTGTTGCATGGGCAACTGGTAAAGCGACTCACCAGATGATGATTACACAATTCTAAAACTGACCAAAGATGAGAATGTTGTAATGGTTATTGCACAGGATTTGATATATCACGAAAGTAATGGATGGAATCCAACCCCAAAATCAATGGCACTTGCCCATGGCTGTTCGACAGATTCCTGGTAGTGAGCGTCTTATCAGGATTTTAAATGGATTTGGACATTGTGTTTCACACTCTTCTGTTCTGAGACATGACACTGCATTAGCTGAACAGTCAATAAACTCATCAAAAGAATTACCTAATACTGTACTGCTGGGGAAATTTGCAACAGTGGTTGTTGATAATGCAGACTTTGGAGAAGAAGCAAAATATCAAACGCATATTACAAACATGATAATCATACAGAATCCTTCAGAATACCCTGTCACTGAAAAAACATTTACAAAGAAGACACGACGAAAAGCTTTAAATGCACCAAATGGAATTATTGATGAATATGCTATCATGAAGAAAAAGTCACCTTCCTTCCATCCAATACCAACTTGACATTAGTAATAGTAAAAACTGATGAAATCAATCAAGCAAACTTAAAGACCTTCTGTACATTCTTCTCAAAGGATTTGCTGGAGGTGACTTGTTACCCAGATTGGACAGGATCATACAACACTAATTTATCCAGCAAAGAGAACCGTCACAAATCACGTATCTGCCTATCATTGATGCTTCTCCAACCGAGTATGCAACACTCTACACCTTCATGAAGAAATGTTTGAAAATGCTTGATGAACTACAAAATCGTTACTTGGCTGTTGTATGTGACCAAGCTATATATGCAAAGGTACAACATATCCGATGGAAAGGTGATGAAATGAAAGAGAAACTTATCATTCGTCTTGGTGCATTTCATGCAATTATGTCGTTTTGTGGTACAATTGGTAAAATGCAAAGAGAGTAGATTTTGTTGGCGACCAGTATTTCCCGACAAGTATAAAAACGCAGAAAGAGCTAGGTGTTCTTCAGAAAGGTGGCAAAGTATTACCATTCTTCATCCAAATCAGAAAGTTCCCACTCAATGGAGAAAGTACCTTAGTGTCGGAGAAATCAAGGAAATCTGCTATCTTTTCTAGTGACATCGTGGCGGGAATATCGCTCAGAACAGTTAAAAAACATAACAATGTTCGTAACAAACAAAGACCTTGTTACAAGCTACTTCCTGCAACGACACCAAAAGATACGCTGACATCAATACTTGCTCTAGAATTATCATGCGACCAGGAAGAGGCAGACACAAGACTGGTCCTTCACAGCAGTCACGCAGCAGAACGCTTTGGGAGCGTTCTTGTTAACACACCAGATACAGATGTTATTGTTGTCCTGGTCGCAACTTACAGTTCAATATCTTCGAACCTGTTCGTCGAAACTGGAGTTGGTGACAGGAAACGTATTTTGGACATCAAAGCTATTGCATCTTCCCTTTCAGACATAAAAGTTAATTCAATTATCGGATTTCATGCATTTACAGGTAAGGGGATACAATAAACTCATTTGTTGTAAAAATCCGGAATTTTAAGCAATATCTAAATAATTTTTAAGGAGAAAACAAGTGGTAAATAAAACAAATTCTGTTAAAATAAACAATTCCTTTACATGACCAATTTTATGTGGTGTTTTTCTCTAATGTAAGGACAATCTGCAAAAATCAAATGTTCGTAAAAGAGTGTAGTGACTCGAAAATATAAATACACTTTTAATCATGGCTGGAACATTGAAAACGACGAAATTGTTGTAGATTGGATGGATACAGATTGTACTGTAGAGATGCTGAAAGAATTGATCAGCTGTGGATGCAAAAGTGGGTGCAAAAAAAGAAGTTGCAAATGTTTAAAGAATGAACTCTCATGTACAAAGATATGTAAATGCATTAAATGCGAGAACGGAAAAGAGAATAGGAGTAACTACATCGAAATGCAGATAAAACTAGTCTTTTAAGACGGAAAGTTTAATGAAAAAAAAGGAGGTTTCTCTCCAAAGAATAAGAAGCCACTGGAGAACTTCTGCATTCTCCCCTTTACAGGGATAACCGGAAAGCTAATGGATTTCGACTGTACTGAAACAAACACCTATGAATGTGGAAACATGAGGATTGGTGAAATTCACTCATGCTTGGGATCTGGTGCGGGCCCTTGAGTAAGCATCCCCTGCCTCCTGCAAGACACCAGCCACATTCATTGACACCGTCCGCCAAAACCACTAACTTTTGTTAAACTTTGGAAAAAGAAAAGTCGACAATGATATCGCAGAATCAAGCGAAGAAGATTGCGATGATGAGGTTGATGTTAATTTTAGTAACGTCGACTTTTTAATTGAAGAGTCAGATATTGACGCATCAGACACTGAAAATATTGGAATAACGTTGTTGTTGTTTTTTACTAAATATCGATAACACACGATCTGCTTTTTTCCCAATAATTATTATTTTACTTATAATTAAGCTACTTAATGACCTTTTTGCATTTTCAGTCGATATTCATGAAAATGATAATAGATACAAGAAAAAATAAAAAACTGGTATAAGGGACGCTGGAGATTTCAGTTCATCGAAAAGTTCTCGATACGACCCGATAATTCAAATAGTTTACCTAGTTTTTTTCTAGTTTTTTAAGGCTGTAAAAATTTTTTAAGTGTGTGTTAATATTAAATTGTGTTTACATGTATTTTTGAATTTTTTTTAACTATATATTACAAGAAATACTTTGAAAAGCACTTAACACGATAAAACACGATAACACACAAATAATGTATTTTTGATGCTCAATTTCTCGAAAACTGCGGGGTTACCAGCTTGGTAACATCTTATTTTTGAATTCAGCATGTTTAAAATCGCTAATTTATATATAGATACTTTTGTCCCGAGATTTGCGGTACGAAAACTTTTTTTCCGAGCTTTTAAGACGGATTGGCCCAAGGCCTATCACGTAAACCATCCGTCTCAACAAGATATTTGCGATTTTTTCTTAGGAGTGTGTGAAAAGCTATTTAAAGATTGGCATGTCTTAACTAGGTTACATATGGTTTAATGAGGGTGGTATGACCTAATTAGCCTATCATCGCCTGATTAGGTGTTTACCTCTGACGTGGGTTGTTGAGATTTCTACGACAACATGGGGTCCGCGGGACAACGTACAGTCAGGGTAAACACTAATTAGGCGCATGACCTAATTAGGCGAGTCCGTTTAGTTAGGCGACGTGAATGTAGTTTAATTAGCTACCCGTAGTCTAACTAGCGAACGAAAAAACTTTCTGTTGTAAATATGTCGAAATCATTGCGTTTTCGCACTACCAATTTTTACGTGAATCAAATCTGTTTCACTTTGTAGACAATTTTGACCAATTCCCGTTCCCTCTATACAGCTAATTCGCCGATGCATTATGGTAGTTGTATTCTAGCACGTTTTCTCTCCCAGAAGCGAGAGTTTTGTAAATAAATAACAGCATTCTTTTTATTGTGGCGATAATAACAAAAAGCCGTTATTGTTTGTGATAATTTTCAAAATCTCCTCAAGAAAATCATTATCTCCTTTATCCAAAACCCGTGTTATTGATGTAAACATTTAAATATTGTTAAGTTAGTGAGTTTTAGGAGTGAAGAAGTCGAAATGGAAGTAATAAACAAGGATACAGATTTAGATATAATTTTAAGCTCTCAGATCTTGGGCCTAGCTTTTCTCAAGCTCTTGTGTGGTACCAAGACCTGTTTTTTAAAGAATTAACAAATGCCGAGAGGACGAAGAAGTGGAGGAAAGAACACACGAAGATATAAGTCAATGGTCGACTGATCTTGCAGCAATGCCTTCGATCACCCAGGAGAAAAATTCACCAATATTTAGTTCTTGGAGAATAGCTGTGGATAGCAAGCCGAAGGGTGTTACAAAGCATAAAATTCTTGGATACCAACTATTCAAGGAGAGCTACGTGAAAAAGTGAGAGTTAAAAGTAATGTTTATGGCTGAAAAATTAACTTTCTTGTGAAATGTTTTGTAGCTGCTTCCATGAAAAGAGAAAAATATTCTGTTTATGTCCACCTGTGTCAAAGAAGTGGTGATATTTTGTATGCGAAATGTTTATGTAAAGCTGGAGCAGGAGGATGCTGCAAGCATGTCGCAGCCAGTTCTATTTTCAATTGGTTGAATACAAACAGTTGGACTTAAAATTGGTCCCTGATGACAAGACATGCACAGATTTGTTACAAAAATGCATGGTACTTGGAGAAAGTGCAAATTCTGCCGTTGGTCACAGGAAATAGAAAATTTTGTTCTACACCACTGTTTGCACATGAGCCTCAACCGAAAAAGTCAAAAAATTAGCGACAGACTTATTTGAAATAGGGCAAGGAACTTCAATGGCATATTTATTACAAGGAAATGACTATAAACCATCGTCATTTTATGACACATCTATAAAAGAATTTAATTTTGAACAGACAAACAGTGAAACAGTTGAATTACGTCCGACAGTTAATTTATTTTTGCAGGCTCTTGACTTTGAACCAGAAATAGCAGAGTTATCAGATGAGCAAAAGTCATTTGGTAAACAATTTCATTCATGTCAATGCCGAACAAGTTCGAGACATAGAAAAATCCACATGTACTCAGTATAATGTGGTATGTGGTACACAGAAAGAAAGAAACGCATAACATCATCCAATTTTGGATCTATTATAAATAGAAGAAAAAAATATACATCCAAAAAGCATAATACAAAAATGTCTAAATAAAAATAAAAACTTTACATCAGAGGCCTGCAAATGGGGCTTAGAAAATGAAGTTAATGCTATAAACTGGTATCAAACCGAGAAAAATATCGAAGTCGAAAAATGTGGTTTCGTTATTAATCCAAAATGGCCGTGGTTAGGTGCAAGTCCTGATGGCGCAACAACTTTGAATGGGAATGCTCGATTGATTGAGGTGAAGTGCCCATATTCAAAAAAGGATTGCTCTATTTCTGACGCATGCAAAGATAAAATTTTTTTTTACAAATATCGAATGGCAAGCCAAACTCAAAGAAAGACATAATTATTTTCACCAATGTCAAGGTGTGATGGCAGTAACACAAGTCAATGAAATTGATTTTATTGTTTATACAAAAGTTGACCGACATGTGGAACAATAGTTTTTTCAAAAGGAAAAATGGAACAGAATTACTTTGCCTGAGCTAACACACTTTTATTTTCACTTTCATGCACAGCAACATTACAGAACAACAGTATGAGTAAATAAAATTGTTTCCTCACAATATTGTTTTGTCTTTATATTTCATGATCTAGTATATATATATATATAGTGTACGAAAGTTTATAATTTTTAGTCATTCGTATTTACATCTGGTACCAACTGTGGTAAAAAATTAACTAAATAACAACAAATAACCCATATCTTATTGAGTTCAGCAGCCATTGATAGTTTGAAAACTGTTTGTAAAATTCGGTAATTTTTTATACGTTCGATTGCTCGTTCGACATATACACGTACAGATGCTATTCTTCTAGTTTCGTTTTCCTCTAATAAACTTAGCTGAGGTTTTCCATCTAAAAATGGTGGAATATTTAATGTTACTCCATCAGGTAAATCTTCCTCGAGCTCAAATCCTCTATCAGCCATCACAGAATCCCCAGGCTCTAGCAAATCGTATATACCACTATCTTTTGTTATTCGTTTATCCGAAAAGCGTCCACCATACAAATCAGAGACAAATGTCACTGATCCATCAGGAGCTATTCCGACTAATCCTTTTGCTGTATTATGGTGTTTGTAATTTGAAAAGGTACCGGACTGTGTGCGATATGACGTAGGCATTTCCACAAATACTTCTGTAGCAATCTAATATGACACGGGTATTTGGGTAACTTTTTTGAAAACATTTCGGCATTCTATTTTGTACTGTTTCTTTTGAAGCCCATATTGGAAGCATACGGAATTGTGAATGTAAAAAATCTGTCCATGTAATCAATATTCTGCTTATGTGACTTGTCGACATATTAAATCGAACAGCCATATCTTCTAACAAAAGTCCACATCGAATTCGAACCAGTATCATAAAGAATTCTTCTTCTGCGCTCAATGATCGTGATCGGCCTCGTTTTGTAGAGTTTATATTTTTTGTATTTCAGTGTTAGTATTTGAACCCCAATATATTAGTTTATTTGCAGCTGGTTGTAAATATTCTAAAACTGCTTTGAATAATTTATAAGATTCGAATCCGGTATAAAACTTAAAGTGTGCTTCATTGTGTTTAAACCGGTCAATTGAAAATGCTATGTCACTTATAGTGGCTTGCTGTTTTTCAATAGTTTGATCAAGTTCCTTTTCATGAATTCTCATACAACTAATTTCGGCTCTTGTTTTAACTCTTCCTCAACAGATAATTCTGCAGCAATGTCATTTGTCGTAGCCCTCACAGGAGAAAATAGTTGCAATTTACAGTTTGTACTGTTGAGAGTTTTTCTTGGTTTGCTAGCTGTTGGTTTGATAGTTTTTGGGAATATTGTGGGAACATTGTTCATATATGTCTTCTTTCCACCAGTGAAATGAACAGAGCAAACTCTATGCGATGTAGAAGGTACAAAATCCTTTCTACTGATCATAAAAAGCCATTTCTTTCGAAGCTCTGAGTCTTTAGGAATGACATAAAAAGATAAGTCTGGATTCTTCTTTGAGTTGTTTTGACAGAGAGGTACACAGCAAGTTATCCCTCCTCCTTTACTTTTAGCTTGCAATAAAAAGCTTGAACTTGATGAAAAGTTAGAGCCAATGCTTGCAGGAGAGCCCAAGTTTTGAAAAAAACTGTTGTCTTGATTAGAATTTTGTATATCGCTTTGGTTTTGAGTAGAATTAAGGATGAAGTGTACTTGTTCGGCCATTTTTGTTACTACGGATGGTTTGTTTACGTTTTCGCGGAATACAACTACCATAATGCATTGCGAATTAGCCGTATAGAGGGAATGGGGAATTATCGTCTTATTTGCATCGCGCATTGGCAACTTATGGCCCAAACCTCGTGTGGCAATATTTGTTGTTTTAAATAATGGATTTTTGCGGAGAGAAGCGGAGCCCATTTCCTCATTAAGGTGGTCCTATACCTGAAATGCTAAAATCCGATTTACTGCATTGTGTGCTTTTATTTTTGGACTGAATGTACCATTACATGTATAAAATACAATAAAAAATTAAAAAATAATTTTTTTATATTCTGATCATGGTTTTTCGGTCCATCGGGGCCAAAAAAGTACTATATACGCTGCGGTCAATAATTCAAGAAATAGTGAAGATACCTTCTTCAACTTTTCACTACTTATTCATGTCATGAAAGTACAGGTACTGATTAAAATTCAAGACAAAAGGTCAAATGGATACCTATTTATGCGCATTTGAGTTTTCGGGTAAAAAAATTGCCTAAATTTCAAAAAAATTAGGTCCATAACTCACAAATGAAAATCATCACATACCCAAAATCAATCAGTACCTGTCTTTTATATGGATAAACATTCCCTGAAAATTTCAGATAAATTGATGAAAGTGGAAAAAAGTTATTGACCGCAGCGTTTGAAAAAAGCATATATTAGAAAAAGCGACTTAAAGTTTCGAAAACATATTTTTCCGGTTTCAATTCATTTCTTTAAGCCAGATTTACAGTAACTATGAAGCTGTTATGTCAAAAATCTTTATTTATGATGACTAGATATTAATGTCAATGAAAACTCTATTCAAATGCTACATTTTATCTTTTTGTCACCCATTTCTATGGTACTACGTCAAACATAAACATCCTCAGGCAACGCTTCCAAATGACACCATTTATTGACTCATTGTTGTTTTGAGTCTGACCGTGCAAATATTTGCTCAGTAGCTTGTTGTCACTAAGATAAAAAACACTGGTTTAATGGCTTCACGAATTGCTACTGGTAAGCCAGGGTGTTTTCCTTATACGTACTTGTGCCATTCAATCGGTCAGCTTGATAGTGATACCGGCTATTACCAGAGTACGTGGACACATTCGATGTTTGAAGTACCAATCAAATGCACGAGAACAATGGTACAATGTTGCACTAATTGCCTTCTTCAGTTGATACACAGATGTACCAGTGCACTGACGAACAGCTATACCAAAATAATTTTGCAGCTAATTTATTACTTTTTCTGTGAGTCTTCCTTTTCCACCTAGCTAGCTAGCTAGCTAAGGGTTTTCCATGTGATAGCAGAGCTTTGTTTGTTTGCCTTTAGTTTTCGCAAGCGTCCATCAACTCCTTTATGAAATGTGACCAATACATTCCAACATAATAAACATGATAAAAAGCTTCCCACTTTATTTATACACCAATGAGATACTGTTTTAATAAGTATACTAGGAACAAGGCAAGCCAAATCTCTCCACAACAACACACTCTTCAAACACGCTTTTATTCCATTTTAGCTATACCTCGAAACAACTGCTGACAACCCAAGGCCCATAGATTAAAATGAAACCCCGGTTTGGTGTAAAAACTAAGTTTTAGGCCAAATAAGAAGAGGAAAAGACGTTGCTAAGGCCGTATCCAAGGAGAATTTTTGATTTTTGAACACTACTACTAATTTTTGATAACGAAATAGAGCAATTTCCGGGTTTTTTCATAAAAAACGAACTATGCCACTGTTTTCTACGCATACCAAAATGTATAAAAACGATAAAATTAAAAAAATGATTTTTTTGTGATTTTCAGGTATAGGACCACCTTAAATAAGCCAAATATAAGGGACGGAGGAGAGTGTATAGGATTTCCGCACGTATACATCAAAATTTAAATTTTCGTAGGACGTTTTTGGACTGGGTTGCCCCGTAATTTTTCTGGTTATTTTTTCGTAAATTTCAGATTGAGCGAGAATATACGGCGATGGAGTGCTTTTGTTTATTTAAAGATCTCCTAGCGGGAACTTCCAGTTGAGACAAAGTTAGTTCTAACCACGTGATTCATAAGTCACTTTGGCTAATATCACGTGACTTTTTCTCGGATAACATAGCGCCTCAAACTCAAACTTTCGTTAATCTAAGCTATATCCAAACTTCTGGAAGGTCATTTTCAAGAAAACGAAGAAAGGGTATGTTTAGCTAGCTAGTATATCACTATTTTTTACATGTAATGAACCCATTCTTATTCTCACTCACACCTAAGGCTAGCTAGCTTAAAACTGCAGATTTAGATAGAATAATAATAGAACTTAGATAGCATATAGCTAGCTCTAGCTACTGTTAGAGTTAGCTAGCATAAAAACAAACAAACAATGCAATATAACTAGCATCAAACTAGCTACAAGTCTAGCATAAAATTAACTACTTGGCTTGGGATAAAACTACCAATGTAGCTAGCAATAAATTGCTATTTTTGCTGGCATAAAATCAGCAACATAGCTAGCATAGAAAAATTCTTTGAGACAGATTTTTCTACCTATCCTCTAGCTAGCTATTATCCATATATACTACACAGTGAGTGAGATAATTCTACTCTGTAGGAATGTCCCATCATACAGCTTGTTCTAGCTACAATCGTCCACAAAACGTGTTGTCTCTGGCAATTTTATACCAAAAACCAAGAACCAAAAAGTTTAGCAAAAGAACATAGCCAGCTAGACATTTTGGAGATAGTACGTTCTGTTCTCACTCGTGATCAATGTTTATATACAGGTATGTCACGTGTAATTGTTTACGTTGCTTAGCCACAAAAGGGCAGTTCTTAACATGCCATATTTTCGTGGACGATTGTAGCTAGCTATATATATTGTACACACGTCAGGAAATAAACTTTTTTAACCCTGCCGCTGAGCATACACCAGTGCAGCTCAAGTTACAGAAGCGAAAATTATTTCAATATATATATACATATATATATATATATATCGGGAAATTTTTACAACATCAACATTTGTTATTACTGAGGCTTTTTAAATTCTGAACAGCGGTTTTCGTTCAATCGTCAACATGTATTGAAAATCTCCAAATGTATTCATTATTTCTTACTTAATTTCACGATATACAAATAATGTCCCAATAATTTCTGTTTTTGTAACTTGACCTGATCTTTACACCAATGCGACTCTAACGACGTTTTTGTTCAGTTTGGAATAAGAGCTTTTTATCCTACTGTGATGAAAACTTGTTTGCAAAATAAACATATACTGCTGTTTGATTTTTACAGTAACTGGATAGGGTGACAACGGGCTGTTTCCGCTGTGTTTTTTTAAACCGAAGTTGTAATAAAGGTTTTTTGGAAAATGTGACGCCTATCAGATGTCCCGATTAATTTTTGATCTTTCACAGAAACTTTTCCCATAAAACATTGCAGTTTTTTTTTGCTTTGAGAGGGTAAAAACAGGTTATAAACTGTATTTTTATTTTTAAATGTTACAAAATTTTCCACAAAGTAAAATTGTTTTAGGTGCGTAGGATAACAACAGGTTGTTAATCCTGGACAGGGCTAGGAAAAATATAATTATCTTGCATCTACAACAAGCAGGTATTAGCTATATTGAGTATAATAGGTAATCTTTGAGTCGTAGAGGGGGAAATTGCGTACATTCATCACTTTCATTTATAGAGCCCAAAAATGCTTTGTTTTTGTAATAGATCTATCACTTTATGGTAAAAAGTTTTGTGTTGATAAACCTGCTAGGCACAAGAAACCAAAAAAGGCGTTTTTTACTAAACTTTTTTGCCTTTCTCGTGAACTTCTGATTATTTCTAATTCTTGACTTTTTAATGTTGTTGTCATTGGAACCAAGTTAATTTTTAATCTCAGATTTATCAAAAAATGATGCGTTATGACCGATTGTTTAAATACTTGTATTGGCACATAATTCTGCTAACATGATTCACTGTATATTGACCTGATATAAATTTGAGACCTTTTTTATGAGCTATTGAATTTGAAATATTTGCACCTCAATATGTTCTATACTCCTGGCCTAATATGATACATATCTTAGACATATTGAGTATACATAATCTTTGAGTTGTAGGGGGGAGATTTTCTATTAAAGGGATTCCTGCGTCCTAAACAAAATTTATTGTAGCCACTAATTTACGAGTAAAGTGCAAAAAGTAATACCTTTTTAACATATGTTGTTAAGTAACCACATAACAAACCCAAATTCTTGTTGATTTTCGTCCGCCATTACAGCAGCGCAAAGCGTTTGCTTCGATTAGACAGTTGATTTTCGCTCCAGTCCTCTGAGCCTTTATGACGTAATATGAAAGTAGCTTCAAGAACAGCGTGCGATTTTGCTGCTTATTATATCTTCAATTATTCAAACATTTATAAATATTAAGTAAATTTAAGAAGAACCAGGTTAAAACTGTTTTTATTTCGAGCTTGATATGTTTCACGTTCTCTCCTTCCAAGAACTGTTTTAAATTAATCTTGTATTCTGAGAAATCGAGACAATGAATTTATTACATCACCCACTAAAACACACTCCAACGTGAAATTAAAGAAGTTATAAATTTTCATTACAAAGATTAATAAACTGAAAATCCTCCACGGAAAAGGGTCTATATGCTATGTCAAGCTGGCTCGGAATACCAAAACATTTAAGCGCTAGAAACACAATCGGGTGAAACGAGTCAATTTTAGCGGGAAAAATTATAAAAATAAGTAAAAACAAGGGACGGTAGGAAAAACAAGATATGCCGTTTTGCGTTGCCGTTAACTGCAATAACCAGACAGAAAACAACAAGGAAGTGTCCTTCCATAGTTATCCAAAGGACCAGAAAGTTTTAAACGATGGGAAGCTGCAATAGGTCGCACTGAATTACCTAAGTCCGAAAGGCTTTGTTCTGCTCATTTTGAACCTACTTGTTATGAGGGAGCTGTGGACTTAAAAAAGCGCTTTGTGGTAATGAATTTAAAAGTAGGAAGACAACACGTAGAAGGCTGAAAAAAGATGCAGTGCCAAGCATATTTCAGCACAAGGAGCTACCGAAGGCACGCAGTTTGTCTGCAGCACGTGAGAAACGAGCCGAACACTCAACAGTAATTGATTTTGTTCTCAAGGTTTGATACTAATTTTTTTACATAGTATAATTCTCTTTTTGATTACTGTAGATTATTGAAGAAGTATTGCGTGAACATCTATCACAACCAGAGATCGTCGATGACGAAATTGAAAATATTGAGATCGAAATTGAAGACGCAGATGTAGGATATCAAGTAAGTATAGTACGAATTTCCTTCCATGAATCTTTTTGTTCAGAAAAAATAAGTGATATTTTACTTCATTTCGCAGGTCGCCAGTACACAAGTACCGAAAATTTTTACTGTGCACGCACAAACTGACACGCTATCGTTGGCTAAAAACAATGTGCAACGATGTAGCTTTGGTCAAATTTTTAAGTACAACGACTCCGTGAACGTTGGTACGCAAACAGACTTTGATGTAGTTTGTGCTGAGTGTGAACAAAGCCAAGCAATTGGGAGAAACTGGTAAATTGTTTATCTTTACCTAAACATCTGGATGTATTGAATCAGGAAAGATGTACTCGTCGTTAATTTTTTCTCTCTAGCTCAATTTTACTTCCATTCTCGACACCCTCACGGCAACCACCATTAAGAGAGCTTAGCACAATCCGAAGCAGCCCGGTGGTCGATGATAGCTCTGATGGCAGTTACAGGTCAACAATTTATTCAGACTCGGATTCCAGCGGCATAGAAGACGAAGGTAAGTTATCACAATATAATATCCACATTAGTGAAGATAATGCGATTGATAACTAACTTCAATTTAGAAGTTCAACCCATAGCTTATGATGAAGTAGCAAGCAAACTGGTGAACAATGTAAAAAACGACTTAGGTGAATCGTGCGTATTACCTGAAACAGGTAAGTAATTTTGAGTGAAATCATAACTGACCCTACATGATGCGAATGTGTATATTTACGTTGCTTATTACTGTCAGGATCAGCAAAAGACAGTTTTGTATCTGATGTCAGCAGTATTGTTATCGAAGAACCAAACGATACTGATTATCAGCCCGAGGACAAAGAAATAGACGATGAGGAATGGGATATTGACGAACACAATACATGCGATCAAGATTTCAATGAAAACGGGCGGTGTTTTTTAGTATACGGAAGCCAATTGCTCTTACTACTTCAACATTGTATGAAATGTGGTGCGCGCGTTGACTTCTCAACAATACGATCATATGGACATCGGGACACAACTTGCTGTTTTGGATAATAACAACAACACCGGTCGCATCCAAAAAAGAACGATTGCTTCAAGCAGCAAGTTAAGATTATCGATAAAAAACCACTATCGCGTTGCTTACAGGAAGCCTTCTAAAAAGTTTATCGCTAGGGTGTGTTATGAAAGGAAGAGGTATAACTATTTAAGAGAAATGTTGAAAGAAGTGCAAGAAAGGGGTATTCAGGGTGTAAAATCAACCGTACCGACGAAAAAGAAAGTCATGGCTCCGTTAGACCGAAAGAATAAATTCGAAATGATACAAGACTGTGTAAAGTATAAAAGATTTAAATACTAATATACATCGAACATGGTAATTTTTCTATTTGTAATATATACATTTTATTTTATGGGTATATCCCGTCTCCATTCCATCGCAGTGACGATTTCACTTGCTACTTCATCATTCCCTTGGAATACAACATAATTTCCATCCTCTTCCTCGAACTGTGCTCGTATTCGACTAACTGCGCAGGATGGTATGACTCGTCGAACATGTCTTCCCAATTTGTTGTGAACCCACCAGGTAAACTGGCGGTAAGCAGCGTACCTGTAAGTTCTAAAATATAATTTAAGAAGTTTATTAATATGTATGGAGAGTTTGGGGTATGTTTAAACAGAAACAAACACTGTACCTATTAGTTACTTTATTGCGTAGCGGAAGATAAGCTCCTTCACGATCTGCTAAATTAACCAACGACGTCCAAAGTACGTCGACATTTAGGCAGACTGGATAGAAACCAGGGTGATCGGTAATACATGCTAAAAGGAAAAAACAAATAACAGAATCCAGTTCATTGAAAATGAAGTAACAAAATAAGAAATGGTATACTTGCCTATTTTCTCATTTTCAATCATTTTTCGTGTCTCATCCATCTCTTTACAACATATGCATTCAATAGCCAAGATTTTCTTTTGGCAGTTTTGGCACTGACACCAAATCTCGCTTGCCACCTCATTACGACGGGCTCTTATGTGCGGTTGCTCCTGAACATTTTCTTCTTCCTCACTGCTGCAATCGGTCCAGCCATCGTCCGAGTCATCAGAAACCCTTAGTGGCTCGAAAAGATACGGTAAAATCTCCTCTCATGTTTTTGTGGTTGAAGAAGAAAAAGAAGTAGAACATGCTTCTGCCATTTTAATATTTTTTTTCTGCTAAACTCAGTTATTCGCTGCCGTGCATTATTGTAATTTCCGTTCTGGTGGTATGGCTAACTTGGGTTATACTTTCTTATTACATCACACGTCTTTGAAGAGCTGGAGCGAGTGGAAGTAAACAAGCGGCAAGAAGGCAACAAAATAGCAGGGAAGAAACCATGAATTTCGAAATTTTGTAAGAGTATTGTGATCTTTTTATTTACTTTAGTATGATATATTTACAAAATTCATAATTCTTGGCGTATATTGCTTTCAATAACGAACTATTGTTTGGGACGCAGGAATCTCTTTAAGGTGCCTGCCCCTGCCGTTCCCTGGCCTTGCCAGCGCTGACCGTTCCTTTGCCTATACTTCCTATGCCTTTTCTGGTGCCTGCTTACTATGCCCTTGCCTTTACCTCCCATACCTTGCCTACCCCTGCCTTGCTGATTCCTCTTCCTGTTTCCTTGCCTGCCTTTGCCGTGCCCTTTCCTTGCCGTGCTTAATGCCTTTGCCTTGGCAACCTCTCCGCAACACTTTCTATATTGATAGCCATCCACGCCACAGGAAAAAAAAATATGGCGGACGAAAACGTGGTATTGTTTGACGAAGATTTTAACGCTGTTAAAACAGGATGTGAATAAAAAAGAAACGTTACAAAACAAACAAAGTAATTGTTACCACATCCATCTTAAAAAAAAAACAATTTTTTTTTGCGTTTTGTGAAAGAATATCTTCATTAAATTATTGCGTATTTTACTATCGTCACCTAAATAGGCGACACTTAACCTAATTAGGTTATATATTTCATTTTAACATAATTCTCACTTGCGCGAACATATCGAGGCACGAGTGACAATTTTGGAATCATGGTCGCGTAGACTATCCATTCTGAACAAAGAGTTTTTGCGATTTTTTCTTAGGAATGTGTGAAAAGCCATTAAATATTGTAATGTCTTAACTAGGTTACATATGGCCTAACTAGGCTACAATGAGTCGCCTAAATAGGTGGTATGCCCTAATTAGCCTACCGTCGCCTAATTAAGTGTTTACCCTGACTGACGTAGGTTGGAACAGTTGCTAATACTATTTTTGCTACACGAATTTTTTTATTTCTACGGAATGGAAAATATGCTTAGTATCAAATAATGAGTTCAAACAATGAAGCGTTATCCAGAGGTGGGTGGTGATAAGAAAACAATTGATTTCTTCATACATAATACATTAGGCACGAAAAACTACATTGTTTTCCACGTTTCGGGTGTTCACACACCCACTTTCAGTTCTGGCATACCTCAAAACATGACTATTAACAACAAAAATACTAATGATTCCAAGGTTATTGCTAATGCCTTCAATAAATATTTTGTAAATATAGCAGAAAAAACGAAAAATCACATTCCAAAAACACATAAACATTTCAAGGACTACCTTAATGATCCATGTGGAAGATCCATTTTTCTATCGCCTACTAACCCTGCTGCAGTTTAAAAATATATTCTGTCAATGGATGATACTAAAACCAATGGACCTGACAGCATTCATAATAAAATTCTTAAACTAGTTGCTCCCACCATCAGTATATATTTAAGCACTATATTTAATTCCTCCTTCAACACTGGGATATTCCCAAATTGTCTTACCAAAATCAACGTTAACCCAATTTTCAAGAAGGATGACCCAAGCATAATCAGTAACTACAGACCCATTTCTCTCCTCTCCAATATAGGGAAAATATTTGAACGTGTTATGTACTCACGAGTATATACATTTCTTTCAAAACATCCAGCTAACTGAAGCCATCAGGGAAGCCATTGATAAAGGCATAGTCACTCGGAATAAAACCGTGGTTAGGCAAATCGGCACATCCACATTTTATCCTTTTGTTCCGTTTCGCAATTAGTCACGTGACATAAACAGTGCACATCCTTGTCTCACAAATGACATAGAGCGTTCAACTCTCCAACTAGTACAATGCCAGGTTGTAACTGCTCAATAACAGGCTGTGGAACTTGTAGAAGAACAAAGGGAATTGGTATTTTCAAACTTCCTGTTGAAAAAAATGATGAATATAAAGAGTGGCGTCGAAATTGGCTGTCCCCGATCACCAAAACAAGAGAAATTGATGAGGACTTCAGAAGGCAAATCAACAATGACACAGTTTACACTTGTGAAAAACATTTCTTACCTGAAGATTTAGAAATATGTAAGTATGCTTCCCACCATCATGTACGTTCAGTAATGTGTTTACACTCTAAACCTCAATGCCATCACATTTTTGACATGCCGACTAAGAGTCATGTTAGAAAAACAACAGAAAGAAAAACCTCCAACGATTAGAGAATATGATTGTGAGCAAAAAGAGGCAGAATACATTTACCATTCCTTCAAGGAATTTGTTACACGTGTCACAAAATTGAAAACTTTAAATGGCTGGTATATCGAAGTTTTAAATGATAGATTGTTACTGAAATTTTACAATGAAGAATTCAAAATTTCAAAATATGAATTGATTGTTGATGATAGTATGGGTTTTACAGTATGTATCTATGGCTGTTTTTTATCTGAAAATCTCAATATTTACAAAAATTACAAACGGTCTATCAGAAATGCTAATATAATAGAACTTACTTCTGAGATAAAGACTTTAATAATTTGTGAAGGAGTGAATCTGAAGGATGATGGAAATATTAAACCGCATGTTATTCAACGACATTATGATCCATTGTTGGATGATTATGTACCATTTCAAAAACATTTTATCGACACAAATGTTGTGATGTGCTTTCCATTGGAACCCTATGCGATGTTTGTAATGATCTGGTCAAAAAAAGGAAAAAATAAAAAAATGCAAAGACCAAAGCACCAGTGTCTGTTACATCTAAGGAAAGACTTCAATTAACTTTACAAGGGCAACGTTTAACTATCCAACATCAGCAACTGAAGTGCTCCCAATTAGAAGAAAAACTTCACCAGATGGAAATAGAGTTGAAATCTAGCATCAATGTTGATGATCAATTGAGTGATGATTTCATAAATATATTTGGTCAAAATTCTTATGGAGATGCTGAAATGGCTGTCACTGCACAATATTGTCAAATGGTTGATTCATTCTTTGACTGTTTGAATGTACGTGGAGTGATGGAAAATATGCATAAGCGAAAACCCAATCTGGCACCATATACTGATATGAACGATCCAAGGTTTTCATGGCTAGAAGAAGAATTTCTGAATTATCTCACTGAATGGAAAGCAAGTATAGAGGCACGTGAAGGATTTTCAAAGGATGCTCAAAGTAGAATGTTCATTTCCTGGCAGACCTTTGAAGGATTACAGATTACAGTTTTTTCAATCATTGAAGTTGTCAAGTATTTACTTTCACAGGGTATGGAGTTTGTTTTAACGGAACGTTTTTGCCAGGACCCTGCAGAAGAGTACGTTGTGATAATCCTGACGTAAAAACATTTGGATATAAAGACAACACTATTAGAATTTAAAAAACAATTTCTTGTCAAAGTGGGAATACGAGAGGTAGATATGATAAGCGTAAGAGCTGGGTGAACGTTAGTGATGAACCTTTACCAAAGAAGAAGTAAGATAAATGTAACATTAATTTTGTTAGAGGCACCTGGAAGGAATTAAAAATTGACAGAATCTCGAGATTCGGCAGAATTGCCATTTTCAGCCAATTTAATTCCCTCAAGGTGCACATATATTTTATATTCACTCTTTTCAGGAATCGAACCTGAGATCCAGAAAAGGATCATCCAATAAAGAGTTTGGTTTTACAATAACAGAACAGAACAAAATTTAAACTTTTATAAAGCATCACCTGCTTCTGCTTCACATGATCGTTTGATTTCTTTTCGTAGTGCTTTAGTTTTCTTTGTAGTATCTTTATAGTTTTGTAATCTATCCCGTGCAAAAGAGAATGATTAATGCTTTGAAGAATATTTTTAGCTACATGCTTCTCTATTTTGATTTCTGCATCAGCACATATTGCTTGCATATTATTCACTACAGTTGAATCTGTCATTGATCTATCTAAAATCGATTCAATGTCTATGTTGTATTATTCTTAGCAGTCAACAATCTGAAATATTTCTCGGTTGCAAAAAAGATATTTTCCATAGAACTATTATAAAACAGGCAAGGATCTGCTTGACGCAAAGTGTCAAATCACTCACAAATCCCAGTCTGTTAGAGACGAGTTTTATGATGTACCGTTGGGAAATTTAGATGGATTACCTCAAACTCCATCCCTTTCAAAGTCTTTTCCGTCATCTCCTTTAAAATATGAAGATTTTCTTAAGGTTCTTGCAACACGTCGTAACGCTTCTTCCCCAGGTATTAATGCAATACCTTACAAAGTTTATAAAAAATGTCCACGTGTAAATAATATATTGTTTAATGTTTTTAAGTCTTGTTTAAAAAATTGTGTTGTCCCTGTTCAATGGCGTTGTGCTCGTGAAATTTTTATTCCTAAATCCGAAACTCATATGGAGTCTAATATTAAAGAGAACCGGTCTATCGCATTGTTAAATGTCGAAGGAAAGCTTTTATTTAGCCTAGTATCTAGGCGATTAGAGGCCCACATTATCCACAACAACAAATTTATAAATATGTCGGTGCAAAAGGGTTGTATGGAAAAGGTTCCAGGGTGCTGGGAGCACATGTCCATGGTATGGTCAGCTCTTAAAGAAGCCCGTACCAATAAGTCTTATCTCGCTTCCATATGGTTGGACATTGCAAATGCATATCCGTCAATACCACATAAGTTAATTTTCTTTGCACTACAAAGATACGGTGTTCCCCAAAATTGGATATTGTTTATTAAAAACTATTACATTGACATTTACAGCAAATCGTTTTCTCCATCCTCACCCACCAACTGGCACCGTCATATGCGTGGTATTTTTGCTGGTTGCACCCTCTCTATTATTTTGTTTTTAGCAGGTATCAACATCATACTTGAATACACTGTCCTAGCACCAGCCCCCAATTTCGTGTCTTGCAAAAATGTATCCCTGCCACTGGTTAGAGCTTTTATGGATGACATCAATCTAATGTCATCTTCTGTCTCCAGTGCACAGAATCTCCTTTCCAGATGCACCACCGCTTTGAAATGGGCTGGCATGTCATTTTGCCCTCGTAAGTCAAGGAGTATATTACTTGTAAAGGGTAGGACTTTAAATTCCACACCATTTTGTGTGTCTGAGCCATCAACACCAACTGACTTCGTATATCCCTTCAATTGGGTCGCATTATTGATGGTTCTATCTCTGATTCGAAATCTATTGACGAGCTTGACAGTAAGCTATCAATTGGTCTTACAATCATTAATAATTCTTGTTTCAAAGGCAGCCAAAAACTTTGGATTTTGCAAAACCTTCTTATTCCTAGAATCCAATGGCCAATCCTCATTTTTGAAGTCCCTGTATCTCGGGTGACAAAGTTGGAGAAAAAGACATCAGTTTTTATTAGGAAGTGGCTATCCCTTCACTCCTCTACCACAACCATTTGTTTGTGTAGCTCATGCTCTCCTTGTCCAATGCCTATTAATCCAAAATCAGTGGTCATTTACTCTTAAGAGATTCGAAAGATCCTTTAGTGTCCAACAGTGCTCCGACCTTAAAATCAGGTTTGTGGAAAGGGTGCTGTAAAAACAGCTGAAGCAGAACTAGCTGTGAAATCTGCAATGGGCACTCCCCAGTTTGGCAGGGCGGGTTTGGGTATGCGCAAAGGTGACATCGATGAGGAGACACACATCGGTAGAGCCTTACAGTTGCAAGTTCAAGGACAGTGGTCCCGATGGGAAACTACATCAAAAATGACCTGTCGTGGAATTCCATTCTAGTCATGTCCCCGAACTTGCTCTCTTTCTGCCTGGCCTCTACTTTTGACGTTCTTCCCTCTCCTAGTAATCTTAAGCGTTGGAAGATTTCCACCGAATCAAGCTGCTCCTTATGTAATAAACAGATATGCACAACGGCTCATGTCTTAGGTGCTTGTAAGGTTGCCCTTTCACAAGGCAGGTTCACTTTTAGGCACGACTCAGTCTTTCAGGAGCTTTTGTCAAACCTAAAAGAGTTCCGGTCTAACATCGCACCATCTTCTGGGAAAAACTTTCAAAGGATACCCTTTGTCAAAGCAGGCACTCGTACCTCAGGCAAAAGATCCAAACCAACAGGTCTTTTACACCTTGCCGACGACTGGGTAATCTTGTCTGATTTGAGTGACGGGTTTGTTTTCCCAGGGCATATAGCTATTACAGCTCTAAAACCAGATATGGTAATATATTCCAACTGCTCCAAGATCGTCATTCTTATTGAACTGACCTGTCCATGCGAGGAGAATATGGTGTCATGGCACTCCACAAAACTGTCGAAGTACTCCCCCTTGGTTGAAATAATCCGTAGTAATGGGTGGTCCCCTCATCTTTTTGCCATCGAGGTTGGTGCGAGAGGTTACTCTTCCAGATCTGTTACGTGTTGCCTAAAAAATCTTGGTTTTCCCACTAAATCTGCATTCTTGACTGCACGCAAGTTGGGTGACTTAAGCATGAAAGCCTCCTTCTGCATTTGGATTGCCAGAGATTCACCACATTGGTCCCAGGATCTCTTGCGCAGCAGTCCATCACCATCTTCAATGCAGAAGAGTTGCCTGCCACATGCATTACATTCGCCAGGGAAGCCACCAAACAGTAACCTATCTCCGACCACCATTTCCAAGCCTAAACCATCAGTAAATGAAGGAAAAGTAAGTAAGGTTCAGGTCGGCATAATAAATAAAGGTAATACGTGTTATGCAAACTCTATCCTGCAAGAATTAACAGTCTTTCCGAGACTCTAGTCTCAATTGACCATCTGAATCCACCTTTTTATCACCTCATTAAGCGTTCCAACTCACCAATCGACCCCTCAAATTTCCTACGGGCTTTGCAAACCAAAATGCAGGCACTTGATAAAAAAGATTTTTATTTTAATTCCCAGCAGGATGTTCCAGAAATTCTACAGGCAGTTATTGATGAGCTGATTGGGTCATCCCCTGTGGTTGACAATCTTCTCTCTATAACTCTGACAACAACATCGTCATGTAACTCCTGCTTTTTTGCATCTTCAAGGGAACAAAAGGAAACCATACTAACTTTATCTATGTGCAAGTCAATACCAGACGGTTTCAACACACTTTTACAACCACAACTGCTTCTTGGTGGTGACAAATGGTTTTGTCCCCAGTGTTTGATACATCAGGAGAGCACTATTGAGACTGAGATTTCTAACTGTGGTAATATTCTTATTGTACAGTTAAGACGATACTCATCGATAAATGGGTCAACATTCAAAGACAACGGGGTAGTTAACTGCCTTCCCATGAAACATCATGTTTTAAAAGTTCCATCCCACCCAACCGATGACGTATCGTTCAATAACAACTACCACTTAGTTGCAACCATCAACCATTCTGGTACATTGACGGCAGGACATTACTGGGCATTTATCAAAAACCAGCAAAACACCTGGCTTAAGTGTGACGACCGCTCTATTTCCGAAGTGTGTTCTTCCCTCCTTAACAATTCTTCGGCTTACATACTTTTTTTGCTAGAAGTTAGCTTTGTCCTATCCACGAATTAAATGGGGGAGGGAATCTTTTCCCAGCGGTTTCTAGTTACCCCAGCTGAACCTTGTTTGGTCAGCTTTACCGTAATCTTGGAGTTTGCTCACTCCTTTCTCGTTCTTTGGAACCTATAAGAAGCATAGCAAGGGGGCTTGACAATTTGTCTTGTCTTTGGGGCTGACGATCCCACTTGTTACCCCAGTTCAGTAGGGAGGCATAGTTTGCTCGCTTTGTCTACAGGATTGACGATCCTGCTGCCCTGAGTCATTGTTTAAGTAGCCTTATGGGGCTGTAATCTACTCTGCCTGTCCTTTTGATCTACCATTTTGGGACACCACCCCTGTACTCTCCTGTGGCTGGCCCACCGTAACAACTATCTGTGTAAAGCTGAGTGTTGGGTACCCGTAACACATGTGGAAAGCTACGGCCAGGTATTTCAAATTTTATCTGTTTTAGGATACCTTAGTTTCAATAAGTTTTAGTTATTTTTTTATTTTATGTGTACCTATTTGATTCGGTTTAAATTGCTTTTTTGTTGCTGTGTCTATCCTTTTTACAAATGTTTGTATTGTGCTCCTAATGTTGTCCTGCTATCTTTGTAATAAGGGAGATTTTGCTTAGATGCAAAACCTTTAGAGGGTTGGACCTCTACATTTTACTACCGTTTGTCTTTAGACAAGTATTATCATTACAGCCAACTGTTTTGTCACCTCATCATCAATTTGTAATATGCCACAATCCTCAACGACTTATTTTTGACATCAATGTGTCTACACTTTGACTTTCCGTATCTTCTTTTCTGGCTGTGAGGAATGCTAAAGCTTGTTGATTGCTGTTAAGGCTGAAATACACGGTCAGTTTAAAATGATCATTTTAAAATGACTGGTGTTTTTCGTCATTTTAAAATGATGGAACACCTGAATACACGAGTCATTTTAAAATGATAGAATTTGTAAATAAAAGTTCTTTACACTATGGACTCTGAAGAGGAATGTGCTGCAGCAGTTGTTATAATTGCCATTCTTTCAAAAAGAAAAAAACGCAGAAGAAATAGATCTACTTGGGTGAAGCCATGGCTCGGTAGAAGAACAGAACTTGGGGTATATAATACTCTTTTACGAGAATTGCGTGTGGAAGAAGTGTTCGAATATAAAAAGTTTTTAAGAATGGCACCTGAAAATTTTGATGAACTTTTAAATTTAGTAGGTGTTGATATACAAAAAGAAACTACAAACATGCGCGAGCCAATTCCAGCAAAAATTAAGTTAGCAGCAACACTTCGTTTCTTATCAACAGGTGCTAACTATGCAGACTTGCAACATATATTCCGTATACATAAAAGTACGTTATCTCGAATTATCCCAGAAGTATGCGATGCTATCTAAATGAACTTAAAAGACAGATATATAAAGGTAATATTTATTTAACAAAATATTTAAAATATAATGTATTGATTCCGTTATGACTGGAGTTTTAATTACTGCCAGCGTTTGGTGATGCAAAAGACTGAGTATAACTGTGTATATCTTGCTCATTATGGGGTGGTATCTGTAACACTACAGGTGAGTGTGGGGATGTCATCATGCTGGAATAATACGATCCTTGCAAGTTCTGTGGAGTTGACTGTCTTTGTACTACGGGAGGAGTAGTTGTACTCAGTTGAAATGGCAAAGGTAGTAGCCCGAACTGTGCTTGGAAGATTAATTCCTGTATTTTTACTTTAGCATATTCCTTTACCCGTTTATCAGGAATTTCTTGAAGACTCAACCCAATGTTTTGTCCAAAAAGAACATCAACGTGATTGACTTTGTCCTTTTTGGATGACAATACGGCCATAGCTTCATTAAGCATTACATCTTCTTTCGCTTTGCTATTATCAACCTTCCGTTTTTTATTCAACGGCTGTTTGGTTGACCGGGGAACATTATTGTCTAGTTCTATCCCTTTGGTTTCGTCTTCTCTGTAGTCAGCAAAGAATCCTTCACAATCGTCTTCCTCGTTAGAGTTGTATTCACCGTTTTCCTAAAAATATTTTTATTTTAGACACCATCAACAGAAGAGGAATGGAAAGCAATTGCTAAAGAGTATGAAGAGCGTTGGAACTTCCCGAATTGTATTGGTTCCATTGATGGCAAACATGTTGTCATAAAGCAACCTCGAAATAGCGGATCGTACTATTTCAATTATAAAGGCACTTTCAGTATTGTGCTTTTAGCTTTGGTAGATGCCAATTACAAATTCATTTATGTTGACGTTGGTTGTAACGGAAGAATAAGCGACGGAGGTGTATACCGAAATAGTTCACTTTCAAAAGCCTTGGAAGGTAATCTATTGGGAATGCCACCACCAGCAACGTTAAGTGATGATGAGAATGAATTCCCGTATGTTATGGTAGCTGATGATGCATTTCCACTAAAGCTTAACATTATGAAACCTTACCCATTCAGAGGCATGACCAAAGAACAAAGAATTTTTAATTATAGATTAAGCAGGGCAAGGCGGATTGTAGAGAATGCATTTGGTATATTGGCTAATCGTTTTAGAATCTTTTTATCGCCTATACTTCTTTCACCAGAAAACGTCCAGAAGATTACTTTAGCAAGTTGTGTGTTGCATAATTTTTTACGGGAAAAAACTCCGTCAGGTTACACCCCTCCTGGAAGTCTTGATGTTGAGGATATTGAAAATGGAAGAGTGAATGATGGAGAGTGGAGGTCTGAATCAAGTGAAGCTTTGCGTTCAATAAGAGTTACTGGAACCAATAACTATAAACCTGACGCTAAAGCTGTACGAGATCAATTCTGTGACTACTTTAATACAGTTGGAACAGTCCCATGGCAAGACAATTTCATTTAGATAAGTATATTATAAAAAGCAAATGAAAATACACTTGCCAGAGAGGATGTTGTTTTTCTTGGAATGATTGTGTCTCGTAAAAATGCCATAGATTGAAAATGAGGCCACTTTGACTCGTAAATTTCATCTCTACCCGCTCCACTTTTTGGTATTGATTTTTGGAGTTCTTTTGAATAATAACTTCGTAGAGTATTTATCTTTCTTTTCACATCACCCTCTAAATAATAAAATATGTATGTTTTATTATTGTTAGCTTTATAAATACCCATATATATACATGCAAATCAGAGTCAATAAAAATTGCAACAATTTACTACTAAAAATACTAATAAAAGTTACATAAAGTTGCTAATAAAAGTTACATGTTTCTATAAATAATACAGTATAATTCTTAAGTTTTTAATAACAAAATAACATTCATTATGGTATTCAATCCACGAATATATAATGATATAAATAAGGTTATTTTGATATGCTTTTGTATCGAGAATGTAAAAGTACAAACCTTCCATGGTGCATTTTCCCATCAAAATTCTAGTACTTTTAGCCTTTGCATCTTTGTTTTTATAAACTGTCAAAGTTACGTTCCACAGACTTTCTTCTTCTCTCCATGCACTTATAAAATTCTCAGTTGATTCCGTTTTCTGCGCTTTAGTTCCCATCTTGAAAATTATTCTTGTAATATATTAAATTTGTACTCGAAAAAAATTGAAAATGTTTACTATCTTCTATACTCCTTCTGTTTATACAGAATAACTGAAATATACTCAAAAAACTCAATGGCGTCATAGTAAAACAATTCCGTCTAGCAATTTCTATGCAGAAGTTCATCATTTTAAAATGATAAACTTCAAACATGTTTAAATGATCATTTTAAAATGATCATTTAAAATGACTGGTGTTTTTCGTCATTTTTTGTGAAATACACGGTCAGTTTAAAATGATCATTTTAAACTGACCGTGTATTTCAGCCTTTAGTATTGTAATGTTTTGAATTTCTAATTTTTTTGTTGAGTTTGTGTAATATATACCCACCAATATATTTTAAACCATGCATTTCTTTATCACATAAGGCAAATTTTTCAATACTTTTTGGCATTTCTTGTGCATTATTTATTTTACTATATGCCAGAATTTTATCTGTGAGTTTACAAAGTAACAATGTCCCAGCATGTTCACTATAATCAGAAGCATATATTGTGCGGTCAGCAACAATATGTGAATAACAGTATTCGTAAAACTTCTCTCCATCATTATTTTTCATGAGTTTTTTATCTATGTATTAATACGCCTTGTGTGTGTGTGCGCACGGTGAGGCCAAGGACAAAAATATAAGAGTCACTTTCTTATTTCTCATGCATTGTGTCCCCAAATCATGGCGTTACGCTAAAATTTACTAAGTTAAAAAAAACGCAAATCAGGGGGTTACTCTTTAAACATTTAATTATTTTTTTTTTATTACTTTAAAAAATAAAACTCTGTTTTTTTTTTGTTTTTTTTGTTTTAAAAGCCCCACGGGGTCGTTATAAATACAGTAATTTAATTTTACCCCCGGTTTACCATGTGCGCGCTGTATCTCACGGAAACAAGTTGTTTATCAACTAAAAAAAGAAAACCAAAGCGAAGAAGGTTGTCTGTTTTTCAAATTAATCGTGAAAAAAAGTTATTTTAAACAAAGCATGCCAATGTTTACTCATCATGAGATCAGCTTAAATATTAAGTTTGTTGTTGTGTCTTGAGCCGGAAATTATTTTCTTTAAGCACTTATTTTGTAAGAATATACTCTGAAAAATTGGTCAGAAGTTTAGAATATCCTAAGAATATGTCGAAGCTTGATAGTTTGTTTTAAGAACATAGAAGTTTACTTTTTTTATTGTATATCAAACGAACTGAACTTTTTTCTGTCCAAGCAATGGGTAGTTACATATAGTAGAAATTGCCATTAGCTATAGTAACTTATAGCATGCTTTATTTTATTAAGGCATTATATATTTACAAGCCATAGTCATGCTAAGAACATATTGAGAATAAGGAGGATAGCATTTGTCAAAAAAGTTGAGAACATTGAGGCTGAAACGAAAACACACTATTCTTATAAAATACAACGTGTATATCCTATGAAGAATTTACATAAACTGTAAAAAGTAATTTTTCCGTTGTAACTGTTTTTAACACTACAGACTGTGTAATTCAGTGTTGATGTTGTTATAAAAATCTAAACCTAAAACCTAAACTTAAATCAATGTTTACATATGTTACGTTACGATCGTTTGAAATATATTCGATTCTTAAATTCGAAAACGCTGCATTGTTATCTTCTTTGATTTTATGCGTGATTTTCTTGATTATAAAGTTAGGTCTTTAAGGCAAACTGTTCTTTTAATATTTTGGATTGAAATATTTCAGTAGATATACAATATATCAAATGATTTAAGTTTTTATTTTTCTCTTTTATGTGTTGTCAACTATTAATTTTTTATATTTTGAGTATAACTTTGGAAGGGTTGGCGTATCCAATAGACCAAATAGCTGATTTTGTATGACTTAACGAAAACTGTTGGATTTTTTTTTAATGTTTGGTATCCTTTTTTTCCCTGGTGTACTTCTGGAATGACAAAGCAAGTACGTAATGGTTGTTAGAAACCTTTGATTTTTTGGACATTTATATAATAATGCAGATTGTAAGATTCGCACTGCTGTATTGTTTTGTTTTGTTTTGATGGACGTGTATCTGTTACGTGAATTAACAGTGAATTCTTCCACGGGAAACAGCTTTTTTGACATTTTGAAACTATACATTTTGAGTGATTTAAATTTTTTGGGTGAGATGTAT
Source organism: Hydractinia echinata (assembly GCA_030067915.1). Lineage (NCBI taxonomy): Eukaryota > Metazoa > Cnidaria > Hydrozoa > Anthoathecata > Hydractiniidae > Hydractinia > Hydractinia echinata. The sequence continues at coordinate 72,842 of JASGCC010000048.1, read as the reverse complement.
TTTACAATGCTTTGGTAAACATTTTTCCGAATAATTTTTCGCATTGTCAGAGTGTCAGAGCAAGTAATTTTAGTAGATTTAGGTTTTAAATGTCACATATACATGTCGCAGTTGCTGGACACCTTCATTTGTTTTGGGTCATTTATAAATAATGCAGATTGTAATATTCGAACTGCTGTATTGTTTGTTTTTTGATGGACGTATATCTGTTACATGAATTAAATGAGAAATACAGTGAATTCTTCCTCGGGAAACAGCTAGTATGGTAATGAATAGGCTGTGCAGAGATCAAGAGCAGTTAGCCAGTTTTTTTATTCATTTTCAATGGAAGATATTTCGTTGATGATCTCGGCATCATAACATTTATTTTTCGTGATGTCTGACTTTATTTCTTTAAAAAACTGAAAAATGACTTCTTGCCTTAAATCGTTTTTGTTGTCAACATATTCTTCCTCACATTTTTTGTGTACCTTTTCAGGGCTTGAAATCCGACGCGAGTCCGCGAGTCCGACTCGCGCCGAGACTCGCGTTAGTCATGGCTACGCGAGTCCATTTGGCCTCGCGCTAAAAGTTTAGAAAATTGAGCTTAAATGTTTAGATTTTTCAAGGATATTCTATTGTACATTTTTTACTTACTTTTCGTTGTATATTTTAAGCAATAAGGAGCTTTCATTTAAACCAAGCATAAGCCAATGTCCGTAGACACGTGCGATCGCAGATTGGATAAACCCCGTAAAAATAAAGTTTGCAGATATCTTCGTTTTTTATGTTCTAGCTACCCCCTAATTTTACAACAAAAACAGGAAAGTGAAATAGCTTTTTTAAAGTTGGTTTAATAGTGTTGTTAACTTTCAATGATTCCTTTACTAAATAAAATTATATATAATTATAATAAAATTATTATACTTATAAGAAATATATAAAATAATATGCAATAAAAAAACATTAGTTCAAATGCGTTAAATGCGTTAAATAATTATTAAAACGTTCAACAAACATTTAATTTAACCACGGCAAAACACGGCATTTAATTAAATACATTTTAGCGTTTTTAAAAATAGTTTAATATACCCACAAGTGGTTATAAACTGTATTTAATGATACAGTTAAAGCTGAAGTTGTTCGACGATTGATTTTTCAAATAGAGCTTTATATATATATACATACATTATGGGCGTTCTGAACTTTTTTTTGATAATAAAAACGTACATAGTCCACAGCCTCTACCATTTCAATTTCCACTTTTTCATCCTCCTCTACGAATTCCAAAATAGCATCAATATGGAGTGCCGAAATGACACTTGCCTAACCAGGGTTTTATTCCAAGTGACTATGATAAAGGTGAATTTGCCGCTGGGATATTTCTAGTCTTACAAAAAGCTTTTGACACTGTAGAACATAATAATAATATACTGCTAGAAAAACTTGACTATCACGGTATTAGAGGGATTGCTAATGCCTGGTTTAAATCTTATCTGACAAATCGCTCTCAACATGTGACAATTAATAACTCTAAGGCAGAAGAAAAAACAATCAAACATGGAGTACCACAAGGCTCAGTACTTGGTCCATTATTACTTTTAATTTACATAAATGACCTGCATAAATCCATTAGGTTTTCCAAAGTTCTACATTTTGCTGATGATACCAGCCTTATACATTCAAATAAATCTGTAAAGCAGCTCAATAGACATATTAATCATGATCTCACACTACTCTGTCACTGGCTAAAAGCAAATAAAATCTCCCTTAACGCAAATAAAACAGAATTAATTATATTTAAATCTAAACGTAAATCCATAACTAAACATCTAAACTTCTGCATCAGCGGACAAAGAATCACCCCTAAGAAGTCAGTGAAATATTTAGGTTTAATCCTAGACGAACATCTATCAATTAATGAGCACCTCCATTCATTAATACCTAAACTTATACATGCAGTTGGAATGCTCGCTAAAATTAGGCTCTATATTACAAATGAGACTCTAAAATCTGTTTACTTTTCCATCTTTAACTCTCACTTATTATATGGCCTTCAACCATGGTCATTAGGTAATAACCCTCTCCAAAACAGGATAATAACCACCAAAACAAAGCTCTTCGGATTATCACGTTTAAAAAAAGCAGACAACATAGCAACCTTTTATACAGTCAAACAAGAATTATTAAGATAATAGATTACAGTGTAGTCCTAAATTGTTTGTTTACGCATGATATTTTAAACAGCCAATTACCAACAGTCTTTAAAAGCTATAATAGGTGCTTTAACATCATTCACTCTTATGATACCAGGCGATCTCAATTCAATCTCAATATTCCAGAAACCAACACAATCGCATATGGCTCTAACTCTGTTACTACTAAATGTGCTACAGACTGGAACAGAATGAAGCAACGCCTTGGTGTAAACTTTACCCAATTAAGCCGTAATAAACTAAAAAAATACTCTACAACTATTTTTTTTCCATTTATGTGTAATAAATCTTTCAACATCAGCTTTTTTTTCTCATCATTTTTGCCACTCTCATTTATTATTTTTATAAGTTTTAACCTCAGAGTTTATCTTTGTAATGCCATGGCCTCAGTGATTTTTAGGTGCTCGCATCCTTGATTTGTGCGATGCTGCGGCAGTGTCACAACCTCAGACAGTTCAAACCCCTAACCAAATCCTTATAAGGTCTCCATAGTCAACTATCTACTGCTACCTCTATGGTCTCAACCTCATGTACTACAATACTCTTATTTTGCTGCATCTAAAACAAGATTTCATCGTTTTAGTTTACTTATTTATTTGGTTTTGGGCCTTTTTTTGTTAAAAAAGAAAAGTTTATTCAGTTAACAGTGTATATATAACCCTATTTATTGTGCTATTCTACTAGTAACTATATATAATGGTCCTTTTTTCCAACTTGTAAATATAACTAGTAGTAGTTCATATCTATCTATCTATCTTAGTCCCCCACTGGAGCAATGATCTCTCAACATGAATTGGTTATGTGTAAAAATATAAGAAAGAAAAATGATACTTTCATTTTCAAATAAGGCGCTAATAAATCTTGTTAAAAGTTTGTACTAACGTATCGGGCATTACTAAAATGTTTTAATAATTAAATATTGGGTTTCTCCAGGTTTTTTGCATAAAAGCTGAGCAGGATGACTAACAAACATCAACCAGTCAGGATTCTCCAATTTTAGATCTTTTCGGTATTTCAGTGCTTTGTTTGTACGAGCACTAAGCTCCTTTGATTGTTTCTGCTCAACATATATTTTCGGTCTGTTACTTGCATTATTTCTGTTATAATTGATGAACATCTGTTTAACGTCCTGGCTGACTCTCCATGATGCCATTTTCGCAAAGATTACTTGAGGTCTAGCATGTGTAGTAACATTTACGGTTGAAGACTTTGCTCTATGAGCTCTATCTATCCAAGATTCTACCGTTGTCCTGTCGAGGTCAGTATTAACTTTCATTGTCGCATTTACCAATACCTTGTTAGTATCACCCCAATTGTTCTCCTCTACTGCAATGCCTTTGAACACAAGTGTGGATTGCATAGAGCGATTAACTTGATCTTCAATTTGATCGTGTTGTCTACTGCTTCATCAAGTTTATTGATGGATTCTTTACGTTCGCTGAAGAGTTCATCAGATTTTGTTGATTTATTTTCAAGATCTTTCAGTTGTTTTAAGATTAAATTCATCTGCACGTGAGTGGAAGCAGTTTCCTTTTCAGAAATCTTTTTATATTCCTGCCGTACGGTAATTTCAGTGTCCAAGGCACCTATTTTGCTCTCTAGTTTATCCAGCCTATCATTCAAGTTCTTTTCGAGGCTATCCAGTGTGGCATCCATTCTATCTAGGCTTAGGATAAGTTCTTCTACACCGCTGACCTTTTTTAGGCCCATATTTGTTTGAGATTAGTTTGAGGTTAGTTAGATATAATAAGATTTAGTTAGATATAATAAGATTAAGGGACGATTATATTTATAAGATTCACCACGCTCGCACCTGCACCATAAAGCTACCATCTTCACTTTATATTCTATATATATATTTCTGACGTGGTTTGACATTTGAACTTGTTTGTTATTCTGAACATAGGAAAGTATATTATTTTGTCCTTTTTTCTATACTTTCTCTTCTGTTTGTTTTTTGTTCTGTGAACATTTGCAGGACAGAAACTACTTCTCTAATCACTACTAAATACCTTGATTTATTTTTTTTCTTTCTGTTTGTACTTTCTGTTGTGCTTTTTGTTGTGTTTTTTTTGTGTTTGCCATCTTTAACATGAAAAATAAGTCAACCGAAAATGTCTCTAGCAAATTAATAAGGAACTTCGACAAATTTGATGAGAATAAGTTTATAGGTGAATTTCTACTGACAAAATGGGAAGAAAAATCGAAACTGAACTCAGAAGACCCAAATCAGTCAATGGCACTATTATTAGACAATGTAAGTCAGTTGATTGATAAACACGCTCCACTGAAAAGGTGAGTAAAATGAAACACATAAAAAAAACCTTGGGTAACTAATGGTATACTAAAATCAATTAATAAAAAGAATAACATATACCGAAAATTTATTAAAGAGAAAAAAACAACCAGGAAACTAACTCTGCAGACACAGTTCAAGCGCTACAGAAATCTCTTGAATCAACTCTTAAGGCAAAGCAAAAAAAAAATTACTATAAGGAATATTTTGTTGAACATAAACACAATCTCAAGAATGTGTGGAGAGGAATAAAAACTATAATAACCTGCAAAAACCAAAATATATCTTCACCAAGTTCAATCCTAGAAAATAGGAATTTGATCACCAACCCCTTTGCATGTGACAAATTCATTCAGCAATTCTTTTGGAACCATAGCTGACTAAACCAAAGATAACATTTTAATTCTGAAAAAACCTGCTTTGATTTTTTAGGTGAACCCAACCGAAACTCATTTTTTCTCAAGCCTACCTCAAGCACTGAGGTTAGTGAAATCATTGCTTCTCTCAAACTGAGTAAGAGCAATGGTCCAGGTAGTATTCCAACAAGCATTTTGAAACTAATATCACCCTTCCTAAGTCCTATATTGTCGCAAATTATGTGTTAACATTTTCCATGTTGGAAGAAAATGTTTGCTAAGGGTACAGTTGGGATCTGCTACCCTGAGAACAGATTTTTTATAACAGGCAGAACTTGAGTGAGATCCTCTAAATTCACCCAATTTTTGGTTTGTGGAAGTGGTGGCTGACTGTTGAGAAAAGGATCCATTTCTATCTTTAGAAAAGTTGGTACCTTTACAATATTGTTGCTTTGCTGGTGCTTTGTAGTTGCTGTAACGTCCCCCCCCCCCACCAATCCTCCTAGAATAGAAGGGGCCACCATGAAAAGGCTGTTTGTGCCACTTTCTGTTGTTAGCTGGCTTCTTGGTGACCACTTCTTGCTTCATATATTTGCGATATTTTTTGTCGAAAAGGTCTGTGTCATGTTGTTGAAGAAGTGTGGCTTTCTCCTTCAACGTCGCTGCAGCTTGAACAGATGACATCTTTGAAGTAGCCGACAGAACATTTTTCCTGCGTTCGTATGTCAAAACATTTAAACATTGGCTTACCATTGTTACTGTTTTCTCCACTGTCTTTGCTACTTCTTCAGGGGATCGAAGGTCATCCTCCTCTGTTGCTGTTCACACGTTTTCCACCATCATCCAGACTTTGGATAGTGGTCCCATTATGTCTGCCACTCGGTCTTGCACTTTCTTTAACATCTTTTCAAGTTCTAAACGTTGAGGATTTTCCCTTGTTAAAATGTTGCTCAAAGATTCATCAAGTACCTTATCGGGATCCAAATTTGATGGCCGAGGAACCTCCAGTAAAATCTGTTCTCTGAGCTCCTTTTCAGAAATTAACTCTTCGGAAGCTTCATTGGCATGTGTGGCCAATTCCTAAGGAATAGACTACTTGTGAAGGTCCTCTTCTCTGGTGACTCGAAAGCGTTTATAACCATCCCTCTCAAGCAGATGGGTAGCTTTCCTTTTTCCATGCGGATCAGTATCTGTGCTGTCATCAACCACGGAAATCCTTGACATATCGCTGTCGCCGTTTTGGTTGACAGAAGTATTCACAGCATCAGATGTTGATTCCATTACGAAGACGTACAAATAAAATTGTCTCAATTATATAAAAATAACTGGATAATAAAGGTTGATAATAACGGTAAATCCAGAGCTCCTTTCTCGATTGTCAAAGAAATTGAAAGAGGAAGCTAGCTTAGTGTAGTGGAGCCGGTTGGGTTGTAAGAATTTTACTCTAGGAACATGGGATGTCTAATTTCTGCTGATGGCCGTCCGCAGACCTCTTCGAGGTGATCCAGTTAGATATCCATGGGTAATTAGGCTCAGAAATATGGGTCGAAACCTACCTGCCCTTGATTAAAGTTCTGTTCATCTTTTCACGTGTTGCGTCGTTTTATTTGTTTTTATTATTTTTTAATTATTTCTTTGAAAAAAGGGATAATTTTGCTTCTAGGGGCATTTTCTTTAGTAAAACCTCAAAAACCCTAACAGGTTGAGTTCATCATTGCAGTGGCTAGCCACCTCTTAGTAAATTATTTTCTTGTCTATTCATAGATGTTTGTTTCAGTACAGCCAAAATCCATTAGCTTTCCAAGGAGAGAATACACAAGTTCTCTAGTCATCTGTATCTTTGTTATCCTCATTTGGTTCTGCCATGTCAGTCTCTAGAGACGACTGTACATCTAACTTTTATTGTCACATCTTTTTCTGTTGGTCTACGCATATACGAAGACAAGCCAGAATAAGGAACTAAAACGGTTTTATTTGAAATTTACCACGGTTTTAATCATCTCAACATTTTACCTTATGCATATTTTTTAGTGACTTTTAAGGAACTTCAGTAGCAACAAAAAGAATGTTTACAAAAATAGCAAAATAAATTTTATCAATCCGTGGTGTCCTTTATTTTCTGGTTTGCCTTTTGGCATTTTGAATTAATTGTGACTGTCCAGGGGAATTTGATAACAAACACTTAGCGTTTAAAGCGCTAATATTAACGCTTTAGCGCTAACATTTAACGCTATAACGTTAATAACGCTAATACAAATTTTTTTGTAACGATAATAACTTTAAGACGATAATAATAATTAGCGTTAAAATAACGCTATTAACGTTAAAAAGCAGCATTACGCCATTTTGATTTTCCGTGTTGTGGCAAAATTTGTTTTCTAGCCAATGTCAAATAATGCGAAAAGAGCTAATACCTTTCCTGCACGACTGACTCCCCCGTTGCTCGTTTCGAACTTTCGTCGGACAAAACGTCTGATAGATTTCCGTCTTGGTCGGACACTTTTAGGTCTCAGAATAATTGAATAGTCCTGGTCCTCTTAATCCACGAGCAAGCATATTCATGGCCGACCTGACCATCCTAGCTAATTCACCGACTCCTGACTTAGTTAAACGAACTATTTTGCCTGGCCCCTTCGTCGTTGGTAACCAGGTCTTACACAAGAAATCCAGCCATGCGGTTCTTAATTAAGCCACGTTGATAAAGATTTTTTTGCCTATTTGTTTGCCTGAAAAATATACAATAAATTTATGAAAATGACAGTATAGTCATGCATTCTATTTCGGACATGTAGAAAAGGAAGTTAAGATTGAGAGAGTCGCTATACCAGTAGACGCTCGACCATCGTGTTTGGGGTTCACGATTCAAAACGTCCCCCACTGTTCTACCGCAAAATGAATACGCTACAAAGACTAACCTTGGAGCACGTATCGCACGCGCGTTTCACATCACGCGTTACTTGATTTACACGTGCGAATCATCGCACACCTAAAATATTCCTGAAAAAGACTGTAAGAACGCATGGTGGGCGTTTACTTTACAGATTATCTATTTTAATACTTGGAATAGAGATGGTAGAGAGTAATATTCATTCAGATTTTTTTAACCTTTATACTAAGTCACGACGTGGCCTTAATATTTTTCTTAAAAAATTCCTAAGCTTGAGAATAATGTAGACAATGCTAAATTATATAACGATTTTAACGTTAATTTAGCGCTATTAATGTTATTAGCCAACATTAGCGCTATTTTGCAATGATAATTAACGCTATAATGTTATCTCATGTTAACGCTATAACGGTAAAGTGGACTTTATCTAGCGTTAATTAGCGTTATTTCTTTTGTTCTTTGTAGCGATATAACGTTAAAGTTTAAATTTGTTTGTTATCAAATTCCTCTGGACAGTCACAATTATTTCATTCAGATTATTTTTGATGTTTTTTTCAAACTCCTTGTATTCCTTCCTGGCCTTCTGTATTATCAAATGATTATCTGTATTATCAAATGATAAAACATTTTTATTTTTGTCATCATTGAACCTGCCACCTGCTAAGGGTTAACCTTACGTAGCAGTGTTTTTTTTATAACAGGAGGTGTGGCTTGCGGCGTTACGACTTCCGACCGAGGTTCAAAATATGTATTCTCCATGCAAATTTCATCATTGTGTAATGACTGAAAAAACAAAGGATCGAAATTATCTCCTTCCAGCATTCCAACATAACTTGTCGACGGCTGGGTTATTGTTGCTGGCAATGGCAATGTTTCCGGATAAATTTGATTTTACTTAGCTTCACATGAGCTTCGTTTTTTCATTTCGTATTTTTCAAGCACAGTAGTTATTGCGCTTAGATTATCAATTTTTTTATACAATCTCTGACACAAACTAAGTATTAAATCAGTGTTCCTTTTTGTGTCATGGATCACCTGTACCAGATTATTGGACTGGAAATCGATTTATTGGTCGAAGTTGTTGTTGGCAATATTGAAATTTGGTTTTTGACGTCATCAGTTGTGAAAAAGGTTGTGGACTGTAATTCTGGTATGGTATTAAAAGGAAAATCTTTCTGGAATCACAAGATTAATGACTGGGGAGGTTTACATGGTAAGTGGTCAGGCAAAGTTTTACATGGTGAATGGTCAGGTAAGGTTTTGGTATTTTGCCATATCCAGAGTTCATCACTTGGTAAGAGGCTCTCCTCCGTAATTTCTTTACTTTATCATCTTCAACATTGTTGTAAACATTTTTAATTTTTTTTTCTTGATGCAAAAGATGGAGAAGGTGGTTTACATGCATAACGTTAGTGGCTTCTACTAAACGTGAACGATAAAGATTTATAAAAATCGGATCTCTACGCGACCACTTAATTTTACTTCTACCAACTTTGTCCTTAGTTATTTCTGATTTTAGGACCAGAAAACTGCTTCCTTCAGACAAAGACCTTTTTCGATTCTTTAATAATGACTTGCGGGTTGGAGATAAGTAACGTGATCTCCCTACTCTCGCCTTTAATTGCTGGTAACCTGCTGGGGTTAATTTGGATAGGGGAAGTCGTGGTCATTATAAATGGGTGCCTCGTCTTCCATGTAATAACGTGTGATCTGCGCCCGTCTACTCGTTGCTGAATGCCAACATAAACTTTGTTTTTATTATCAACGGACAAGGAGATTGTGTTTTCCTTACACAATTCTGCTAGCTCGTTGACTAGGTTAACACGTGGAGTGGAAATCTTTGTGGACTCTTTTTTCTCCCGTGTTGTGCTTGTCAACCAACGATTTGTAGCGCTTGCTCAAAGGTGGGTTTTTTCTCCTTGGCCTCATGAGATAATGCACTACACTTTTACTTACGTTCAAACCGAGTGTGATTTTTACGTGAGAAGCTATATCTTTTAAATTCACACCTATGTCTTTTAAATTCACACCATTCGTGTACATTACACTGTCCCTACGCCTCAAATGGGCTTCGGCCGAGTTCTGGCTTATGTAAGATGTGATGCATGGAACCAGGCCTAGATGTTCCTCGTGTAGCGCTGGTGTGCCATGTTCTTTAGAAACTGAAATAAGAAAGAGACCATTCTGTAAATGCAAATTGCGCAACATCTCTTATACAACAGTTGCTCTTTCTAACGTCTAAACTAACGTAATTGAAGTGTAGAGGAAAAAGGTTTATCCAGTTGATTTTTTTTTAGTTTAGTTCATATAAAACTGATGCAAATTTTAATCCATGGGCAATAGGTTGCACAACTATAAGGCAATATTTTTTTCTGAAAATAACCTTTATTAGCAAAGATAATCATTTACGTACTTTAATAGAGGAATGAGGTTTTTCGAATATTTGTGAATCTTGTTGTTGATAACAATTTTTTTAAAGATTTTGCATCGTCAAGCTTTAAATCTATGAATAAAAACAATAAGTACAATTATAATTGTTTTTTGACCACTGGCAAATCACAAGATGAATTGGGCAATATATATATATATATATATATATATTTGTTTTTAAGAGCGTTGCTAAAACTTCTACAACGAGATAAAAATAAAAATCGGACTAAGAATCGTCCGTGAACAACCAATCTAGATCGTTATCGCTATCTGAAATATCTGAAACATCTAAAATATCTGAATACATAGCTAAAACCGCTTCTAAAACCACCAGCTTACATAAACTTTCGTGTTTAAGAAACCCTGTCGTCCTAATTCGTCCCCTTAATGTAAACCACATCGTCGCAATTCGTCTCAATTCGTCCCCTTGAATTAACCGCAGCGTCTGATTTCGTCCTAATTCGTCTCAAAATATTTCGTTCCGCTTTTTTTTTTGAGAGACGAATTGACAAAAAATCGTCTAAATTTCAATTATAAGAACAAAACGAGACGAATTTTTTTTAACTTTTTCGTCTTATATTGTCTTATTAATTGGGACAAAATTTGTGGACGATCCCAGCATTCATATCAAACGCACACACAGGAAGAATTAGCGATAAGAAAATAACACTGGACTGTGAATTCGTGGACAAAATTTCGAAATATAGTTCTATTATTGAAGACAAAGGTTTTAACTTATTCGACGAATGTGCTGCAAGATATCTATATTTTATAGTACCACCTGGACGTGGAGGAGCATCGCAAATTACTCCCGCCGAAGTTAGCAAAACATGTTCGATAGCAAAAGTACGAATTCTGGTTGAACAGGTTATCAGACGATTAAAAATATCTATGTTAGGTCATGTAGATGATAATTTCATTGTGTGCTCTGCATTGTGCAATTTCTAAGAACCCATATATACTGACTGAGCAATATACAATATATATATTGAAGAATAAAATTTTTGTCACACAAAAAATTTTGGAATTTAACTTGTCTTCTGCAAAATAAAATTAATGCAAAGTGTTTTTGAGAAAATTTTTATTTGAAAAATCAAAATGATTTGCAAATACAACATATAAATTAATCCACTGTCAAATATCCAGGGCAAGTAAATCTGTTATCATATTGTCACTTGATATCTCATAATCAACATTCAGAATCACTCGCACAATATGTACCAAATTTCGCTTTTCCTGAATAAGATTTAATTTTTTTAATTTTTCCAAAACCAAGTCAGAGTTTTCAGCACGTTTTGCCAAAATGTTTCATCATATGCAACACGAACTGTAACATGACCTTGGAATGTGAATAGGAAAAAATCGCAGTATCTTTTTTCGGTTACACCCATTTGTCCTTGAACTTGATAATACAACAGACTAGATTTCCATTAATCTCTTCTAAATGTTTATAGTTATCACTTCCATCATGTGATAACAAACAATTTTAAGATCCGGATTTGCTGAAATAAATGGATAGCTATCGAAAATACTCATTCCTGTGTCATTTATTCTGCAACATCTGTGCAATATTTTTGTGATGGATTTGTGTTTTTGTTTGGTATGTATTTCTGTATTTATTCCATGTTTTATTTGCCATGTTTGTATTTGTTTCGAATAACATATTATATCACTAATAATATATGGTGGCCAATTGTCCTTCACATTAATTTGTAGTCTTTTTGATGTTTAGAAGCAAAATTTGAATTTCGACGCGGTAATTCTATCATGCCTTTGTTTTATCCACTCTGTGCTGTTACTCTGGGAAATAGTTGATTTATATACAGATTCTATTTGCTCTTTGCTATAACTCAGCGAATCAGAGAATTCTTCGACCAATTCTTTTACATTAAATTTAAGTGGGCATGATTCGGCAAAATTTTCTCTGCATTCAATGATTGATGGCACATCTAAAGCTTCAACAGTTTTGACACTCCTTTTTGCTTCACAAAATAGTATGAAGCTGCTGTTTGGTATAAGTTCTTTCACCTCATGATAAATTTCTGCACCTGGTTAAGGGACATAACCTGGAATAGCTGTTTTCGACTACCTCTGATTTCCGTTCTTCAACGGTGGCTTGGGTAGACTTTTTTAAATATTTTTCCTGAGTAAAAATGAAGTCACTTACACGTCTTGAGTTAATGTCCTTTGTGCTGGTAGGAACATTCCAACTCAAAAATTTACTTGTACAAGTTGGATTACACATACCCACTAAATTTGCAGCTTCGATGCGGAAAATAAACCTGCAAAATGATTGCAACTTCCTAAAAGTCCAGCTGTACATGTGCTTTACGTAATATGGCCCAAATCGCATGCTGTTTCATCGATACCCTCATTGAGGGCACATACTTCACCAATGAAATTGTTTGGAAAGTATCGATATGCCTTTCCCTGTTTATGTTTCATTCGATTCGTTGAACCAAATCATGTTTATTTAAAATTTCACGGTAATATCTTGAAATGTCACTGAGGTATCATGGTGGCAATCTGAAGGATCTGGAATGTTTTCTCCCTCAACTAAAAGTTTGTTTACATATTCCTGGAGTAAAGTCCTCTCAATATGCTCCCTCTCTTGGTCGACTGTTGGTAAAAATAAAATAAGTAAAGCATAAAAAAGAAGAGGCATATCATGTGGCTATATAGATACATACCTAGCTAGCTGCCAAGTTGATATCCATAACCACAAAAGCACTCACACAGCACAGCTGGCTCTGAAGCTTAAATTATTCAATGCTTACTCACCGAGCTGGCAATACTTAGATTGAACCAGCGATAGATTTATTTCGAACTGAAGGAAAGAATTTTAATGCTTTAGAACTCCACAGCTTGAAATCGAATAGTTAGTTCTTGAACTTCAGCATTTTCTGTTCCACTGGCACTGCTACAGCTTGGAATTTCGCTATCTATCTTTTTCAATCACAAAAGAGTTTATCAAAATAATATGTGGGTTTAGTATTTAAAAATACTTACTAGCATTATAGAATGGAGAAAATTTTTTTTAAAAAATCGACCGCAAAACATTAGTTACGGTGTGAAAACACAAACAAAGCGAATAATAGAAATTTGGGGAGATAATGGACAATGCATGATGATATACGTATAGCATCATGGTTGGAAAAGGACCAGATAGCGGAACGAAACATTCCATACGAACAGAGTTTGTATCCATGTATTTCATAACAATCAATGTTTAACAAGCGACTTTTATTTCAGAACAAAGCTTTGGTTTAAGTTTATGTTGCGTCAAGAGTGAAAAAGCGCCAGTTTACTTAGTGGTAGACCACACAGCAAATACACATTTTGTAACTAGAATTTTCCCAGTATAACCAGAAAATACACACATAAGTTAAAAATAAAACTCTGTTTAGAAATATATTTATTTAAAAATGTTATTTACAAGCTTTAGATCTTACCAGTATAGCATTATTTGATCCTTCAGTGTAAGTTAAGTCGGCAGACTTTCAAACTCTTTATTTAATTGAAATAGAGAAGGTTTAATTATTTTCATCACATTATCTGATTATTTAATGTTGGGGAAAAAAGGCAGAATAATTCAATAAATTAATAATGACTAATTAGGGTAAGGCCCATGCACACCTTTTTTGATAATGACGTGGATTACTTTATGAAGAATTTGTTATTCAGCTACAAATAATTATCGCTGGGATTTGTTGTAGTGGTAGGGTTGGTATCGATGGTATGGTTGTTGTTGACGAGGTACAAGGTTATACTGCCTTTCTTCCCAAACGAAATTGAGGTACGAAATCTGGTAAAAAGGCTGTATTGTGGCTAAAATATGGCTTCCTTTCATTTTTTATTTTTTTGAGGCTGCTTGCCCTCATTTTTCCATTCACGTGATTCTAAATCAGTAGATTTAAAAGTAAAGAAAAGTTAAAAAGTTGATTCTTTTTTAGTCTTTTCCACACTAGATATTTTAGACTGGATGGCACACTAATTACTGCATTTTTGGAATTAGTACATACTTCAACATAACAGTGAGCATAAAATTATATACCTGCTCTCTCTATCTCCATGTGCAATTCTTTTAATTTTTCCATTATAAATAAATAAATATTAGTTGATCTAAAAAAAATTAGAACAAGGTGCACAAATCTCCAGATATTTGTGCACACAATTTTTGTATTATTTAATATTATCTAATATTATTGACATTCGTTATACTATTTTGTATCCGTGCAGTAGTAAAACCATGTGGTTGAATTATTTAAGGCATCTCCTTAACAAATTTTGTGTTTTTTGAACAAATTCAGTATTGTTAGCGGAGAATCTAACCTCCTAATGCAGTGGACAGTACCATGGTCACTGCTCTTAATACAACAGTAATAAAATTCAGTTATGTTTGGAACTTTGTAAAAGTATTTAGACAACATAGCCACGCAGTCATATGTCGGCACAAGAACGCCACCAGTGTGTGTTCCTACTAGTTTAGATGTATTACAAATAGCAGAGTCATCTCAACACTTGGCTATGTCATAAAGTGTCCATAGTGCTGTTAGCGACGGTTTTTTGTTAGTGCACCAAAGCACCTGTCACAACTAAATTTAGTGTGACCGATAAGCATGAAAGAATATTCAATTTCATTGTGCAGGCCCATCATTGATAATATATATAAACGTGACTCATTGTCACTGCAAGATGACAGTCAGGTATTTTCCATATTTCAGTTGAGGCCAGTGCACACTGTTCCTTATAATATTTTAATTCTTCTTGTTGTTGCAATTGTAAGGTGTGCTAACTGTTCACTTTATCAGTTTTAGATTTATTAGCGTTATTATTAGACTGACATTTGTCGCATAGGTCAGACATTGGCGTTGCAGTAAATCGCGTGAAACTGACATATGGTATATTCGCTTTATCTCATCTGTCCTGGTAGAAATTCCATATTTCTTTTTTTGTTTCTGAAGAGGGAATCAAGGAAATAGATTGGTCCCTGAAACCTGGAATGTGACCAGGCAAAATTACGGCATGTTCCTCAGCGTAGTTTTCGTAATTTTCGAAAAGTATTTAATATATTTTATTGTATCAAACGTATGAGCATTTGATGGCAATCTATTTTTGTTTCCGTGACTTCTTGGTTGAATTCTGTATTCATCATAATGCTTGCATAAAGTGGAATTTATAAAGATATATCTAACATGAATAAAAAGACTTATCTACAAATTTGTCGTCCATGAAACAAAAAGTGCATGTTACCCTTGAAAGTGTTGCTTATAAACCCAGGCGGGCGTGAGGGATGAAGAAAAGATGAAAAAAAATATCCCTTTCTTTGGGAAAATCTTTTGATTCAATACTATAGTTTCATGCTTTCGCAATATTCAGATAAATAAAATGACATGTAAACCGCAAAAACAATATAAAGTTATCAAAACACAATGTAATGGTATCTATATAAAAAAGTGACGTCGAACCTCCTAGTTTTTACTATCATTTTGAAAAGGTTTGTACTGAGTGATGTGCCTGCATTTTCATATTAATTCTTATCATGTGTTTAGTAAGTTGTTGTTATATACATTGCGATTTCTAGTTTCTCAGCTAAACACAAATTGCGTTTAATCGCTTTGGAATTAGGGACAAGTTCATTACATTGTCTGATTATTTTCCATGTTATTAATGGTATGTAATTTTGGTCTTTCATACGCCACACTTCCTTAAAAAGTTCAGTGTCTTTTTTGTACTTAGCTGTGTTGAAGGATTTTTTGTGGTTGGCATATCTTTGTTTAAAAGTTGTTACTGCTAGATCAATGTAAACCTTCCACTCATAGTCAGGGATGTTAAAATTTGTGGTTGCTTCATAGATAATGTTTTTTGTTAAATATTTATTTTCAACTGGACATTTCATGTTTTTTGTGCAGTTGTAAGAAACTTTTACGTGTTGCGATTAAATATTTTGAGGAGCTTGTTTTTTTTCGGGAAATGTTTGTCTATGAGAAGAAAGAACAACTTTCCGATTTTTGTAGACACGTTTACGTTATAAGGGGGATTGAACCATATTAAATTTCGTTTTCGTTTTCTATTTTCTCCAAGGTTTTAACATCATGTCTGGATTCCTTCTCATACATGTGGGCTGCTTCAATAAATATTTGTTCATTTAAAGAATGTTCGGATAAACGCTGCTCGATGGTGATTGGAATTTGTTCAAGGACATTTGGTGGGTGGTTGGATTGAGTATGGATGTACTGAATTATGTTTGCTGTATGGTTTAATAGTTGTTTGCTTTAACTTACACACGTTCGTTAAGAATAATTTTAAATTTATCCGTTTAAGGATATTCACGTTATGATAAGTTGTATTTATCTCATGTGTACCTATTTAATTCCTTTTGAATTGCTTTAATATTTGTTGTTTTGTGTTGTGTTCTGTCGCTGTTGTATTTTTCTGCTTTTTACGGTCAATGTTTCTAGAAAATCCTTGCAAAAGGGGAGATTTTGCTTTTTTGAAAAATCTTTAGAAGGTTACAACCTCTAACTATAGTATAACCAGCTGTCATTAGACAAGTAATATCATTGCAGCTACAATCCTGGTCAAAATTGGTTGAGAAAAGGCCGAACACATGTGGATTTATTATCTTTTTTGTTTCTGTGGTCCCATATGTAGAGATTCTCTGTTTTGTTGACATAAACTAGCCAGCAAAATTATGGTATGTGTATACTAAAACAGTGCAGGCATTGTCACAGTTTGAAAAATGCAGCTGGCCACTCAACCCACAACCAGCCATTGTCTTCAACATTGAAATGGGGGGAGAGGGGGGCTTGCATCTTTGTTTATCTTATGAACTTATGTTGCATTGGAAATTTTATCAACAATTTTGGCCAGGATTGTCTGAGACATATTTTGACTGTGACATGTAAACGCGTTTGTTTATTTTCGTGTCATGTTTATACGTATATACACGCTATAATAGCTAACATATATTACTACAAGTCTACATCTACCTTGTTCATCGATAATGTTTTCTGCTCATAATTACAGGTATATAAACAAAACAATAACAGAACAATGGTGTTCAAGAAAAAAATACCAGTTGAGATGTCTGTGTACTTGAAATATCTCCACCAGGACAATGGTATACCGATAAAAAGGTTAGCGAAACGATTTAAACAATATTCGCAGGCGACTATCTACCGACATGCTCATGGTTCGATACATCCAACAACAAAAAACACAGGGCCCAAAAAACGTGGTCGCAAGTCAATTTTGACGGATCGAGACGAAATAAAGTTGCTACTCGAGATAGGAAAGTTACGAGAAACGGAAGGAAACTTCACTGCAAAACGTATTAAACAAGAAGCCGGCCTTACAGGAGTGTCCGATAGAACGGTACGACAGACTCTCAACAAAAACGGTTACCATTATTTACAAGCACGGAAAAAAGGGACTTGTGTCAATCAAAGATAAAAAAACAACAAACACAATTTGCACGTCATATGTTAAATAACTATCTGGAAGATGTCTGGACAAACAAAATTGCATTTTACTTAGATGCCACAAGTTTTGTGTTCAAAACGCATCCACTTGATCAAGCACGTGCACCAAAAGGGCGTGTATGGAGATTGCCATCTGAAGGATTGGACACATGAATGTACAACGAAAGGATCAAAAGTTGGACATGGCGGCAAAGTCGTTCACTTGATGGTGGCAATCAGCTACGGCAAAGGGGTGATAAGATGCGAACAATACCACAAGATGAATGGTGAGTACTTCAAGTCATTCATTGATGATAACTTTAAGGATATGTTTCAACGTGCACAAAAGGACATGTTATTCATACAGGACGGAGACCCTAGTCAGAATTCAAAACTGGCTAGGGATGCTATGGAAAGTGTCGGCTGTACGCTTTTAAAAATACCACCTCGTAGACCAGACATCAACCCGATAGAGAACTTTTTTCATCTTGTTGGGAAAAAGCTCACAGAAGATGTTTTCGCACGGAATATAACTTCCGAAACGTATCAACAGTTTGCAGCTCGTGTGAAAAAAACAATTGAAGAGTTTGATAAAGGTATTATTGACTCAATTATTTTATCCATGCATAGGCGTATGTGTGCAATAGTGAAATGTCATGGTGAGAGACTCAAATATTGAAGAAATTTGCTTGAACAGAGAAAACTTTCATCACTGTCATGGCTGCATACGTCATGGTTTCATACGTGATACATGAGGTATACTTTTTGTTGATATGTTTTCACAATATATATACTTTTCTTTGTTTTTAACAAAATATACCTGCGGTGATAATATATTTGAAGGGAACGGTTAACCCCACGATTAACCATTTCAACGTGTCTGGATTTGCGCTGCGCATATGTCACATCTGTGTCACTTATCTTTAATTGACCGTGACAATCAGTAGTTTCATCTAATGTGTTGTTTTATAATTAAATATGCAAATTAGACCAAAGTCACAATGGTTAACCCTTTTTTAATAATAGACCTATTAAAGTTATAGATTATTTAATACAAAATGGTTAACCGCGGCGGTTTCAGTCTGATTAGTGATTTCACGCTGTAGATTTGTCCTTATACGAAACTTTGAATGGATACGGCAGCATATGTTGCAGCCATACATCGCGATATAGAATTTTACTGAATTTATTGCTTGTGAAAATCGTTGGGTTAACCGTTAGCCGTAAGGGGAAAATACTTTAAGGACATAAAATCAGGTCTGCAAAACATCTTCTACAGGGACTTAAATCCCTTTGATGCTCGATGGTATTTGTACAGTGAATTTGAATGCCCTACATCTGACTGCCATCATTTCAGTTTCAGTTTCATCAACAACGCCATGTTTCACATGGCATATTTGCCCACTCGATGTTACAAATATAGGTGTGTCAGTACTCAAGAGTATGTCCTTTTCGTAGTGAGTTTTTGGAGCTGGTAAGTGAACCGGCTGTCCTTTTAGTAATAAAAGTAAGTCATGCCATGGAATCATGCCTGCAGACCAACGTAAATCATTCAAAAATATAATCTCAGAATTTTCAACGCCAACCCACGCAAAGGAACATGTTGCCTGGTTCACAAAGCACTTGTAGATAGATGTGAGCGGGTTCAAAATGAATGTTTTTCCACAATTTGCAGGACCTGGGATAATAATGTTACGGTATTTCCCGCTGCCATTGATCAGAAGTTGTCTTACTGCAGTACCAAATTGAGAAGCTTCAATATTATTACTTTCTAACGCAGTTTTGGCGCAGTGCAACCATTGATGGTCACATCCAGCCTAACATCGTAGCGAAAGGCATTCAGTAAGGAGCTCAATTCTTGTTTTTCGTAGCCGTTCGAGAGTTTTCGGAGCTTGCTTCATCTGTTTTAGATTTTTGATATATCCACTACGGTCAACTTTTTGCTTTCTTTTGTTTCCTATTTGAAGCTCTGTTGTTGCTAGCATTATTTGTTCGGGGTGCACCGATTAATGTCAAATCAGGATGTCCTTCACTCTGAATATACCCGGTGTCATTTTTAACAGTGTACTGCCATGCGCTATAGTAGTTTTGATGTATAGCAGAAAAATTCACGCGTATATTATGTTGTGTTTGTAGAGCTAAGATTCTCTGTTTTGTTGACATAAACAAGCCAGCAAAATTATGGTATGTGTATACTAAAACAGTGCAGGCTTTCACTTATACTAGCTAGTTTCCAGTCCCCCTCTCCCCCATTTCAATGTTGAAGTCATTGTCACAGTTTGAAAAATGCAGCTGGCCACTCAACCCACAGCCAGCCATTGTCTTCAACATTGAAATGGGGGGAGAGGGGCATCTTTGTTATCAACAATTTTGGCCAGGATTGTAGCTGTTTTGTCACCTCATCATCAAATCCATTGTTAAGATGTAGCGTGATGTCTAAGAAATTCACAATTTTCTTGTTGCATTCAGTAACAATTTTTAAACCACATTTTTAGAATAATGCTTGCATTTTCTTTTTAATGCGTTCCATCGCGGGTCCGCTGGTATCTATATATGTGGGACCATCGTCACGGTATAATCCGACATTGTTTGGATAAATTGAATTTATCTTGTTTAATATGAACAATCCAACGAGTTCGCAAATTTCGGCACCGTCATAAGCACCCATCGTCACGTTGAACAGTTCTCCTCCCTTCTTCATCCACGTTTGTTTGCTGGTGTCGAATAGAAGCGATTTTTGCCCATGGAAGATGGTTTTTATATCGTCTTCTTTTATCTGTAAGTGTTGCGTGGTAAAATGAATTGCGTCTAAAAATAATGTTTTTGTTCTTGAAGGATAAAAGTCGTTTATATCAAAAGCTACAAAGCGGTACTTATCTTTATCAGTTATACCTTCGAACCAATCAATAACTTCGCGTGTTTTTCCGTTGGTATAATTTCAGAAGTTCGCGTAATTGACTGTTTATCTTCTAGGATTACTTTACTTATGCGACCTAGTTCGTTTTTTGGCTGCAAACTCTAACTTTTGGATCGTTTTGGAAGTTTGCTTTATGTGATGAAGCCGGAGTTGTTACTCTTTTTGAGGATTCTGTTGGCAATATACTTCGCTTTCACAATATTTTTCCCATCTTGATTTATTTTTTACTCTATCTTATTGGTGACTTTCTTGTAACTTCATGTAACCGAATCGTTTAATAATTTATTGTAATGATCTTTGTCGAGTTTGTAGAGATTATTGGTTTTGTCAGAAAAAGTTAATGTTGAATTAGTATTATATATATAAACGGAAATGATGGGATGTTCTGTAATGAATTTATCAATATAATAGAAATTAATCAGACAATGTAATGAACTTGTCCCTAATTCCAAAGCGATTAAATGCAATTTGTGTTTAGCCGAGAAACTAGAAATCGCAATGTCCGATAACAACAACTTACTAAACAAACAATCAAAATTAATATCAAAATGCAGGCACATCATTAAGTACAAACTTTTTCAAAATGATACTAAAGACTAGGTATGAGGTTCGACGTCACTTTCACATATAGATACCATTATATTGATTGTTGTGAATTTGCCAAAAACGTTGAAATTTAATCTCGTAAAAATTAAGAAATCTTCTCCCTTCGGGAATATTACAATACCTAGCAAAATTGTGAAATATCAACACTGTGTAACAGTTGTGTAAATGTCAGGTAATCTAGTTAATTTTGTATGTGACTATCATTGTGCTTGCACTTTGTAATTTTCCTTCTTGATTTCATTTTATACTTTTGGTTTAATGGTTAACCATTTTTTGCCCTTAAAACGGCAAACTTTCTTTGCGTGGCTTCAACCATTGCTTTTCCTGGTGCAACTTTCTTGGCGATATTCGTTTGGAAATAATTTCTTATCACATCAGTCTCCTACTACGTCCAAGGAAATTTTACCGCAGTATCTCTTGATATATTTGAAATATCTTGGAAAACATTTTGCGAGGCATACACCGTGTGAAATCCTTCAAAATCAATGCTTATCTTTTGATACAGCTCACAACACCATTGATAAAACTCTGGAAGCCGGGGTCGTTAGAATTCTTCTTGAGTAATTCTTTGCTGTGCGTTCTTTTCGATTTTCAAAGTAAAGTATGAACTCTGTATCCGGTTAAAGTCTGATTTGCTTTCACGGTATTTTCGAAGTAACTTATCCCGATCATTCATGAGAGACATCAGTTCAGTAGTAAACCAGGGCGCAGGTTTCGACACTCTTTTCGTAATTATAG
Organism: Hydractinia echinata; assembly: GCA_030067915.1. NCBI lineage: Eukaryota > Metazoa > Cnidaria > Hydrozoa > Anthoathecata > Hydractiniidae > Hydractinia > Hydractinia echinata. The sequence continues at coordinate 50,954 of JASGCC010000048.1, read as the reverse complement.
GAGCAGGACAATTGATTACATCAAATACGATTGCATAAAAAGCTGACCACGATCGGCCGCAGCATTCGAGACATATTTGAAAGTCACTTTTTAAATACGACGAGCTTGCCGGGGGTCGATATATAGTACAGACTAATAAGTTTTTAGCGGCTTTGAATATAACTGTTATCCAGATGCACTCAATTTGGTCACTTTCTAGATCGTAGATCTTCATGTACTATGAGGGCGACTCACAAATGTATAACCAAGGATATTGAAAACTTCATTGGGCCTATCTTCTGTTAAGTGTGTTTCTGTGAATTCTGTGAATGCGTATACGTCGATGTTAGGATGAATGTTTAATAAACTTGTTACGTGTAATAACTTTGTAAAAAGATTTCTTACATTCAGATGTAGTAACTTCATACCACTAGTCTAAAAAATTTGCTCAGTGATTCAGGATCAAGGCATAGATGGATGTCTTTACAAACCAATAATAAAATGCAAGCGATACTTGGTTTTGTCGATCGAATATGAAATTCGTGTTTTCCAGAGCTGTTACCTTCACAGTGCCCACACTTGCCAAAGTTAAAGTACTTTAAAGAATGTGGATCTAAGTTTTATAAGAACTTAAATCTATTTATGGAGGTTAACGTCAGTTCCTTACGCCTTTGGTATTTACGGTTACCTGTGGAAAGGTACATGGATGCAAGGTAGTCTTCTCTTGATTGGCGCAGGTGATATCGCAACAGCGCGGTTTCAAGCAATCTGTCAAGTTGGATTAGAAGAAAAATCGCTTATGCCAATGTGTCTCATAGGATCTAAATTTATCTCAAATCGCATTTTGAATAATCTTATCAACCTATTTCTAAATAGACGATTTCCAGTGAATTTCTTTCGCGAGTGTATTTCTTCCTTCTTTAGGATCTTCGTACGCTGGCGTTTTTATAATGATTCTCTTTTGCGACCATTTGGTCAAACCGGTCAAAAGGTATTTTTTGCTCAATGATGTCTGAATATTTTAACAACCATCGTTTAATGGCAGACACAACAAGCGCCAATGTCTGTGCGAAGTATCAATATGAATAATTTTTCTAGTAGAAAGTTATTGCATTTTTAGTTGCAAAAAATCAAAAAGATACGTATAACAAACAATGAAGTCTTTCTTTGAAATGTCATAAAATTCGTTCACAAAAATATTAAAATTTAAAACTTGGCACATAGATGGACTTATTTTATTTATTTATTATCACTATTTATACAGGATATTTACATTTCAGATAACAATCTGCTTCACAAATGTGTCCTGTGGCTAAAATGTTAAAATAAAATGTTAAAAAAGTTAAATCGTATATATAAAAATAAAAATAGTATCGAGACATATAAAATGGTGTTAAAATAATAGATTAAAAACTGAATTTTTTAAATTTTACATATGATTTCTCTGTCCTCAAACGTAAATGAAAGTTAAGAATCGACAATGGAGCCCAGGTATTTATGGTATGTTTGGTGGTATGTTTGGTGCATCTCCACCAAGTTATAAACTAATTTGAAAGCATTTGGTACGCACTTCACTTTTACATTATCTAAAACAACTTGCTGTGAACGATTAAATAAATATGATGTAAACCAATCAAGTTCGTTGTTGTTAATACCATAAGTAGTTAGTTTTTCAAGTATAGTACCATGTACAATAGTGTCGAATGCCTTCGATAAATCCATAAAAACTACACCCACCAAGTTGCCCTTATCGACTTCTTTTCTGACGTTATCTAAAAATAAGGTTGCAGCCAAGTCAGTCGATCTCATATGACGGTAGCCGTATTGAAAATGTGAAAGTAGATTATTGTCCTCTAAATAATCCATTAGTTGTTGATGAACCAATTTCTCAAGGATTTTTGACAGAGCTGGAAGAATTGAAATGGGTCGGTAGTTATTTGGATCATTAACAGAGCCGGATTTAAAGAGGGGATATCAAAGCATGTTGTAAAGACATGTTGATGATAAAACATAGTGGTTGTGCAATTTCTGATGCACAATCTTTAAGAAGTCCAGGAGGAAGATCGTCAGCTCCGGTTGCTCTGTTTTGTTTTAATTTTTTCAACTGTTTCTTGATGTATATTTTTGATACGTACTTGAATTTAAACCTGTTGCATGTTCTCAAGGTTGTATATCGAGATTTACTCCATATAAAATCTTTTAAATATATCGATTTTTTTTTCAGTTTAAAAGCAACATTTGAAAAGAAGTTACAAAAAGAATTCACTTATCAGCTGTGTTTGACGATGTATCCCGTTGATTTTGATTTGATTTTGTTGGCATAATATTTTTGATAGTTTTCCAAAACTTCTTTGGGTTGTTGGAGGATTCTTTAAGAATTTTTACTGTAGACTGATTTTGTCATTCTGATAACGGTGGTACATTTATTTCTAAGTTTCCGATATGCTTTCCAGTCCGTTGTTGAGTTTGTTGTGCTTTTCTGAGAGCTTTGCCCCTTTCGTTCATAAGTTGGTGAATTTCCGTATTAAGCCAAGGACAAAAGTTACCCTTAACTTTTTTCTTAATGAATGGTGCATGTTTGTTGAACGTTTGTAAAAGAATATCTTTTAGATATAACCAAGCAGAATTTACACTACTCATTTCATATAACGGGTCCCATTCATGGCTTTGTAAATCAGCCTTCATGCTTTGATGGTTATATTTAGCATAGTTTCTACTCTTTACTGTTCTCGGTGGTTGTTTGTCTTTCTTAACTTTCCGTATAAATCCAACCATGTCATGATCGCTGATCGAAGTTGGAATAACATCATGTTCATAAGTACAATCGGGTTGTTAGAATGCAATCAATCAATATTCGGGATGTTTCAGTTATTCTTGTTGCCTTAGTGACTAGCTGCCTCAAGCCATAAAGTTTAAAAATTTATTTTATGTTTGTATTTAAATTTTCAGGTCGAAAGACGCTTGCAACTAGAAGATATTATAGATTTTGTATTAAGGTATGTTTAAAAATGAGGTGACGTTAAAAGGTAACCGCAACAAGAATAACATATCCTGGCTCCGTTTTTTGAAATTTAATTTTTGGTAATTTAATTTAATTTTTAATTTTTGGTAATGAAATTTAATTTAAAGGTCAGTGGACTTTTGTCAGCCGATTTAAGCCCTAGTCGGATATAGGTGTTCCCTTTTGCGACCCTGGTGTCGATTAAGTGAAGTCGAAACGTGACAGGTTGTGTGAAATCCTAAGAAATTTTTGCTACCTACAAATTACGACTTAATTCTTCTAGGGAACGAACTTTTTGTTGATAAATGCTTTTGCGGCTTGTATTATCACTCCCAAATGCCAGGTCGCCAAAGCGAGGTTACCTTATTCGTATACGAGTAAAGTAAGCAATTTATATTTTCTAATTCATCAAGCTCTAATCGTACTCTTAGTGACATCTCATTAAAGAACGAACATTAACCATCAAGAAGAAAGAGACTAGTCTCGCTGCATAATCGTCGTGTTGTACTATCAATCACAAAGTTATATGTATAAAAATCTACCTCTCTACGAACTATTATATTATCTAATTATTATATCTTATCAACTATAAAAGAATCATGGCGTCGTACAGGGCAGTCACGCTCTTGCATGTTGTTTTGATTATGTTTATTATGTTACTGCTTATTCAAGATAAAACAGCAATCAAGTATTAAGAGGTTGTTCTTGGTAATTTAAGAATTCAACAGTACATCTCATATAATATCAGGTCGAATTTTTATTTTCATCCCCGTCCGTTAAAATTTTGTCCCATCAGATTCACGATAGTACTGGGCTGAAGAATATCGTGACAAACCCTCCTGGACTCTAGCAGAAGCGCAAATATTTCTTCCCCAACAGAACAGAACAGAAAAAAAAACGATCACACAAATGTTTGCTAAGTCTAGTAAATTTTTTTTTCCGATTAGTTTCTCCGATCCTTGAGCTCGTTTTTCCTTGCGCAAACGTATCTAAATTTAATCTTCAGTGTATCGTTCATCTTCTTCATCACTGGCATGGATGTTCTGTGCCCATGTCGGATCTTATTACACAGCATAAATACATTTGGGGAAAAAAATTACCAAAAAAATAGAAAAAGGAAATAACACCTTTTCTCCAGACTCATCATCCTAAAAAAAATTAAAAAGGTACTTTGAGATTATACCAGCCCGTTTCAATAATTCAGATTTAGTTTCTGTCGGAATTTCCAGCTTTGCTGGGAATTGATTTGGGTTTCTAAATTGCCCTACAGTTATATCCATGAAGTGACCAGACCGTCCACCATTGTCCATGGACAAACTCTAGTAAAAAATCTCTAGTTGAGGTATACTGTTCTTGCGACGCACACAGACCAGGCGTCGCATTAGAGAATTGGTGCAAAATAGAAATAGCCTCACAAGAAGGCTTAGATGATCAAAAATATGCTCCATATCCTCATAGACTTTTTCGTATTAGCGACAGCGTGTTTTATTTTATTTTAAACCCTTAGCCCAGGTACGTGTTTGTGTTTGCATTGCTCTGAGGTCTTCTATAGACCACATCTTAGTTTTTTTTGCTTTCTTCCACCGTATTTTTTAGATTCATTTAATACGAATTCACCGTCATTTTCACTGTTACATTACCTTGACGCGCTTCCTGCTTCTCTTCTTCTTGATCCATTTCAAAATCACAGCTTTCTTCATCCTCTGACACCCACCAAAGGTATGAGATACCTAATTTTCCATTACACATCAGTATATTCAAAAACATGTGCAGATTGTTCAGCAAGACCAGGATGGAATTTTTCTTGTTATTTCATAGGCGTGTGGTTACAACTTAAAAATATGACAGAAGAGTAAAAAAGCATGTGCCTCTCTCTGATTACATCATAGACTTTTGAATGACTTCATGACTTTATTACATAATCAAAGTATTAAATAAAAAGGCATTTCGTGATTTCAGGAATCTCGAAAAGCTGTAACCACTTCAGGTAATTGTTGCCTTTCAAAGGATGATTTCACCTTTTTACTGAGCAATAACCATCTGCTTTAAGACAAGTATTATCATTACAGCTAGCTGTTCTGTCCCCTTATCTTCACCACAGTAGTTTCTGGACAATATTTGCCAATATTTTTGTTTGCAATAATTAAGTGCTGTTTATCACTGAAATATCCAATACTTGACTCAAACCAAAGGGCTCCTAAATAAAAAGAAGCAAGGTTATCACAGACGAAGTTAATTTATATAAAAAACTTTCTATTCAAATTCTTTAATTAAAACGCATCCCTGCCTTGTAGATCTTGTGTCTCTCACATTCCATACTTCATTTTCCCTCAAAAATGTCGTTTAGATTCTGATAGCAATATTCTAACATTTTTTTCAATTCCTCCTCGTTATAATCTTTTAAATCCACACAAAAAGTTTTAGGTTTTAATAAAATAAAATAAATTTTGAGAATCCCATAAAGGAGAACTAACGATTGATAACAAGTTCGACTTAAATTGTTCATTATAGGGTGAATACAAACCAAACTGTGTATTTTTTTGGTTTGTTTTTGTAAGCGTTAGTTCTTATTAACTGTTCAAGATTTATGCTTCCTGGGGACAAAATTTGGACATACAATTGCGAAAATGTCAATACTTTTATGGCATGTTTTCATATGTAAGAATGCTATAATTGCAAATTACGAAAAGATGAAATAACTACGCCATCAAATTATATTTGTGCAAGAATATACCTTTTCTTGTGGTCTTCTTCTTCATTGCCACCTAACATGTCCAAACCGTTTTTACAAGGGTAAAATAAAAGATTAGTATCCAAAGCTATTTGACAATTTACGAAAACTACAAACCATATAATAATTAACAGATGACCGAGTAAATCATCAGAGAAGACAATATCCTTTCCTTCTGCCGACTTAGGCTAAATTGGGTGGGAGAAATATCAAAACTATGCTTAAAAGACTCAAAAAAGGTTTGCTTAGCTCGCTATGATGTCAAATTAAGTCTATCTAAAAAAATTAGGAAAATACTATACCATAAACACCATATGGATAAGCCCTAAATATATTTATTATTATTACCATTTGGTATTCCTTAAGACTTGCCTTCATATCATCACCTATTGTTGACATTGATACTAAATTATGTTAAAGCAAGGAGGTACATCTAAGTGATGTCTATTAAAAATTTATTCAAATTTCTATTGTTTACGCGCTCCTTTAAAGCTCATCTGCTGCACCACTTTTGCTGTGTTTTTACATACCGAGAGTGAGACGAGTGTTTTAACGACAAAGCAGAACTTTTCAAAAACATATGAAGAACTATGGCGAAGTTAAAAAATCACTTGGCTCTGTTGAACTATAAGAATTAATTCTGTATATTTTCCTGTTTGCAAAACGATGTTTGTAAATTGTTGCCCTGAGATATGACGTAATTTTACATCTTGTAGATATTTTGTATGTTCCCTCCGAGCAGAGCGTTAGTTAAAAGTTTAATGAAATATTACTGCAGGTAGGGTTGCATATTAGTACATATGTTTTTCTCCAAAGTTAATGAATTGTCGGTACAGAATCGGTGTTCGGTGGCTAATGTATCTTTCATAGAATAAAAGTAAATATTATTTATTTGTTCATATCTCTAATTATGTGTCGTTCGTTGGGTGATGATTTACTTTTATTTCTTAATGTTTTTAATTTCTGAGATTTTTTTTATCTTTATTTTACCATAAGATCCCAATCAATATAGAAAGTGTTGCGGAAGAGTTGCAAGGCAAAGGCATTAAGCACGGCAAAGTCAGGCAAGGAAACAGGAAGATGAATTAGCAAGGCAGGGGTAGGCAAGGCATGGGAGGCACAGGCAAGGGCATAGTAGGCAGGCAACAGAAAAGGCATAGGAAGGGTAGGCAAAGGCACGGTCAGTGCTGGCAAGGCAAGGGAACGGCAAGGCAGGGGCAGGGGCAGGCACCCTTAATAGAAAATATCCCCCCTACAATTCAAAGATTATGTATACTCAATATATCTAAGATATGTATCGTATTAGTCCAGGAGTATAAAAATATTGAGGTGCAAATATTTCAAATTCAATAGCTCAAAAAATGGTCTTAAATTTATATCAGGTCAATATACAGTGAATCATGTTAGCAGAATTATGTGCAAATACAAGTATTTAAACAATCGGTCATAACGCCAAAAAAACTATCATTTTTTGATAAGTCTGAGATTAACTTGGTTCCAATGACAACAACATTAAAAAGTCAAGATATAGAAATATTTCGAGAAGTCAATGAGGAAGGGAAGATTTTTTAGTAGAAAGCGACTTTTTGGTTTCTTGTGCCTACCAGGTTCATTAACACAAAACTTTTATATACCAAAAAGAGTTAGATCTATTACACAAACATGGCATTTTTGTGCTCTGTAAACGAAAGTGATGCTCAATATAACTCTATACACCATATACTCAATATTACCTGCTTGTTGTAGATGGAAGATAATTATGATTTTCCTAGCCCTGTCCAGGATTTGAACCTGGATTTCTCATTTGCATGAGTGTCATAGCAATTAGACCAACAGGGCATGAATATATAAACAAAAACTTAACAGGTGCATATTACATACACACTATAAAAAAAAACCGTGTACTACAGTTAACTATAGCCGGGTGACCAACCTATAAAATGCCGGGTTAAGCCACAAGTAACTGTTTTACCCGGCATTGTAGGATAAGTTTCATGATAGTAATAAAAGGTGTAGCAATATTCCATGGGCCAGTGGAACCTAATGTATATATCAGAAAATGCTACAAAACGTTACACAAAACAAGAAGCAAGAATGCTATCCAGCATCGGTGTACAGTAAAGTGTGGGTCAAGTTACGGAAACGGAAATTGTTTCTTTATCAGGAAATTATGGGATATATATATTATATATATCGAGTAATTATTTCCTAGTGTGGAACTTATGGCATTTTATGATCAGGAAATTTTTTCGCTTTTCTAAAAGTTTTTCTGATTGAACCCAAAAAATTATGTGATATAGATATTTGAAGATTTTCAGTATATATATACGTGTTGACGTTTGCATGAGAACCGCTCGTCAGAATTTAAAACGCCAAATATAGATGTTGATGTAGAAATAATATCCGTTGTCACTTAACCCACACTGGGTTAAGTGATAGGGTTAAAAAAGTTGATTTCCTGACCTACAACATCTATTACACCACTCCCCTTGTGACGTGCCTACAAAATAGCTACAATCGTCCACAAAAATATAGCCGTATATAGCTTCCCTTTGTGGCATTCAATCTTAAAAAGCTATATGATGGGGACATTTATTCCTACAGAGTAAAATTATCTCACACATTGTTAAGTTAGTATATAGCTAGCTAGCGAGCTACACAATCAGTCTAAAATAATTTTTCTATGCTAGCTAGCATGTAGCTAGCTAATTTTAATGCTAGATGAGTTGGTAGTTTCATGCGAGAGCTAGCTTTAGCTGTAAGGCTCATTTTATGCTAGCATGTAGCTAGCTAGCTAGTTATAAAAAAACCTGTCCCAAAGAATCCTTTTATATATGCTAGCTAAGTAGCTAATCATATGTTAGCTAATCAGCTAGTTTCATGCTACACGTAGCTAGCTAGTTTTATGTCAGCTAAGTTTGGCAGTTTTATGCTAGCTAAATAGTAGTTTTATGATAAATAAGTTGGCAGTTTTATGCTATCACTTATACTAGCTAGTTTCCAGTTTCCCCTCTCCCCCATTTCAATGTTGAAGTCATTGTCACAGTTTGAAAAATGCAGCTGGCCACTCAACCCACAGCCAGCCATTGTCTTCAACATTGAAATGGGGAGAGGGGGCATCTTTGTTATCAACAATTTTGGCCAGGATTGTAGCTGTTTTGTCACCTTCATCATCAAATCCATTGTTTAAGATGTAGGCTTGATGTCTAAGAAATTCACAATTTTCTTGTTGCATTCAGTAACAATTTTTAAACCACATTTTTAGAATAATGCTTGCATTTTCTTTTTAATGCGTTCCATCGCGGGTCCGCTGGTATCTATATATGTGGGACCATCGTCACGGTATAATCCGACATTGTTTGGATAAATGATTTATCTTGTTTAATATGAAACAATCCAACGAGTTCGCAAATTTCGGCACCGTCATAAGCCACCAGTCGTCACGTTGAACAGTTCTTCCTCCCCTTCTTCATCCACGTTTGTTGCTGGTGTCGAATAGAAGCGATTTTTGCCCATGGAAGATGGTTTTTATATCGTCTTCTTTTATCTGTAAGTGTTGCGTGGTAAAATGAATTGCGTCTAAAAATAATGTTTTTGTTCTTGAAGGATAAAAGTCGTTTTATTTCAAAGCTACAAAGCGGTACTTATCTTTATCAGTTATACCTTCGAACCAATCAATAACTTCGCGTGTTTTTCCGTTGGTATTAATTTCAGAAGTTCGCGTAATTGACTGTTTATCTTCTAGGATTACTTTACTTATGCGACCTAGTTCGTTTTTTGGCTGCAAACTCTAACTTTTGGATCGTTTTGGAAGTTTGCTTTATGTGATGAAGCCGGAGTTGTTACTCTTTTGAGGATTCTGTTGGCAATATTACTTCGCTTTCACAATATTTTTCCCATCTTGATTTATTTTTACTCTATCTTATTGGTGACTTTCTTGTAACTTCATGTAACCGAATCGTTTAATAATTTATTGTAATGATCTTTGTCGAGTTTGTAGAGATTATTGGTTTTGTCAGAAAAGTTAATGTTGAATTAGTATATGATATATAAACGGAAATGATGGGATGTTCTGTAATGAATTTATCAATATAATGAGAAATTAATCAGACAATGTAATGAACTTGTCCCTAATTCCAAAGCGATTAAATGCAATTTGTTGTTTAGCCGAGAAACTAGAAATCGCAATGTCCGATAACAACAACTTACTAAACAAACAATCAAAATTAATATCAAAATGCAGGCACATCATTAAGTACCAACTTTTTTCAAAATGATACTAAAGACTAGGTATGAGGTTCGACGTCACTTTCACATATTAGATACCATTATATTGATTGTTGTGAATTTGCCAAAACGTTGAAATTTTAATCTCGTAAAAATTAAGAAATCTTCTCCCTTCGGAATATTACAATACTAGCAAAATTGTGAAATATCAACACTGTGTAACAGTTGTGTAAATGTCAGGTAATCTAGTTAATTTTTGTATGTGACTATCATTGTGCTTGCACTTTGTAATTTTCCTTCTTGATTTCATTTTATACTTTTGGTTTAATGGTTAACCATTTTTTGCCCTTAAAACGGCAAACTTTCTTTGCGTGGCTTCAACCATTGCTTTTTCTGGTGCAACTTTCTTGGCGATATTCGTTTGGAAATAATTTCTATTCACATCAGTCTCCCTACTACGTCCAAGGAAATTTTACCGCAGTATCTCTTGATATATTTGAAATATCTTGGAAAACATTTTGCGAGGCATACACCGTGGAAATCCTTCAAAATCAATGCTTTATCTTTTGATAACAGCTCACAACACCATTGTAAAAACTCTGGAAGCCGGGGTCGTTAGAATTCTTCTTGAGTAATTCTTTGCTGTGCGTTCTTTTCGATTTTCAAAGTAAGTATGAACTCTGTATCCGGTTTAAAGTCTGATTTGCTTCACGGTATTTTCGAAGTAACTACCCGATCATTCATGAGAGACATCAGTTCAGTAGTAAACCAGGGCGCAGGTTTCGACACTCTTTTCGTAATTATAGGAGCAGGACAATTGATTACATCAAATACGATTGCATAAAAAGCTGACCACGATCGGCCGCAGCATTCGAGACATATTGAAAGTCCACTTTTAAATACGACGAGCTTGCCGGGGGTCGATTATAGTACAGACTAATAAGTTTTAGCGGCTTTGAATATAACTGTTATCCAGATGCACTCAATTTGGTCACTTTCTAGATCGTAGATCTTCATGTACTATGAGGGCGACTCACAAATGTATACCAGGATATTGAAAACTTCATTGGGCCTATCTTCTGTTAAGTGTGTTTCTGTATTCTGTGAATGCGTATACGTCGATGTTAGGTGAATGTTTAATAAACTTGTTACGTGTAATAACTTTGTAAAAAGATTTCTTCATTCAGATGTAGTAACTTCATACCACTAGTCTAAAAAATTTGCTCCAGTGATTCAGGATCAAGGCATAGATGGATGTCTTTACAAACCAATAATAAAATGCAAGCGATACTTGGTTTTGTCGATCGAATATGAAATTCGTGTTTTCCAGAGCTGTTACCTTCACAGTGCCCACACTGCCAAGTTAAAGTACTTTAAAGAATGTGGATCTAAGTTTTATAAGAACTTAAATCTATTTATGGAGGTTAACGTCAGTTCCTTACGCCTTTGGTATTTTACGGTTACCTGTTGGAAAGGTACATGGATGCAAGGTAGTCTTCTCTTGATTGGCGCAGGTGATATCGCAACAGCGCGGTTTCAAGCAATCTGTCAAGTTGGATTAGAAGAAAAATCCTTATGCCAATGTGTCTCATAGGATCTAAATTTATCTCAAATCGCATTTTGAATAATCTTATAACCTATTTCTAAATAGACGATTTCCAGTGAATTTCTTTCGCGAGTGTATTTCTTCCTTCTTTAGGATCTTCGTACGCTGGCGGTTTATATATGATTCTCTTTTGCGACCATTTTGGTCAAACCGGTCAAAAGGTATTTTTTGCTCAATGATGTCTGAATATTTTAACACACCATCGTTTAATGGCAGACACAACAAGCGCCAATGTCTGTGCGAAGTATCAATATGAATAATTTTTCTAGTAGAAAGTTATTGCATTTTTAGTTGCAAAAATCAAAAGATACGTATAACAAACAATGAAGTCTTTCTTTGAATGTCATAAAATTCGTTTCACAAAAATATTAAATATTAAAACTTGGCACATAGATGGACTTATTTTATTTATTTATTATCATATTTATACAGGATATTTACATTTCAGATAACAATCTGCTTCACAAAATGTGTCCTGTGGCTAAAATGTTAAAATAAAATGTTTAAAAAAGTTAAATCGTATATATAAAAAATAAAATTAGTATCGAGACATATAAAATTGTGTTAAAATAATAGATTAAAAACTGAATTTTTTTAAATTTTACATATGATTTCTCTGTCCTCAAACGTAAATGAAAGTTAAGAATCGACAATGGAGCCCAGGTATTTATGGTATGTTTGGTGTATGTTTGGTGCATCTCCACCAAGTTATAAACTAATTTGAAAGCATTTGGTACGCACTTCACTTTTACATTATCTAAAACAACTGCTGTGAACGATTAAATAAATATGATGTAAACCATCAAGTTCGTTGTTTGTTAATACCATAAGTAGTTAGTTTTTCAAGTATAGTACCATGTACAATAGTGTCGAATGCCTTCGATAAATCCATAAAACTACACCACCAAGTTGCCCTTATCGACTTCTTTTCTGACGTTATCTAAAAATAAGGTTGCAGCCAAGTCAGTCGATCTCATATGACGGTAGCCGTATTGAAAATGTGAAAGTAGATTATTGTCCTCTAAATAATCCATTAGTTGTTGATGAACCAATTTCTCAAGGATTTTTGACAGACTGGAAGAATTGAAATGGGTCGGTAGTTATTTGGATCATTAACAGAGCCGGATTTAAAGGAGGGGATATCAAGCATGTTGTAAAGACATGTTGATGAATAAACATAGTGGTTGTGCAATTTCTGATGCACAATCTTTAAGAAGTCCAGGAGGAAGATCGTCAGCTCCGGTTGCTCTGTTTTGTTTTAATTTTTTTCAACTGTTTCTTGATGTATATTTTTGATACGTACTTGAATTTAAACCTGTTGATGTTCTCAAGGTTGTATATCGAGATTTACTGCATATAAAATCTTTTAAATATATCGATTTTTTTTTTCAGTTTAAAAGCAACATTTGAAAAGAAGTTACAAAAAGAATCACTTATCAGCTGTGTTTGACGATGTATCCCGTTGATTTTGATTTGATTTTGTTGGCATAATATTTTTGATAGTTTTCCAAACTTCTTTGGGTTGTTGGAGGATTCTTTAAGAATTTTTACTGTAGACTGATTTTGTCATTCTGATAACGGTGGTACATTTATTTCTAAGTTTCCGATATGCTTTCCAGTCCGTTGTTGAGTTTGTTGTGCTTTCTGAGAGCTTTGCCCGTTCGTTCATAAGTTGGTGAATTTCCGTATTAAGCCAAGGACAAAAGTTACCCTTAACTTTTTTCTAATGAATGGTGCATGTTTGTTGAACGTTTGTAAAAGAATATCTTTTAGATATAACCAAGCAGAATTTACACTACTCATTTCATATAACGGGTCCCATTCATGGCTTTGTAAATCAGCCTTTCATGCTTTGATGGTTATATTTAGCATAGTTCTACTCTTTACTGTTCTCGGTGGTTGTTTGTCTTTCTTAACTTTCCGTATAAATCCAACCATGTTTCATGATCGCTGATCGAGTTGGAATACATCATGTTCATAAGTACAATCGGGTTGTTAGAATGCAATCAATCAATATTCGGGATGTTTCAGTTATTCTTGTTGCCTTAGTGACTAGCTGCCTCAAGCCATAAAGTTTAAAAAATTTATTTATGTTTGTATTTAAATTTTCAGGTCGAAAGACGCTTTGCAACTAGAAGATATTATAGATTTTGTATTAAGGTATGTTTAAAAATGAGGTGACGTTTAAAAGGTAACCGCAACAAGAATAACATATCCTGGCTCCGTTTTTTGAAATTTAATTTTGTAATTTAATTTAATTTTTAATTTTTGGTAATGAAATTTATTTAAAGGTCATGGATTTTGTCAGCCGATTTAAGCCCTAGTCGGATATAGGTGTTCCCTTTGCGACCTGGTGTCGATTAAGTGAAGTCGAAACGTGACAGGTTGTGTGAAATCCTAAGAAATTTTTGCTACCTACAAATTACGACTTAATTCTTCTAGGGAACGAACTTTTTGTTGAAAATGCTTTTGCGGCTTGTATTATCACTCCCAATGCCAGGTCGCCAAAGCGAGGTTACCTTATTCGTATACGAGTAAAGTAAGCAATTTATATTTTCTAATTCATCAAGCTCTAATCGTACTCTTAGTGACATCTCATTAAAGAACGAACATTAACATCAAGAAGAAAGAGGACTAGTCTCGCTGCATAATCGTCGTGTTGTACTATCAATCACAAAGTTATATGTATAAAAATCTACCTCTCTACGAACTATTATATTATCTAATTATTATCTCTATCAACTATAAAAGAATCATGGCGTCGTACGGGCAGTCACGCTCTTGCATGTTGTTTGATTATGTTTATTATGTTACTGCTTATTCAAGATAAAACAGCATCAAGTATTAAGAGGTTGTTCTTGGTAATTTAAGAATTCAACAGTACATCTCATATAATATCAGGTCGAATTTTTATTTTCATCCCCGTCCGTTAAAATTTTGTCCCATCAGATTCACGATAGTACTGGGCTGAAGAATATCGTGACAAACCCTCCTGGACTCTAGCAGAAGCGCAAATATTTCTTCCCCAACAGAACAGAACAGAAAAAAAACGATCACACAAAGTTTTGCTAAGTCTAGTAAATTTTTTTTTCGATTAGTTTCTCCGATCCTTGAGCTCTTTTCCTTGCGCAAACGTATCTAAATTTAATCTTCAGTGTATCGTTCATCTTCTTCATCACTGCATGGATGTTCTGTGCCCATGTCGGATCTTATTACACAGCATAAATACATTTGGGGAAAAAAATTACCAAAAAAAATAGAAAAAGAATAACACCTTTCTCCAGACTCATCATCCTAAAAAAAAATTAAAAAGGTACTTTGAGATTATACCAGCCCGTTTCAATAATTCAGATTTAGTTTCTGTCGGAATTTCCAGCTTTGCTGGGAATTGATTTGGGGTTTCTAAATTGCCCTACAGTTTATCATGAAGTGACCAGACCGTCCACCATTGTCCATGGACAAACTCTAGTAAAAAATCTCTAGTTGAGGTATACTGTTCTTGCGACGCACACAGACCAGGGTCGCATTAGAGAATTGGTGCAAAATAGAAATAGCCTCACAAGAAGGCTTAGATGATCAAAAATATGTCCATATCCTCATAGACTTTTTCGTATTAGCGACAGCGTGTTTTATTTTTATTTTAAACCCTTAGCCCAGGTACGTGTTTGTGTTTGCATTGCTCTGAGGTCTTCTATAGACCACATCTTAGTTTTTTTTGCTTTCTTCCACCGTTATTTTTAGATTCATTTAATACGAATTCACCGTCATTTTCACTTTACATTACCTTGACGCGCTTCCTGCTTCTCTTCTTCTTGATCCATTTCAAAATCACAGCTTTCTTCATCCTCTGACACCCACCAAAGGTATGAGATACCTAATTTTCCATTACACATCAGTATATTCAAAAACATGTGCAGATTGTTCAGCAAAGCCAGGATGGTAATTTTTCTTGTTATTTCATAGGCGTGTGGTTACAACTTAAAATATGACAGAAGAGTAAAAAAGCATGTGCCTCTCTCTGATTACATCATAGACTTTTGAATGACTTCATGACTTTATTACATAATCAAAGTATTAAATAAAAAAGGCATTCGTGATTTCAGGAATCTCGAAAAGCTGTAACCACTTCAGGTAATTGTTGCCTTTCAAAGGATGATTTCACCTTTTACTGAGCAATAACCATCTGCTTTAAGACAAGTATTATCATTACAGCTAGCTGTTTCTGTCCCCTTATCTTCACCACAGTAGTTTCTGATGGACAATATTTGCCAATATTTTTGTTTTGCAATAATTAAGTGCTGTTTTCACTGAAATATCCAATACTTGACTCAACCAAAGGGCTCCTAAATAAAAAGAAGCAAGTTATCACAGACGAAGTTAATTTATATAAAAAACTTTCTATTCAAATTCTTTAATTAAAACGCATTCCCTGCCTTTGTAGATCTTGTGTCTCTCACATTCCATACTTCATTTCCCTCAAAAATGTCGTTTAGATTCTGATAGCAATATTCTAACATTTTTTTCAATTCCTCGTTATAATCTTTTATCCACACAAAAAGTTTTAGGTTTAATAAAATTAAATAAATTTTGAGAATCCCATAAGAGAAACTAACGATTGATAACAAGTTCGACTTAAATTGTTCATTATAGGGTGAATCAAACCAAACTGTGTATTTTTTTGTTTGTTTTGTAAGCGTTAGTTCTTATTAACTGTTCAAGATTTATGCTTCCTGGGGACAAAATTTGGACTTACAATTGCGAAAATGTCAATACTTTTATGGCATGTTTTCATATGTAAGAATGCTATAATTGCAAATTACGAAAAGATGAAATAACTACGCCATCAAATTATATTTGTGCAAGAATATCCTTTCTTTGGTCTTCTTCTTCATTGCCACCTAACATGTCCAACCGTTTTACAAGGGTAAAATAAAAGATTAGTATCCAAAGCTATTTGACAATTACGAAAACTACAAACCATATAATAATTAACAGATGACCGAGTAAATTCATCAGAGAGACAATATCCTTTCCTTCTGCCGACTTAGGCTAAATTGGGTGAGAAATATCAAAACTATGCTTAAAAGACTCAAAAAAGGTTTGCTTAGCTCGCTATGATGTCAAATTAAGTCTTATCTAAAAAATTAGGAATACTATACCATAAACACCCATATGGATAAGCCCTAAAATATATTTATTATATTACCATTTGGTATTCCTTTAAGACTTGCCTTCATATTCATCACCTATTGTTGACATTGATACTAAATTATGTTAAAGGCAAGGAGGTACATCTAGGATTGTCTATTAAAAAATTTATTCAAATTTCTTATTGTTACCGCGACAACTATCTACCGACATGCTCATGGTTCGATACATCCAACAACAAAAAAACAGGGAAAAACGTGGTCGCAAGTCAATTTTGACGGATCGAGACGAAATAAAGTTGCTACTCGAGATAGGAAAGTTACGAGAAACGGAAGGAAACTTCACTGCAAAACGTATTAAACAAGAAGCCGGCCTTACAGGAGTGTCCGATAGAACGGTACGACAGACTCTCAACAAAAACGGTTACCATTATTTACAAGCACGGAAAAAAGGGACTTGTGTCAATCAAAGATAAAAAAACAACAAACACAATTTGCACGTCATATGTTAAATAACTATCTGGAAGATGTCTGGACAAACAAAATTGCATTTTACTTAGATGCCACAAGTTTTGTGTTCAAAACGCATCCACTTGATCAAGCACGTGCACCAAAAGGGCGTGTATGGAGATTGCCATCTGAAGGATTGGACACATGAATGTACAACGAAAGGATCAAAAGTTGGACATGGCGGCAAAGTCGTTCACTTGATGGTGGCAATCAGCTACGGCAAAGGGGTGATAAGATGCGAACAATACCACAAGATGAATGGTGAGTACTTCAAGTCATTCATTGATGATAACTTTAAGGATATGTTTCAACGTGCACAAAAGGACATGTTATTCATACAGGACGGAGACCCTAGTCAGAATTCAAAACTGGCTAGGGATGCTATGGAAAGTGTCGGCTGTACGCTTTTAAAAATACCACCTCGTAGACCAGACATCAACCCGATAGAGAACTTTTTTCATCTTGTTGGGAAAAAAGCCTCACAGAAGATGTTTTTCGCACGGAATATAACTTCCGAAACGTATCAACAGTTTGCAGCTCGTGTGAAAAAAACAATTGAAGAGTTTGATAAAAGGTATTATTGACTCAATTATTTTATCCATGCATAGGCGTATGTGTGCAATAGTGAAATGTCATGGTGAGAGACTCAAATATTGAAGAAATTTGCTTGAACAGAGAAAACTTTCATCCAACTGTCATGGCTGCATACGTCATGGTTTCATACGTGATACATGAGGTATACTTTTTGTTGATATGTTTTCACAATATATATACTTTTCTTTTGTTTTTAACAAAATATACCTGCGGTGATAATATTTTGAAGGAACGGTTAACCCCACGATTAACCATTTCAACGTGTCTGGATTTGCGCTGCGCATATGTCACATCTGTGTCACTTATCTTTAATTGACCGTGACAATCAGTAGTTTCATCTAATGTGTTTGTTTTATAATTAAATATGCAAATTAGACCAAAGTCACAATGGTTAACCCTTTTTTAATAATAGACCTATTAAAGTTATAGATTATTTAATACAAAATGGTTAACCGCGGCGGTTTCAGTCTGATTAGTGATTTCACGCTGTGTAGATTTGTCCTTATAACGAAACTTTGAATGGATACGGGCAGCATATGTTGCAGCCATACATCGCGATATAGAATTTTACTGAATTTATTGCTTGTGAAAATCGTTGGGTTAACCGTTAGCCGTAAGGGGAAATACTTTAAGGACATAAAATCAGGTCTGCAAAACATCTTCTACAGGGACTTAAATCCCTTTGATGCTCGATGGTATTTGTACAGTGAATTTGAATGCCCTACATCTGACTGCCATCATTTCAGTTTCAGTTTCATCAACAACGCCATGTTTCACATGGCATATTTGCCCACTCGATGTTACAAATATAGGTGTGTCAGTACTCAAGAGTATGTCCTTTTCGTAGTGAGTTTTTGGAGCTGGTAAGTGAACCGGCTGTCCTTTTAGTAATAAAAGTAAGTCATGCCATGGAATCATGCCTGCAGACCAACGTAAATCATTCAAAAAATATAATCTCAGAATTTTCAACGCCAACCCACGCAAAGGAACATGTTGCCTGGTTCACAAAGCACTTGTAGATAGATGTGAGCGGGTTCAAAATGAATGTTTTTCCACAATTTGCAGGACCTGGGATAATAATGTTACGGTATTTCCCGCTGCCATTGATCAGAAGTTGTCTTACTGCAGTACCAAATTGAAGAAGCTTCAATTATTATTACTTTCTAACGCAGTTTTGGCGCAGTGCAACCATTGATGGTCACATCCAGCCTAACATCGTAGCGAAAGGCATTCAGTAAGGAGCTCAATTCTTGTTTTTCGTAGCCCGTTCGAGAGTTTTCGGAGCTTGCTTCATCTGTTTTTAGATTTTTGATATATCCACTACGGTCAACTTTTTGCTTTCTTTTGTTTCCTATTTGAAGCTCTGTTGTTGCTAGCATTATTTGTTCGGGGTGCACCGATTAATGTCAATCAGGATGTCCTTCACTCTGAATATACCCGGTGTCATTTTTAACAGTGTACTGCCATGCGCTATAGTAGTTTTGATGTATAGCAGAAAAATTCACGCGTATATTATGTTGTGTTTGTAGAGCTAAGATTCTCTGTTTTGTTGACATAAACAAGCCAGCAAAATTATGGTATGTGTATACTAAAACAGTGCAGGCTTTCACTTATACTAGCTAGTTTCCAGTCCCCCTCTCCCCCATTTCAATGTTGAAGTCATTGTCACAGTTTGAAAAATGCAGCTGGCCACTCAACCCACAGCCAGCCATTGTCTTCAACATTGAAATGGGGGGAGAGGGGCATCTTTGTTATCAACAATTTTGGCCAGGATTGTAGCTGTTTTGTCACCTTCATCATCAAATCCATTGTTAAGATGTAGCGTGATGTCTAAGAAATTCACAATTTTCTTGTTGCATTCAGTAACAATTTTTAAACCACATTTTTAGAATAATGCTTGCATTTTCTTTTTAATGCGTTCCATCGCGGGTCCGCTGGTATCTATATATGTGGGACCATCGTCACGGTATAATCCGACATTGTTTGGATAAATTGAATTTATCTTGTTTAATATGAACAATCCAACGAGTTCGCAAATTTCGGCACCGTCATAAGCACCCATCGTCACGTTGAACAGTTCTCCTCCCTTCTTCATCCACGTTTGTTTGCTGGTGTCGAATAGAAGCGATTTTTGCCCATGGAAGATGGTTTTTATATCGTCTTCTTTTATCTGTAAGTGTTGCGTGGTAAAATGAATTGCGTCTAAAAATAATGTTTTTGTTCTTGAAGGATAAAAGTCGTTTATATCAAAAGCTACAAAGCGGTACTTATCTTTATCAGTTATACCTTCGAACCAATCAATAACTTCGCGTGTTTTTCCGTTGGTATAATTTCAGAAGTTCGCGTAATTGACTGTTTATCTTCTAGGATTACTTTACTTATGCGACCTAGTTCGTTTTTTGGCTGCAAACTCTAACTTTTGGATCGTTTTGGAAGTTTGCTTTATGTGATGAAGCCGGAGTTGTTACTCTTTTTGAGGATTCTGTTGGCAATATACTTCGCTTTCACAATATTTTTCCCATCTTGATTTATTTTTTACTCTATCTTATTGGTGACTTTCTTGTAACTTCATGTAACCGAATCGTTTAATAATTTATTGTAATGATCTTTGTCGAGTTTGTAGAGATTATTGGTTTTGTCAGAAAAAGTTAATGTTGAATTAGTATTATATATATAAACGGAAATGATGGGATGTTCTGTAATGAATTTATCAATATAATAGAAATTAATCAGACAATGTAATGAACTTGTCCCTAATTCCAAAGCGATTAAATGCAATTTGTGTTTAGCCGAGAAACTAGAAATCGCAATGTCCGATAACAACAACTTACTAAACAAACAATCAAAATTAATATCAAAATGCAGGCACATCATTAAGTACAAACTTTTTCAAAATGATACTAAAGACTAGGTATGAGGTTCGACGTCACTTTCACATATAGATACCATTATATTGATTGTTGTGAATTTGCCAAAAACGTTGAAATTTAATCTCGTAAAAATTAAGAAATCTTCTCCCTTCGGGAATATTACAATACCTAGCAAAATTGTGAAATATCAACACTGTGTAACAGTTGTGTAAATGTCAGGTAATCTAGTTAATTTTGTATGTGACTATCATTGTGCTTGCACTTTGTAATTTTCCTTCTTGATTTCATTTTATACTTTTGGTTTAATGGTTAACCATTTTTTGCCCTTAAAACGGCAAACTTTCTTTGCGTGGCTTCAACCATTGCTTTTTCCTGGTGCAACTTTCTTGGCGATATTCGTTTGGAAATAATTTCTTATCACATCAGTCTCCTACTACGTCCAAGGAAATTTTACCGCAGTATCTCTTGATATATTTGAAATATCTTGGAAAACATTTTGCGAGGCATACACCGTGTGAAATCCTTCAAAATCAATGCTTATCTTTTGATACAGCTCACAACACCATTGATAAAACTCTGGAAGCCGGGGTCGTTAGAATTCTTCTTGAGTAATTCTTTGCTGTGCGTTCTTTTCGATTTTCAAAGTAAAGTATGAACTCTGTATCCGGTTAAAGTCTGATTTGCTTTCACGGTATTTTCGAAGTAACTTATCCCGATCATTCATGAGAGACATCAGTTCAGTAGTAAACCAGGGCGCAGGTTTCGACACTCTTTTCGTAATTATAGGAGCAGGACAATTGATTACATCAAATACGATTGCATAAAAAGCTGACCACGATCGGCCGCAGCATTCGAGACATATTTGAAAGTCACTTTTTAAAATACGACGAGCTTGCCGGGGGTCGATATATAGTACAGACTAATAAGTTTTTAGCGGCTTTGAATATAACTGTTATCCAGATGCACTCAATTTGGTCACTTTTCTAGATCGTAGATCTTCATGTACTATGAGGGCGACTCACAAATGTATAACCAAGGATATTGAAAACTTCATTGGGCCTATCTTCTGTTAAGTGTGTTTCTGTGAATTCTGTGAATGCGTATACGTCGATGTTAGGATGAATGTTTAATAAACTTGTTACGTGTAATAACTTTGTAAAAAGATTTCTTACATTCAGATGTAGTAACTTCATACCACTAGTCTAAAAAATTTGCTCAGTGATTCAGGATCAAGGCATAGATGGATGTCTTTACAAACCAATAATAAAATGCAAGCGATACTTGGTTTTGTCGATCGAATATGAAATTCGTGTTTTCCAGAGCTGTTACCTTCACAGTGCCCACACTTGCCAAAGTTAAAGTACTTTAAAGAATGTGGATCTAAGTTTTATAAGAACTTAAATCTATTTATGGAGGTTAACGTCAGTTCCTTACGCCTTTGGTATTTACGGTTACCTGTGGAAAGGTACATGGATGCAAGGGTAGTCTTCTCTTGATTGGCGCAGGTGATATCGCAACAGCGCGGTTTCAAGCAATCTGTCAAGTTGGATTAGAAGAAAAATCGCTTATGCCAATGTGTCTCATAGGATCTAAATTTATCTCAAATCGCATTTTGAATAATCTTATCAACCTATTTCTAAATAGACGATTTCCAGTGAATTTCTTTCGCGAGTGTATTTCTTCCTTCTTTAGGATCTTCGTACGCTGGCGTTTTTATAATGATTCTCTTTTGCGACCATTTGGTCAAACCGGTCAAAAGGTATTTTTTGCTCAATGATGTCTGAATATTTTAACAACCATCGTTTAATGGCAGACACAACAAGCGCCAATGTCTGTGCGAAGTATCAATATGAATAATTTTTCTAGTAGAAAGTTATTGCATTTTTAGTTGCAAAAAATCAAAAAGATACGTATAACAAACAATGAAGTCTTTCTTTGAAATGTCATAAAATTCGTTCACAAAAATATTAAAATTTAAAACTTGGCACATAGATGGACTTATTTTATTTATTTATTATCACTATTTATACAGGATATTTACATTTCAGATAACAATCTGCTTCACAAATGTGTCCTGTGGCTAAAATGTTAAAATAAAATGTTAAAAAAGTTAAATCGTATATATAAAAATAAAAATAGTATCGAGACATATAAAATGGTGTTAAAATAATAGATTAAAAACTGAATTTTTTAAATTTTACATATGATTTCTCTGTCCTCAAACGTAAATGAAAGTTAAGAATCGACAATGGAGCCCAGGTATTTATGGTATGTTTGGTGGTATGTTTGGTGCATCTCCACCAAGTTATAAACTAATTTGAAAGCATTTGGTACGCACTTCACTTTTACATTATCTAAAACAACTTGCTGTGAACGATTAAATAAATATGATGTAAACCAATCAAGTTCGTTGTTGTTAATACCATAAGTAGTTAGTTTTTCAAGTATAGTACCATGTACAATAGTGTCGAATGCCTTCGATAAATCCATAAAAACTACACCCACCAAGTTGCCCTTATCGACTTCTTTTCTGACGTTATCTAAAAAATAAGGTTGCAGCCAAGTCAGTCGATCTCATATGACGGTAGCCGTATTGAAAATGTGAAAGTAGATTATTGTCCTCTAAATAATCCATTAGTTGTTGATGAACCAATTTCTCAAGGATTTTTGACAGAGCTGGAAGAATTGAAATGGGTCGGTAGTTATTTGGATCATTAACAGAGCCGGATTTAAAGAGGGGATATCAAAGCATGTTGTAAAGACATGTTGATGATAAAACATAGTGGTTGTGCAATTTCTGATGCACAATCTTTAAGAAGTCCAGGAGGAAGATCGTCAGCTCCGGTTGCTCTGTTTTGTTTTAATTTTTTCAACTGTTTCTTGATGTATATTTTTGATACGTACTTGAATTTAAACCTGTTGCATGTTCTCAAGGTTGTATATCGAGATTTACTCATATAAAATCTTTTAAATATATCGATTTTTTTTTCAGTTTAAAAGCAACATTTGAAAAGAAGTTACAAAAAGAATTCACTTATCAGCTGTGTTTGACGATGTATCCCGTTGATTTTGATTTGATTTTGTTGGCATAATATTTTTGATAGTTTTCCAAAACTTCTTTGGGTTGTTGGAGGATTCTTTAAGAATTTTTACTGTAGACTGATTTTGTCATTCTGATAACGGTGGTACATTTATTTCTAAGTTTCCGATATGCTTTCCAGTCCGTTGTTGAGTTTGTTGTGCTTTTCTGAGAGCTTTGCCCCTTTCGTTCATAAGTTGGTGAATTTCCGTATTAAGCCAAGGACAAAAGTTACCCTTAACTTTTTTCTTAATGAATGGTGCATGTTTGTTGAACGTTTGTAAAAGAATATCTTTTAGATATAACCAAGCAGAATTTACACTACTCATTTCATATAACGGGTCCCATTCATGGCTTTGTAAATCAGCCTTCATGCTTTGATGGTTATATTTAGCATAGTTTCTACTCTTTACTGTTCTCGGTGGTTGTTTGTCTTTCTTAACTTTCCGTATAAATCCAACCATGTCATGATCGCTGATCGAAGTTGGAATAACATCATGTTCATAAGTACAATCGGGTTGTTAGAATGCAATCAATCAATATTCGGGATGTTTCAGTTATTCTTGTTGCCTTAGTGACTAGCTGCCTCAAGCCATAAAGTTTAAAAATTTATTTTATGTTTGTATTTAAATTTTCAGGTCGAAAGACGCTTGCAACTAGAAGATATTATAGATTTTGTATTAAGGTATGTTTAAAAATGAGGTGACGTTAAAAGGTAACCGCAACAAGAATAACATATCCTGGCTCCGTTTTTTGAAATTTAATTTTTGGTAATTTAATTTAATTTTTAATTTTTGGTAATGAAATTTAATTTAAAGGTCAGTGGACTTTTGTCAGCCGATTTAAGCCCTAGTCGGATATAGGTGTTCCCTTTTGCGACCCTGGTGTCGATTAAGTGAAGTCGAAACGTGACAGGTTGTGTGAAATCCTAAGAAATTTTTGCTACCTACAAATTACGACTTAATTCTTCTAGGGAACGAACTTTTTGTTGATAAATGCTTTTGCGGCTTGTATTATCACTCCCAAATGCCAGGTCGCCAAAGCGAGGTTACCTTATTCGTATACGAGTAAAGTAAGCAATTTATATTTTCTAATTCATCAAGCTCTAATCGTACTCTTAGTGACATCTCATTAAAGAACGAACATTAACCATCAAGAAGAAAGAGACTAGTCTCGCTGCATAATCGTCGTGTTGTACTATCAATCACAAAGTTATATGTATAAAAATCTACCTCTCTACGAACTATTATATTATCTAATTATTATATCTTATCAACTATAAAAGAATCATGGCGTCGTACAGGGCAGTCACGCTCTTGCATGTTGTTTTGATTATGTTTATTATGTTACTGCTTATTCAAGATAAAACAGCAATCAAGTATTAAGAGGTTGTTCTTGGTAATTTAAGAATTCAACAGTACATCTCATATAATATCAGGTCGAATTTTTATTTTCATCCCCGTCCGTTAAAATTTTGTCCCATCAGATTCACGATAGTACTGGGCTGAAGAATATCGTGACAAACCCTCCTGGACTCTAGCAGAAGCGCAAATATTTCTTCCCCAACAGAACAGAACAGAAAAAAAACGATCACACAAATGTTTGCTAAGTCTAGTAAATTTTTTTTTCCGATTAGTTTCTCCGATCCTTGAGCTCGTTTTTCCTTGCGCAAACGTATCTAAATTTAATCTTCAGTGTATCGTTCATCTTCTTCATCACTGGCATGGATGTTCTGTGCCCATGTCGGATCTTATTACACAGCATAAATACATTTGGGGAAAAAAAATTACCAAAAAAATAGAAAAAGGAAATAACACCTTTTCTCCAGACTCATCATCCTAAAAAAAATTAAAAAGGTACTTTGAGATTATACCAGCCCGTTTCAATAATTCAGATTTAGTTTCTGTCGGAATTTCCAGCTTTGCTGGGAATTGATTTGGGTTTCTAAATTGCCCTACAGTTATATCCATGAAGTGACCAGACCGTCCACCATTGTCCATGGACAAACTCTAGTAAAAAATCTCTAGTTGAGGTATACTGTTCTTGCGACGCACACAGACCAGGCGTCGCATTAGAGAATTGGTGCAAAATAGAAATAGCCTCACAAGAAGGCTTAGATGATCAAAAATATGCTCCATATCCTCATAGACTTTTTCGTATTAGCGACAGCGTGTTTTATTTTATTTTAAACCCTTAGCCCAGGTACGTGTTTGTGTTTGCATTGCTCTGAGGTCTTCTATAGACCACATCTTAGTTTTTTTTGCTTTCTTCCACCGTATTTTTAGATTCATTTAATACGAATTCACCGTCATTTTCACTGTTACATTACCTTGACGCGCTTCCTGCTTCTCTTCTTCTTGATCCATTTCAAAATCACAGCTTTCTTCATCCTCTGACACCCACCAAAGGTATGAGATACCTAATTTTCCATTACACATCAGTATATTCAAAAACATGTGCAGATTGTTCAGCAAGACCAGGATGGAATTTTTCTTGTTATTTCATAGGCGTGTGGTTACAACTTAAAAATATGACAGAAGAGTAAAAAAGCATGTGCCTCTCTCTGATTACATCATAGACTTTTGAATGACTTCATGACTTTATTACATAATCAAAGTATTAAATAAAAAGGCATTTCGTGATTTCAGGAATCTCGAAAAGCTGTAACCACTTCAGGTAATTGTTGCCTTTCAAAGGATGATTTCACCTTTTACTGAGCAATAACCATCTGCTTTAAGACAAGTATTATCATTACAGCTAGCTGTTCTGTCCCCTTATCTTCACCACAGTAGTTTCTGGACAATATTTGCCAATATTTTTGTTTGCAATAATTAAGTGCTGTTTATCACTGAAATATCCAATACTTGACTCAAACCAAAGGGCTCCTAAATAAAAAGAAGCAAGGTTATCACAGACGAAGTTAATTTATATAAAAAACTTTCTATTCAAATTCTTTAATTAAAACGCATCCCTGCCTTGTAGATCTTGTGTCTCTCACATTCCATACTTCATTTTCCCTCAAAAATGTCGTTTAGATTCTGATAGCAATATTCTAACATTTTTTTCAATTCCTCCTCGTTATAATCTTTTAAATCCACACAAAAAGTTTTAGGTTTTAATAAAATAAAATAAATTTTGAGAATCCCATAAAGGAGAACTAACGATTGATAACAAGTTCGACTTAAATTGTTCATTATAGGGTGAATACAAACCAAACTGTGTATTTTTTTGGTTTGTTTTTGTAAGCGTTAGTTCTTATTAACTGTTCAAGATTTATGCTTCCTGGGGACAAAATTTGGACATACAATTGCGAAAATGTCAATACTTTTATGGCATGTTTTCATATGTAAGAATGCTATAATTGCAAATTACGAAAAGATGAAATAACTACGCCATCAAATTATATTTGTGCAAGAATATACCTTTTCTTGTGGTCTTCTTCTTCATTGCCACCTAACATGTCCAAACCGTTTTTACAAGGGTAAAATAAAAGATTAGTATCCAAAGCTATTTGACAATTTACGAAAACTACAAACCATATAATAATTAACAGATGACCGAGTAAATCATCAGAGAAGACAATATCCTTTCCTTCTGCCGACTTAGGCTAAATTGGGTGGGAGAAATATCAAAACTATGCTTAAAAGACTCAAAAAAGGTTTGCTTAGCTCGCTATGATGTCAAATTAAGTCTATCTAAAAAAATTAGGAAAATACTATACCATAAACACCATATGGATAAGCCCTAAAATATATTTATTATTATTACCATTTGGTATTCCTTAAGACTTGCCTTCATATCATCACCTATTGTTGACATTGATACTAAATTATGTTAAAGCAAGGAGGTACATCTAAGTGATGTCTATTAAAAATTTATTCAAATTTCTATTGTTTACGCGCTCCTTTAAAGCTCATCTGCTGCACCACTTTTGCTGTGTTTTTACATACCGAGAGTGAGACGAGTGTTTTAACGACAAAGCAGAACTTTCAAAAACATATGAAGAACTATGGCGAAGTTAAAAAATCACTTGGCTCTGTTGAACTATAAGAATTAATTCTGTATATTTTCCTGTTTGCAAAACGATGTTTTGTAAATTGTTGCCCTGAGATATGACGTAATTTTACATCTTGTAGATATTTTTGTATGTTCCCTCCGAGCAGAGCGTTAGTTAAAAGTTTAATGAAATATTACTGCAGGTAGGGTTGCATATTAGTACATATGTTTTTTCTCCAAAGTTAATGAATTGTCGGTACAGAATCGGTGTTCGGTGGGCTAATGTATCTTTCATAGAATAAAAGTAAATATTATTTATTTGTTCATATCTCTAATTATGTGTCGTTCGTTGGGTGATGATTTACTTTTATTTCTTAATGTTTTTAATTTCTGAGATTTTTTTTATCTTTATTTTACCATAAGATCCCAATCAATATAGAAAGTGTTGCGGAGAGGTTGCCAAGGCAAAGGCATTAAGCACGGCAAAGTCAGGCAAGGAAACAGGAAGATGAATTAGCAAGGCAGGGGTAGGCAAGGCATGGGAGGCACAGGCAAGGGCATAGTAGGCAGGCAACAGAAAAGGCATAGGAAGGGTAGGCAAAGGCACGGTCAGTGCTGGCAAGGCAAGGGAACGGCAAGGCAGGGGCAGGGGCAGGCACCCTTAATAGAAAATATCCCCCCTACAATTCAAAGATTATGTATACTCAATATATCTAAGATATGTATCGTATTAGTCCAGGAGTATAAAAATATTGAGGTGCAAATATTTCAAATTCAATAGCTCAAAAAATGGTCTTAAATTTATATCAGGTCAATATACAGTGAATCATGTTTAGCAGAATTATGTGCAAATACAAGTATTTAAACAATCGGTCATAACGCCAAAAAAACTATCATTTTTTGATAAGTCTGAGATTAACTTGGTTCCAATGACAACAACATTAAAAAGTCAAGATATAGAAATATTTCGAGAAGTCAATGAGGGAAGGGAAGATTTTTTAGTAGAAAGCGACTTTTTGGTTTCTTGTGCCTACCAGGTTCATTAACACAAAACTTTTATATACCAAAAAGAGTTAGATCTATTACACAAACATGGCATTTTTGTGCTCTGTAAACGAAAGTGATGCTCAATATAACTCTATACACCATATACTCAATATTACCTGCTTGTTGTAGATGGAAGATAATTATGATTTTCCTAGCCCTGTCCAGGATTTGAACCTGGATTTCTCATTTGCATGAGTGTCATAGCAATTAGACCAACAGGGCATGAATATATAAACAAAAACTTAACAGGTGCATATTACATACACACTATAAAAAAAACCGTGTACTACAGTTAACTATAGCCGGGTGACCAACCTATAAAATGCCGGGTTAAGCCACAAGTAACTGTTTTACCCGGCATTGTAGGATAAGTTTTCATGATAGTAATAAAAGGTGTAGCAATATTCCATGGGCCAGTGGAACCTAATGTATATATCAGAAAATGCTACAAAACGTTACACAAAACAAGAAGCAAGAATGCTATCCAGCATCGGTGTACAGTAAAGTGTGGGTCAAGTTACGGAAACGGAAATTGTTTCTTTATCAGGAAATTATGGGATATATATATTATATATATCGAGTAATTATTTCCTAGTGTGGAACTTATGACATTTTATGATCAGGAAATTTTTTCGCTTTTCTAAAAGTTTTTCTGATTGAACCCAAAAAATTATGTGATATAGATATTTGAAGATTTTCAGTATATATATACGTGTTGACGTTTGCATGAGAACCGCTCGTCAGAATTTAAAACGCCAAATATAGATGTTTGATGTAGAAATAATATCCGTTGTCACTTAACCCACACTGGGTTAAGTGATAGGGTTAAAAAAGTTGATTTCCTGACCTACAACATCTATTACACCACTCCCCTTGTGACGTGCCTACAAAATAGCTACAATCGTCCACAAAAATATAGCCGTATATAGCTTCCCTTTGTGGCATTCAATCTTAAAAAGCTATATGATGGGGACATTTATTCCTACAGAGTAAAATTATCTCACACATTGTTAAGTTAGTATATAGCTAGCTAGCGAGCTACACAATCAGTCTAAAATAATTTTTCTATGCTAGCTAGCATGTAGCTAGCTAATTTTAATGCTAGATGAGTTGGTAGTTTCATGCGAGAGCTAGCTTTAGCTGTAAGGCTCATTTTATGCTAGCATGTAGCTAGCTAGCTAGTTATAAAAAAACCTGTCCCAAAGAATCCTTTTATATATGCTAGCTAAGTAGCTGATCATATGTTAGCTAATCAGCTAGTTTCATGCTACACGTAGCTAGCTAGTTTTATGTCAGCTAAGTTTGGCAGTTTTATGCTAGCTAAATAGTAGTTTTATGATAAATAAGTTGGCAGTTTTATGCTAGCTAGCTTTAGGTGTGAGTGAGGCTAGGAAGGGGTTGATCAAATGTAAAAGAAATAGTGATATTTATTTGCCAGCTAGCTCCATACACTTTCTTCGTTTTCTTGAATATGTCCTTTCGTCCGATTTACGCTTGGTACCATCTTTAAAAAACAACAAAAACTACATCGCCGTGTTAAAAACATGTTGTCTCGCTTACTAAAAAATGTAATTAAGAATGACCATATTAAATCGCTGGGAAACTGACTCAAAAACGGCCGAATTTTTTATATTTTTGATGTATAGGGGGACGAGGCGCGGAAATCGTAGAGAAATCCTATATACTCTCCACCGTCCTTCCTTTTCTCTTATATTTGCCTTATTTAATGTGGAAGTAGGCTCCGCAACCAGTATAGAAAGTGTTGCGGAGAGGTTGCCAAGGCAAAGGCATTAAGCACGGCAAGGAAAGGGCACGGGAAAGGCAGGCAAGGAAACAGGAAGAGGAATCAGCAAGGCAGGGGTAGGCAAGGCATGGGAGGCACAGGCAAGGGCATAGTAGGCAGGCACCAGAAAAGCCATAGGAAGAGTAGTCAAAGGAACGGTCAGCGCTGGCAAGGCAATATATCTAAGTTCTGTGTCATATTAGTCCAGGGGTATAGAAAATATCGAGGTTCAAATTCAATGAAAAGGGTATTAAATTTATATAAGGTCTATATACAGTAAATCATCTTAGCAGAATAATGTGCCAATACAATACAATCTGGTTGTTGTAGGTGCAAGATAATTATGTTTTTCCTAGCCCTGTCCAGGATTTGAATGATTTTGCATGAGTGTCATAACCATTAGACCAGCAGGGCATAAATATATATACAAAACTTTACAGATGAATATTATATACACTTGGAATTTACACCACAGAGAAATCCTGGGTTAAGACACAAGTAACAGTGTTACCTGGCATAAAACGCTTGATGAAAAAAATAATACAAATTATAAACCGTGCCAAACAGTCAGGTGAAGCGCTTTAGTGCAGGTATGCAGTATATGGTAAATCGAGTGAAGCGTACACAGCATTTTAAGGTGTTTCGAGTGTAATATATTTTTTAGAAAATAAAACACAATTTATGCGTTTTTTATTGTATTTTATACATGTAATGGTACATTCAGTCAAAAACAATGCAGTAAATCGGATATTAGCATTTCAGGTATAGGACCACCTTAAATGCCACAAAAAGGGGAGTGAGAACCATATTTTTGTGGAAGATTGTAGTTACATTTTAGGCAAGTCACAAAAGAAGTGGTATTAAACAGGTCAAGTTGTAGGTCAGGAAATTGTGTTTTTTAACCCTGGCAGTAAGAATGCAGCAGTTCCGGTAGCGCGTAGAAAAAACATGGGTTCGCCCGTTCTTTTATACGGCATTGCATGACATAACACAGACATAATACAGTTGTTCCCGGGATCGGCCGTCCTTTATATATCGCATTTCGTGTTTCCGCGCACTAGCAGACGACGGCTACATTAAATACAATTTCGGACGTTTTTATTTTCAGACATTTGAAAAGTCCGAATTTAATAACGTCCGAAATTTTTTGTGTCCGAATTTTTCAAACCACTTTTTCACCAAACTTTTCAAAACACTTTACTTTTTCAACGGAACTTTTTTTTTAAGATTTATTATCTATACAAAATTCATAGTTTTCCTCGGTTGCTTCGAAATTTTAAGAATTTTGGTGTCTCTCTATTTGGAGCTTTACAAAAGTTAAGCAAAAAGTTCGAAATTCGGCTGAAAAAACGCCCGAAAATTTAAGGTCCGAAAATTTGAAGTCCGAATTTTTTTGTACATAATGTATTATTATAGACTAGACTTTAACCCATGGAAAAATGTACGGGGTGGCCCGTTCTTTATATAGCATTTTGTGTTTCTGTACCACGGCGTTTTTCTCGCAGAGAGACAAAATATGGGTATCATTAAAGAGACTGGGTGATCCGTCCTTTATATATCGTATTTCGTGTTTCCGTAACAGAAGGACAAACAGACGCACAAACAGACAAACGGAAAAATCCACGGGTTCGCCCATTCTTAACACGACTTTTTCTTCGCGCACAGAGAGAGGAATACGGCTATTATTAAAGAGATAGGTAAAATTACTGGACCTCCAGGGTTGCCACTTATATTTTCAATATGCTCTTTATAAACTTTATTTCGGGAAATTTTTACCACTCAAATTACCAACACCTCCCCGTATTGAAAAATGTTTATTAAAA
Source organism: Hydractinia echinata (assembly GCA_030067915.1). Taxonomy (NCBI): domain Eukaryota; kingdom Metazoa; phylum Cnidaria; class Hydrozoa; order Anthoathecata; family Hydractiniidae; genus Hydractinia; species Hydractinia echinata. The sequence goes on along the minus strand of JASGCC010000048.1, from coordinate 18,561 downwards.
AAGTAGCCCCTCCTCCTCACGAAAAATGTAAGTATACTTAATAGAGTTTACTACGTTATTACAGATGACGATAGTCACATTTTAGTCAGTACAATATGGTCAAGAAAATATCGCTTGTCTTTTTTCCCAAGGATTTTATACTAAGTTTAGTCGCCGATTTCAGGCTTGTCAGGCATTTCTTTTAAATTCCTAATTTCAAAAGGGTCAGTGGCAACCCAGACCTTTTGGAACCGTGTTTTAGCAGTCTTAAATAATTGGTAGTATTTTGAAATGTTTAGCAATTGTTTACAATCTGGGCAATATTCGGGTCCATTTTAAAATTAGAATTGTTCATTAAAAAGTGTACCTCGTTCTACGAAAGGTTAACAAAAAAAAATAACAATAAAATAGTTATAGATTAGTTGTTGTAATAAGGTGTAAAACGACCTCGTCGCCCACCACGACCTCGTCGCCCACCACGACCTTGTCGCCCTCCACGATCACGTCGACCACCACTAAACTCGTGCCCGCCATTGTGGACCCAACGTCCAAAAACCTCCAGGTCCATAGACCCGCTATGGGAAAGACGAAATTGCAGGAACTTCGTCCATACGTTCACTTAAAGAAAAATAATTTAAGGTTAATTAAATGCATTACATAGATAATACCCAAGGTATACCTTAGTTTTACATGCTAACAAAATTTTAAATATTTAAAAAAGTGATTTCTTACTTAGTTCCATGTCTGGAGCCGTTTTGGTGGGGTCTTCTTCGTTGGTCCACTCAACCCCACCCTGTTTAATCCAACGGCCAAATGACCGATAATTCATGGAGCCAGGATGTAAAATCCTGTGCTCCACGAATTTAGCATATAGTGAAACTAAAAAGACGAGGTCAGCGATAATTTTTTTATTTCTGAATACCACTAATAGCAACAATAAGAATAATATACTTACCAAGTTCTAAATCGATTGCAGGAGACGACATAATTTTTTAATTTGCTAAAAAACATAAATAAATCAGTTGCAAAACATCACAAATTATTGCTATGAATTATTTCTAGATTATCAATATAATTTTGGATACTTAGAAAGATTCTTTTTTCAACGATGCCTTATTAATGGTCAAAAAATGCTACATAGTGACAAAAAAATACAGTAGTCAATTTTATACATATTTATTTGGGTATATATGAACATTTTATTACGTAATATGTGAACAATCCCTTAACTGTCTAGTATACTAATATTCTTTATTCACTACATACAACTTTGTACAAAGATCATATCTTAAGGGAATTAATTTCGCGGAAGTCCTATTTTTGGTGAGAAATTTATTTTTCTTTGTTTATGCTGTCTTTTTATCGTCTTTTATGTAGAGGACATGGAATAAAACTACTGAAGTTAAGATGTATTCGTAGTAAAATTAGTACGAATAACGTAGTGAAATTTATTTTTCATAAAGAAAAATTCAGCAAGAATGAATTTTCGCAAAATGGACAAAAGCTTGCTAAATTAATTCCCTTGTGGTAGCTAAAAATTTACTGACTAAACTCACAAATAATCTATGCTATGGAACAAAACAATATCAAAGGAAATATTCAGTGCCAAATGGTTTTATATAACAAGTAAATGTAGCAACATATCTCGCCTACTATATACGGCCATACGTATCCAGAAGACGTTTAACGTAAGTAGCTTCACAGGTAATTTAAAATCTTGATTTGAATTCTACGTGACGTTACTGCTACCGTATAAAAGTAGACCTAACAAACAAGTTCAATCTGTCTATTAACTGCAATACTGGTAAACTTCTAATAATTTTTTTCACTTTGCAGCCTTGTTGTCACTAGCAACTATGAGGGGTCCTATAACAGTAAGATACTATACTAATAACTGATATAAACAAGGGGAATTATTTGAGGATTATGATGATTAGAAAATTGTGTAACTCTTAAAAATAAAGTTAGAACAATCAAATTTTCAAACACAGGCTAGAACTAAGGCTCTACCACTCCCCACCCTTAATGCTACGATTTCAGAAAAAAAGCTTGTAAAGTATATGCTTACCAAATAAATCCTCCACGTATGTCTCATCCTCTACCTTTTTCTCATATGTGATCAATTGCCAGGGTGCTTCATGGATATCATTGTTAATGTAAAGAAATTTCCTAAATTATTTACAACTAGAATGTTAATTTTCGTACTAAAGTAACTGCATTATGAATTAAGCAGTCCAAAAATCAAATGACATGATCATTTGGCTGTCCAAACTCACTGTGACAGAGTAGTCATGAAAAATACTGATGTGAAAAATTAGCAAAAATTTTACTGGTGGTACAATGACATAATCATGTCAAATTTTATACAGAAGGAAATTTAAAAAAGGGTGTGGTTTCAAAATTGTTAAATTAACTTAAAAATTACATTACACAATGAAAATGGTCTCGCCTTTATGTATAGTACACATTTAAATATAAAATTAATTAATAAGAGGTACTTATCTGATTGTTTTTCATTTAAAATAACTGCCATGTTATATCTTCCAGTAGAATTTGAAAAAACTTGCTAACGTCTTCTACAAATTCCTTGAAAGTTTATTATAGTACCTGAAAACAGGAAAAAGACAAAAGAGAGCAACGAAGGAACTGAAACTGTACAGTATCATTCAAATTACAAAATACATTAACTTTCACATATTTAGTGCAAATTCAATTCCTTTTTAACTGATTGTACCTTATGCGTACAACTTATTTTTGTGGATTTGGCTGAAAAGTGCAAAAATAAAATCTGTGAAAATTTTTAAAAATCTCTTATCCGTAAAAATGTTCTATTTGTTCGTACTTTAAACCAGAACCTAGGACATCGAGTTCTTTGTTGCACATTTGAAAATACTTTTTTCTGAATACCTTTACTACCTTTTTGGCATCTGCAAAAATTTATACCTCATATTTCTGGAAAATGAAGTCATCTAAAAATAAAGCATTTTGGGCCAGATCCACAAAAATTTTGTACGCATAAGGTATTAATTGCCGGTCTCCTCCATCCCCTTACAACCGGACCTATCCTCACCGATATATCTCTTTAATGTCCTCACATAATTTTTAATTTTTTTCCTTCGTGGTTTAAAATCAAGACTGTGTGATATCTTAGGGGATCATAAGTATCATCATGGCCAGTTAAAAATTATCATATAATAAAATCTTTTCATAATACTCATTTTGAGGAACATTAAAGTGTCAGATTTTACATTTCAGGATTTACTGACATTGGTTTCAATAGTTACCATACTCAATGATGGATCATACTTAATTTGTAAAAACTTTTGCAAAATAAACACAAAAAGTTCAAATCTAATTTTTGTGTTAACTTAGTAAAACTTGAAACTTAGTAAAGTCAATCACAATGTTAAATTTCATTTTATGCAAAAAAACATTTCTTTTTTGGCTTAAACGTTTTCTCTCAGTAACGTTTCCATAAATTAAGTTATATGAACCCCTGGCATAATTTTAAGTATATATACATACGCAATATATGTAACTAAATTTTTAGAATGTCATACACTGTATGCTTTTATTAACACATAAAATTTAGTACAAAAAAAGGGGAGGAAACCAAGAAGTGACCCACTTTTAAATTGACTTAGCTTAATGTTAAAAACCTTTTGTTTTACATTCTTAGAAGGAAAAAAGACAAGAAGGTAAATCAACCCAAAAGTCAGGTTACAAACTTTATTATATTAGGGCCTTCAGTAACTTAAGACTTGGTATGTGTTAATGAGCATGTATTTTAGACAAAAAGCCTTGTAAATAAAAGATTTTTCAGTGTTAAATAAGGACAATTTAAATTTGATGCACAAATTATCAAAACTTTAATAAACTTTGAGTGCACACAAATGCTTAGGCTTCTTACAAAAAACGAGGATTAATTTGCCTTTAAATTGAGTTTGTTGATAATAATCACACATCGTGATGCCTGATGTTAGGCAGAGTATTTTTACTTTATTTTAACCATGATTCTTGGATACAGCTTACTATACATTGATATTAAATCAAGTATCTGACTTCGGCTTATTACATCCAATAATTACGAATTCATGGGCAGACAGTTGTTTTGAGAAACAACTATTCTGTCTGTTGAACTAAAAATGTTTACCATGATTCTTGGATACAGCTTACTACACATTGATATTAGATCAAGTGTTTGACTTCGGCTTATTACATCCAATAATTACGAATTCATGGGCAGACGGTTGTTTTGAGAAACAACTATTCTGTCTGTCGAACTAAAAATGTTTACCATGATTCTTGGATACAGCTTACTATACATTGATATTATAATCAAGTATTTGACTTCGGCTTATTACATCCAATAATTACGAATTCATGGGCAGACGGTTGTTTTGAGAAACAACTATTCTGTCTGTTGAATTAAAAATGTTTACCATGATTCTTGGATACAGCTTACTATACATTGATATTAAATCAAGTATTTGACTTCAGCTTATTACATCCAATAATTACGAATTCATGGTCAGACGGTTTTTATTTTGTTTATTTTCTAAATCAAAATTTTACTTCGCATATTGATTTCACAACAAATATATGAACATATACAATGTTTTTTAATGTATATATTATCTGCAACATAGGTTAATTTCAGTTGTGATTATTATTATGATTGAGATGTGCATATAATACATGAGCAATCTGCAGATGGTGAAGGACAAACTGCATCTTCAATATCATCATCGCAAAACTCGTCAAGGTCTTTCAGCAAGTTAATATACTTTACTATAGTGATATCAAATTTTTTGATGGTTTCATTCGATAATGCTTTCAGCCGTTGCTCTTCCTCTTGTCTGGCTTTCATACGAGGATGTGTATTAACGTACAAGAGACGTTCTTGAGTAATTGGCTCGACAAGTGCCCAATTCCTTTCTTTTTCGCATCTTGAAAATGCAGTGTAAGCTGTACCAAGGTTATTTTTTTCCATCTGAATTGATTGTTGTAACTTGATACGCATGTGGGTGGCAGTTTTACCATCTCCAATCGACATACCCTGACTTTTAGCAATTGTTATCGCATATCCTGGCATCAATGGCAGGCCATTTCTGCTGCAACAATTAGATTCACATCGACCTTCAACAGCAGTAATTGGTATCCATGTTGGATGTTCTGGAATCCATATTGGGCCTTTATAATTTGGGAAATCGACAATGACAGCTATAGGAAATTCAGGTGGTGACATATTTGGCGAATAAAGGATTGCAATTACTTTTCCCATCGCACCATTATTAAGACCGAGGCCCGTAAGACCTTTTTGGTTCTTAGTGAGTATTACAGTTGCACCAACTGCCATTAAAGATCTCAGCGGTATTTGACCCAGTTGCTTATCAGTCAAAGAGTGGTGTTTACCACGGCCTCTTGATGGAATTACAGCAACAGGCACACCAAGGCTAGCTAATTTATTGTGATTTTCCTCATTAACTTCATTCCATGTTTCCATCAATGTAAGGACGCGACCATGCGAAAAGTTACATTTTTCGGTTTGTGGCAAAGCATCTTCGTAACGACTATTTATATCTTGCCAGTCTTGTTGAGTGATCGATCCATTACGTATTCTAAGTAGTCGCTGCAAAAGAGCTAACTGATCTGGGCCTTGACGCATTGTTTCTGTAAGAACAATAACATCTTGAAACGAGCGATAGATTGCATAGCCAGCAAAGTTGATTGTCGAATCATCGTGTTTTGGTGGCTGATGTAGATCCAAAGCACGAATTGGTCCAAGCTGACCAAGGTCACCAAAGAAATTGACAGCTGGTACACCACCATAATAATTATCAAAGTCTCCCGTAGCCTCGCATAATCTTTGGCTGCACCAGGCCACAAGAAGCTTCGACTGCATGCTACGTTCATCAATATTAAGTTGAAATAATTTCAGCTCATTGTTTTCATGCATACCTGTATACTTTCTCAGCTTTCTTAGAGATACATCACCCAACGGATAGTCAGAAAGCTGGACAGAATTTAAATTCTTATCTTTTTCAGTTTGTGTGGTGGTGGAGTCATTGAATGTATAGTGCGACCATTAGGTATGAGGACTGATGCTGCACCAGTTGGGGCCAAGTTCATAACAGCAGAATTTCGCTTAAAAATACGACGAACGATTCTGGTGAGCGCAGTAATGATGAATGTTTTCCCAACACCAGCTGTTCCTTGTATTAATAAACGTAATGGCTGGGTACCTGTTGGCAAAGTTCCTTTTGCAACTTGCAATAAATGCTGAAGATTTATACCAATGACTGTTCTCTGTAATTCATTAGCATTTAAGATGTTTATTTGGGGTAAGGTACAATCATCAGCCAGCTGCAATTCATTTCTTTCTGCTTCTTCAGATATAGATTGTAACCATGTGTCAGCATTAATTGGCCATTGACTACCAAAACTTTGAATTGCATAATTATTCCAATCAAATGTAGGCCCTCCATTGGGAAGAACTTGTTGTACATCCGGCTCATTGATATCAGCAACGTGATGCCTTGCAATATCTCTCATTATCGCTCTGCCTATGTTCATTTGTGCAATGACTGAATTTTGGGAACTTTGAGAACTTGCATCTGTATATTGTGATGATTGACATGAAGACTGATTATCGGTTTCATTATTGATTACACGAGTGTGACTTTGTTTTCTCTCACTCTTTTTATCGAATGATTGTTTAGCCTCCTTCAATGCATCTATTAATATAGGGGGACAGTTTTCAGTTTGAACAAAGGAAGCCAAAGCAGCAGCAAATGACTCATGTTGTCCCTTCAATTCTTCAGTATTATGCCACGTTCCAACAGAAAATATAACAAGCATAGCTTTTGCATAGTCCTCAGTAACAGGCCAAACAGGTTTTGTAGATATTCCTGTAAAAACTGGCACGTGATCTACTTTGCAGGTACAATTACATTTCTTGCTCCAGTTCCATAATGATATTTCTGGCTCAGTTTCTCTACGCTTATCGCTCAAGTATTTATCCAATGTGCTACTCTTTGTAACGGTTCCATCTTCACCAGAAGTATCCAATGCTCGGAAGCCACTGATACCAATGTATCGAAAATTCCTGGTACATCTAGTCAAACGGCCACCACTATTAATAAAATCTGCCGCAGCACCTGGTACATCTACTAGACCAGCAATTTTTTGAAGTAGTCGTTGAGCCAAATTTTTAACAGTGCTTTCATCAGCAGTGTTTTCAATGAGATGCCGATAAACATGTACCAAATCTTCAGTTGAGGCTGCCCCCTTGCAAGCATAACCAGCAATGTATTTTTGAAGAGCCAGAAGATCCTGATCGATAATGACTTGACTGTCACAATTTGCTAGCCAACTAAGCAGACGTGTTTTAACATGCATCATTAGGCGAGGATGATCGCGTGGTCCCTCATATCTAGGATGTTCCCTTTTGTTATGACAGCATGAAAAGGATGAATCTCTTTGCCACTTGTTTTTTTGGTTTGTGGATCAAGATCACCAAAAATGAAAACGACAGTACTTTTTTGGAGCGGTATCCTTTTCCTTATTATTCTTACGACGATAACGCAAACAACTGGAATTACAATTATGGAGACCTATTCTATTAACAAGATAAGTATGTTGCTCTCTTATACCACCTTCATGGTTAGCGACATCTGCAAGTTCTTGCGCCAATGGGTTATGGTCTGGAGGAGCTTGACTCCCTTCTGGTGTTGGCCATTGATTTTTGTTTGGAACCCAAGTTCTAATTCCAGAGGTATCTATAATTTCATTTCCCCCAGCAGGATGCAGTGAAGTAAATATGGGTGAAAAAATGTCATCACTGTCTTCATTTGTGGTTTGCAACCAATTTTGAAGTTCTTGTGCAGCAGTTTGGGATGCTTGTGAGTCAGGTACATCATTCGACAATCCATCCATGATTGTTTTGACCTTTTGAGCGTGTTTAGAGGACAATATAATTGCGTGACCATGTATCTCACCTCGACCTTTAGCGAATTCATATCGCCACCAACTATCATTATATTGAAACACTTTCTTGTTGACTGTGGCAAAGTAATTTATAGTCCTTGCATCAAAATACTGTGTGACGATATGAAGATTTTGTAGAATCATTTCCCGCTTGAATTTGCTGTCGTTTTCCATTTGTTGCCGCACAGTATCTTCGTTTAAATTGTTTATTAAGGCATGATACTTAATAAGTAATTCATGTAATGGTTTCCAATGAAATTCTGCACACTGTTGGTATCAAAATAGGCCGGTAAATCGCCAACTCATTTCGTCTGAAAAACAACAGAGCATCCACTTTTTTTTTTTGGTCTCTCCAGTATGGATCGGTATTCACCAGGTTTTTTCCAATACTAATAATTTTTCGTGGAACTGAATCATCGTCATTTTGTAAATTATCTCTCAGTTCAGCAATTGTGAGATGCGCATCATTTAATTGTTGGGAAACAAGAAAGCTACCCTGCTGTAGTGCTTGCATTCGTAAACGCATATTCAATAAGAAAATTTTAAGTATGGATGACGCGCTACACGATTATCAGAACAATAATATATATGTTCGATGTATTCTTCAAAGTTAATTTTACTCAACCTTGGAACCGTTAAGTCACAATTTCCATTAATAAAAACAGTTGGGTATGCCATAGTAAAAAAACCAGGAGTTTTTTAATTCTCGAAATAGGCTGCTCTCGTGTATATTCCAAATTTGCATTCGCAATTGTGCCATGTTCAAGAGCTTGATTAACTGCATCTTCAGAGCCCAAGAGCTTCTGCAGTATTGTTCGCAACTCTTTGTCAGCATCTTTAGATTCAAGTGGACAAACTAAACCAGAACGGGTTATACTTTCGTCATCTTGAGGTAAGTTTTCCAGAAATTGATTTTCAGCAGGACCCTTGTCTTCCTCTGGTATAATATGTGGCATTTCAACAACAGGCAAGCCAGGTAATTCAGAACGCATCTCTGGTAAATTTTGAATGCGGTCATATTTTATCGAAACATCCTTATAGTACTCATTCGGTAGGAACTGAAAGTAGCGTCCTTTTAAAGGTTTGTCAATGTGATCAGAGCCATTGTATAGATGTTCACTATTAGTATCTGGATATTCAGTGCCACCTTCTGGGTATCCAAAACACAGCCCTCGTAATGCATTTTCAACTTTACCCCTTTGCACAGTATACTGTTGAACTGAATTTCGACTTCCTTTCTTTTTAATAACCACTATTCCAACCTGAGATGGTAACGATGGCAATTCTTTAGCAATTTGCATTCTCTGAGGAAAACTGATACAATGTCCTTTTGATGCAAGCATGCCATATCGCAGGAGGTGTATATTCATGATAACAGTGATACGACGAATCAATGCTACTTCCAGTATGGTCAAATTTTGAAGATATGGTGGTACCGGTAAAAAATGCATATCGTTATGGCGGATGTTATCGTGTAATGGGCCCAAATCATCATCATCAACTGACAGTATACCGGAAAATCTAGCAGGTGTTGTTACATTCTTTTTAAAACGACTAAGGCTCTCCCGATGACACCTGTCACACCTTCCATCGCTGAAAATTTTCCAAGGCTTTACCGTAATTGGTTTTGTTTTCATTTTCTGCAGTAGGACTGATAGGAGGGGTAGCATGAAATACTGGCCGGGTTTCACGACAAGTTTTACAGGTTGCCAAGCTATGTAACTTCTCACCTTCCTCAAACTGTATTACAGCTGCCACAACATCAGGATTTTGATGAATGGTGGAGGTTTCATTTCCATAAATTGATCTTGGTCAGTGGTCTGGTTGTCTGTGACAATGGTTGGCACTAACGGTGTGGTTGGCATTGACTGTGTGGCTGGTAAATTTGTTATTACTGACTGTGTCGTTGGTAAATTTGTTGTTACTGACTGTGTTTTTGGTAATGACTGTGCAGTTGACAAATTTGTTGGTATTGACTGTGTTGGTAAATTTGTTGATAAAATATTTCCCTGATTTTGTGTAAAAATTGACAGTGGAACAGGTGTTTTCTTCAAACTTGGATTTTCAGTTTACCCGCGTATAATTTAGAAACTGTTTTTTTGCATCTATAATTTATTCGCTTGTGTCTTTTTTTTGTTTTCAATACTTGTTTCATTAACCTCAGGTTCTTCATATTGAACATTCAACTGTAGACACTTTTGCTTTAGAGCATGTTCTTTATTCAAAATTTTATCATTTTTGGGTCTGCTTTGTATTTTAGCAGCAGACATATAAGATTTCATTATCTTTTCTACTAGAAAATCTTGATTTTGCTTCAAAGTAGTAACTTCCTTTTGGTTGGTTTGGTTTGGTTGGACTGGATTTTTTGATGACAAACAAGGAATTTTTTTAGGTGGACTGAGTGATGTGGATGATGTAACTAGAGGAACGCTGACATTATCATCAAAGATCAACGATTGATAGTGATTTTGATTAACCTGCCAAGCAAAATGAAAGCACCTGCAGTGGTACCATCAGTCAATAGATGTGCCACTTGTTGTTCACCCAGGAATATCATGTGTTTCGTCATGAGTAGGACTAATAAGGGTATATTGGCGTGTTGCAGTACTGGTATCGGCTGTTATCAAAATGTTTACGCCCAAATTATTGCAGTAGCCCGTATGAAAATCTCTTCAACATCAACAGTAGGTCTTTGACTGAGTTTGTATGTCGCGTTCCACTCTTCCGGCCTTATGGTTAAAAAGATTCTGTTATTTTGAAAAATTTCTAGAATTACATTTCTCGAACAAATTTGACCACGGCTGCTCGTAGTTGAAGATGATTCTGGAAATGTAGTCCAGGGGCACAATTTGTCTGAATCTCAGGGCGATTAAGTTGCTGCTACTACTGCTCTATAAAGCAGTTGCCATCCCCTTTGGTCACTTCTCGATATGTTATATTTGACAAACCATACTTCTAGCGTAAGTGACTATTTGAATCAGCAGAAGTTGAACTGATTAAGGAGATGCGTAGCATAGGAATCCTGTAGTGCTATTTGGAAGTCGATATCATTGTTATTAAAAGGGCCCAGGATTTTGCTTTCAATATCGCCAGATAACAGTAACAGTAATTTCAAAGACGCGAGATTTAATATTACAGCTCAGACAACACATGAAAATTATTGAAATAAAAGTTTCAAAGAAATGAATGAAGTTGCTGTTATCATCCATCTGGTCAAAAACATTTCAGAACGGCTGTAAAAATTTGTTGTTTTCATTCCTAATGTTATTGGAGCAACTAGCAGCTACATTTATAAAAAGAACCCGATGGTGGCACGATATGCTTGGGCCGATATCATGTTGGAAGTTGCAAAAATTCAACCTGTGATTGCTACGATTATATGCATACGATGCCACACGATTTCTATGATGGCCTACCTAGCTTCAGTTTAGCACCTAAATCAGATATAAACAGAAGTAAATCTACTTCCTTGCTGAACAGTGGCCAAAGTAATTTATAGTCCTTACACCAAAATACAGGACAGAGCAGGGGACAAAAAATAACAGCAGGGGATCAGATAAGTAGTAAATCTACTAAAAGATGCACCTAGCTGCAATTTGCACCTAAATGTTTGCTTGCTTTCTAGCAAAAGACACAGACAAAATTATTAAATAATACTTATCCAATAATCCAGGATGTATCAATAAAGTTCCAGCAAACACAAACTGACAACACAACACGCTCCGGCAAATTTCCAGAGGGTTTGATAAAAAAATGGCGCTAAAAAAGTATATTTCGCAGCAAAACCACGTGACCTATATTGTCCAATCAAAGCAAAAAAGTGTTTGTTTTTGAAGAAATTAGTTCCCAGCGCGTCTTCTTAGTGCTCAGTCCACTTTTAGTGCATGAAATGTAAGCAACGCAAGTTTACACCATTTTTGGGATTTATTACTTGTATTATTGGTTATTTATACCTGACATCACTGGCTCTATTTTGCTGTGTAAAGGGGAATTTTATTTTCAGAATTTTGAAAGGAAATGTTAATCAAATTTTATTCTGGTGAGAAAAACTAGGATGGGTAGGAGGAGGCTAGCCATGTAAAATATGCACTCACATCTATCTATCTTAGCTATACTAGCCAGCTATAGCTGATGGAATGAATGAATGAATGAAATAAACATATATTTCAGTTTACTAGGAGATAAATATACATTATTAATTAGAAATTATGCCCTAGTAAACCCCGGAAACTGCCTAAGTTAGCAGAGCTCGAAGTATGACAGCGATGGAATTGTGTTGGCTCAATGGTGAGCCCATTATTTTTTCATTTAGCTTCTCGTAGGTTGAAGCACATTTAGTATTTATATGTAGGTGCAGTGTAGCTACAGTTCATGAAAAAAACATCTCACCCAAAATGACAGAAAGGTTAAAGATTGATTTTGAATGTTCTTACTTAGTGCAAAACCCAGGAGGACCCCCCCCCCCCCTAGTTATTTCAGAACAGAACATTTCCAACATTTCAGCTCACAATTTTGCTGGTTATTATTTCAGTCATCAGTTGATCAAATTAGTGAAATAACAAATTGTGAGAATTTTACAAAGAAATGGTTATTTTTATAGCTAAATATATATTTCAAAAAACATTATATTTTGTCTGTTACAAGATTATGTGTTATGGTAGGTATCAGTTTAATTTAAAACGGTTCAATACTATCATCTTGTATACATTATCAGATGGTGCGAGGCTGTACTATGGATTCGGTGGCACAAATTTTTGTGATATCTCTTCTAAAAACATTATATTTTGTCTGTTACAAGATTACGGTAGGTATCAGTTAATTAGAAAAATAGTCCTGGAAAGTCCTGTGTTTTCAAATATTTTTTTCTGTGGGAACCCTGTAACACTAAAATTTTCTCCTTGCCTTCAAATCATCATCAAGGCAAGGACAGGACCAGGCACCTTAATAGAACCCCTCTCTATGACTCAAAGATTGCATATTCTCAATATATCTATAAGCTGAATATCATATACTCACAGATTACCTTGTCGTTGTTAGATGCATGATAATTATGTTTTTCCTAGCCCTGTCCAGGATTCGAACCCAGATCTCTCATTTTCATGAGTGTCATAGCCATATTAGACCAACAGGGCATGATTACATACATACATACAGAACTTAACAGGTGCATATTATACTCAGAAACTTACAGCATAGTTTATCGACGAACACAAAGCATGAACTTGCGTGAAAATTTCATAAATTAATTTTATTGACACAAATATCAGGATTATGTGAATGTTAATAATATTTGATAACATTTTTGACGATTCTCGAAAATTAATATATATACCGCGAAATGCAATTTTTTTCGAAAAAAAATTACTGCAATACCATTAAGGTAATTAAGCAAATATATATGAACAAACTTAATATATATATGAACAAACTTAAAAAAAGTTAATCATTAAATTAATCGCAGCTATATTCGCTTTGTATCGTCTAATTAATCAGTCACCTTCATTTTTTTTTGTAAACGATTATACATGTTTGTTTTATAAGAATAAAAAATCATTAAGAAACTTTTATACATATAGCTAATGTACAACAGAAAAAATACGTACAAACATAGCTAGCAAATGTTGTTCATATATATCTATCTATCTATAGTCGCTTGAGGTTCAAATTATCAAATTTTAAGAAACTCCATCCAGGCTAAACCAAATGCTTTCTTTTAAAAAAAATATGTAGCTAACTAGCTATGGCAAGAAATATCTCAATTCAATTCAATTCAATATATTTATTTCTCACTGAAGGTCTGCCTAGCTACCTAGTATGTGGAACTAGCTAGGGTATTCAATGAAAAATTCCCTTCAGCTTTCTTTATATAGCTAGCTAGCTACGCTGGACAAAGTTTCCATATATAACGAAAAAAAGCAAGCACTAAATGTTAATAACTTAAGATAAAGTATATCTAATGAGAATTAAATAAGGATATTACTACCTGAGATTGATAGATATAAAAGGTTAAACTTTTCCAGTAAAATTCTCGTGGTCCTTCTCACATCGTCGCCATATTTAAATAACAACAAAAACTCCTCCATTGCCGTTTAAAATTCATGTTGTCTCGCTTAATCAGAAATTTACGGAAAAACGACCAGATTAAATTGCTGGGAACAAAACCAAAATGGGCGAAATTGTAACCGTGGGGAAGAGTGTTTGATAATTTTGATGTATAGGGGGCGATACGCGGAAATCCTATACAGCCTTTATTGGCTTATTTAATGAGGAAATGGGCTCCGCTACGCTCCGGGCGCTGACGCGCCCTCCGCTTCTCTCCGCAAAAATACCCCTTATATTCGGCTGATTTTACTTATTTTCCGCATGTACCACTAGAATTTTTAAAAACTGATTTTTAAACGATCTCACAAAACAAACGAGTTTTTACCGCTAGAAAAATAATTTTAATTTATGCAAAAATAACGATGAGCAACCGGTTACTTTTATAATTTACGCGCAATATTACAAAATTGAATTTGTAACCTGCCGATCGGCAACGGATGGTTTCAATAGATACCTCCTCTCTTTAACCCCCCTTGGTCAAAGAGAAGAGAATTATGGTCAAAAGGGCTACAGAAGATTTTTATTACTTAATATTATTTGATGGTAATTAAGGGATACTAAAAACTTTAGAAAAAGCTATGTAATTTTCCATTCCTTCACCACTTACCTTCATTCCTTTTGTTGACATTGACACTAAATTATGTTTAAGAGATAAATTATGGTCAAAAAGGCTACAGAAGGTTTGTATTACTTCACATTATTTGCTGGTAAAAATTGCGCATAAAAACGCTTAATAACACTGTTAGTCAAAACATATGCATAAATTTTCAAAAGAAATGAATACCATTTTCATCATTTTTATCGAGAAGAGGAATGAAATTAAAAATGCGATGGCTAAAGCAGACCACACTTTCTTCACAGAATAATCGTTTTCTTACCCTTTGCATTAGAAATGTTACACCGAAAATCTCGTGAACCAACACTGATACATCATTTTCTTTGGCTTGTTCGGAAAAATCTATTTCCATGCAATTCAAAAATATTTTCTTTTCTTCAATAGCCAGATTTTCTAAGTATACCTGTAACATAGCCTACTTTAACTGATTCTACTGTTTTCTTGATAAACCATGTTGCTTTCGGACATGCTTGGACAAATTATAATAAGCATTATGTTTTAAATAACAGCGTTCATGGAGGCAATACTCGATTTTCCTATATTTTAGATACTATCATTTCTGGTTATATGATCAGAAGATGATATACTTGATAGACATGTAAGATAAAAATTTGATGAAAACCTACCATTGTTGGTCCAACCCTCTATTTTCCTTTTGGCATTATAACATTTATCTAAACATAAAATATGCTTAAAATAGTAAACTATATATGCTTTTAATATTTATATGAATGTTTACTAAATATTCGGAAAGCTTCCTCAAATAATTATTTTTTAACATATAATCTATAATGCACACATAAAATAATAATAATAATAACAAATGTAATGATTATGAGATAACAAAACAGCAAGCTGTGATGATGGAACTGGTCTAACGACCCTTAAAGTTAAAATTGTAGAGGTTACACCTCTAAAGATCAAAACGCAGTGCAAGATCTCCCTTTTTGCAAGGATAATCTGTAGATTCAAGGTAATTGAACCAAACAACCCTCTCTACACAATACAATACGTACAACTAACGGTCGGTACACAAAAACTGACAACTTGAAAACAGAAGACAGACATAACGACAACAATACAACAAAGAATTTACTATAAAAATAAATAAATAAATAAATAAATATAAAACTATAAATATGAGTAGACAACCACCCGAGCGCCAGGACTTGTGAACCTGGCAGTAGCTTTCCACATGTGTTACGGGATCCCAACACTCAGCCTTACACGGGTAGTTGTCGCTTTGGACCAGCCATTTGCTTCGGACCAGCCGTAGGTCAGGACCAGCCTGAAGACAGTGGAGTAATCTACGTGGATGTAAAGTCACGGAAACAAGAAAGATAGAAATGAAAACCCCTTATATAGCTTCTTCCTAACATCAGGTATAGCAGGATCGTTAACCCTGTAGACTAAGTGAGCCAACTTTGCCTCCCTACAGAACTGGGGTTATAAGTGGGGTCGTTACACCCAAAGACAAGGCAATTGCCAAGCCCCCTTGCTAAGCTTGTTATAGTTGCTTTCTAGGAAAGCGGCGAGTGAGCGAACTCGTGAATAACGGTAAACTGTATCTAAAACACACAGCAGGGGTAATTTCAAACCGCTAGGAAAAAGAGATCCCTCCCCCTTTTGATATAATGTACTCCCGTTTTAGTGCGAATTCACACTATTTAAATTTTGACAAAAAATAACACATACACTGTGGAGTTATCTAGATCAGATGGCTTGACACTAATCACTGACCTATCATCACATTTTAACCATGTAGTGGCGGTTAATTTATACTGGTTTGTGAATGATTATCCTCCGCAGGATGGGAATAAACTGTTAGGGTGTCGTGACCTTGGGCGAGGCAAGAAACAAATATATTATTTTTCACAGATCTTCCTTGGATACAGTTAAACCTTTTCAGTTGGATGATCAGTATATCTCCACACTGGGTGAAGACACATATATTCTGGTTGCAAAAAAAGCTTTAATGGAGCCTATTATGTTGTTTGAAACAGCATATTATACATTTTTATTGTTTTTCTTTACTGAATCAAAGGAAGATCTGTGGAGAAATATTGTGATTGTTGTAATTGTGTGCATTTTTCAGAAATACAAGATCGAATAGGCACTAGAATTGATTTTTCTTAAACCATCTTTGTCTTTTTAAGAACAAGTTTTAGCAATTTTAGCATAAGTATATTTGTTTGACTGTATATATGAGCATGGTTGTTTGTTGTTTATATTTTCTGCCCCTATGTATGTATCAACAACGTATTGGTTTTCATACAAATCCAAAATATTTACGTCACACTGAAACTTGTCTATTATGCAAAAGCAAGTAGCTAGGGATGCCGCTCACAAATTACACATGCTTGCAGGTTGTCCACAAATAGGTTTTCTCTGTTAACAGCAATTTGGCTGTTAACTTCTAGACTTTCCCTTGCCTCATAAACATGCCACTTTATTGCTTTTATCACCCCCTTTTTACAAATCACTTCTTTCTCCCTTCTTTATGCCAATCCAAAGCATTCTTACTGGAAACGCTGCAAAAATCTCGCTTACCTGGTTCGGGGCATCCGGTGCTTGGATCGGGGGATCCAATGCCTCGATCATGGGATCCCTGGTTTGTAGGTTGAGCCTACACTGGCCAGTAGTGGCAGAAAGAGCCTAGAAAACTTGAAAAACCACCCACTGCCTCTCCGAACCCTTGAAACCCTTGTATACATTCTCATAAATATTTTGAAACATTTCGAATTGCTCTGAAATTAATTTCGAGACATGCTGCAAAACTTTCACAGGTATTTCAGAGCAAGAAAATTCTGCAAATCGATTTGTATAATTTTCTATATTTCGAAATAAGTTCAAAGCTGCCGACAACAGGTGCGCATTTTTCTGACGTTTATGAGAAGCTTTTGTGCATTTTTTTGGCGATAAACAGCAGAAAACATAAAAATGAGTGAATACGAAGCAGACACGATGGAGTTTGATCCTGTTTGATCCTTTTTTGATCCTTTCGATTCATGTAATTTCGAAACAATGGAAAACGTATTTCGAAATATTTCTGAAATAAAAATTTCAGACAGTTTCGAAATAAAAATTTCAAATGTATCTCGGCCTTTAAGGGTTTTATCAAATAAGGTTTTGCTAACTTCACCATTTTAGCCGTTATCTTGTCCTCTCCAGATGCCACGCCTACTTTTAGATCCCCGAAAAGTTTAGAGACTTCATTTTCCGAGACTTCCTTAAAGTTAAACAACATTTCATTATTTTGATCAATTAGTAAATTTTTAATTTCAAGAATACTAGGGTGATTTTTATATGTTTCCAGAATCTTTGAGATAACTTCATTTCTATTTTCAGATTGATAATTTGATAAAAGGAAATTGTCATCAGCATAATTGTGTACACTGGCTTTTTTAATAAAATAAAAATGTTAAATAAATAAGTCCTAAAATTGATCCTTGAGGTACTCCAGACAGAATTAATTGGAAAAGACTATGCTGATTATTTATGCGGGTAGATTGCTCTCTGTCAGAAAGGTACGATAAAATTAGAAGTAGGGCATCCTGGCTAAAGCCATAGGCATTTAATTTAGCAATAAGTAAATCATGAGGCAGGCAATCAAAAGCTTTAGATAGATCCATTAAAACTGCACCAACTACGTAATGTTTATCTAATTTTTGTTTCCATTCTTCCAATAATCTTATAAGTACATGTTGTGTGCCATATGATTCCCTATAGGCTGATAAAAATTCTGAAAGTTTTCTATCAATATAATCAACAATTTGAGATTTAATTATTCTCTCATAAAATTTTGAAAATATATTTAAAATGCTGACTGGTCTATAGTTGTTTACACATAATTTATCTTTCCCACCTTTATCAAT